>JAOTQM010000022.1:4167205-4776739 GCA_026939265.1 Oreonectes daqikongensis
TCCATGTTTTGGAGTATGTAACCGCATGTTAATGTTTCACATAGCCAAAAAAGTCACACGGATGATATTTATTCAATTTCATTTTCATTGCTCATCCAGTCTTACAGTGTTCTTTTCAAAGCATGTCCATTACTCGCTGAGCTGTGTCAATCGTTCCAATGTCCTCTGGTTATTTTGTAAACACGGCAGCATCACCAATGCGGTTGCCAAGAATTCTGCTCACTGATATGTACGCCATGATCTGCTTACCTTTTTAAATGCCAAACCAAACACGGCATTCGCCAAATTTTGACTTCAGGAAACCATGTACTGGGATGGGACTTTATTGTGTTTATTATAGTTTATTGGTAGTGAAAAGCGCTCTCTATGACAAGTGGATGGCGGAGAGGGTTTTGGAGTTTTTGGTGGCATTAGGTGACAAAGGAAATCATTTCAGAGGCAGAGGAGTTATTATATTATGAAACTGCAAATCATTCACAATAAGACCTAGAACATGTATCTATAAAATAAATACATTTTGACTTTGTTGGTGTAAATGTTTTAAAAAAAGAGAAATCCTTATTTTACAGTAACGACCTCCATCCTTACATTGTCCATGTTCCTTTGGCTTGTTTCTTCAGAGATCTCCACCTCATCAGCAACAGACTTGAAATCTGTCCATCTGAATTCCAATACCTCACTCCTCTTTAACCCCTCATCCAAAGTACTCTCTCTGGTCCCAAAGCACGCTTTTATGGCCCCTGATGGGCACACATAAAGATAACAGAGAGTTCTGTCTCTGGCAGCTGGCCCGCGGTCGACTGTGTTCTCTCCTTGAGAGAAATTTATAGAATTATAGGTTTGCTGTCTCCGAACCTCCCCAGCACAGGCTTTGACAAGTAAACAACTCAATGGCCTCTCTGGAGATGCACGGATTCAAAGAAAATGATAAAAAAGTACTTGGTTGGAAGTAGTTGTGAAAATGAGGGAACGTTTGGAGTCAACTATGAAAGATTGCGATCTAAAGTGTTCAGTTTGTTCAGTAGTGGTTTTGTGTTTTTGTTATGGTTCAAAAGATATTACAACTACAACCCCCCCCAACCCAACACATTTTCTTTTTAAAAATTTGACAAGCATTCAGTTTCAACATAATGCAAACAAATCCCTGAAATAGGATTTAAACCCTCTGTCTCTATTCATGATGCATGCACTTCTAAATGATGGATTCAAACTCATTTTCAAGTATGCATAAGTAGTTCACTACCACTAAAACTGAACACTTAACCATCTATTACGCCATCTCTGGAATATGTTGTTGTTGTGTGATCTTTGTTATTGAACACTGTTATGAGGTGTTGTATTGATCTGAACACTGTGAAGTAAGCCATCGGGCAAACTGAACTAATTCAGACTGATCGCATCCGCATTAGCACAATGCACCAGTTGCAACCATAGCATCACAACTTTGAACAATATACTCACAAAGCAGTTTTAAAAAATACATTATAAAAAAGGGGAACAAGATGTTTATGCAAACAGTGTGAACCAAAAACCGTGATTCTTATTGTATCATCGTGAATTTGAACACTGATACTAAAGACAGCTATGTGTAGCTGCCGCTTATTTGAGATTTTTCAAAGGTTGAGAATATCATGATTGTCTATTGTAAGCTTAAAGTGATAGTTCACCCAAAAATGAAAATTCAGTCATCATTTACTCATCTTCTAAAATGACTTAACGTGTTGTTGGTGTATTCTATACTGTACTGAACAAATAACATGCTCCCTTTGGTCTCTTGAACGAACAAGATACACAGTCCATACTGTACCATTCTACCTACTGTTATACTTTTATTTTAGACTTTAGATTAGTAAGACCCCTTTCAGATTTCTTCTACCATATTGAGCGGGCAGTTTTGATAATGATAGTAAATGATGCAATTCTGCAATTTTCCTTGAGGGCTTTCCATTAGCACTACAACTGCCAACAGATCATTTGCCCCAATAAAGCACAAATGAGAGGAGACAGAATAAGAAAGTGAGGGGGGAACTATAACAACATTGCCTGTTCTCACATAAACATTAACAATTATTTTTAATTAAGGTGAATGTGCTCATTTGCTTGCTTAAAATTGCATAAAAACAAATTAGACTTCATAAACTGTGTTTTGCCCTTGTTTTTTAAATATCTACACATCCCTGAAATAGAACATGAATTTGATAAGTGATGATCCAAACCAGGTCTTTCTTATCATAGCTGAGAAATGATTTACAGAATAATAGCAGATATTTTAAGTTTATTTATGATACGAGTTGTAGTTTACACCCTTGTCACGTCACATTCTGTTCTAAATGCCCGCTTTGTTTTACAGAGCACAGCTCTCATCAATGAAATGTAAACAGAAAGCTGCTCTGAATTTCAAAAGGCAGCCGTCATATTTGATATCAACACTACAATCTGAGTTAAATCTTTTTGGCTTCATACCCTTAGATGAACATGACTGATGTAACACTGCATATTTCAGGTGGAGAAGATGTGAGAAAGACACCATCAAAGCTTATCCATTTCCGAGCTAATCTTTCCCAGAGGCAATCCAATTCAATAACACTGATAATAATGAAATGCACCTTGCAGGTGGGAGCTAGGTAATCTTGTAGGGCTGGGGATGTTGATGTATTAATTCAAGAGAAAAATGTTTTACACTGGTTTTATTTTTAAATAAAAAACTTTTAATGATTTTAATGGAAATTATAATGGTGTCTATGATGTACTCTATTCTATTGGGATGTCATCTGGCAAATAATTTTGAATGAAAATGTTTCATAATGGTATTTAAATGAAAACCATTAGAATTTCTGTGATGTTTTCTATTGGGGTTCTTTCAGTACAAATTGGTTTCCATTACAAATACCATTATGAACCATCAGCTGTTTATCAATAAACTATTACCAAATTCCTTTATGTAGTGTGTTTTGGGTACAATTTAATAGTGTAGCTAACATCCTACCAAGACACAACCCATTACCAATAGAGACCCATTATAGTTTCCTTTAAAACCAATCCAATTCCCATTATAATATTTAAATCCAATTTCTGTTTAGCAGTGAATGCAACTGCTTAAGGCCTGTTCAGTTTTGAGTATGATTTCTAAAGTCAGACACACAGGAGTTATTTCGTAATAGTTATTTATACCATGCAGGCTAACCTCCGGTCAGCCAAACTGTACGTGCAAAATAAACACTGACAGGCAAATCAATATTTTATGACCATTTATGTGGCTAATAGGCAGCTGATTGTCCATTTTCCTTTATGAATTAATCTGTTCTAGGTGAAATACATTAAATAAATTAATACACAATAAACATTTGTACCTTAACAGTAAGCAAAAAAAGTTTTGTAAGCTCAAAAAGAAAATTGAGTACTCACAGTAATCATGTACTCTAAAAGAATAGCAAGAGATATTTATGTTTATATCTTCATTTTTCAGACTCTCTAATGCGTAGCAAATAAAATTGGTTTACATTTGACACTAACTGGCTTGACATGTTCTGAAGCATTTTTTCAAATGAATAAATGATTGGATAAATAAAAGTATCTGGCTATTGCACTCAGGGAAAATCAAAATGCACTTTAAAAGACACTGGTTTTACTGTAGATTTAATGAGCGAGGAAATGATTTCCCCCTGATTGCCTCTGTTTGGACCACCTTTGGTGTCAAAAATAACCTACACACAAAAAGCTTTCTTCAGAGTCTTGCGTTATCGTTTTCAGAGCCATCTTCTACTGCCATCTAGTGGCTGAAAGTTAGACAACAATGAAAAGGCTATAACAGAAAATGATTCTGACATGCCACACCAAAATAAAAATAAATTATATTATATTATGCATAAATACTGTTTTTGTGAAAATGTTATGACAACTAAAGCTAAACCAATAAAACAATTTTAAAAATTGTACAAAAAAAATATTTTACCCATATTATATATTTTTTACAAAATAAAACAAAAAACATTTTTTTTTAGAAATATGATTTCATGGATTAAATGACAAATATTAACAATGCTGTCTATGCTGCTTGTAATTGAGTAAAAGTAAACATCAAAAAATATTTTTACATGCATTTTAATTGTTGCATTTATTAAATCAAATAAACAAATGCCGTTTCATACTAAATACGAAAATGTAAATTACTATTAAATTATTTGTTAAATATAATTGTATTATTTAATATTACTTATTAATTCATTACAGTAATGCGGAAGTTAGGCAAGTGCTTTATTGCCATAAAAAATATTTCCACATCCCCTTGTTTAAAGTTTTTGTGAGATTTCCCCAGTCATAAATAATGTGAATCCCTTCAACCACTCCACCACATTTGGGTTTATTCGTCTCCACACACACCATCATGAAATAAATGACAGCAATGAAATATAAGGTCAAAAAATTGTATTTATTTGGACTCAAGTATGGTTCACATCCAAACAGTGGGGTGCTGTACGACAACATCACAGGGATCCGACCATTCAAACACTCATTTGAGAACAGCATCACCAGACAAAAAGTGTTTAGAGGAGGAAAAAACCCAAAATGACAGTTTTCACAACCCACTATTAACAGACAAACGGCACTTTTGTCCCGTGGAACATTGTGTCCAGAGAAGGAATCTTACTGTAGCATACATACAATAAACACCCACAATGGCATACATACAATACGCACCCAATGAAGCATACGTTCCCAAAACATACCGGAAATATCACATATAGTCTGTTAAGAACAGGGATGCACCAAGTGCCTTAGTAATCGTGCAAGTACCATACAACATCCTATCACCGGACCAGCGAGGTCTTAAATACTGCAATGCATTAGCTTGGATAGAAGGTTTAACTTAACAGCAAAAGAATCAGCTTTTCACACAGCAGCCTTGAATCACTGGGCAGAGGAGAGATGAATTATGGAACATGTATGAAATCTTTAATCTATATCATATGATATAACCTGATATTATTTGTTATGATGACATCAGCCCTGCCATATAAGTCTATACACTAGATGAGTCATACTAACAGATATGTTGGAATGTAATGCACTGAATATCCCAGCAGAAGACAGAAAGAAGTCAATGCTAATGATACTCAAACACATGAGTAATACACTCAAAGGCATGTAACAGCTGAAAACAGCATTAGTGAAGATACTATGAAAACCCGAGATTGTGGATTTAAATGATACTTTGGCGCACGGCTGTAGAGTTAGAAATACGATGAAAATATAATAAGAAACAGTTTTGTGTCTGTTTGGTAGTTGCTCGACACGATTTCTTTCAATTTATGAGGGAGAACAAAGGTGCGGAAAGACAGGGCGGTTTTGGCCACTAGAGGGCAGTATTTGTCTTAGCCCTTTAATGTGTAAGGAACGGCAAATAATCTGATCCATCAAACTAAACAAGATATACATCCAGGGTACTTTTAAAACCCGTATATATTTCTTTTTTCTTCATGATTACAGGATAAGGATTTCTTGCCAATGATTATTTAGCTCCACATTTAAAAATTGGCATGACTACAAATTCTATTATTTTTGCTTTTCTAACAGTAAACATATTTATTCTATTTTAAAGTATATTGACACACAGGTGTAAATTCAGATAAATAGTGAATTTTAGTCTTATGTTATACATAGCAACGCCTGGGAAGTGATACTTGCAAACGTGAACGTGAATGCTAAAAGTTGCTACAAAATCAGAATCACGTCCTGAGATGAATTCGGCTACGGTCCTGTTTTTCTCAACATACTGTTTTATCAAGGGAAAGGCACCACTAACAGTCCTTAAACTGTCATATTGGATGGTGTGACTTGGTAAAGAAAAGCACGTGCAAGCTGGTCTCCCTCACATGCGATCAATAAACCCATGCAACTACAAAGCTGAGGCATTTAGACATCATTACCAGTCGTTGCAAAAATCATTCGTTGAAAGTAATTTATCTTGGCAACAAGTCTCGGGCGTGATTTGTTAACGTTCCTAATGCAAAAAAATAGTATGGCACATAAAAATATTGAAGAAAAGATAAAACCTCTAGTAACATATCACAAATAAAAGAAATTGTGCGTAGTAACAGTACTGCTTTTTCTATCATATACTGCCATTCTGATTGGAATACATGAAGTTGCGTGTCCTAAGGCAAACTGCGAAAGTGTAAAATCGGCGAAGATGAGCTTAAAGCTATGGGCTCAGTGTTTGTACTGTATGGGGATATGTAGGTCAGTCGAGCAAATTTTGTGCACGACTGGGTATTCCCTCTTTGAGCGCCGCTCGTGGAGGAGGGGAAACGCTGAAGATGAACTGGAGAAGATATGACAGATTGGGGGCAGCGGAGTTTGTTTCTTTAGGCTGCTGAATATTCAGATCGGAAGCCGGAAACAACCTCATCAGAGAGAGCGGGATTCAGATTTATAAATGAATCATTCATTATACTGGGAAATAAGCTTCTGTTAGAAAGTCATAGAATTGGCAAGACCCTTTGGATAACATTTCACTCCAAAATCAAAAGAAAAATGGTTTAAGATTATGGATTGTGACTCTTTTTTTAATAGCAACTATAAGCATGTTTTGTAAGATTCAACCGTATAGGAGAGTATACATTTATAGGACACAAATCTAGAGCAAGACTATTTGAAACGTGTAAATTCTTAAATTCTCTTAAAGTCTTACCGTAACATGGAAATAACCGAATGAATTGCTGTTTGATTGTAACTTTAAAAGAATATAACTTAAGTATCAAAAAGGCATTTAAAATATGCTTCAACCAGCATAACTAGGGCACGAAGAACTTTATGTATTCATGTAAACTAATGTACACCAATGAAATGCAAAAAACCCCAGAAGAAACAAGCAGAACACTCCCCAAACTAACATGAATGGCTCAGACTAACTGACTTCATTATTCATTTGCTTATGGTTGTAAAGGTTTCGTTTTGATACTAGTCATTCTATCGTAGTCTCCCTGCCTTTTCGGTCCTAGGCTGTACAAGATTGACACTTAAAAAAAGATTCTACCCAAAATGTATATACACAAGTAAAACTACATATTACCACAGGTTTCTTACAATTAGTTGGTATATTGGTTTTCTGCATCTCATATATGTTTACAGCTTGGCTATGTTGTTACTTAATATATCGCTTATTCTACAAACGAAAGGTATCAGTTCAAGTACAGTATATCTCTATTTACATCAGCTCAGTTGTAGGCCGTATATGTTAGACAGTCTTTAAGTTTGGTGCTATTATATATGTACAATCCAGTTCCCAACAGTCCTCCAATGACAGAGGGAGTTTATTCCCTTCTAAATAATGAAAAACTCGGCCAACCAGTGGGAAGAGATAAAAATGCAAACAAATGCATGTTTAATCTTGCTCCAACTGAAAAACGCAATGTCTGAAACATTGACTGAAAAAACATTTGAGGTAAAATAAAAAAAGAACAAAATAACAGGAGATGCATTTAAGCATTTCTTTTGTCGTCATTTTCCTTCCAGACTTCCCTCTATCACATATTTCACTATACGTTATGCAGCTATGACCGCTAACTTATTCCTTCCATTAGTTTGTAGACGCTTTGTCTCTTTTATTCACAGAAAAACAGGAAATAATGCGAAGAACAAACCACCTGAGCCAGACTCGACTCGCATTGCCAGCACCAAGGCTCAACATGTCAAAGCACATGCATCAAGCAACAGGCCACGGCTCCACCTGGTGGGCATTTCTAAAACTTTCCAAAATAAACCGAAAACAAGAAAAGTGGGGTGCAGCTTTTTCTCAAGCTGAACTTCCTGGCCTGGTATCACCTCAATGCACCACCGGCCCGCTAGTGCTACATGGTTCCGGGTTTCTCTCCCGAATTGGCCGAGGAGGCTGCAGCGTTGTTCGGAAACATCTTCTCTGTGGGGGTCACGGCTGGACTTCCCACCCCGGAGGAGCTGGAGCTGCTGGATCGGTGCTGTGTGGGTGGGGGTCGTACAGGCCTCATGGGCGGGGGTCTGAGCTGAGCCCCGGCGAACCTCGCCGAAAGCGCCGGTTTGAAGGTCGTCATCATCTCGGAGGTGGAGCTGCTGCTGCGCCTCAGGGCTGCATCCGGGTCTCGAATCATGATGGTGTGTAAGGGACTCGCTGGCTCTGAGCTCACAGGGTTCTTGAGGGGTTCTAGTGTATCCAGAACGACGTCGGGAGCCTGTTTGGCCGTGTTTTGACGTTCCAGTTCACGTAGCTCGTGAAGCGCAGTGTTCATTGTTTTCTCGATGTCCTGCAGCACACATTTATACACATGTTACTAACAAAAAGAGGTTTAAACAGTTGAATAAATCAAGTCAGTAATGGAGTTAAGCGTTTCTTAACTAAACACTTGTCATTTAATTGTAATGAAGCATCTATAATGTACAGCATTTTTATGTTTTGATGAAAATGTGAATGATGCTTAGCCAGGAAAAAGTTTTTGCCACAGTGCACAATGGTTGCTAGAGAATTTCTAAGGTGGTTCTTTTCCTCAAAAGCCGCTTGATTTGAGGAATCATTCAAGCTTATTACAGTTTACTAAAATTATTCAAATCAAGTAAAATATTGGTCTTAATATTGTTTGAAAGTAAACTAAATGTTAAAAACTATACTAACATTGAAATGAAATAAATCAATTAATTAATTAATTAAAACGCAATTAATCGCATAAAATCGCACCCAGAATAAAATTATGTATACAGTACATACATAATATGTCTGTGTACTGTGCATATTAATTTTGTATTTATAAACACAAACACATACATGTATATACATTTAGGAGATATTTATAGTTCCCAATTATTGAAATTATATATCAACAATTATTAATTTAAATATATGCATATATGTGTTTTTAAATACAAAATTTATAAGCACAGTACACAGATATATGTGACCCTGGATCACAAAACCTCTTAGTAGCATAGGAATACATTGTATACATTGTATGGGTCAAAATTATAAATATTTATTTTATGCCAAAAATCATCACTTCACTCGCTGCTGCCGCTCTTTGAGAATTACCACTTTTTTAACATATATCAATAGAAAGCTTATTTATTCAGCTTTCAGATGATGCAAAAATCTCAATTTCGAAAATTGACCATTAAGACTGGTTTTGTTGTCCAGGCTCACATATATTATGTCAACACAAACCTTTATTCTGGATGTGATTAATCATAATTAATTGCTTGACATCCCTAAAAAAAAAACTAAACACAAAACTATAACAACTCTGGTATCACTGACATCCAGAACAGTGTGGGGCAAGTTATGCACCAAACGTCAGTACATCACAGCAGCAGATTATGTTTCAGATACACACACACACACACACACACACACACACACACACACTCACACACACAGTGTCCCGGCCCATCTCATGGACTATAAATTGACTGTGTGCCTTCCCTCATTCATCTATGCTCTCTCTTACAGTTGAGCAGACCATAAAAATTTAATGTCCAGAAGATAAAAGGCTCATGAAGACCCGCACTCCCACAAAAAATGTACTGTAACATGCAGGGGTTTATTACGGGCAGATGCTACACGCACCCCTAAAACACATTTACAGTAGCAGCATGCCTTAAAACGGATATCAAGCAGTAATATCAATCAGATATGCACTTATAATGTAGTATAAATACACAAATGTCTCTGAAGCAATATATAGAATTTGTTCATTTTGATATCTGTATCCATATAAATCACTTTCATTCATTATGTGAGCACAGACACAAAGAAGCCATTACGAAAGATCATTAACAGGTCCGTGTGTCACAGACTTTATTATTTAACGGAGTGTAAGTGAAACAGATGGATTTGTGCCAGCCTCCCGTTCACGCTGAAATCCGCTCACGAGTGCCAGCTCTTTGTTTTTGCTGGAAAAATCCTGCCAGCTTCTGCAAGCACAGAGCATTCGAGGCTAATTGAACGGCTCACAAGAAAAACCCAAACCGCTTTCATGAATACAACTTCAAAATCTCTTTGAATTAAAGCCGTGATTCTAATAATGGTACAAAATATAAGAGGATTTACGTACGTCACATTTACAGAGAACATTTCAAGAATATCTCGTAGTAGCATGCGGTAGAGGTTTATGTAGAAATTAGCATTTTTTTGCCCAGAACTTTGATGTAGAAGTTGTTTGGAATGAAAAAGGCTTGTTGAAGAGAGGGGTGGTTTAACATTTTGTTTTTCACCCATCAGATGTGAAGCAGTACAGTAAGTAACCACCCAGCAAATAACCCAAATGCCCCGGCAACATCGAGAAAATATTCAGAACAGCTTAAAATACACTGAAAAACAGGACATTTATTCTTTACAAAAATGCAAAAATCTAAAATTTTGCACTTCTAAACATTGCTCTGAATAAATTATATACACCTAATAAATAATGTATTAACATATATACATACATACCGTACATACACACACATAAATAAATACTGTATATACTTAATACATTATGTATTTCCTTTCAAACTATAACATTTAGTTTTCAGTTTTTCTATGAAAAAAAATTCTCATGGAGTAGAGCATGTTATACAGCAAGATATTTTAACTTACCAAAGTATTTCATATCATCGTATATAGTCAAATATACAATAAATGAATAAACACATAAAAATACCATAAAATGATGCTTTACTCCAATGTTCATTTAATGTATGGATTGAGGAACACCTACCTCTGCTAAAGCTTCAGCCTCCAGGGACTTATGGTCTCCTAAACTGCTGTGCCTCGTTGCTCCCGGGACGGGTCTGAGCGGGTGACCCTCAGGATAGATCTTTCTCTCAGGGTAGTTAATGCTGCCCGCACTGCCGAAGGTCCCCAGACGTCTCTTCTCTGGACTTTCTATGTGGCCTCTACTAAGCGCCACTTTATGGGGGCTGCTGGGGCAGGCGGCGGCCCGTGGTGGCGTGTCCCGGGGAGGGCTGTGAGAGTCCGTGCCGCTGCGACGGCGTGGAATAGCAGACCCATCAGAACGCAACCTAACCCTGCAGAAACACATAATTAGATCTTTAATCACACAGTTTTAAAGTTTCCTCAAGTACGGAATCTAAAAGAATGAATATGTTAAGTATTTGTGTCACAAACAACCCTTAAGAGAGGAGTAAGTAAACGAGCGGGAAATGGAAATAGAACAAGATTAAACACTTTAACTGGGATCATTAATTCATCCGGAGGATGGAAATACAAGCATAATTCAGTATAATGAGAAAATGGGCTACTGACCGTCCCATGACCCCGCTGAAGTTGTAATCGGATGAGGGTTCACATGGTGACTGGAGATCGTTTTTGGATGAGGCTTTGTCGTCTAGTAAAGGTCCGCTGCTGGCCTCACTGTCTGCTTTCTGGCTTAAACTATCAGAGAATGCATCATCCCTAAAAAGATGTTACAAAAATCATCAGAAACGGAACATCTGGATCCTAAATGCTGTTTGGTCAATATAGACATGATGAAATACACACTATAGTAGCAGCTACAGTATAGATGGTTTCAAAGCAACAATGTAAACAAACGTTACTGCGCATGCACTTTTGTGGCCCAGACTTAACTTCCGGTACACATCCGCAAAGAAAAGAGTCCCTGCGGATTGTTTCCGATAACAAGCAAAAGAAATAACAAGTAAATTATTTGGCTAGCAAGTCAGGTCAGTATTATTTTGGGTTACCAGTAGAGGAACCATTACTTGGCTAAACCTTCAAGTTACACGACCCATTCAACAAATTGTTTATTGAATAAAAGTAATATACAATAAAATAAACAAACGCTATTTGGTATCATGGAATCAAACCTGCATCACGCTCTACCATTTTCACTACAGTAACATTATTTAATGGTGCCCAGCAAGTAAACATCCATCGCTCACAGTTTCGCTGCATGTTCACAGATCTGTTTCTCTGTGTTATCCTCCGTGAGACGGCAACAGAAGCTGTTGAATGTGACTTTCGTGAAAAAAGCCTACAGCACAAGCGCCTCATTATGTAACCACTCGGCAAACCTGTTTACTGTTTAAAATGCGATGCGTGATTGTTGACCTTTAAATATCTGCTGCCTGGCAGTCGCCATTTGTTTTGATTGATGGGTCGGATTCATTTTAGCAGCATCAATTTTCCTTGTTTGCTGTCAAATCTTGCAATTTTGGAAATAGGTCTTAGCTTGACCGTTTTAATAAACTCATTCGTCAAACTGACACAGGTTCGACATTACAAAGAGATAATGAGCGCGTCGTCGTCTTAGTAATTACAGAAAGTAATATCAGTCTGGGACTTAAATATGATCAACTCAAGGACAATGCAATTCATTTTCTTCACTTTCCTACTAACTCACAGCATCTATAATGTCTTAAAAATGTTTTTTAAGCATGTCACGTCCTATTGCACTCAAATGCTTAGGTACTGTGTTAACCTCAAACCATGCTTGGTACATTAGTAATGTTTTCCTCACAAACCACACACATACACAATGCTGGTATTTCAGATACACTCTCAGATTCATTTAGCCCCTGCCAGGGACATAAAAGCATTCTTTAACTGCCACTCAGTGCTGTTAAATTTTAATTAAATTCTAAAGTGTTAATGGCAGGAACTATTTGATTCTCACTTATGACTATAAGCTATTACGGACTGAGCAGCAGATGGCCTGCTCCATTAGTCATCTATTACCCAGAGGGCAACACTTTGGTAACATGCATTGAACTGTATGCTGTAACTTGTGCCCAAACTCCTGTGCATATTATTATTTTCATCTTAAGTAGCACAAGAACATTTGTAGTAACAGCCAAAAATTCATTGTATGGGTCAAAATGTGTTTAGATACTCACATGTCTTGTACTACTATGTACTGGTGAGGTATAAGTCCATCGACGCCGTTGTGCCGTCCCTCCCACCAGTCTTCAGACGCACGGTGATACAGCAAGAGGGATGCGCCTTTTTTAAAGGACAGCTCTCGAGGGGTACGACCCATGTAGTCAAACTTCGCGATGGCTTCAATCTGTTCCACCTCTGTGAGAAGGAGAGACAGGAGGAGTGAAGATGAAGGAAAGGCACAGACACTTGCATTGTGTTCTACATTTTTTCATCCAACAATCAAACAATGTGACTCATCCCTAGTATGAGGGATTTCATAGCGACGCATCAGCTCGATAAAAATTCCTGTATTTCAATGTTTGAAATCAGACTTGGTGTAAAAAAAATGTCACAACAATTACTGCTACCCAACAACAACACATCCACATACACAGACGAATTCGCTTCTGTTGCTGTCTGGAGGAAGTGTGTTAAAATTTACTCATTAAACGCTTCATTTATTCACAGGGCAGAGAGAAAGAGAAGATATGACCAAAAACATTGCTTGTAATAATAGGCTGCCACACAAAACTGATAATACTGAAGCTACTAGATCCAACCTGAGGACAAAATCATCACATTGAGGTTAAAAACAGCAAAGCATATAACCTCATCTTTTATCCCATCAAGACCACAAAGCAAGATCCTCATTTCACATGAACTGCTGCTAAAAATGCAAAGTGGACTTTATCTAAATCCTATCAAATCTGCCACCCAGCTTCCATTTAACATGACCACTATCATCATCTGACCACAGATCAGTTATTGACACAGGCACCAGACACTGCTGGGGGCAAACGCACTGCCGGGTCAGTCAGGGTAAAAAAGATATACAGAGCAAATCAGTGCTTGGCAGAAAATCTCCAAGTCAACTAGAAATACCAATCAGTTTCATTAAGGTCTCCATCCAGGGGTGAAATTAAATGCAGGCGTCGCGCAGAAGTGGAAGAAAACATCAGGAATGGAAACGGAAAGATAGAACGTGTCTCAGAAAGTATGCATGAAATTCTGATTGTGATTTCTGTGATGTGTTGAAGGTTACAGGGAGTTTATGGTAAAGCATATGACTTCAAACTGATCTAAGGATGGCCAGGCTTCCAACCAGCCAATCAAATCCCAAAGAACGAAATCAAGCTCCACCCTACATATTTTTCTCAATCCAGGAGCCGTTTTACTCAGATATACATCACAATTCGTAAGAAAACAGTATTGCAACATTTGTGTTTTTCGGCCACATATTGGTCGACCACTACTTTTCATCCATTGATTCAGGGCTGAACCATTATAGTAAAACTGAAACGAATCACGTCTGTCTCCACGAGCAGCCAGCAAGAGATGCTATCAGTGATGTGACTGGTGTTTTGGGTTGAGAACAGAGTGCAGCTCCATCAATCAGTAAATGAAGGGAGCAGAAGGAAACCCCAAGAGACCCATTTTCTCACCCATGAACAAAAAAAAGAGTGTGTTTGTGGCGGGGGGAGAGAGTGATAAAAAGAAAGGGAGGAGGCAATTAAGCCGTGAAAACTGAGAGGAGAGATATAGTGCATAGAGTACTAACACTGAGCCGATATAGAAATTTCTGTTATGACCTGCATGCATCCCTACTACTAGCATATTGCATGAAATATTTAAAATTTAAAAAAAATATTGAAATAAATAAATTATTTAACATCATTAACATGTTGGTAACAAAAAACCATTCGTCCCCACTGACATGCACTGGTTTTGTGCCCATATAATAGAAGTAAATGGGGACCAACAGTTTTTGTTTACCAACATTCTTCAAAATATCTTCTTTTGTGTTTTGTAAAAGAAAAAAAGTCATACAGGTTTAAAATTACAAGAGGGTAAATCATGACAGAATTTTCATTTTGGCGTGAAATATCCCTTAAACATCTGCTTAAACACTGCTTCTAAAAAAATGTGTATTATGGAAAGTACTATACAAATAAACAGAATTAAATGTGCTTCTTCATTTAAAAAACTTTCTAGACAATAAAAACAGTACATATGAGGAATGAATGAAAATCACACATTGTGCTTTAAAAATCTGTGTTGCAAGGTTTCAATTTGAGATCATCTTTCTTATCTCCTCATAGCCCACCAGCCAATAAAAACATACACTGCTTATAGGAAAATGCTGTGATTGGCTGAGCTAGATGCCAATCGTGACATCCACTGAACAATATAATCTGCTATGTATGAAGTATTTCTTTCACTTTTATTTCTTTAGTACAAAAACAGACTGGTGTTGGCTGTGGGTGTATGAATTGTTTTTGTTTAGATCAAACTGAATGTGACCCAGATATTGCAATGCCAAGGTTGACATCTGACTTCAATTACGTGGTTGACACACACCAGCCATAAAGGTTAGCAACACTGCAATGCTAATCAGCACATCATCTTTCAAATACAGAGCAAAACAATGTGTCTTTACAAAAAACTACACAGTATTTTTAACTCCTAGACTAGTGTTTCCATTGATTAACTAAACAATAGAAATCATCATTCAGAATTTTGCCTCTGGTTATATTCTGCTCTGGTTTTCCAAGACAATACAACATAGACAAGAGAGACGTGGGTGAGTATAAAGCAATGGATGAACGCTCAAATAAAACAAAAATAATCTTGCTCGCGTCTACACGTACCGTCATCGCTAGTGTGCGGCTCCGTGCCATTGTCTGCTTCATCAATGGTGCCTGGTTCACTATGAGGGCTGTCACTGTATGAACACACACACATATACACAATAAAGTACAGTACCATAATACATGTCAAACAAAGCATTCCGTTATTATCGATGTCATGAGTTTGCAATATGATTTTACCACATGATTTTGCCTAAAAATAGTGGCACTTTCTAACATGTTCCACTATATATAACTTAAGATGAGTTGAGAAATTAGTATACTTAAGCCACAGCTGGCTTAAGTGTAAGAATGATGACATTCCTGACTAACACCAAAATCCAGCTTAAGTCCTCGAGCTCACCAGTACTCCTCTCCTCCAGTCATGCATTTCTCATAGACGGGACCATCCAGCTCACGGTGGCTGGGGAAGATGACCTCATGGTGGATGATGATGGTCTTGATGACCTCATTAACATGAGCCTGGCAGGCCACGGGGTCCTGACCGTCTGGAATGGGCATCAGAGTGGGTCCGAAACAGATGGCTAGGTTATACGGGTCCATCATGTTCTCATCACTGTACTGGGACAGGCTGGGAGAGATGAAGAAAGAAAATGTGAAAATAATGTATCTGCATTTTTAACAGTTCTTCACTGTAAAGTGTTTTGATTATGTTAAATGTGATGTATATCAGTGGAAAAATAATGGTTCCCAAATTTTACTGTTGTCTGCTAAACAAGTAGTCCCATTCAAAAGGTGCAATGTGAAAGATAAAGGCGGATCTATTGATAAAAATGCAATATAATACACATAACTATGTCTTCAGAGGTATATAAAGACCTTATATTATGAACCAAATTTTTTAGTTATCTTAGAATGAGCTATTTCTAACTACATACACACACCTTTTGTTTAGTCAGTTTGTCATGTTGCTTAGTATTTGATAAGCCACAGAAACATAGTCTTGACACTTCAATTCGTAAGGAAAATAAACCTACGAAAAGCTTTTATAAACTTGATTAATCTTTGCTCGGGGGGAAAGTATAGTCAGTTATTTTTGTTCCATATACAGAATCATTTTTTCGTGCAAAATGTAAACAATGTTCCGCATTATTATGCGTAACCCAAAAAAGTTGGTGACTGTGTGACTCCGGACAGATGTTGTATTTAGTAACCAGTTATGCATTTGACTTAAATCGTGCACATCAGCAAGGGTTTTAATTGCATTTGGCACGTTTTGGACACTTCATCTTTGAACAAATTTGTCTTACACTTGTGTCAACATTTTATCTCAGCTGTCTATTTCAATACACCCATCCATAACTCCGTTCTAGAGAATTCATCTTCCTGCGCATTATCTTTCAATAGAGCTGAACTCATTCAGTCTCTCATTGGATGTTCTTGAGAATGCTCTAATGAGTCACAGCTGCAAGAGCCGCAGACATGAAGAACAAATGAAGAAGGGAAAAATTCATATGGAAAACTCGTGATGAGAAAACAAATTCTTTGTCCGGTCTGGACGGAAGCGAGCACAGGAAGCATCAATAAAAGGCCAGCAGAAGGGGACAGGTGAAGTACAGTACAGAGTGATGGGTTTCCTCTGGAGTAAATATCCTCCAAAGCACTCCTTGACAGACAGTGTTGTAAATTAGCCTGGACTAGAGGGGCTGTTGAATAGCTCTTTGTAAACATAATGAATGTCTTTGCTTGTGACTGCTGCGATTCATAAATGCTGATTTATTAGATTTGCAGTCTAAAGAGATATTTTTGGCGATGATATAAAATCACACATTATATATTGTGTATGTATTGTTCATATAATGTTGTGTATATAAACCTACTGATTGAGGAATGCAAACAGGTATCTCATGACGATGATGACGGTACGAGGAAGGGTAACTATTATTTGCTGGATGTGGTGGGCTCTCTCCGCCGACAATTCAAGCTCTGAAACGAGAACAAAAAAAATCAACAATTGTCCAATATACAAAGAACAGAAAATGAAATGGCCTTCATTGCAAGACTGAATACTTTATTATCGTGCCAGGCTTTTTTTTTCCACACAAGACACACTGACGAATGACTTCGCCAGGTAGCAAGAAAACAAATCGAAGATAAAGTCAGCCAGCAATAAGGCCACACAACAAATCACAAAACAGCAATCTCTGCTCATATATCAGGTTGGAACACACCAGTGATATTTTGACCTATATTAAATGCATCTCTGCTGGAGATGAAGGCAACACTCACTGATGGTGGACATCAGATCTAAGAAGCGTTCCTTGGGGAAGAGGGGATTCTCCAGGCCTCTGAAGTAGAGCTTCAGAACACCTGCCACTGAGTTGATGTCGTGATCGCTCTGATCATCCACCAGTGGGTCTTCGCCTGAAAAACATGGTTGTGAAATGTTAGGTGGCTGCTGGAGAACACGTCTGACTGTAATGGAAACGCAGATTGATTTCTGGCAAATTGTTTAGAGATACAGAGCACTTACAAAATGTAAACACTGGTCCAGCAGCACTTCCAGTTTAAGTTTTATTTTATTTTTATGTAATAAAATCTATATTGTTAAAATCTATATTTTAATACAGTTATAAAAATTCTGTTGGTTGTATTTCGTTCAAACGTTTGTTTAATGTTAAAAAAATGAAAAAGTTGTTTTTTCTGGATCAGAGTTGTCAGGGGTGGTCTATACTGTAGCATATTGCAAAACATTATTTAGCCTTTAAAAAACATTATTATTGAATACATGCAAGGAGTAATAAAGGTTTTTTATTTGCACACATCAGTACAGTACAACCCACCCATCAATTTGTTTAATAGGAGAGCTTTGTACAGTACATCAAACCCTGCTGTCATATTTAATTTTCCAATGTTATTCACGCAGTGTGTTTCTCAATAAACATCAGACGTGTAGACGATACAAATTCACAGCTTGGAAAACACAAAGAATAAAACATAATTACTGTTTGTCTTGAAGCGACTAACCTCTCTCGAATGAGTTTTTAATATCATTCACTTCCACCTGAGATCCAGGAACTCGGAATATGCCTTGCTGTTGCAGCCCTGGCAGAGGAAAATGAAAAGAAACACAAGGTACAAACTTGTCAGGGTTTGATATTGCCTTATTTCAGCTGCATGGCTTTCAGGCGATCTGAAAAGAGCTGTATAATAGATAGAACAGAATAGAGAATAAAATAATGACTCAGAGCCTGTTATGTAAGGGATAATGTACAGGCAGCCGGTTGTTATCGCAGAAATAAGCCCCGACAATGTGGAAAGGGGTTAAAATCATTAGCAAAAGCTATACTGGGCTCTATTATCAGTCGTCCTGCCAGGACAGAGAATTGAGAATTTTGTTTTCTTTACTTGACATCTGTAAAAATCTAGAGTGGCAGGTGGTAAATAATAAATCACCAGAGCATGTTTAGCAGCCAAACTGATGTCATTCCTTCAATTTACTGTTTGAGTTCTACCCTGACAGATGGACTTTATATGGAACTATTTGCAGAGTGTCACGGGATCACTAAAACTCACAACAGATGAGTTCTTATTCAAATCAGCATCTGTGTCTGTTCAGGTTCAGCGTGTAGGGCCGTCTCTGAATGACAAGAGCTTGTGTTGTTTTTCGAGAGCTCTCTAATGGTTTCCAGTAGATTTCGAGTCAGCACGTTCAGCTGAAATCAATTAGTGACCTTTCTTTGAACCTCTTACCATATAGATTAATGTACCGAATGCAGCTCTCCACCACGAGAGGAATGGGTTGACCTGAATCCTGAAAGACAGCAAGCATTAGAACGACATCAATTTTAGAGCAGTGACTGAAAGTCTAATGGTCTCTAATGCCAAATAAACATACTGTACAATACACATGTATTTATGTAACATCTAAAAATGTGTTATTATTGTAAAAGGTGCTCCAAGTCATTTTGTCTTTGTTTGTTTGTGTTTCCTAATCTGCTTTGAACATGAAATGTAATTTTTCTGTTTGTGTGTTTGGTAAACTTATTCGCAGTGGTGGAGAAATGACTAGCTTCAACATTTTAAAGAGAAAATAAATTAGAGCACCTTTATACAACAGGTATGTGCTTTAAAAACAACTAATATATTCACAAAAACATAGCAGTAGTTTTAGTAGAGAATAAAGCAAAGCATTAAGCGTATCTTTCCTCAAGAGCATTTCACCAAATAAATATCATTAGAGGTTCAGTCAGGGTTGTGAGTAGCAATATAATTATTAAAAACATTTCTGAAAACTCATACAAGGTCAATACAGTAAGCTTTTGCAGTTTGTCTTTGAACTCTTGGGGAAAGAGGCAATGACGTGCTGTTTTTTGTAAAGTGAACGCATTACAGTGCTATCTGACAGAAAAAGACAATCCATGCCTAGCCCTATAAAGTACCTGGTTGCGGGTACGAGCATTCCGTCTTCCCCTAGGACAAAAGCAGCGTAGAGCAGAGCAGCGTGAAAAGAGTTGAGAGATTCACAGTTAGAGAGGAAGGGATGACAAAATCGCCATGGAGACGACAGTGTCGCCGTGGTGACTGGGTAGAATAGCATTAGGGCAGCTGCTGGAATGGCTTAAGATGCAGCAAAGGGAGGCGTGAGGAAAGCATGATGTCCCTTTAGTTAATTTTTTATACTGTATCTTTAAATCAGATCTAAAAGTAACCAAGCACTTAAATGCATTTGTTAAGTATTTTATTTTAAAACTACTGGATCTCTTTTTTTGAGCGGGGGGCATCATTTGCCATCCTTTTTATCTGCATCATCGCCACCTGGCGAAAGACGGACTGAAATTAACAGGAGCAGGTAGAGGGCGTGAGCGCATGAGTGGGAAAAGATAAGAGACAGAGCTTGTGGCAGCTATCCCTCCAGCACACTAGGGGGCGTAATTTGCACCGCAGTCGGTTAATAAACTACCTTAATGAAACTCTCCATATTGCCATTAAACAGCTTATGGTTATAGATGGACCGAGGCCTCGGTTTCCGCAATTTCTGTGGTTTCGGGGGAAGGGTTGGGGGTCTGAAGAATGAAGTTGGTTAGATGGAACAAAAGTACAATCACACACATAAATCCTACAATTACACATCCTATGCTATAGACAAACGTTACTGCGCCTGCAGGCTTTTGTGGCCCAAACTTAACTTCTGGTACACAGCTGCAAAAAATCGTCCTGCAGATTATTTCTGATAACAAACAAAATAAATAAGTAAATGAAATTAGCTAGCAAGTTCTAAGTATGTCTAGCCAGTATTATTTTGGGATACCAGTAGAAAAAACGTTACTCGGCTAAACTTAAATGCAACAAAGTTACACGACCCATTCAACAAATTACTTATTTAATACAATTATTAAACAATACAATATGCATATAAATTAAACTTAAATAGTTGACCGAGCAACAAACACAGACGTTAAGTTAACTTCAGGCCACATGGGTGCAACCGATTAATACTTATATACTTTAGCAAAAATATTATTATTTCGTTAGGATATTTATTTACACAATCTTGCTTTTAATATACTAACTTGTGTCTCCGCAGAGGTAACAGTCTATAATAAAGGGTTTAAATAAGCAACGGGCATTAATTGTTGTTTCTAATTACATCCTAATGCTTTTGACCTCATATTAACCAATACCAACTGCAGGGAGTTTTCTATCCCCTGAAGGTGCCAGAATCGGCCCCTTATTAAAACATTTAGCTATGGAAACATAATTGCTGTTGTGACAGGCTGGTGAATGCAATCAAACTGGAAAATGACATGGCTTTGTACTTTGGCTGTAAACCTGAAGGCATAGCACATGCTGTTGTTTATATTTGCTTATTAATCATTAACAAGATGGAAGGTTGTTTTCAAATAAAATGCCACATTGGACAAAATACAAACACAATAATTCTAAAAAAAAAGATCTTGACTAGTTTAGGCCTGAAAAGCACAATGCACAGGCATGTGAATGCAAATGCTTCAAACTAATCTCAATTTCACACATTGCGTTTTAAAATGTCATCATTCATATTCATAACCCAATGCAAATGTGTTGCATTCTCGGCGCAGCCACAAGGGGCAGTACTGGGAACATTTGCATAAATGCATAAAAAGTCTAAATGACATAAAAACTTGTTGAACATGTTAGTTTAGCTTTTGACAGGTTTATAGCAGCTACCTAAACACAGTCAAGGTGCAGAAATTTGATGGTCACTCTATCGCCCCCTTGAGTATTTTGAGGTTTGTTACCGCCACAGTGATGCGAGTAAGCACACTTTTAATGCATTGGTCAAGCATTCACAGTTGTGTTTGCATACTTGTGTATTTCAAGTTTCTGGACTTCATGGACTTGATATTTCAAACAAAGGCCTTATGAATATCCATCTGAACACTGCTAGGTGTCAGCCAACCGAGAGGTTAGAAAGCGGGCAGATGTACAGATGATGCTCTGCATCTGTTTATCATGAAAGCAGTATTCTCAGCATTATTAGACTGTCTGAGGACGTTGTGGACAAGCCAGCGTGAGCAGAGTCCTTGCCAGTGACAGCTTGAGGACAAACCTCTATCTGACCGTTGCACAACATCTCTGTGGGCTGCCAAAAACGTTTATTTGTCATTTTACTAAGGCTTGTTAAGGGTTTATGAGTTGTTTCATCAGCTGAAATCGTAGCAAATGGACTGACTAAAATGGATTCACCCAAGCATAAAAAACAAATATCACACAGCTCTACATAAAATCAGAAAGTGAAAAGATTTCATTCTTGTTTGTTTTAAGTCAGTTCATGGAGGGGGAAGGAGTAATAGGGGAATCTTAATTCACATCAATCTTACCTTGTAGTTCCACATTCGGCTCTTTCTCCTGGAAATGAGAGAGAAAAGAAGGCGGCGTCAGAAACAGCATTATTAGTATGATCTCATGCAGGGCGTTCTAAAGCTCAGTCAGATTGCACTGGCGGCTATGGTGAGAGTGGCAAACCCCATTGAAGGAAAGATGAATGGCTGAGCAGCCACACTGCGTTGGGACAAAGAAGAGCACTTGTCACCGTAGAAACCTCGGAAGGAGCCTGTGGGGTGTTAGGACCTAAAGGGGCCTAAATAAGCGTGTGTGCGTATGTGTGTGAGAGCGAGTATTTGTGGGTGTATATGGGGGGATTATTTCACACACTGGCAACAATGACTGACATTTGTGACGGGTCACTAAATCCTTTTTCTCAATCTCAAGTCTATTCAAAAAAGTCCCCTGCTATCATTACGATAAAAACGGTGTAAAAAAGCCCACAAACCAAAATACGCAGGATGTTCACAAAAAATATTTTAGAATGTTTCATGTTGTTTTCAGTTTTCAGTGCTGCATTTTTTTCAAGATTTTTGTAAAATTAGATCACCCAATGTTGGGTGTTGTGGCAGGTTAGGCATTGGTGGGTGTTGCTATGCAGTTGCTAGGGTGTTCAGGGGTGCTATGTGGTTACTAGGGTTTTCTTTGTGTTTGCCTACAGGGTTGCATGGTGTATCTGTGCTACCAAAGCATTGCAATGCTAAAGCTTCAAAATACTGCCGATGCCACTTTTAAAAAAAAATGGTAGTACTGTAGGTAATGTTTTATTTGCTGTGTGTCTCTCCTAAATGAATCTGTGTTTTAAAAGACTTGAATAAGATAACAATCCAGAGTCAATTATAAACACACTTCGTTCTTAAATAAATCAGCAGTTTTGAACAAATCGGTTAAATGATTCACTGATTCACTGACTACTGCCCGTTTTAGTTTCACATTTTTTTCACAAATTTGGCCTTTTTTGTAGAGTAGAATTATGAACGTTATGTATGTTTATGGTATCATGGCGACCCTATTTATTTAGAATCCTATTTCAAGTTCCATGTATTTATCTTATGTTAATATAATAGCCTCCGTGTGCTATGTAAATGTCATGCAAAAACATAATGAGATTTTCTGCATCAACAGTTTAAAAATATAAAATCAAGCTCAATCATTTCCACCACTGAATATATGTTTTTAAGCTTTTTGTCAACACCAGGCATACAAATAATGAGCTAGATCACTTAGAAAAGTCGGTCATTTGAAAAATACTCCATGTCCCTTGCACAGTGTGAGATCAACTGCATGAGAAAACTTAGTAATAGTAATAGTAACAATAGTAATAGTAGAAGTAAAATGTGTATGATAAAGTCTTTGTATTGCAGCAATATTATTGTATTATCCTAAAGACATGTCAATGAAAGAAAAAAAAACCCAGTAATTTGGCTATTCGTCAACACAGGAAGTTCAAAGGCAAAGTAAAGCTGTAATTTTATGCAGAGTTATAAAATGACAAAAAAGGCTTTCAATATAAAAACAAAACAACAGAACGCTCAATGTCAGCCATTCCCAATCTAGCCCAAGAACCCTCAAATCACCCTCTCGAAAGCACCTGTCCATGTCTCCACATAATGCAAACTAAGCTTTGCTTTCCAATTCTGAAGCACCATGTAATGAGGTGGAACTACAGATGTGTCTACATAGGTTCTTCAGAGATGTGAAGTGGCCCTCAAATCATTTTATTTCTTTCAATCTGCATATCAAATGAAGTGGTCTGCGTTTGCTTGCCCTCTACAATCATTCCAAACACTAATAAAGCCTTTTGTCCTGACAGCTGAGAGGTTAAAAAAAGATTTAGAGTCCCTTCCAGAGCTCATTCATATAGCTGCAAAATCAGTTTTTTAAAGACACTTTGGTTATGCAGATGCTCGGAGCACATTTGAGATACTCATTTAAATGTCCATAAGCACAAGCATTTAAGCCAGGTGGCTGCCATGGCAACCGTGATAACACTAAGAGATTTGCCAAAGCGAATTGGGTTAATGGATCTAGGATCAATTAGGTGAATAATTAAAAACATGGGCAGGACCTGGCGCAACCATATGTGCCAAACTCATGTATGCACCATACAGGGATACACACACACCTGGGCTCCAGAACGCTTTCTGTGTGTGTGATGTTAATCAGCCAATGATGTCAAGAGTAAATGAGCACAAAGAGACTGGTGAGGACTGGAAAGCAGGACTGGTCAACGATCATGTTAGTGGATGGCTGGACTCAGCTGTGCCGTCCCACAGCAGGCCGCCATTAGATTGCGAGCTACCGCACATGCAGCTGCCGAAATACGCCCCCTCGGGTGATGCCGGCTGATTGATTGGGCGTAAACTGCGCATAACCGAAGTGACAAGAGGCCTTGTGGGAAATGTGGCCTGAAAGCAGGGTCTCTATATAATGATCTGACAAACACAAGGTTCATGCTAAAAGGAACATTTTGGGTATTTTTCACAATATTGTCTGTGGACCCCATCTGTGCCATTTTGTCAATTACCAAACACAATAATTATTGGTTTATTGCTCAGCCCCCAAAGTGCCAAGTGTTAAAGGGATAGTTCACCCAAAAATGAAAATTATTTTAGCATTTGACAACCCTCTTGTCATTCCAAACCTATATGACCTTTCTTCTGCAGAACACAAAAGAAGCTATTTTGAGAAATGTTGGTAATCAAACAACATTGGACCCCATTGACTTCCACTGTATGGACACAAAACCACTAAGATTTCTAAAAATATTTTGTTTTCGTTTTTGGGTCCCTTTGACCTTTTTGTGTACTAAATTAAAAAAGTATACAGTTTAATACACTACGAAGCTATACATTTGGATTTTGCATCCAACTGGGACCAAAGTTACACTCAGACGGTTTCATTCCAGACACTTAACATGCTGGCAATGCTGACGCTTACAATTTTCACATAACGGAAAGAAGCTTATTTAATAAACCGACTGCTCACCTTCCCCCAGGGTCTGCTTCAGCAGGTCATGTTTTGCCTGCAGTTTAATGATGAGGTTGCTGCCGTTCAGGTACTCCTTGAATTTCTGTGGACACACATAAAGGCGTCAATGAGCTAATGATTTTAATAGGATGTGACTAAAACAGTGGATTGACGTCTGCTGCGGGCAACAGAGAGCAGATTTCGCCGTACTTTGCACGCCACAAATTTAATCTGTTCCAATAGGAGGATTCAATTTCCGTCTCATTGGCGAGGCATGGGCGCTGTCGCCAATGTTTTGAGGCTTTGCGTGTGATGCGTTTGGGAAGATAGAAAGGACAGAATGGGGAAACTTTCATATCGGTACGTGCAGGTGATGAGAACCACGTAATAAAAGATTTACTGATAGCTGAGGGATCCTGGAGACCAGGACAAGGGTATCTATAAAAACAAGATATGAGAATAATTTTTTACAATATTTGATAAAACTGCTCTGATCTGAAACCTATTAGTCTCTTACATTTCAAAAGGTAGGATCTTTTAGAACTATATGAAGTTTATTTATAATCATGTATATCTCTCACATGCGATTCACCATATTAATATTCATATACTGTCAATAATTAACTATGAGGTCTCGATGCTTATAGATGGTTTCATCAGATGCACGAGCCTGGCCCAAAGTTAACTTCCAGTCTGTGTTTGCGCAATAACATTTCTATATGTTGTTGCTTTGAAACCGTCTATTGGCTTCCACTCACAGTAAAGTAGAAAACTTCCGTCTCCTGCTGATTGGCTCTTCTCTTAGCGATGTTTAACTTGCTCATGTAGCTCTCGGAAGCCACCGATTTAATGGACTCTGTGGATCGGCTGTGCTGGAAGGCATCTGACACATCAAAGTCCTCCACCGTCAGCATGTCTTGTAAGGTCTGCATGGTGGCATCCAGGGTCTTGCGCACCTAATTAAAACACAGCGGGGACTCGATGAGACGAAAAAGAGGCCAGTGTGAACTTTGGAGTACAGGTTATATTTAACTTTCCGAAAGTTTGACAGCGACATACTGTAAATGAAAAGAAATTGACTTTGCGAGGTTGCAGAAATTGGGTTATTAAACACACAGCTCTGATCGAGATGACCTACTAGCATCAGTATATATTATATAAATTGTGGAAAATAGTTCTGGGATGTGTATGTATTAACATGTAATACTTCAAATGAAATTTTCCTTTCGCTTAAAAAAAGCACATAATGTTTGCACTAGCAGGTGTGTAATAACAGGTACTTGGCATATTGATGCATTTAAACCCCCAAAGAACATTGAGATATAAAAACATACTGAACTTTTACACAAGTATTTGCTAACAAAACAAACAGCTTGTGTTAAATGTGCTTCACCATAAAGAGAGATTTTTTCATTTCCTCACCCACTTGTCAATTCAAACCTGTATGACTTTATTCTTCCGCAGAACACAAGAGGATATTTGAAAGAAAGCACCCATTGACTTCTATTGTATGGACACAAAACCAATGCAAGTCAATGGGTACTGGTGTTGTTCGGTTACCAACATTCTTTAAAATATCTTCTTTTGTGTTCTGCAGAAAAATGAAAGCCATACAGGTTTGAAATGACAAGTGGGTAAGTAAATGATGACAGAATTTTCATTTTAGGGTGAACTACCTCTTCAAAGGTGTCATTTTTCTACATATTTACTGTAAGCTCACAGTATTAAATGTGTTGCTGCTTATCTGTGTCATATGAAACCAGGTTCCTGGAATGTTTATGCAGGTAAAGCTTTTAAAGCCTCTGACTGAGCAACAGCTCAAAACAAACCACATGTGTGCAGACCCATTTTGAAAAATCATCGATTCCAAACCTCAAGTGACCTTCAAGCAAATACTGCAGTGCTGAATACAGCTTAGAAACGTCTTAAACTTCAGTACCCCAAGTAATCCCCAATGATCTTTTCAGGGTGGGATTCTATTGACCCTGGGTTTAAAGATCACTCATACCAATGTCTAAAATTGAGGATTGTATTAACGCTATAGGGACCCGTGTGTAAATTGGCCATGGCCCCCGGCTGCGTAGCTCACAAATGAATGTGGCACATTCCCTTCATGACACAAAATCATCCATTACAAGCTGATTATGAGACACAAAATGATAAGGGCAAGATGAAGTCATCAATACACACAGACAGCAGCTATTATAAAACCCATTAGCACCTGCACACACTTAGTTGCTTGGTTATATGCCTGAGTTGAATTCTGCTCCCCAAAGACACAGAATTACCCTCACCAATACCAAACATGGAGATAACTGTTTCATCCCAAAAGAAACACACCGTTACCAGATGAAAATGCTAAAAAAACACTCTCAGTTCCCAGGAAAGACAGACTAAATTGCGAGTGTGATTGCTAGGTGAAGTATTCTCTGGAGCACTTTAAAAACAGCAGAGGAATATTGTACACGAGTAAAGCTAAGGGCTTGATGAGCACTAAAGACTCTCTGCAGTCTTGTGAGTTAAACTAAAACAAGTTGACGGATTATTAAAGTGAGCAGGTGTAGCATCCATATGTGGAAATGAAGCTATATAGTTTCTAAAACAAATGGTGGCAACAGTGGGATCTGGAAACTGTACAGTACTAGGATATAAAACCAAAATCTGTTATTTACCTATTTTACTTGACATTTTTGAGTGATAAAGAAAATGTAATATAAAATAAATTAATTTCATATTTAATATTAACTTGATCTTAGATTCTTACAATTTACTGGAATAACTTGCAACAATGCACCAATAACTTGGAATAACAGCAGAACAACAACAACATAATTCTGGCGGTGCGTGTACTATACTGAATACAAAATTTGCATCATCCCTCGCGTACACGTGGAACTATACTTCAGCCTTTAGATACATTAACCTAAAAAACTACATTTTACTCACATCTTGGATAGCCTGTGGGTAAGTAAATAAAAAGCCAATTTCGATTTTGGGGTGAACAATCGCTTTAACACTAAGTCAACCAAGTGCGCTTCATTTTTTGACAACTACGTTTAGTTTCCTGATCATTCGCAGACGTCACGCACCTCTTCGTTCTCGATCTTGAGCGTGGCCAGGCGGGACTGTAGCTGGTGGTAACGCATCAGTAGTTCCGTCTGCACTGGTTGCTGGGCACTCACTTGGCACACCTGGGTTGCACAGAAACAAAATACACCACAATTGCTGTTTTTAATGATCTATATCAGATGTCTGCAGTCAGTCTGCAGTCTTACGGTACATGTGAATTAGATTATTACTAATCGTAGAGTGATATTGGAGACACACGTCGAATTTTGATACCTCATCTCCCATGTGTGGCAGGAACTCAAAGCGCATTGGCGGGCAAAAGACCTGGTTGTACATATCCATGATCTTGTGCTTATCATTGCGAGGGTCCAAGTTGTCCACAGCATTCTCGATGATGTCCAGACCCTCGTGACGGGAGGTCTCCAGGTTATACTCAGCAGACAGGTACGTCCTGAACGTGCGTGCCAAGCTAGCGTGATATCCGAGGTCACAGCACTGTTGAAAGCAGAAGAGAAAATGAGGACAGGAGAGATAAGACACTTTTCACATCTCTCTCAGTGAACCTATCTGACATTTAGATGAACAAAACTCAATATTGCTTTCGGTGAAGGTTGTATAAATGAAACTTTATTCGCAAAATACGTTTCCATGGTGATATCTATTTTTAGCGCTCGCACGACTTCACATTTTCACAGGGCAAACAGTATGTCGGGTAGCATCTCCTGAGTGTGGATGGTAGTGTCATTAAATTGACGTAATCTCAATGAGTGAATATGAGCCTGCCGAGAATCGAGATCTTCAATATCTATAGTTAGAAACACAAGCACAGTGGGATATCTTAGCTAATTAGTTTAACTGCGCAACAAATGTCCAACTAACCTCTTTCAGCAATGTGGAGCCAGTCTAAAACCTTTGTGAACCATTAAGATGTGGCAGTTATCTCTCTATTAAACTGTTAATCTATATAATAAGCTTAAAAGAGTTTGGATCCAAACACTACTAGAAGTTAAGTTTGGGCCACATAATATACTTAATGTTGACGAAAAAAGAGGAAAACGCAATAAACTACAATAAAAGATATGGTAATGGCACAATATCACATTTATTGTTGTATGTTTAATTTGTACAGTTAATATATACTTAAAGGCACAGTGTCAAATGAGGGTTTGACTAATTCACTCAAATTGTCTTTATTTGCAAACTCCAGCAGTTGCATGAGTGGTCACATTTTTATGGACCAGCAGGCGTAACCTGAATTCTTTTGGTACAAGGTAAGCTGGCATCCTACATCGCAGTTGGCCACATGTACCACATGAATTTTTATATACACAGTGGTGGCTACAGTAATACTGTGAGTTTGGGTTTAGAGGTTTTAAACAATTAGCGGTTTTAAAGACAAACCCATGTCTACATTGGCTATGACAGTGAGTCAGTGAAAAGTTTTTTTTGTTTTTTTTAACCTCAACCTGTACAAGTACACAAATAATTTTTTTGCCCAAAATAATTTACAGCGTATAGCAACTACTGAGATGTGTGATGGTTTACATAAGCAAAAGGTATGAGATGTGTGCTATATTCCAAATGTAGTAACGGCTGAATGGTGTTGTTATGCACATCATTGCATATTGCAAACAAATTATGATTCATTCAACGCTGGTCTTCCACTGGAAATTACAGTCCTCGACATGCAAACTGTAACTAAATGTTGCTATGATAATCCGCTGTGGGTCCTGCTACAAACAAATGTTAAGCGAAGACGACAAAAATGTGGACACAAGTGTGGCATCCAGTGTGGACAAAATATACAATTATAATGGGTTCTAATGCGTTTCTAAGCAAACACGCAAAGCAAACATTTCGCATTGAAACCAAGGTAAACCATGTAAAACACATTGCAAAAGAAGACAGATGGAGTTGAGCCCTCAACACAATTAAACACCCAACTAATACACACAAACACACATCTCATTATGCATACTCACATCAATCATGTCCGAAACGTCATGGATGTAATATTTTGCCACAACGGCGTTGGTCGCTGCCAGGTTCAATAAATAGTCATTACGAGCTTTTGTGCATTTCAGCTTGTTCTCTGAGTACTTGGCTTGCCTCTGAAAGATGGAGACAAAAACACAAAATTCTTATTACGTTAAGATAATAAATATCTATTTTCACAAACAGGGGAGACCTGATGTGACTATATGGGGTAAGTTGTCACAAAGGCAACTTTACACTGATAAATCAGAAAATTTGAAGTAAAAAAGTTTCTGCAACATATTTGTATTTAAATGTATATGTATGCTATTTCAATAGATTTTCAGCACAAATGTAAACATACATACAATGAAACAAAAATATGTGGAAAATGTAAATGGCTAAAAACATGTAAACTAAATATGCATTAAAATATAAACAGTATAAAGTCAATGAATAATTATATGTTTTTTGATGAATTTAAACAGAACATACAGACTGTCTACTCATAAGCTCCAGATGGGTCCTGCTGAATTTTTCATCAAAACACAGGAACAGTCAAAGCAGACAGCTGCTGTACAACCATTAATAACACAACCCATCTGACTGCTACATAATTGTGTTGACGAAACAAAATATTTAAAGGAAGAACAAACATGTACGTACTAACACACCTGATCAAATGAGTTGAGTTTGATGTGACTATACATTTACTGTTACACAAGTCATGTTATGAATGCAAGTGAAATGTGTATCAGGTGTTATAAAGGAAGCCTTTAAATCATAGAGCATATTCATTCCTGACTACTAGTTTCAGTAAAGCTCCTCATGGTAATTTATTACAATAAAAAGTCAACAGTTTACCGTAATGTACAATAGCAATATTGTAATGTAGAACTAAATATAAAGTAAATGTTTGGTAGTGCCAGCATTACACTAATTTCTCTAAATGAATAAATGTCAGTTATAAGGATAGTTCACCCAAAAATGAAAATGTTGTTATCATTTATTCACCCTCCTGTTGTTCAAAACCTGTTATTTGGTGATAAGGACTTTTTTCAATATTTTTGGGTGAACTATCCCTTTAATACATGTTAGTTGACATTTAGGTTTAGGCAGATGCTTTCATCCAAAGCATTCTGTATCTATCAAGCCATACAGTTTGGGTTTATTGTATAAAATCTTCTAAAACTCTATATCATTTTAAATTCATCTCCACATGATTAGAACTGTTTATCAGATAGTTCATCAAGGTCATTGGGGTTGCCTGCAGGTGTATTAAGATCATGCGAGCCTGCAGAATCAGGTCATGCTGCAGAGACACACACAGAGCATCCATGACTACGACGGATATAAATAGTGTGAGGCTGAGTGGCTTTCATGCCAACATCTCTACGCATTGCAGCCTGAAAACAGTGGAAGAGAAAATGAGAGGAACAGATAGCTTAGCTGGCAAAGAAATCTGAATTCATTCATGTAAAAAATGCCTCCTATGAAAAAAACAATATTCATATACATTCATTTATACATATTTTGTACAGTGCTGCAGTGACTATAAATGAGCTTTCTACTGTAGAGCATGTTATGAATTAGCATGAATTAAGTGATTTATAGCTCAAGTCAGTGACCTGAAATGTTGAATCTGGTGTGCGAGTACCCAGCCATTCAGACTCCAGGCTGTCTACTGTCTCACTGACCTCATTGTCCATTCTTAGATAAAGCTCAGCACACATTTGTTTTTATAACTGTCCATCAGGTTCATTCAAACCTACTGTCTGCATGGCTTGAGGGGATTTGAGGTGACAATAACTATATGTATAAACTATGAGCCCTTAACCAAATGCCTCAGGGCGATTGTAAAACTACTTTCAAAACTCTTCATAATGATGGAAATAAACTTTAACTTCAAAGTCATGAAGTGACAGACAGCAGATGAAAGCCTGTCTGATCCTTCATTGTATGCCCATTACATACAGCACTTGCAATAACATTATTTTTGTCTTAAAGGGTCTTTATCCTTCTTGAGAACATTCTAGACATCAGTGGCCCTTTCTTTAAGAAAACGGTATGGCATTATGAGCTCGGCGGCTCAGGAGAGCATTCTCACCTTCTCCTTCATCTTCTCAATCTTCCTGACAGAGCTGCGCCGCTGGGGTCGGTCATCGTGCCGCAGGAGGTTGACGTTGAGGTCTCCAGACTTGCTAAATTGCTTCTCCTCTTGTTTCTCAGCCTCCTTCAGCTTGCTCTCCGCGCTGATGCTCTCCGTGTGATACATGTGATACGTCTTCATCACCTGCAGGAGGACGAGAAGGTGCGCAGGATGATGAATAACGCAAGTCACGCATGAGTTACCGTGAGTCATTCCATCGCATTCATTCAGGATCAGCATTCATAATTGAGATATGACTCTGATGAGTTTGCATAGTGGACGGCTCATTCAGAAAGTGTTTACTTGTGTTGAAAATTATGTTAATGTATTATTTAGCTGCACTGTGTAGCCCCGCCCACCTAACGACGTCCTATTGGTTAAAAATAAATGGTTGATTATTTAGCATTTTATGCAGGTATATTTACATTGCAAATACATTTATACATTTTCCAGACACTTTTATTTACTTATATTGCCTTTGAAGCATATATTTTATATATTTGCATTTCCTGGGGGATATATTATATGTAAACAGTATTAAAGCTAAAGGGTATGATTTCTGCGCCACACGCAGCACCAAATGGAATCGCAAAAATAATATGCAATATAATAAAGAATTAACATTAGAGAAACATTAGCTTCACTTGTAAACAAATATTGGTTCTTTTGTACAGTACATGGAAAGAAATCTTCAATTATAATGATGTACATGTACTGTAGAGATAACCCTAGGGTTTTAACATCAAACAACAAACAAAACAATTCAGAAATGTTGTTTTTACATTTGTAAGATAAAAACAGACAATTCTTTGATCACAAAGAGGAAAAATCTCAATGAGATCTCCAAGAGCTGCATTTCAGTGCAGCGATACAGTTCATCGTCAAAGAAGCTCAGTTGTATTCCCATCAGCACTGCAGAAGCAGGCCACCTCATGAATATGCATGAACTTGGCACCAGAATGACCCATAATCCTCTTTTCCACTACTCCAAGGCTCCCACTCAGACTCGAGAAGACACTGAACTAACAGTGGGTGAAAATCAAAAAACATAAGCCTGACATAAAACTCTACATTTTGCTTGCACCAAAAATGGCCTTTAAAATAAGAAAGAGTCGTGATAGTCGACTAGCCATCCAACAACCGGTAACCTAGTTTTTTTTGTTTGTTTATGCATAGTGTACTACTTGAGCAGGAATTCCAGGAACTCGGATCAAAGCATTGAACAGAAGGCATTTACCATCATTTACAAACCTAAGAGCTCACGGTACGTCTGTCTTTAACGGTTTAAGTTAACGGTAAAAATCAATTCCCCTATGGAGAAAATAAATGGCATTTTAACTCCCGGAACCCATCCGTTGCGCTCTATTGGATATTTGTCAACGCGGGACAGAAAACGGCACTCTTCATGCCTGTTCATGGCGACTATAAGACAGATTTGACTAGTTGATCTGGGAACCCATTAACAACAGAACGGAGACAAACATGAGCAGTGAAATGGAGAAAGAGAAGTAAAATGAGAGAGGGGTTTTCTTGACTGTTGCCCTGCTTTATTCTCATCCTCATAGCCTGCAGACGCCTGTCTGATGGTGTTTTCAATAAAATGCTTATTAAATCTGCCAGCCTGCGGGCGTCCACAGACTGCTCTTCAGAACCGGCCCTGACACTAATGTGCATACAACTCAGCACTTTGACTATCACTTTACACACACAGATCATCACTTTATTACAAAGGTTGTTGAGTGCATCCACAGGATGGCACTGTACTGTATTTTCAATCGCCTCAACGTCTTAAACAGGTATTCTATAATATACTACACTTTGTGAGCAATTTCTTTAGTAATAATATAGAGTTGCATTGTGCCAACTCTTTCTTATTATTACTTTAGGTCTATTTAGAAATATTATATCAAATTTAATATACAACATTATTACTTTCAAAAAGGAGACTTAAATAGGACAAGGAATATTAACCGTAATTCCTAAGAGAAACCATTCAATATACATACCCCCACATCATGCTAAATTAATAAAATGTTAATTTTGATCTAAACCATTAGCCTTTCTTTTAAAATATTACAAGTTCTACTTATTATATAGTACACAGCATCCGGACCCAACGTTCTTAATATTCCCTCATAGAAAAAGCTGTTTCCTCAAACCCATTAGGAAGAGGATGCAAAGCCTATTTCTCAGAGAAGCGCTAGCTGTGTCTTGCCTCAGGACAGATCACCAGCCCTATAACAAGGTTGGGTAAACATACACAGATGTGAGACGCAGCTAACCAATGCCAGGACTGATGTACTCTCCTGATTCACATGTGGTTGTTTAAATGGCGTAGCTGTTAAAAGGATGATGAAGGACAAAAGTGATGATAGAAGCTCTATGTATGCATAATGATGTCATTAAACAACAACCTTCATGCTACATGCTACCTCAATGTCATTATTACATTGATCTAAAATATTATAAAAGAAACCACACTGACATAAACATATATAGGTACCTTTATATTCATTAGAATATTAATATTATTATATTATTCTCTCACTTATGGCACAGGAATACCCTGTTTACAAAAAAACAGTGTATGAAAATCATAGCTGGTGAGTAAAACATTGATTTGACAGGATCTATGTTCTCTAACACAAAAAAAAAACTAGGTTAGCACTCAGCACCTCCCAAAGCTGTCAACCACCAACTCAAAGCCCTAGAAGAGAACACAACAAAGGAACATATTTACAAGCAGGTTTGATGGACATGGCTGGCAAACCTCCAGAAACACAATTTGATTTATACAAGCGTGGTGAGGTGATATGACCTGAGCTTTGAAGAACAACGTTAGGGCAAGATTGACATTGGATACAGTAGTGGGAAGCATTTAAATAGACTATAGTTCAAAAGTTTAGGGTCACTTGTACATGGATCTGAAATGAGCATATTAACATTAATTTCTTTTATTAAAAAAACAAACATTTAATTTAAGAAAAAGCCAGGAAGAGTCCAGAATAGATAGGAATGCCATCAGTTTTGTATAACTAGAAACTGGTTGATTAAATGCCATTAGCACTTTTTTGCACATTTTAAGGCTGGAGTTGTTGCATAAAGTCTGTATTGTTTTCTCTGCAAACGTTCAAAAAGTCTGCAAGTGTGTGAGGTCTAGTTTTTATTTAATCTGTTCAGATTTTAAAAGTCTTGTAGTGTAATCCAACCTTTAGGTAATGGGACCTAAGTTGCTAAAATATAACAGTTTTAACATATTTTGTGTTATATAGTTTTTTGTCACAACATAGTTTTATTACTATAAAGATACCATATATTTTAAACAGTATTGTACATTTACAACAGAACTTTAATTTTGGGGTGAACTGTCCCTTTAAGACAAATGAAGTTTCGCCAGACATTTTGCAAACATTTAAAAGAAAAATTCCCCTTTTCAAACACAGTAAACAACCAATATTTCAATGCAGTTTTGCTTTCATTTATTCAAAGCCATATCCCAAGCAAAAGCTGCTGAGCAGCCAGTCTCCACAAATGAGCAAACATTGCAGTACTTTCAATTACAAAATACATAGCCATACTTTGACTTCCTGTATCTTGTAAATCATCCGATGAAAACAGGATGAAAAAATGCATCATCTTTGTATTCCTCATTAGGAAATCAAGGTCAATTTATCATACTAATACACAAACACAATGGCAGTGCGGTACAAATATTACACTTTGTGCGTCGAGGCAGCAGAATGTTTACATTCATTTTTCTCATTGCCCATTCAGAACACATAATGCTAAGTACAGGAAGGAGGCAGATGGATCAATACATCAGGCTCACGGCATAGACTTTATTTTTAATGTCTATAGTTAAAGAACAGCTGATCTTTGATCACTAATTCTTTATCTAACTTAGAGTTTTAAAAATAAAATGCTGGTATATATTAATCGTGCATTGTTTTTGACCAATGCTAATCTCAAAGTCATCCGCTCAATCTAGATCAATAGATCTATATACACGGATAAGATATGCTTTGATTTTAATTCAACTTTACCGTATGTAAACCAATAACCAGATGCCTTCTACATAAAAACACATCTACCATCAGAAATAATAAACTGCACACAGTCCGTGTTCTAAAAATACAGAGCCTATAGTCCACATTTCAATGTCTACTTAACCTAGAAACAACACACAAATAATTCCTGACCACAATGAGGCGGAACGTAATAATTTGGATCATTCTGCAGGGATTCGGTTTAGCGAAGAGTCTATTTGAGGGAAAGAGAGGAGAAAGGAAGGGTAGCAGAGGAAGGATAATGATCCCCTCCCATGTCTTCTTCAGCGATACATTACACTGCCTGTCAGTAACCTTGAAACACACCAGCATCACAGAGGCCGAACTGAAACCGCATGCGTGTGTGTTTCATGACAATTTATAGGAAGAAACAGTATCTGCTTAAATTATAAGTGTCATGTCAGTGCTCGTAAGGATTTTAAGAAGGGTTGTAAGAATCTTTTACGGAAGGGGATAACAGTAACATGCCTTATGTGATTTATTACAGTAGGATGAACTGAAATGAATGAGGTCTTTTTTGCCACCGTAACTTATAGACGCAGTAAAGAGATGGCAGGAAATAAGAAGCAGTTAAAACCAGCTAAATGGTGAGCAGGACCTAAACCATTCTTACTGTACACACATCCCAAAAAATTATCAAAATTTGTGTCAGATTTGTGTACACTGTTAAAAGGTGCTTTACAATACCATTGAAGAACATTTTTGTCTAAATGGTAAATAAAGAGCCTTTAACATCCGAATAACTGTTCTGTTTCAGAAAAGGTTGTTAGTGGTTTTTCAGATTATAAAGAGGTAACAGATGTTTTTTAAAAGAACTTTTGTATGAATGGTTCGTTTGGTATCGCTGTGAAGAACCTTTTAAGCATCTTTATTTTTAAAAGTGTAGGCGCTAAAATAATTGTTTCTTTTGTTTTTTATAATACAATATCAATTTTTAAATATATAGTGTCTAGATATGTACTTATCTGGCAGGTTGTCATCTAGTATGTGAAATAATGTACATCTAGCGATTTTTTATTGTGACAAATTTGCCTTGTTTCCATTACATATGGCTTTAATACATAACATGAATTCAACCAATGATGTGATTTAGGACCAATCAACCAATGGCAAACAGGGAAAATGTTTATGTAACTTAAAATAGTCATTATTTGTGCCTTTCCACTTGGTGACACACAAGTGGTGTGGAAATTACACACTTTTGACCATTGAATCTGGGATTTGTTCCATTCCAGAAACGGATGTAGCATGTTATACGGCACCTGCATAAAGATGCTTGGGGACATCTGGAATGGGACAAGCAATAAAGATGTGTGAAAAATTTCTCTCTGATGCCTCGTCATGAGTGACAACATTAATCTCAGCCTGCTCTTCTGCAGTTTGGATTTCATCCAGGGAAAAAAGCCACAAAGAAATAGGAAACCTTTTTGCTTCTGAGAAATCTTAGACAAATAGAAGTTTAAATAGAAAATATGAAAGCAACGTGAAACTGATGTAAGACGTTGCTGTACCATTGTAGCTTTCAAACAGGCAATGGTTGATTGTTTTAGCTATCAGATAGACCAAGTTGCAATCTGATCACAGGAAGTGGTTTAACTGTAAATTTAGCTGGTAGTTTTAGGCCGCATGCTTAAACTTTACTCCTTTTAAACGCAACTGCATCAGCATACACAGACTTGAAATCCACACCAAGTGCCACATGAATCATATATCACAGAAAATGTTGTTGTATGATATTACTGTAGCATCACCATCGTCTCTCATAACTCCAAGGACTGCACTTCAGCAATAGTGGAACAGATTTATATCCATTATATGGAGACACATGTGGCAAAATGGAAATGGAATGTGCCGGATGCAACAAAAAAAGTGCCAAAATATGAACATACATTTCTTAACACTACCACCACACCACTTTTATATTAAACATTTATTATTCCTTCAAAAACCTCTTAATTTGTTTTTTCCATCCATTAATGTTAACTTAATTGATGCAACAGCTTAATTCTTCCCAAACCTGTCGCACAGCCAAAATGTTTTTGTTTCTGGCCAGAGTTTCTGTGTTACCATGGTGCAACGTTAGGTGCAATGAAAGCTCCATTCAGAGCGAGAGAAAAACTACAGAAAGAAAAAGAGAGAGAGAAAGATTGAGAGACATTATACTCACAGTATACAGCTCGTTCGTCACCTTCACTAGCTCCTCGTGCATCTGAATCCCAATTTCTTTACTCTGCAATACAAAGAAAACGGGGTTACAAATATCTGCCAAAGTGACAAACATAGATTTGTGCAGATCGAATATTTAACCATAAATAGAAGCAATAGAAGCAGATAAATGGTCAAATGTCTATCATTTGACTAAAAGCATCCAAAATGGCAAAAGAAATCTCTAATGCTCACCATATTATTGATAATTAGAATAATAGATAACCTTAACTATACCAAGCCTTTCAGTAAACAAATCATTCAGATAAGCGGTGGCACATAGTCAACCTCTGACCACGACAACCAAAACAACTACATATGTACTGCTGTGCTAAAATAACACTGCATATAATAATTATACAATTAAGTTAAGCAGAAAAGAAGTCATCTCTAGGAGAAGAGAAAAACATTTTGCATCTCCTCCCACACACTCCAGATACTTCGGCATATGTGTGTGCGAACGAGCGGCCATGTGACCCGAAAGCGAGAGAATTTTCGGCATTTAACTTTAAAGTAGGTGAGACAATCTGGTGGAAACAGGAGGACTGGAGCTCCAGGGAAGCTCGAAATCATTCACTGCAGGCACAAGTTGTTTCATTAGTCACAAACCAGTGAGACTGGCCCAGATTAACACAATCTCAGACGCTGAAAAATGTCTGGTGAGGAAAACTTCCACACCTACAGGTTCAACGGGTCCAAGCCTCCTCAATCGTCGCTTTTGTTATCACGATAGGATGCATGAATCAACCAAGATGGTCCGATTTACATTTTGTAATATTTTGAGTCAAGTAAAGATTTTCTGTATTCATTTCCCATTTCCCATTTCCCATTTCCCATGTCAAACTAGCTACAGAGGTTGATCACAGTCATCCATCTAAAAGCACCACCCCAGTGTCCCTCTAATTCATCTGTAGGTACATAAATCATAATGCACTAAAATACTAAGAGATCGATAAAGTTTGCAGCATGATCACAGTCAGGTCTGTGCTTGGGGGAATAAGAATAATATCTTACACAAATTTGAAGCATTTGTTTGAAAGCTCAAATGAAGCATTTACATTATCCTGTCATGGCCAGAATTACCAGGCAACAAGCATCCATAGCTACAGTATTGTTGGCAAAGCTTGAATAGTGCACGCGTCCTAAATTGAATTATGGCGGAGTAAATAAGACACTATTGTTACGCTTGTTATAGGCCAGAACGCACATCAGGCTGCGTCTGATATATCCTGTAAGATTATAGGTGTCAATACAGATAAATAAGACTTCTTTATTAATCAGAATCATTATTAATTGGGAATCTGTATGGCTGCCGTGTACCTCACATTCACAGAAGAAAATATCTAGCAATAGCTCTCTGATGCTATATTAGGAAAGAGCTCACTCACTGCAAGTCTCCATACGCCGGTACACTGTCGTAAGGAGACTGTGTTCAGAATGCTGTCACATTTTTCCCAGAAGCCTTTGCTGCTCATTCATCCATAACCAAGCCACCAGAGAGACAACACAAGTCAATGTTGATGTTAGCTGAGCTAAGGTGTGCTGCACATTTCTCATCTCTTGGATTTCTGTGTTCTAACTGCTATTTCTGTCACAAATATATACATATATATATATATATATAAAAGTACAAATAATCACTATCAAGATCATCACAGTCTACATAAATCTACATGACAAAACATAACCTGTCAAATCACAAAAGCATTCAAATGTGGATTCATATTTAGCTGCGACCTGACATGGGCAATTAACAAACTTTCCCAGGATACCCTGGGTGTGTTCTACTGGTTTGCCGTCAGTCCACCTAAGCGTTTTTCTATGAATGGCGGCTGTAAGCAGAGGGCCTCACCTACAGGAAAAGCAGCCAGGTGTAAACACGCTAGCAGTGTTTGGATTAGACCACAGGAATCTGGGCTGTGTTGACAACGTGCCAACTCATATAGCCTAGACCCCATAAGGCACACTACTGAGAAAACTGCCAGTGGTGGCACTCCTCACCGCAGTACGACTTTGAATCCAAAAGGGATGTGCATAAATTGGGTGTAGTCTCGCTGTGAAACAGCATGTATTTAGGCATGCCCATTCATTTTGGCGCATACCGACTGTATTCTCCGTCTGCAGACATTGAAAATGAAAGGCCTGGAATTTCAATCCGGCAGCTACTTTAGGCAAGAATGCAGGAGGTTGCTGTGCAAGAAAAATGTCTGCCAAGAAAATGCAAGCAAATGTATGAGGTCAACTGGCAGGGAAAGAAATACATGGTGATTTTTGAACAGGGGTGGGTGTAGAGGTCTCCCACATTTGGAGAAGGTCTGTGCTTTCCTACTGCAAGAAAAACACACTTGTGTGCAAACTTAATAAAAATTGTGGCTTTTTTTGTGGCTTTTAGCCCGTCTAAGTACATTTGTACACTACATCAACTCCTGAAAGTTATTAAAATAACCTTAAGCAGACATTGCATATGTATTCAAAGCAGTCTTAAGGCTAATTCATGATGATCCGACAAACACACAAAAAAATTTAAACAAACTTCCGACAGCAAACCCACAATGTGAGCGTTTATGTTTGTTGGATCAGTGTGAATAACAAACGTAGATGTGAAAGGATACAAACCTTTTTGAAGAGCCGGATGACATCATCGCTGATCTGAGCCAGGCGAACAATGACGTTGTTGATATAGATGTCATTAAGCGTGGCATGATCTCTGCTCTCTCTTCGAGTCTGGTTTAGTACCAGATACCAGCAGTTTACTGACGAGAGAAGGTGCTGTTCTTTCCTACAGAAACAGACAATGAAAAGAAAGAATGTTAAATACAGTTGCAAGTTGGCTTGCTGTTTGTTGGATATTAGAAGCACCACTTAAAATAATGACTTGGAATGAGATCTAGTTGAATCTAGTCAGCTTTTAGACCTTTAGCTTAACTAATTAATAAACATTCCTGTTTCTGAAGGGCCATTTATACCAATAAAAATGATACTAAATTAAACAAAATACCAATTCGAATTACCAAGTACCAAGACGAAGTCTCATGGCTGTGATGAAATGTATTGAGTGTTTATGTTTTCTATGTCATTCAGCAAGACTTTTAAAATAAATATCGAAGTCCCATCCCTAACCCTAAAGTAATAGGGACAAAGGCAAATTGTACTAAAACATACGAATTAGATTGTACGAATTCCTAGCTTCCTATAAGACTGTAGCGATATAAAAATATAAAAGATACATACTATTGAAATACATTACATTGAAAGTCGTGCTGAGTGACAAGAAAACTGGAACATTTGTGTCCATTAACACAAATCAATATAGAAAAACCAGTGGGATCACTTTTCCAGCTAATAAACCAAAAAACATTCACAGCCAATCAAAATCCATCCGAGTTTAAAGGGCTTGTACATTTAAAGGAGCAATGTGGAGATTTTAGCGGCATCTAGCGGTGAGGTTGCAAATTTCAGCCAACAGCTCACTCCACCGCTCACCCCTCCCTTTCGAAGCACTCTAGTGGCTGACACAGGGCTACGATGTTGTCACATTTTCGCTTCTTTGCTGAACGAGATAATGCATTTACGAAACGTGCTCTGTTGAGCAGTTTGTCCGTTTAGGAAAACTGTCGAAACAACATGACGAATTCTATGTAAGGGGACCCGCGGTGTATCCATAACAGTTAGGTGTTATAACATAACAGTTCAGGTCTTTATACACCTCTGAACACATAGGTATGTATATATTACTACATTTCTGTCAACAGATCCTCCTAAATATCACACACAGCACCTTTAAAACTGCAGCGTGCGTGTTTAGAATAAACATAATGTTATCATCCGTTGGTATATTGCTATCCTTATAGTTATTGCTTTTGGTTTAAACAGCCTTAAGTCTTATCTGCTTGACCAATCAACAAGCTGAAGTACTGGGAGTGGAAAAAATGAAGTGGAAAGTATTGAAACAGGAGAGACAGAGATAGCGGGATGAGGTTTGGGATAAACGACACGAGGAGCAAAAGCAATTACTTCAGAGAGAGTGCGGATTGGGGGAGAACATCAAAGTGTGGCCTCTTGCGAGACTTAGTGAAATGCTAATCGCTGCTAATGAGGAACGTATATCTCTCTGCTCCATGTGGCGAGCGTTATTAGCCCTGTGATCTGCCCTCAAATAGGGATAAACAGTAAACAAAGATGCGTGTGCTAACCGGCACCCTATTAATGATGTTCTTTTGGGTTATGGTTTTATGATGATACCCAACACAGTCTCAGGGGAATTTGTGACAGTCATGAAATTTAATCTATTGATTCGTGTTCACGGACATGAATTTCCTCTATTTTTTTTCCATGTCACCGGGCACAACCTTTTTCGTGTAACTCAGCACAACTTTGAATCTAATGTATTTTAATATGTATTATTATCTTGAATTATATGTATAAATATAAAACAACGCAATCTGATGGTAATTTGTACCTGTTTTACAAAGGGATCTCATTTGTCAGTTTTAGTATGATTTGACTTTGCCCCTTTTTACGTTAGGGGTGGGTTTAGGGAGAGCCTTTATCGTTACTTTGTCACCTCGTGAAATGCGTTCGTTTTAGCAAAATTAGCCTTTGCACCTTTGATTTTAGGGTTTGGGGTGGGGTAAGGGGTCACTTATAGCCACCTCATAAAATATAGTAGGCTTTATATATAAACACAGTCTGTATATTGAAAGTAGTGCTGACTGACACAAAAAAGGGGGAAATTCGTGTCCATTAACTTGAATCAATAGATTCTAAATTCTCACTAACTGCATAAGACTGGGTTGTAATACCACGTTTAGTAATATTATGGTGCATATTTCTTAGTGCCAGCCACATAAATCACAATTTTAGAATTAATTTTGTATTTTATATGTCACTAAACCAAACTGCCGTCAATACATGATAAAAATATATTACAATGTCATATGAATTGCAAAGCACAAAGGCAGCCCAGCTTACAGAGTCAAGCCCACACAAAACGCAGAGCCCTTTAAAGATAAAGTTTATTATCAGAAGATTTGCATTGCATTTATAGGAGAGGAAGAAATATAAGGAAGAGAAAGAGAGCGCAGCACAATGTGACTGATCAAACACGCAACACAAAATAAGATCATGTCCATTCAGAGGGCTGAAAGCAGCTCAAGTCTATGGGATTTTTTTGTCTTTTGAAACAGGTTATTGTAGTATTAGGACAGAGGCTAGATCTACAGCTGATTGAAATAACCCCATTTCATCCAGAACAGTGGAACATTTTCTCCTCCTTTTCTTCTGTCATTTGCAATTTTTTTTCAATATTCAGAAAAGAGACCAAAAGCACAGCTCCAATTTGGGCTACACACTACAATCAAGAAAAGGACAGGATATCATATGATTCATAATCATATTACTCTATTCCTTTTTTCAATGTTCACAGTCTACAATGCATAAAAAAGGACAAAAGATGATCCCTCACAACCCTGATTCGAATTTCAATCCAAAAGGGGAAAATCTGTGGTGCTCATATGTACCATGTTGTTTTTGGATGCATGTATTGTAGATACATATAAGGCACATAAGCTGGGCAGCACCAATTTAATATTTTACAAAATGTATTGTTGTTTCTTAACAATTGAGTACAATCCACATATGTACATACAGAAAACTCTTCAAATGCTGAGATAAAGTATTTCAATGTTCCAGATCGGTGCACCTCCGCAGAAACTCTGACCACACATTCTGTATCCTTCTTGCATAACTCTATATAAAATATTTATTCGCAGATGGAAATCCTTTTCAGCTTCTAAATATAAAGTCAGCTGTTTTAACATGACAGGAGCCTTGGGCTTGACACACCGCACCTTGCTGTGATTTTTTGTGACAGGAGAGGCAGGCTTCTGAGTTGTAGTGATATCCTTTTTGTGGACCACTTTACTCCCCAGAAAGCTTTTGGCACAATAGCAATATTTAAATACTTTTCTTGTCGCAATCATCTCAAGTGGATCATTCTTTTTTCATATTGAATTAGTTTAAACATGTTCTATTGCGTACAGAAGTATTGGAGATCTACAGGTAAAAAAAATGTATGTTGTGTGCGCAAGGTTTGTTCTTTAAAAACACCTATAGTCGCGATAAAAAGCGATGCGGGCGACCTGAGTTTGAATCCGGCTCCTGTACCACTCTCTCTTATCCAATCATTTCCTGTCTCTCTACACTGTACTGTCAGACAAAAAAACTATAAAAAGGCAAAAAACACTTTTAAAATGTATGAAGTTCCAACTTCTATTCACACTTTGCTTAGTTAAGGCAACACAAACCATTAAACAAAATCATACACCCACCCCCAACTGCCTGCCACAATATTCATTCAAAAAAAAGTTGCCCGTTTTAGTGCCAAGCTCAATATAGCTTTATCAAAGGGCTTTTAATCCAGTCTGTAGTGGCTTGCTCAAGCTTATCTCCTGACGGAATGAAAGGGAAGAAATCACAAGCCAAATAAAAAAAAGCAGTGGAGAGAGAAACTAGAACACACACCCCGGTTCAGACACATTTCTGTCTTTTAAACAAACTTCGCACATCTTTCGCCTGAACCCCAAACCTTCTAACTAACTGACAACAACCACAACCACAAAAAAATCAGGCTTTTGGATGACTGAAACCAAGAAGAGCAAATTTTATTCGCATGGTGAATGGTAGGGCTAAGATGAGATCAAAAGCGAGTCTGACTTCATTGAGGAACAGATAGTTGAACCCAGAATCAAAATTCTGTCATCATTAACTCCCTGTTCTGATTATGGCATTGCATACTAGTATGATATTCTTACTTTGGTGCAGAACAAAAGAAGAAATTATTATGGCTGTGCTTGTTACTCTTGTTAAAACAATAAATGAAAATACAAAAAAAAGAACTACATACACATCATGTAGCCTCTGAATCATAATCTCTTATAATCTTCATGTCTGGTGAGCTGTTAACTGGATCCCAGAGTCAGTGACAGTATGAGCGAATCGCTAGAAAAGCAGGATCGAAAAAAATTGAAAAGATTCAAGCTTCTTATGAAGAGCAAGCACAGATGTATAGATATTTACAAAAAAATAAAAGTTATGGTCTTCTCACACAAAACTATCAAACGGCTTCAATGCGTGCAAGTCAATGGGTGCCAGTTAACAACATTCTTCAAAATATCTATTTTGTGTTCTGCGGAAAGAAAGTCATACATTTTTTAAATGACAAGAGGGTGAGTAAATGATGACAGAATTTTCATTTCATTGGATAAACTAAAACATTTATTTTGTACTGAGGTTTATTGTCCGAGTGATCCTCACATGCACGACCCCACGAGCTCTGGCACGCGGTCTGAGAGGCCTGGCTTTGAGTGAATGAAGGCCGGAGGTGGAAAGCAGGTGCTGCCGCACGAGGAGCGGATTGCAGCAGGAACGTGCTGCAGGACATGATTTCAGGCTTGTGTCCAGCAGGCTGCAGCAAATCAAGCCTGCATGCCGCCACATCCTAACTCGACCTGTATCTCATCCCAAAATCATCTGCATCTTTCTAACGCTAACCAAAATGTCACCACTTTTCCACAGGGTTTCTTTCTTCCAAAATTTGAAATTAGAAATTGCATTAAAATTCATGATATAATTTAGAACATGTACACGCACAATGAAAAACAATCACAATTTAATATGCAAATAGATGAAGGATAGCACACTGGCAGATTGTAGGCAATGCTTTGCCCCATAGGCCAGTGCATGAAGTCTTTGCATAACTTATAGCAATCTGTATAAACTCACATATTCATGAGATCATAAATTAATTCTAAGGAAATAAATGTTACAGTGCCATTAAGATCATGAAATATGGAATATATGATGTATTTTGATGCAGGATGTTTAACAAGCAGCCCATACTAATTCACATACAGCGTAAATGTATATGATTTATATAAATTGATACCCTCATACATAAATTAAGTAGCTTTTATCTTTCAAATTAAATAAACAATGACATTTTCTGTCAACACAACATGGCTGCGTAGTTTAAATTCTGTTCCATTAGTCGGCCTGCAAGCGCAGACGCCCCACCCCTCATTCATGTATAGCACCTAGGTGACCTATGGCTGTTTTAATGTAAAGAGACTGCAGAGCAGGTTGGATTAGTATTTAGACAGTCTCTGAAGCAACACGCATCGAATGAGACTGCAGTAACAAACATGCAGGCCGAGGAATGAGGCTAGATAACCACAGGAAACAAGGTGAAAGTAAAGCAGAGAGTGTGCAAATACACACACACACACACACAGACTCAAGCTCAGCGTGGGCGATAAGTCTGCTTTGTGGAGATAGCAAATGGTATTTAATGCAAAAAAACAGAAAAATGGCCATTAATGACACTATTGTAGACAAACTCTTATCTTCTCTAGAAATGTTATGGTCTGTGCAGAAGCGCATATAAGCTTTGGTAATACAGGTTTGTTTAGAGCAGGGATTCATTTATACTATTTCAATAGATATTTATACTATCTGTTGTCATATGACTTACTACATAGGTGACGATTAGCTCTTTCAGCTAATCTGGCAAAACCTGTTAGGTAAAATCATAACCTGTAAGTCTAGAACATCTATGAATGAAAAACGTTATTGAAGGAAAAAACATACCATTGAAGCATTTGGTTGTTGTGCTGATTAGATTAGATTAGATTCAGATTAGATTCAACTTTATTGTCATTTCACATGTACAAGTACAATGCAACAAAATGTAGTTTAGGTCTAACTAGAAGTGCAATTAGTGCAGAATATACAGTTGTGCATAAATACAGGATAGAGCAAAATTATGAAGAAAATTTACAAGTGGGAATGTACTATGAACATTATGATGTCACTTCCTGGAGAATTATGTAATTAGGGTAGTGGCAATTGTAACGCAAGTGCATACCATTGGGCAAGGTCACGCGTAACAATAGAATAGAATAGAATAGAATAGAATAGAATAGAATAGAATAGAATAGAATAGAATAGAAAAGAAAAATGGGAACAGGAAGACATTTCTGTGCTTGCAGATCATGTAAGCAGAGGCTTTATATATAATAATACAATAATAATTTTATTGTATTGCATGTTTATACCTTTATGTACGCATGAGCACACGTGTGTGTTTGTTTCTTAGCATGAGTCAGCTAAACCTGTGGCAAGTCTAGTGTCAGCCAAACTAGAACTCAAAAGCTGACAAAAAAGGAAAAGAAGAGGCAAAAAATGAAGACACTGAAACGGACCACAGAACCGCTACAGTAAACAACTACAGAAAATAGTAAGACCAGATGCAGGGACAGAGAAGCAGGAGACATTGGCATTCCTCATTGTTATCTGCAGTGATGCAGGCAGTGATGCAGAGAGACTGGCCCTCAGGAGCAGACGGCCCTCTTCTTCTACCAGCTGCTATTACTTAAACCTCACCAATCCTCCTCCAGCATACATGATATAAAATTATGATACACCATACGCACACTATGAGCTCAGCAACATGCCACACAAACTTTATCTTAAAACATTTGCTAGTTTTGTGTGTTTTTCTGTCCCATTCTCAGAAGAGGACTAGATAGTCTTGTTAGCAGAAGTTTTACTGCAGACTTTGAATTAGTTGTTGTCTTTAGCCACTATGACAGAGAAACACCCTCAAACCTCCAAGTGAGGACTGTGAGTTGTGATTGGTTTTAGAGGAATTGGATTTAAACAGAGGAACTGATTATCCTGGAACAGCAAAGCAAGTTTACTTCTGAGAAAACAATTAAATTAAACAGCCATTTAATTCAAATTAAAAGGCAAAGATACGATTTTAATGCCTACAGGTGTGTAACAAAAAGCAAGTGAGAATCAATCCCTGTGTCAAGGACGACAGCATGAAGCAGAAGGAGAAATTTACCAGAAGCTATTTCTGCTCTGATAAAAAGACAATTTGTAAAACCAACTGAGAAGTTAAAATTAAAGGAACAGTTCCCCCAAAACTGAAAAATCATGTAAAATGTAGTGCATGATTACTTTTGTTATATGATATATAGTGTTTGGAGTTTTACAAGCTTGGGTCACTTTGCTATGTAACTGCATTTAAAAAAAGTTTTGTAATATGTCTACTTTAAAAAAATGAAATGACAACATTTTTGTTTTGAAGTGAACCGTTCCTTCATACACGCTCAAATGCACATAGAAACAGATACACATCAGTCAGCCTCACCTCGGGCCACGAATCTTTGAGGAAAACCTCTCGGCAAGTTTCTCCAGACTGCGTGAATACTCCAGCTGAATCTCGGCCTTGCGGCGGAAAAACTCCTGCAGGTCCTGCAGCAGCTGGATGCGAGCCTCCGACTGCTGCTCCAGACACTTGAACTGCTCCACCAGCTGATTACGGATTTCTGGGCAACAAATAAAACAAACACATCAGTCTGACTCTGCACAATTCCCAACATCTACATATAACTACGAAAAAATTCATTTATAGCATAAGCAAAACTCTAAACAAAATAATTACAGTGACATTTGCAATACAATGATTAGACTATTAAATATTTTACAGGAAACAAGACCAAATACTGATTTTCTGCAGTGTACTCTCTGCAACACACTGAAATTCTACCAAAAATATCAAAGCACTGCTGTAAGAGTAACCTTTACAAGAGAGGGAAATATCAATACAGTCTTGGCTCTGACCTATGCTGCCCATATGTTTTTTCCTATCTGTCTGTGTCAGCTAAAATAGGAGATGCACTAAGTCAGGGATTCATTGGTACTTTTGGAGACTTTGTAAACTAGAGAGAGTAGATTTTCAGATGCTTTGTTTACAACACAACATTATATATTTTAATGCCTGACAGCGTCTTCAATTAACCTTGTTGAATGAAATTTAAGTTTTTCTGTTTCACATTTAATTCTGTTCAATTGTGCATTTACATCATTAAAGAGAGAGAACTTTCACCCCAAAATAAAAAAAATCATCATTCTTTTTTCACCCTCATGTTGTTTAAAACCTGTATATTTTGTGTTCTGCTGTGTAACACAAAAGAAGATATTTTGTCTCAGTGGTTTTGTGTCCATACAATAGAAGGTCCAATGTTGTTTGGTTACCAACGTTCGTCAACTTCTTTTGTGCTTTGCAGAAGAAAGAAAGTCATACGGGTTTGAAAAGACATGAAGGGTGATTTAATAATGTAAAAGAAAATTATTTTGGCGTTTTCTATCTCTTTAATATACTACAAAAAGGTGTTAATCCACGCTTACCTTTTTTGTTTAAAAGGTCATATTAAAGGTTTTCTGCCATAAACAGGGTAAAAGCGAGAATTCTACCAGCATGATAGCAAATTACATTTACAGTAAGTCACGTCCCTTGGGCGACCTGTTTCCAAAGTGTTTAAGCAAAGCTTCTTTCATGTGTCATTTGAAACTCTACTGCTTCAAAGTCTTCCTTTCATGCAATGTTTTGTTATTTCCATTCTCTGAACAATAAGTCAACAAAAATGTAGCTTGGCAAATCCCTACTGCTACGTAAGAAAAACCTCCACAGCCATATTTATTGACTAGGGCTGCTATTAGAATTCATGGGGCATGGGGACGAGGACACAATTATAAGGATCATGTGTGTCAGCCTTCATACACCCAGAGGCCCCTAAAACTACAGGGACAGCTATATATTGTTTTCCCCCCTAGTTTAGATGCCTGACATTGGGGGGTTTAAGTTGTTGAGAATATCAACTGCATTCTTTTCACACTAATAATATCTGAGCTATGAGATGAATACACTTTTGTTCAACTGCACAGAATGATATTAATTTTAAGGGTGTTTTATTTTCCTATGACATTGTGCTGGGGTGGCTAGCCACAGTGCAGTATTACAATCTCTGGTACACCACCAAACCTGGCTCTTCCTTTCAAAGCTTAAGACTCTTGCCTGCCAGCACTACATGTGGTTAAAGCCCATGTGGGCTCTATTTAGAGAAATCTTACGTATTGGAGAAAAGCGCCAACCAATCCCAGGCCCTGTTGATACCATTCTCTAAAACTCGCCCAGACTGCCCCAAAACTTCTGCCTTTCCCCAGACTGTTTTCATTCTTTTTTTAATTTGCAAAGACTTTTTCTCAGCGTGTATTCGGTGACAAAACAAGAGAGCCTAGGGGAACGCCCCAGCAACATCTGACACTGCTTCGCATGAATGGCAAGCAGGACTTTTAAAAAAAATACTCTCATAAAAGGAGTGTACTGAAAAACCTGCAGCGCCGCATGAGCTGACAGCCAGAGCTGGAAAAATAGGTCATGTTGTAAATGAGCCTCTCGTGAAGACCCCGAGCGAGAATTATTCAGGAGAAAGAGGATTCCAAGTGTGCCGCGATTTACTGTAGCTCAACTGGTAGCACGGCGTTAACAATGCCAAGGTCACAGGTTTGGATCCAAGGGAATGCACACAAAATATATATCTTGAGTGCACCGTAAGTCACTTTGGATAAAGCATCGGCCAAATGAATGACGATAAATGATCTATTTGTGGCTTCAGTTTTTGTCTGGAATTCATAGCTGATTTAGTCTCTGAGGGGGGATTATTTGAATTTCACCCTAACGTTAAAATCACAAAATAACTCCAGAAAAGGATTTCTCCGGAATACCCTCATGTAATGAGATGCAACCCTATCGCAACCACTGCCTCAGACTCAGCAAAAACCCAACCAATTACATCATCACCAAATTACACTTTAAAAACAAACACAAGTCATGACCATCTGATTTCAATGAAATATAAATCTTCGAACATTAGCAGGACATGATGGTAGCCATCTGAGTAAATAAGAAATGATGAATCCTTATTACAGAGGAGACAGAAAGTAGAAGTGAAGGGTCAAAAATACACAAAGCTCATCTAATTATACAGGCCACCAACTTTTAATTTAAGGGTTTCTCAACAGATCATTTGATTAAGAAAACCTGCAATTATCCTATATACCAAGCACTTCCCCTCCCCTCTTAAACATTTCTATCTGAACCTTCGGTCCTTCTCTCTATGGGGATTAAGAATTTAAAGAGTCTTTAAGAAATGTTCATTGCAATTACAACTCACCAGAAGTGTTTTCAATAAGTGTTGGTCTACAGTTAACCTTTCCTCTCAGAAGAGGACAGAAATGGGGGAGGTAATATTTTCTTTTCACAAACAGCGCAGGATATGTTTAACATTGAGGGTGTTAAGGGTTTGAAACTGATTTAATGATTTCCCCCACAAAGAGAGAAACATTTGCAAGTCAGTCGGGAAAATCTTAGCTGTCGTGTGCATGATACAATGAGAAACTTGTCTATGTCAAATACAGAATCTTGACAAACGTCGCACAGTTTTAAGTAACAAGTGAAAACTCTTCCACACAGCATTTGCACAAGAATTCATTCAATTCGCTTCTTTACAATAGTGCATTGGAGTCTCGGGTACTTTTCAAGCAAAATAAATCAATACCAAATGGTTCTACCAAGCAAAAAGCACTTGACAGTTGCTACTGCAACACAATACCAGTGATGCATACTTTACAAGACTCAAGTCTTTGCATTTATAATGCATTTACTGTATATGCACAGACATCTATGTCTCTGACTCACGACTGCTTACTAACCCTCAATGTCTCCAACCGCTGAATTTGTTTATATTATTAGACTCAATTTAACAGCTTATCTATGTTTTTATCATGGGTACTACTCATCCATGCAGATGTCCTGTTAATAATCCTCTTCATACACAGTGACTCACACGTTAACTGTGTCAGTGAAGCTCTCTGTGCTGGAAAAGAGCAAGCACCACCATCCTTGGACAAAGAGATGAGTGAAATATAGTGAGAGGAAATATTTAAGCGGATGAGTATGGGTGTGGGTGTTATGTACTGTTTGTCTTTGTCTTTTCAAAGGAATGGGAAAGTGTGATTCATCTGTGCTCTTATAGCTGGAGTGACCTTTTTTAAATTACAATATTTTATTGACCTGAAAGTAAAAATGCAGATCTGCCATGCTGCTTGAATTCTTGAAAACTGCGACTCTGTTGTGCGATTAGATCAACAAATGAGCTGTTTGACAAATGAAATAAACATCACACAAATGTCTTTCACTGCCATCATCAGCCCACAAACATGAGCATTATGCTTTCTTTATTCAAGAACGTTTATATGCAGAAAGGAAAAATGTGACAGGCAGAGAAGACTTTACATGGACCTTGAGACAATAAATTATTAATCACAATTCAAGTCTATGCAAGATACGAGGCAAAATGAAAACTCAAAAGTAAAAGATACATTTGGTTGGTTGGTATATCAATTTGTAAGAAGTTGGAAGAAGGAAATAATGTTTAAGACCAACAGCCAAATGTAATATTTGGTCCAACTCTATAGGGGGAATATATAGGGGGGGGGGAAATTAACCTATCACAACCATAAGCTTTGACCTCTGACCCATAACTCAGTGATCATTTATTTGGTCAACTTTTATATTCATGCCTTTGGCAGAGGCATTTATCTACAATGCATTCAATGTACACATTTGAGCAGTTTGTGTGTTCCCTAGGATTCGAACCAATCACCTTTCCACTGCTAACCCAATGCAAGTGAGCCACAGGAACACAATAACAACATATTTTATCTAAAAGGGATAGTTCACCTAAAAATGAAAATTCTGTCATCATTTACTCACCCTCTTGTCAAACATGTTTGACTGATCTTGACTTTCTTTCTTCCGCAGAACACACAAAAAAAAAGATATTTTGAAGAATGTTGTACCCATTCACCTGCATTGGTTTTGTGTATACAATAGAAGTGAATGGGTGCCACTGTTGTTCGGTTATCAACTTTATACATTACTCAAGTGTACAGTTCTACCCAATACTATTCTATACGCAGCTTGTAACAAACTAAAGCATCAGCATCTTTTTACTCACCGCTCACATTCACCAATAAAAATGTCCAAGCAATGGCCATTAAACAGGGGTCACTGCTGAACAATATTTAAACCTTTGGCAGGGAGCATTCGATCTCTCTCACCTCCTCTTTCTCTCGCCCTACTTCTCAGCACCCCTTTTTCTCCAGCCATCTGTAAAGCGAGTCCACTGCAGCACTTTCCAACAGTTTACACTGAACGTTACGTAACACGCACGGCAGGCAATTAACTTCAAACCGAATCTAATAAAGCCCCCTGTTGGTTCTATTCACGCCCATTCATTAAAGACAGCAAACCTGACCTTATAAGACTATTAGCTGAACTGATTACCCAAAAGGTGAAAACAGACCGATGGGGTGAGATATAGATCTATCCTGTGGAAAAGGTTCAGCACTCCTGAGAATAAAACTATAAGTGACATGTAAGTCATCTATATAGACTCTGAGGTCCATCATTTACCCAACAAAGCTCCTAATGTGCCTTGAAAAGGCCACAGATTTATGTTTATATGGTTGAAATGGACCGGTAGATATTACAGCCATCTGACACAGTATCATTAAAATGATGCTGTTATGATAATGCATCATCATTGATGCGGCCTCTTTCTTAAGAGCAAAGGACCTTTGATGGGCATTTATATGAAAGCTGCAATTACAAGATCTTACTATAATGTCATCGTGGTGCACTGAAATAGAGATGAAATGCAGTGAATAAGATGGGAATACTTTTTTCTCCTCACTATCCAAATCTTAGCATAAGTATTAAAACAATTATAAATTTATACTGCGGAAAAAATTAAGAGACCATTCCAAATATTCATTACATTAGCATTTCTAGATGTATTGTGAACCTTTCAGTCCAGTGTCTGTTGAATTTCAACAAACTCAAACCTCAGGAGTGACAAAGTCATCCAGCAGCAATGTGAAAGACTGACAGCATGAGAACTGTGATAAAAATATCACATAAAATAGTGATTGTTTTTACTTTTCCTAAATACATGTACAAATATTACTGCTGTATTGGTTAAAAGTGAATATGAACTTTGTTCTTTGAGGTCTGAAACAAATACAGAGCATATTTTCTGTTATTTTGACTTGTTTCTCAAATATACAACTTGCATGCAAATTATGACATAATAAAGTCATATCTAACTTTGGATACCCAATTCTAAGGGGTAAACAGACAATCGACCCTTATATTTGCAGCAAGTGTAACACTGTAAATTCATAATAGCAATATTTGTATCCAAAGCCTGTTAGGTTGTATTTTTAGCCTGGGGATATAGAGAACCTGCAATGTGAATGGATTTAAGTACCTGTGGGTTTCCTAATCTAAAATGTCTTTCCTGACTGAAGCCAAATAGTCTCATACACCCTTTAATACAGATAGATCGCCCAGGCTATGCAATACATAAATGTGTGCCTTCATATCTGAACATGGAAATTGTCCATTACATGGCTGATGCAAAGTGCCTGGAACATCAATTAACTGAAATGATACGATACAGTTTCAGTATCTCTGTCAAGGAAAAGCATAATGCAATTCTGCCCTTTAATCCAAAGCAGGCAAATTCAAAACACGCACAGAAAACAGGTGAACGCACGCAGAAACAAATGAGCAGACACACAAACACGCTGCCTTCCTATCCATTTAACGCATTGATTTGTCCTCCCCGGCTGGAGTATTACCATCAGCATAATGTCATGTGATCTGGTTGCTTTAGAGAACTCGAGACGTCCCTTTAGGCAGTGCCTTCAATCACAGCTGTCTCCATGCCAGCCACACTCAGGGAGAAAAATGACTGTACATTGTCTCTACGGCAACGGACGGCGTATTCTCCCGGGAGAAGGTCTGAAGCGGCAAGAGAGATGGAGGGCGCCGAGATGTTGACACGTGCACATTTACACAAGGCAACATGACAAAACAATCTGACCTCTTTTGTTCCTGACCGCTTCTTGTGTAGCTGGGATTTTCCATCCCCCTTCCCAACATCTTGATAAAGACGTCGGAAGACGATAAGTTCATAAAGATAACCAGCAAATTCTTGTTAGTAAGAAAATCACAAGATAGCAGGTGTACGTTTTAATAAATTATATTATGGCACAATACAAATAAAACAGAACACTGGGGAGGATGATCAAAATCTTAAAAATATACCAGTTATGTATATCACAGTAACAGTATATAGTTGCTTTTGCTTCATGACTTAAATACTTAAAACATGAAATGTTAAACTTTTTTTGGTTCGACATGAAATTTGCCTCATTTTTACCTTTGCACATATATTCCATCATACAATAAACATATTTCTTATGCACTTGATTCAGTTCCCATTCCTATTTATTAAGTGCCTTTTCATTCTACTTGAAGATGCCAAATATCAATGCCTGTCTGCCTGACATATGGTGCTAACAGGCAGTATAGCACAGCGGGGCGATTCCCCACAATGGATTGATTCACAAATGATTAATATGGTTCTACAGATTGCAAACCACCTCAAAAAGTCCAGAAATCTGCAATGTAAAAATAGCTTCCTAACTTCATCGGCCTGACTTTAACTGTCCTGCTAAGAGGAACAAAGAGACCGATTCACAAACTGCCTTTGAAATATAGTTCAGCAATGCACTGCCTTGTTTTCAGCACATAAGTGGAATCTAAAAACTTTGTCCAGTCAATTATGTATTTAAGGAGACAGAGCAGCTGTATTTAAAATGCATATCAGCAAACGCTGACGCTGGGCATCAGCTCTTTTCTTTAAGTGCTATAAAATGCTTTCAAAGGGATGCAAAAGTGCTTTGTTCATTAATGAGATGTAATTAATGATGCATATGTGCTTCTCTGTTCATCAAAGTAAGATTTTAATACAGATAAATGACTTAAAGAGAGAAAAAACGAGTATTAGGGTAATTTCACACTTTGGACGAAATAATCTTAAATGAACAGTTTATCCAAAATTGAAAATTTTGTCTTCATTTACTCGCCCTCAAGTTGTTACAAATCTGTATACATTTCTTTGAGAAAGATATTTGGAAAAATGCTTGTAACCAAACAGTTCTTGGTCACCATTGACTACTATTGAACTTTTTCATACTATGGTAGTTACTGGTGGCAAAACATATGGTCAATATAAACCATTGGAAATGTGTAGAGTTGGCTTGTTTTGCTATATAATATACACTTGCAATCCTGACAAATCAAACTTTTCTCCAAATTCTGACAAAAACTTTGAATCTCTTGGCTGTAACTTCTGTTAAAGAGATTTCAACTGCCAGTAAGGCCCTTGGAGAATGGCATCCCTGCATTTGACATTTGTACTCATGTACATAAGTATCTTCCTAGTCTCTTCATGGCTAACTTTATGTGAAAGTTATCAATGATTATTTGTAACTGTCTCGTCTCCTATAGATTCACAGATCTTGATTCCCAGCCATGAGGTTTTAAAACAGCCTGGCGCCAACGACCCCTGCCAAAACACAAACCACCTGCTCTCCCCCTAACTCGGATCACAGAAGAGAAGAATCATGGAAAATGTCACAGGTAGAGTTTAAGACAAACCGAACTCTAGCCCATAAAAACACAAGCTCAGGCCGTGCCACATGCCCAACACCATATGACCACAATAAGGGCATCAGTGATTTAAAGAAACAGTTCACCCAAATATGTTTACTCACCCTCTTGTCAACTTTCTTTCTTTTGCAGAAAAAAATGTTTTGAAGAAGAATATTAATAACCGAACAATGGCAGTACCCATTCACTTCTATTATATAGACACAAAACCACTGCAAGTCAATGGGTACTGCCATTGTTCGGTTACCAACATTCTTCAAAATATCTTCTTTCTTGTTCTGCAGAAGAAAGAAAGTCATACAGGTTAGAAATGACAAGAAGGTGAGTAAATGTTGACAGAATTTTCATTTTTGGGTGAACACTCCCTTTTATTGCTTACCAGCACAAAGGTCATGGGTTCGATTTTTATCTTGAATGCACTTCAAGTGCATAATGCAAACCTGAAAACACTACCAGACTGAAACCAAATCCTACATAAAGTACCAATATAACAGTAAATCCATATATTGGAACCACAAAAATAACATCCTTTACTGCACTAAAGACATTGTGACTCTGCTGTACCAGCACTGAAAGAGGCAACAGGAATGCATCAAGCCCTTACTGCCAAACCTTGACTCATTACATAATACGCTTCTTTTACTGACAACCTGATTTTGACAAGACTGGGACAAAAGACAAGCAGGAAGTCCTCACCCACCCTCCCCATCACACCCTCCTCTGTGTGAGGGGAAAGACTAAACGTCTAATTCTGGAGCTCGAGCTACTTCTCGACTTGAAGCCTCTCTATTTAAATGCAAATAAAGCTGTGCTGCAGCTGAACAGCTTGGATGGAGGTGAGGTGCACGGCCCCCTGGTCCTTCTGGGGCCCTTGGCCGAGTGCTTATCCGCTGGGTCCTAAAACTATTTACTAATAGGAAGTCAGCTCACGACTCAAGGGTAACTCTGGAACTCTGGAAGAGCTTAAAAATGTACAAAAACTTGATTCCAAGATTTAAGGTAAAGATTTATATGAGTATTAATAAGAAACAGTCAATAGTTAGGAAAAGGGATCTGCCACGTAAACTGAGGAAATATGAACACTTGAAAACAAATTATGGACCCTAACCGGACTGAACATGGGACGGGTGTTGCTTTTGTCCGATGGATATCCTTGTACAAGGCTTTGATTGAATATGAGTTGCTATGGCGATAGTCACTGTCCGCTCGGATTGAGAGTGAATAGGAAGGGCATTCTATGAATCACACAACTGTGTGCCACTAAGAAGCCCTGCACAAACTATTAAGAAGTGTGCGAGCGTGTGTTTGTGTGCGGTAAGAGCATGAATCATTGGGTCTGTAGCACATTAACCTGTCATTTACATTCCAGCTGTGTGATGTATGGTCAGACGGGGTTCACAACCCAGTTTAAGAGCAGGTAGACCAATTCATAGTCCACATATGATGAAAGGACTATGCTAAAGCCAAAAGGAAAGCCAGACGCTCGGGTGCAGATGTTTCCCACTTGTATTGTAATTTCACAATAACAAGGAACTCAAAGACATTTTGAAGAAAAAAGCTAGTTCAATTCAGATACAGAGGAAAACTGTTTATTCACACTCTCGCTGTTTCCACTTCAAAAAGAATGTAACGTCTGATGAGATCAAATCTGAAACTGTTGACAGATACATATCATGAATCTTTTATCTTGTTACCTTAGTAAAGACGAGAACCGGTCATTCATTGAGGCGAGAATACAACAGAAAGTTTCAGGGTTGAAAAGACATCTGGTTGAACCTGTTTTGTAGGCGTCACATTTGTTCATACCACATATGCTCTTAATGTTTGGCATGACTAGAAAACATGGAAGGGGGAAAATATGTTTTTATTTTTGCTTGCACATGAAACCATTTCAGAATAAATATTTCTGATATTAATAATTCCATAATCTGTTTCTTGCTACGCTCAACCCAAAACATTGAATAAGTACTATGTTTCAAACATGGCACACTCAAGTAAGCAAAGTATTAACAAGGATACTAACCCACACATCATTGTTATCCATTGCTTTCTTTAAGTCACTTTTTGGATGAAAGCATGAAAGCCAAATGCATACAGTTATAGCGAACAATGGCAGTACCCATTCTGTTGTATGGACACAAAACCTGCTGTTGTTCAAATACCAACATACCAACAAGTGTCATTTTTGGGTTAACTATCACTTTAAAGTGTATTTAAGCTATATGCATTTTATAAGTGCATTCTCTGGGAATCAAACCCATGACCTTGCTAGCAAATTGCTTTTTCAGTTGAACTGCCAGATAGCTGTTCTACGTTACATCAATTCTAATGATATTCAGACCAATTATGGTCCTTATCACGCCATACTACAAGTCATCTCATCATGTGACTAACAGAATATTAATCATCTCATCTCCGACACACAAATCAAGCCAGGTCGCAATATCTCACGGCATAGCAGAAGCTATTTAAATCTGCATTTCATTACTAGCTTCTTAAACAGCCCTAAAGAGACTCGGCCTTCATAAACCAATCACAGCCCAGATCCGGCACAAAAAGAAATCCCCGATTAGGATGATAAACAGTCCTCACAAGCTGTCAAGAGCAAATTAGCATAAACCCACCCACACCATGGTCTTGCATTTCTTCCATGTGGAACATCGTCTAATTAAACAAAAGCAAAGCACCGCTGACACGTGTATGCGCAAACGACATAATTAATGCTAAAATTCACAAGAGCCTTTCAAGCTGTCAGGATGTGTGCGAAGAGGGTCAAATGCAAACACTGTATGATAAACATGCCACATCTTGTAATCGCCAATCACAATGCAGTATTGTAATTTGACCGACAACGGTTAACCAAAGCATTAAAATAACTACAGTCAGTGAATATAATTATTATTATACATTTTTTTGGAAACCAGTTCATATGATTTACTATGAGATGACATCCTTTAAAGAAATAGAACTAAATTTCTTTCATTCCTTTTTATCCTTTCAACCTTCATTCGTACATAATACATTCTTGAGACTTTAATTATTTAGACTATTTTTTTATCTGAGCTTCTCAGTTCCTTGCTTGACTCTTCTCATCTTCCTTTTCATATATTACGCAGGTGAAGTGAGTCTGAATCATCACTCAACGTGGCTGTCTCAGGTTTTAAAGCAACATGTGGGATAGGTGCCAGACAGACGGTGTTAAGAGTTGGGAGCTTTGTGTTAATAGCTTCAGAGCTGTTTCAACCCTCTGAACAATAGAATATCAGAATACGTTACAATGCGATTCATGTTTAGATGTAATGGAGCATAAATTACGTTTAAATACAGTTTAATAATGTACATATACTTGGATCTCAAGTGCACTTTTTGATACTAAATAAAACAAAATTAATGAATCTGCTATGGTGTGTTTCTGTGGTGCAAGACTGGTTTACAGGAAATCAGGGGTCTCCGCCAGCTAACTGAGCCCTAACATGGGACTGCGTCACAGGGGCCCATCTGGCCTTAACAAGCCACTCAGTGTCATTTGAAGCTTGCTGCTCATACTGGTCTTTCCAATGATAGACCAGTGCAGATAATACTCATTACTATTCCAGACTACTCCTCCCCTGTGGACATAAAGACCAGACTATGAGGCTTCTGGTTGTGTTGACCTTCCGAAGATCACAAAACAACGTCTACAGTACCAATCTCCTACGTAGAAGAATCTAAATGCAACACAACAAATACATAGAAAATCTTTAACTATACTATTGATACATGCTGTGAGAATTTCTGTATATATAGACTGGAAAAATATATCCTAATTCTGGAAACAATGTTGATATAAGTAAAAAAAAAAAAACATTTATTAGTTCAAACTAATACACACAAGTTTGACGGTAAAACATTTTATTTCAGCTGTGAGAAGTGCCATTCCACATTTTAATGTTAATAGCATTTGTTTAAGAAAAGAGGGCCGTATTATAGATCACAACAGTTATGTAAATCAAAGTATGGGAAGGGCCCCTTTATGCATGAGAGCCATGTGGCCTCCACAAACAGCAAGGGCCAAGACTCTCTTTTAACAAAAGCTACTCAAGCGAGAATCACATCAGACATTTGCTCATCCCTTAAACGTGGAAGGACTCTTGAGCTCAATCCTCTGCACATCCAGCGCGCTTCAATTACATTTAATCCCTGCTGTTCATTTTACAATATAAATAAGTACAAATCTGAAAAAGAGATCTGATTTAAACAGAAACGCTAATTTTACTAAATCTGGATCAACTTAAGATGTAAAATGAATCCAGCTCTGATGTATACTCAAATCGGATGGGACCAGTAAAGGGTTAATACTATTAACCATTAATAGTTAATGACTAGAGAATCCCAGTTACCCTTTTTTACTGGGGTTTAGCATTTACTCAGCGTTATATAAAAATGACAAGTGTCTTCAGCATCATTTGTGCTGTTGGCAACGTTGCTTCTGCAACGCCCTTCCAGACCAAGCCTAGTGAATTTTCAAGCACCATGCAATCGACAATGGAGCTCTTTTAATGTTTTGTGAATGAAAATATTAAATAAACCACATACGAATCATTGCACCTACAAGGGAAAACAGTATTTAACACATCTTCATCTTCACAACACCAGGACAATGCTGCAAGCCTTGGACAGAATCTGCACGGACACAGTTGGAGGTTATTTGTTGATGTTAGAAAAGCTCTTCGTACATTTCCCATAAGCTTTGAACTGATATTTGATCTGCTAAAAGGTCTGGTAAATTGTAAACAAAGGGGAAGAAATTAACGGAGCTCGCTGGTCCACCCATCTGTGCAGACACTACAATGCCTCATTCTACCCAGCAACAAAAACCCTTCTCGTTTTCCTCTAAAACACAATATATGCACAAATACTTAATGTGCAATTGCGGGAATGCGCAACGGATCATGGGTAACTGCTATAAAACATATTTGTATACATAACACCATTCCTGTGGTTGCACGACACCACAGCAAAACAATCAAAGTTAGGCTGCTGATGTTGTTTTCTTTGGAAACATTTCTGACGTGCGGAAACGACTACAAAGCGGCGAGGACATCCCCCTATATTACCGCACAACGTAACTTCGACCAAACAAACACAAAGCAAAACAACCAAATGTAATTGAGTCCAATGTCTCGATGCGCAAGAGCCAAACCAGTGCAATGTGGCACGGACCTCTCTGCAGCTTTTTAGCTCAAATCGCGTCACAAAAAGTGATCTTGCTTGGCTAAGTAATGTTATGCATCGATCCAAACTTAAAAGCATCTACCCAGGACATCTGAAACTCTCTCAATCCCACATACCTTTCACTTGCGTTTCATACTCCGCAATGATCTCCTTATCTTTCCTCATCTTCGTCTGAGATGACATTGTTCTTGAGGTATTAATGTAGAATCCAGTGATATGTTGAGCCTTGCGCCAGAGCTCCCGAGTGTCACAGTTTCGTTGCCTTTCTCCTCAACCACTTCGATCAAAAGTGTCCCTTTATGCACATCGGTTGATAATCCTCAGAAATGACCTCGCACGAGCAAAAGGCCAAGCTTGAAAGCACCTCGGGCACACCTGCGCTTTCTTAGATCGAATCCCTTGCGTTTAGAAGAGCTGCCACACTCGGGGAGAGGCTGCAAGATCTGCCATCTAAAGAGAAGGAAGAAAATACAATTCCTGCCTACAAGAGGAGGACACTATATGGATGATGGGGCTTTATTTCTGTGCCCATGCCATTTGTATTATCCTCAGGTCCGCATGCTTCAGAGGAAGAGTTGAGATGGCATAATCTGTGCTTGCTTTTGGCTTCGCAGCGTTCGAATCCCAGCAGCACAGCGAAGAACAAAATTGCGCCCGAGCGTCGTATGTGACTCCTCCTATTGTACAATACACTCGCTCGACCAATCCAATCTGTTCCATATGCACCCCTCCTAGGACACACACACACACACACACACACACAGTTGCTTTCACACTAAGATAATGATATTTTCTTTTTTTCTTTTTTTTGACGCAGTACACGATTAATCGGATCTTTTAAACGTCCTTAATGTACGTTTTTGATATGTTTTTGTGTAACGTTATTAGGATATTTTAGGATATTTAGATAAAACGTGTCCTTCAAATGTTAAAGCAATCCACACACACAAACACGAGGTGTTTCATAAACAGTTTCATTTTACAAGCCATTTGTTTGGCTGAAGGCATTATTCATCAGACTCATTAGAGTTATTTTTTATAGATGTGACAGCTTTTAACTGAAATATGACAACCTTCATATAACTGATTGACAATAGCTGTGAAAACCAATTCTTTTTTGTGGGTCCAGTCAATAAATGCAACATGTCCACAGCACAAATAAGGGTTTTATATACTTAAGTGAGCTAGGCAGGCATGCAGTCGGAAAGTGGATAGGGTGCTTGCTGTTTTTTTAACATAGGCCTACAGTATATTGCTATAGAAACCTTTAAAGAGGCTAACGTGATGTTTAAAGGAATACTTAGCACTGCATGCATTTGTTAAATTTGTCAGGAAATGGGTAGTATCTTGATAACTGGTAAGGGACATTCACAAATTATTAAATCACGCTGCATTCATTCCAAAAAAAAAAGATCATGAAGACATGAAGTTTAAAATAATAGCGTACGCGTTTACATTTGGTGTTGCTAAGGGAAATAACAAAAAACATTCAGTTTACACTTTATTTTGTTATTTTCTTTTTCTCTGTGGGTGTTTCATAAAAGTTTAATTTGCATATTAGTGTATATACACAGCATGTATTAAAATGCATTTGGAAGTTTTTCTTTGTTTGCATAACCTTTTGTGTTCAAGGTTATATCATCAAAAATCAATGCATTTACAAGCATGTGACAATCTCTGTTCATTCAGTCAGAGAAACATCAATGTTTTGAAGTTCTGAGAACTAAGAAGGTGGTCTGACAGTTCCTGTCAATGAGATGCATGAACCTGTGGTCTGAGAGACCCACATCATGTCCTCTTTTCATTTTATCTCTGATCTTGCAAAGAAGAAGAAAAGCTCTATGTGAAATGTGCATGCATGTGAGGTAAAACATGTAAACAAAATTTTGCATGCTTGGTTTTCAAATTAGAATCACTAGTGTTTCTCAATAAATTCAGTTTACTTGAAAATCACTGATTTTTTTTATAAATGCTTGATAAGATTTGCTTACACTGTAAAACAAATCCTGTAAAGAAACTGAAATTTTCTGGCAGACATGTTTTCCCTGTAAATTTCCTCTTGTAAATTTGTGGCCTTTTTCTGTAATTTTACATTTAAAAAAAATTTTTTTAGAATAAACGGTCAAAAAAATCCTGTAAAAAAAGCACTTTTCCGGCAGCTGGGACGCCAGTGTTTTCACCCTAATTTTACGTTTTTCGACCTAATTAAAAAATGACATGAATAATCTGTAAAAAAGAAAAAAACAGTATATATAATTCAGTAAAATTCTTTATACATTATACGTGGACAGTGCAACTCACCTGCTACGTTCCATTAACTCAGTACAGTACAAGTATGTGTGTGCGCATTACTTCCGCACTACTCTGTGGTGTATTTGTAATTTGTCACTAATCTTTTTCATATAGCCTAAATAAACAAAAGTCAGCCATTTCTGCAGCCAACCTCCCTAAGAGTCTTGAGCGGTGTTTAATGTACAACAGTTGACCTTATCAAAGCACACTTTCACAAGTTTACCTCAGGAATTCGTAATGCAATACGCAAACAAAGCCAGATGTAAACATTTCTCTGAAAAACTCTTTTAAAACAGATTGTGTTTGTGTGAACATACGCATGAGCCTTTGTATGAAGCTATTTATGAAACCAGTCTGAACATCTATCATTTGCAAAATGAATGTCGCTTAATGGGAACACAACGCTGCAGTGGCTGTGCGTGAACTCCGTCTGTGAATTATGAGCATGACACCAGAACAGCAGAGTCAGATGGACTCAATCCTTGATCTTTGACTATTCCAACATAATTACAATGCATGATTTTTTATTCTTTAGCATCAAGGTGCTTGTTTATCTTGAACTGTATGACATGACACTATAGGACATCATGTGCTCTCTGTGCCAATCTGCTGTGCTTGTGCTATACTGCAGTCATAGTCCCAGAGGCACAAGAATGCATCGTACCCTTTTGTTCGTGGCAAGAAATTACCAAGCAATTTACCCAGGCCTGCGCCCCTCCTCTCTCCTCATCACGTCTAGGCATCTCAGGGGGCAGCAGCCTGGGAAACTATGACTTCAGTGTTTTTCAGGGACAAAGCAGCATTGTGAGGTTCTTCTCAGTATTTCAGTTTGAAGAATTACAGAGAGAGAAATAGAGCTTCCTTCAGGAGGATCAGAACATCAGAATGAGTCGCTGTTGAGAATATATATCCCGGAAAGAACTCTGGTTGGACGGCTGCCATGCTTCCAGACAACTGAAGCTCATTTCCATTTGGATATGTTAAGAATGCTTTTAAAAATTGATTTTATTTGATCACATTTTTTTTATGTAGTTCAATTTCAATACTCAATTTACAAATATTGCTTTGTAAAGCTATAGTTTCTGCAGTCAAGTGAACGTACAGGTCAAAGCTTTTTTCTACCATATTTTCAATAGAGGACAAAACTACATGTAACCCAGTCTGTGAAAACCCAGCTAAAGGTTTTCTTATTTTTTTGCAATTGAGTTTTTCTTTTCATAAAAGCATCCTCTATAATGTAAAGGACATTCTGTGAAAACATAACCTTAATATCTTTCATTTTGAGAGAGTACAGGCATGCCAAAGCCATGTCAAAGATTAAAGTCATAATGGTTAAAATTAGACAACAGACAACAAATATGTTAAATATCAACAATGTACACTATCAGAAAAAAGCAAGATTTGTGACTTTTGTCATTTCAAACATGTAGGACTTTCTTCTGCAGAACAAAAAATAAAATATTTTGAAGAATGTCGGTAAGAGAAAACCATTGGTCCCCATTGACTTGCATTGGTTTTGTATCCATACAATAGAAGTGAATGGGTACTGTTGTTGTTCAGTTACCAACATTCTTCAAAATGATGACAGAATTTTCATTTTTGGGTGAACTATACCCATTAATGAAACAACACTGTGGTCAACTTATGTTTGCTCTTATGTTTGTGAATGTTCAGTGTATGTAAGTTACAAGAGGTATATATTTTAAGGGTACTACAGTAAAATCGGCAGTGTTAAAAAAGATAAACTTTGAGAGTGTGGATTATACATACACTGTGAGTGTTAATCTGACCTTTTTTAACACTGCCGATTTTGCTGTGCTATGTTTTGTTACCCTTTTCTATTTTGTGTTGAAATAGTGCAGTCCATTCAAGTTCACTCTTTGAAGTGTTTAACTATTTAACTTGTGCCCTGACAAACAGTAGCATTATTTGCAGTTTCTTTAAATGTTAAAATAAGTTGAACTTTATAGCATCAGGCCACCAAACCCATAGACTCACTTCTCCTGGCAGAGATCACCAGTTTCCCATAATTACACACAGTGTGAGTTATTATCACAGAGTTGTTTAAAATATATGTACTTCTGTTTTTTCTTGTTTCCTTTTATATTGAATTCTTCTATTTTTCTTCAGTTTCTATCTTATTTCTTCAGTTTCATACTTTCCCTTCCTCTTTTGCTTACTTTATAAATGTTCTGTTTCACTTTATATGACCCCATCCATATTTTTAGATGGGGTGAGGGAGGGTCCATGGTGTCCATGCTGATTTTCAGACTGTGTTTTGTTATAAACACAGGACTTGCAGTTGGAGTCATGTGCACTGGTGCTCACAAATAGACTGCGGCTACATACTGCAATCCCTGCAGCACACAGTAACAATCAGTCCCATCTGGCTGACAGCTCCAGTACACCCTCCCCCACTTTATTCTCTTCTCACATGATCTCTGCAGCCTTCTCACTTTCACTCAAGAAAAGTGCAGAGATCTCACAAAATCTTTAACAAAAAGTCCCTGTTGCCATTTTAAAACACATGTTCAGTAATGTCTATATACGTTCTAGATGCATTGTTATTGATAATAGTTTATATATAGCCTATAGCTATTTTCAAGTTGTTTTATAGCATAAAGTTGATTCATCAGATTCTTTCTAATTCAGTGGTTTGCTTAAATACACCCATTCATATTTGTTAAGAGGTGATGTTCTCTTATGATATATCATCGCATCAGTTAATGAACGACTCAGGACTTTAATGTCATTTATTTAAATAATTTAACTACAAATTTGGCATCTCTAAACATAAAGCAGTTGGGCCCTCTGGTGGTCATATCAGATCAACAGTTATTAGGGAATTGCACTACGAAGTTCCTTACGATTAATGTAAGAGCTTGTTGCTGTTCATAAACATAAAATAACATAGCAATACGTTTTTGTTGTAAGACTTTATCAATCCGTACTGCTGACACTTTGCTTGTCGAATCCGGGCTTTTATTTTGAAATCCGCCAGACTTTCATTATGTACGTAACGTGAACCTACAGTATGAGCTGAAGCATGCGCTTCAATGCAGAAGAGACATTATTTTATTCATGTAGTCTTTCTAGACCGTCATTTTACAACAAATGTTAAATCAGCACCAAATGTAATGCATCCTCGATTAATCTACCGTTCGGTACGATGACGTCCAAAACCATGTGGTTTCTCAGCCGATTCATGCAACGACACAAGAGTGTTTCACAACTGAGGGTAAGTGGCTGGCTGACTTTGCATTTGATCGTTGCTTTACAATAGTAGAATGAGCCGGTCGTGTGTGCTTCTGTGTAACAGATTGTACAGAGTTTTGTGAGGTCTTCGTCATGTGCAGTAGATGGCGCTGTTGCTCCTCCAGTCGACTCCAGTATGACAGCAGAGCAGGCAGTCAGACTGTGGGCTCAACACTTCACACTGCACGGCATATCTGAGCCTCTTCTCTCCAGTCACTACATCATAGCTCATGTACTTGGCAGAAAAACGGTGAGCTCTCATTTCCAGGTGCCTGAAACACACAAATATTTGCACATTTTGGTCTTGTTAATAGGGATAAAACACATTCCATTACAACTCCATTATGAACTATCAACTGTTTACCATTAAACTGTTATAAAATTACTTTATGTATGTAGTATGTTTATTACAGTTACTTTACAGTTTCCATTAACACCAATACAATTTCCAGTATTACCATTAAACCAGTGACGTCTGGTTGTTTCATCACAACGAGGCACCAAATCGCTTGCAAAAACCTTTACATATTTGGTTCCTCTGTGGTGGAATGACCTACCAGCCTCCACCCGAACTGCAGCATCCTTCACAACCTTAAAAAAACAACTCAAAACATACCTGTTTCCGCATTTATCTGACTAACCAATAACTGTCTATGTTTTTGTCTTTTTATGTTGTTCATTCTCTCCCTAACTTACATCAGCTTAATCCTCCTAATAACATGGTCTTGTTAACTATCGGTACTGTTTAGCTTGTTGACAAAATGTTTTATGCTCTCCTTCTTGTAAGTCGCTTTGGATTAAAGCGTCTGCCAAATGCAAAAATGTAAATGTATCAACTGGATTTCTGTGATGAGCTGTATACTGAAAATTAACTTGAGATTAGCCAGATGTTTTCATACATTTTCTGATCAAGTCAGGTTATTGTAATTGTTTGTTATAAAAATGTCTTTTGTTAAACATGTTTTGTACAGAATTCCCTCTCCGTCTGTCCATGAAAAATAATTATTTTGTCTTGTAACACACTTTCCTTGTCTCTCTTTGATAAAAGTTGGATGGTGTGGAGAGGAGACGGCTGAAAGACCCACTGACTTACAGAGAGAGAGAGTATGTGTGGAAACTATGCTCTAAACGTCTAACAAGGTTTTACATTTCACATTTTTATTCACTACAACAAGCTAGAATAAGATTTTTTGCTCTGACTCACAAATCACATAAAAAAGATTAGATTCCAAGGCACTCACATGGTGAAGATGAAAAGCCTGTATTCCACTGAGCTATAATATTTTTAAAGCCAATACTAGCCAAATCTTTTGCATACGAGTGCCTTCTGGGTTGTTTTTTTTTTTTAAGAGAGATTGAAAAAGTTTTATAATTGATTAACTTTGGCCCTACTCAAAATAGCCTTTACTTTTAACTTTTTACCTTTTCTTAGCCACTTTGCTGGGTAAAAGTAGGTGATTCATGAAAAATGTGTAAATATAAAGAAGAATGACAGTCGTATGTGTGTTTGTGTGTGTTAGTATGCCAGTACAGTATGTGCTAGAGGAGTGGGACTTCAGAGATCTTACCCTGAAGATGAAGCCCCCAGTGTTCATACCCCGTCCTGAGACAGAGGTGACAAAAATGTTACACTCCTCACATCCACACTCAGATTCTATAAAACATGTGTCATAGATTTTACTCATTCTGTGAGATGTATTACATGGGTGGGGACATAACCTTTAACAAGTCGTCTTATGTCAATTAAGTAGACAATTTCTTTTTCATATTTGTATTGTACTTTTGCATATTTATCATTATTTTAAAAAATCCTTATTAATATTGCATATAGTCCCAGGCGGACTGAAACCTACTACCTTCATTTTACATGATTTGTATTTTTTACATAAATCGTTTCTATTGGTCACCCTTCATGTTTGTCTGTGGATTTTGCAAATATTTAACAAATAAAACGTCAGTGTTGTATAGTACTTAAGTATTTTTACTTTTACTCAAGTACATTTTTCAAGTATCTGTACTTTATGGAAGGGTTTTTACTTTGGAAAATGAATACTGTGCTACATTCTAAAGCATTTATCATATGTTTTACTCCACTACATTTCATTAATACATTTTTTACTTTCAATACAGTACTTAGTACTTGCAGTTTTGTAATTTCCCGATTTAGCGATACACTTTCAGTCTTAAAGTGGTGATATGTGCATATTTTGTAATACGAAAGCTTGGCATTGGTTATTATTTACATGTAAATAATAAACACAAAGAGTACCTGTTTTATGGAATGACACACTTATCGCTGATCAGAATTTTGCAACAAACTGTGAATCGACTTCAAATGAATGTACTTTTGTATATACACAGACTGTGTTTAAAAACATATATTTTCGTTTGGGCACACTGGGTCTTATGAGTGTATTTTTGTGTGTGTTTGTGTTTTTGCAGGAGCTGGTTGGTCTGGTTCTAGAAGACCTCCAGTTCATACAGGGGGAGTCGTACGGGACAGATTTACGATGTCTAGAGGTGGGCTGTGGATCTGGAGCCATCTCCCTCAGTTTACTACACAGCATTCCTCAGGTTAGCACTCCCTGCCTGTCCCTCCTAATTATTTATCTTGTTGTTCTTAGTAATGTACCGTGTCATCCATTACATATGTACCCATAATTCTTTAAGCTCAGGGTATTTGCGTTGGATCAGAGCCAGGCAGCAGTTTGTCTTACGACGGAAAATGCAAACAGGTGATTGCCTGCACCGCTCGGCACAGACTGCGTAAAGCATCTTATTCATCATTATTATCTGTTATTCACACATGTGTCAATATTCTCTTTTCTGTATGTTTCAGATTGGGTGTTCAGGACAGACTAGAAGTTCAGCATTTAGATGTGATGGGCGGTAAGAGTAATGGAAACATGGTGGGAAGTCCCCCTTTCACGATTTTATGATAATTGACTTTTACATAACCTCATATATGTACGTTAGAATTAATGTGTAGCTTAGAGCTATATAAAAATAAACACAAGGGCTTAAAGTCAACATATTCTAGGGAGATTTCTGAATGAAACAGGATATTGAGTGAAACATACACATGTAGTCACATGGAGTGTAATAGATCAGTTATTTGCTCTGCCTACACCAACCATTATTGTGGTTTAAGTGACAAAAGAAATAGAAAGTAATTTCAGAGGTGGAGCATGTTATTACTTTAATGACCCAGAAGACAGGAATTATTTTCCTTGAAATGAAAGAATCATGCACAATAAGACTAGAAATGTATTTCAGGAAAGTAAATAAAGTGCATTTTGACTTACACTAGTCTTATTTTGTTTAATATTATTATTGCTACAAATGACAAATCTTTAAAAAGCCACAGAAAGGTTCAGAAAGGGCAGCAGATCAAAAAGTTTAATTAAATGGCCCCTTCATTTAGGACCTAATGCAGACAATGGTGTTCTATAGAATTGCATGCATTTAACTTTGTGGAAAGAGTTTGGGCAGGGCCCTTTATGTTCAATGAAGACAATGCCTCTGGGCATTAAGAAGCAAGGCTCTTACAAAGAAATGGTTTCTGGCCTTCCCAAAACTCAAACCTGATTTCCATTAAACAGATTTATGTTGAATTGGTAGAATTGATTGAATTGTAATAGAGACTGTGAGAGAAGATCATCCTTAACCAAAGAGAATTTATTAAGAGAAATAGTTCACTCGTCTACTCACCCTCATGCCATTCCAAACCTCTATGACTTTCTTTTATCTCCAGAACACAAAAGAAGATATTTTAAAGCACCTTGCTAACCAAACAACAACATGTCCCCTATTGACTTCCATTGTAAGGACACAAAACCACATTTTGCGTTCCACAGAAGAAAGAGTCGTGCGGGGTTTAAACGACATGCGGGTGAGTAAATGATGACAGACAGTTCAGCTCAAATCCTACAGAGGTCTCTGAGGCAGTGACGTGGAAATGTTTAGCTAATTCCAGGGATTTATTGGGCTTTTCCTGTTACAGCTTGTGCTTCTCTTTCCACTAGACAGCATTAAATTCAACCCTCCTGAACGCTAAATGTCACATTCGTGAGTGATCTACCTGCATTCTGTTATTATCTGAACTGATATACACATTTTCTCCTAACGGCTGCACTTCGCTGGTTGTATAAATGGAGGCAGTTCAAGAGAAATGTTAGTGGAAGGACAGTTAAGTGTTTTTATTGAGCCTAGTAAGCAGTAACAGGTTATTTTTTCAGAGTGTTATGGATCATCAACACATTTGTTTGAAAGTTGACAGTGTTTAACAGAACCATTAGATTTTATACGCCATATGATATAATGAGTAATTATATATTACATGTGACCCTGAACAAAACCAGTCTTAAGGGTAAATTTGAAAATGTAGATCTTTACAAAATTGGAAAGCTGAATAAATAAGCTTTCTATTAATATATGGTTTGTTAGGATTGGACAATATTTGGCTGATATATAACTATTTAAAATTCTGAAATCTGAGGGTGTAAAAAAAATCAAATGGTGCTGTAGCAGGCAGCTGCTAAGAAGAAACAGGTTTGTTTAACACTCTCTATTGGCTTATCGCTGTAATGACGTTGTGGAGAATAGATAAACATGAAACCTGAAATTCTAAGCTTTACATAGATACCAAACTTGAGTGGATTATTCCCAAAGAGCGGAAGCAGCGAGTGAAGTTTGTAGACGTGATTCCGGCCATTTTTTTTTAGCAATTTTGCTGCATCCACTCACAAAAATAAGGTTTTGATATATTTACGGTAGGAAATGTACAAAATATCTTCATGGAACATCACCTTTTTGACATAAAAGAAAAAACATTTTGACCCATCCAATGTATTTTTGACTACAAATATTGTCGTGCTACTTAAGATCGAGGGTCACATATTTATGTGGTACCACCATATGCTGTTGACATAATTAAACAATTCCTATGGACATCAAATTAGATTTTTATCATTATTTTTCATTAGGGCTGTCAAACGATTAATAATTCATATAAAATTCCCTATTTATCGGTTCTAATTTAGTTATATATTCACAGCTGTGCAAATGTATACGTTTTATATAAGACATGTGCTTCGTATTTCTAGATGCAGATGCAATATTAAGCCAATGCGGTCCCGTCCACTTTCTAGTCAGCAACCCCCCCTACCTGCTCAGCCAGGAGATGCAGTCTTTGCAAACAGAGATACTCAGGTTTGACACTTCAATACAGTTTTAACCTTTGCTGTGTTTGTTTGATTCCATCATGTAACCTTTTAACCGTCCCGTCCCCTTTCCCTGGAAGGTTTGAAGACCACGGTGCATTGGACGGGGGTTTGGACGGCCTGTCTGTGATTCGCTCAATTCTGGTTTTAGCCTCTAAGCTCTTAATAGAGAGAGGGTAAGAAAAATGTGTTTGTGTTCGTCCGTAGCCATAATATGTGGTCTGGCAGCGTGTCTGGTTTTCTTTGAATATTCTCTCGTGAAAGTGGCTTTTTAGTCAAACGGAGCACAAACAGTGTGGTGTAATCTCTCCAAGAGGCTTTACCGGCATATCTTTAACGCTTCAGGGAATCCAGCGCTACACAGTTCTCTGTAGTTTACTAGATAACAGTTTTCCAGGGACCAGATCTTTCTCCCTGTACTGCTCCACACCCTCATCTCTCCCAAGACACAAACACACACGTACGCATACAATAATGCAGAACGTAATGAGCGTTTGTTTGGTAATTACAGTTGAAAACCAGGCTTAAGTTACATGCTTGTACAATGACAAATTCAAAACATATTTCACAGAAAGTCGAGTTATAAATATGGGTTTGGCACTGTTGAGAGTACCATACGTTTCTTTCACCTTGTAAGTACGTCTCGTAACTCTTATAGGTGGTCTGGATAAGGTTTCCGATTTCCGTGCGTTTACAGATTTGTTTCGTTCGCAGAAACGACACATGCTACCCTTTCATACATACCGAGAACCTGAATGGGGCCATCCTAGCATTAGTTTTCACATTTTTCCATCTCAGACACTCTTTTCTTCTTGACTAATGGTTTGTTTAGGTTGTTTACATGGTAGAACATCCTTGTCACCCACCTTTTTCCTCTCCACCTCTTGATGCCCAGGCGTGTTTACCTCGAGGTTGCCCCATGCCATCCTCCAGTCATTCTGCAGATGATAGAGGAGACGATGCCGGGGTTACTTTATCTGGAAACTCGCTGTGACCTCACCAACAGGTCAGGAGTTTCTACGGGATTATGCAATGTAACTTGTGATTTTAAAGGAACAGTTTATGAGAAATATGAGAAGGAAGATTAATATATTTCAAAGTTGTTGGGTAGTTAACAAATAAACCGTACAAATGGCCCATGGTGTGACATAGCAAAAATGTAGAAAAAAAACGAACAATTAGAATAAATCTCACTTATGCTATTTTATATTATAAATGTAAATATTAATAATATAAAGTAATATATGAGTAACAGTTTGTTTTAAATTTTACGGACACATGTACGGTTTATTTGTTAACTACCCTTTTGCCCTCGTAAACATGAGCTCTCGCTGTTTGCAAGAGAATGCAACATATTCTTGGGGACCACAAAAGCTTTGTGAGGGAATGCAAGATTTTAAAATATATTTTTCTGTCCCTTTTCATATATTTTTTTATCCATCATGTGCCTTCCGGCTCTGTACTTTTTCCACATAATAAAAGTTTGTTTTTTTACATAATATCATAACATTTATTTTTTATTTATTAAAATGCAAATTAGATCATTAAAAGTCATAAAACTCAATAGGTTGTAACAAAGTTTTTAGTTTTAGGTGAAGTATGCCTTTAATGTCTCATTTTTACTTTGTAGAGTTATTTTTGTTTCTTGTAAACAACTCAGTATCTTAGAGGGGATTTTTTGAATTATGATCTTTAAAACAGGAACTAGAAACTACACGTAAAAATGGGCTCAGAGAGGTAAATGATGAAACTCGGTACTGTAGGCAACTGTATCACCCTATTATGTTTATGTGTCAAGTCAGCAGCATTGCATGTTTACACTACAACCCTTTCTGTTTTACAGGCCACGATTCTGCATTTTACAGAGGAGAGGACTTAAACAAAGACAGACACATTAAGAAAGACCAGAGGTGAATGGTTAGGTGTATAAATACAGCAAAAACATTTTGCCTTTTCCAAATTGCAGATGGCACGCTGCCAGTCACCTGGCTGTCCCGCCAGCTTTTCGAAGAATTAAAAACCCGCCGGCCCTACCGAGAAACCTCTTCCTGAAATCCGGCAAGCGTGCAGTTTTGTTTGTTCAACCTATCGTTGTTTTTTACGTCCGTGCGCCTTTTAATTGGTGAGTGTTTGTGTGGCTGTGGTTTGTTGTGGTGAGATTGCATTGATTGCGAGTATGCACTCAGTGTGCAAGTGTCAGTGTGCAGTAGGCTGAAGGTAATTATTGAGGCCTTTTCTAAGAACTCCCCCTCCCAGTTGCACACTAGTCTCTCCCTAGAAGTAATGCGCTCATTCTGCGAAACAGCTGGCCCATTGCCGCAAGCTCGCTTACTCAGCTAGCCCGCAAATACAGACAAACAGACAACCTGACATGCCCCGCCAAGATAATGTATGAAAGTGTACACAATAGCTGTCTGTTGTAGTCTATGAATGAGCGACACAGAATTACACGCACACATGCTGTTCTCTTTGTTTTTGTTTAATAAAGAAAACTTTTTTTTTTATTATGTCTAGATTTCATGTAGACAACTTTTGTTCAAATTTGTTGTTTACTTTCTGAAATAAGTTCAGTATCAATGTGTTGATGGCAACAGCTTAGTCTACCATCGTACTGGTCGATTGTTTCATTGAGAATTTCAATAAACCATCTAAATCGATCACCCATGATTTTGCTTATGATTGTTATTTACATATTTAGGCTGCCAGGAAATTTACGTGAGCCTTCGTGGCACTGAGATCGAGTTCCAGAAAAAGCTGTGCCTCTGTTTCTAGGAAAGACTAATGACAGTTTGCCGAAAGAGTGATTCACTATCGGGAAAATGGGATCTGAAAACAATGCTGTGATGTCCCTATATGCCTCATTCAATTGTTATGATGAAAATTCTATTATGCTTGGCCATCCTACGACTTTGTTCCTATACACAAACATTACACACTTCTCGTCAAAGCCCTACCTATACATTAGACAGAGTGTTGCAATACCCTGATTTAAATATTTCATCATTTGCTTGTATGCAAAAAATGTTTTATATTGTTACACGTGTATATAAACATATATCTTTGTGACAGCAAATACATATAGCCTATATACACATATACATTAATTATATTGTATATATTAAGTACAAAAAAATGTAGTTAAAATGTAAATACGTAAAGATCTCATGCCCACTGCACTACATAGCAATTTCATGCACATTTGTTCCTCTTATAATCCTATTATTGTAAGATTAGAGCTCTGAATGACCTTGTTTGACACACTTATTGAAAGGCCTGTACTTTGCTGTAGGACGTCTGCATTCTGTATCTAGTTCCTTCTTTGAAAAGAGACTATTTCTGTTCTCTAGTTAATCTGTAAATGCCCTCTTTTCTGCTGAACATTTTTACATCACACTCTTAACGTCATTATATCAAAATGATCATAATCTTTCTCAGACGTGGCAGTGTGACAAAAACACCGGGTAACACATCAGGACTTCACGTAATTTGATTGTCAGTTTTATTATAAAAAAACGAAAGGATTTTCATCCATAAATAACATACAAACTCCACATTGTGGGGATAGAAAAAATATGCAAATCTTCATTGATTAAAATAGTCAAAAACATTTCACTGCATTTCAAGGAAAAAGTCCCAGTCAAGGCAGCCAGTAACTTTCCTCTGTAGAGTGCCGGTGACCAAGCTACGTGATCTCATTTCAAACTTTTTTAAGGGGGTCACGTGACCCACACAAGTTTCACGAACATTCATCATGAAACCCCTCTCAAGCCCGTGGCTTCACCTTTAGCAGTATGATATCAAGGTCGATTTATGACTTAACACCAGTCAATATTTGGACACGGCTTGTCTCAATCTCTCTTTAATATAAAGTGTCTATCTATGATAGACCTGCTGACCATCAAAATTCCTGCTCCTGTAGCGAACAGTCAACATTGGAAAACTGTGTAACACTGCTTTTGGTTCCAAACCTCAGTCTCTTGGGGCTGTAAATCCAGGCACCGCTTGACTTCTTCAAACATCAGAACCATGTCATAGGTTGGCTGTGGTGTGCGTTTCCAATATCAAAGCTGGAAAGGGTAATCCTGTAGGTACTGGAGTATTGGTTTCGGTAGAGGCAGATTCTCTGTGTTGGTCGAGTGTCTGTTAATAACCAAGCGTGCGAGATGTTGCAACGAAGGAAATGCTTGGCGACAGCGGATTGGTTTTTTGAGTTTCAGCAACACGGCACATTGCTTGGCCATTGATGAGGGTATGGGATCGAACTCTTGGGTATTCTCCCCCTGGTCTCCGCTCTTGGAACCCACGTAGTGCTGCACAAGGCTGGGTACGTCAGGGAAAGACAGCAGGCGAGATTTGACAGGGGAACTGGAGTCCAGAAAGAAACGTCCAAGGTCGTACCCAATGCGGACATTAGTGGGTCCGCGGCCCGTTTTAACAGACAGTGTCAATAAATAGAGAGGGTGACTGCTGTCCCGTATCAGGAACGTCCCCTCCGGTGCCCCCTGTAGGACAGAGTGGGCCTCGCTGGCAGAAATGGCACCCCAGTACCAACCTGACAAAAAAATGAAAAGGATTATTAAAATGCTTGCAACAAAACATGCTCGTCACGTAATTTGTATTATTTAGACTTTTCAGAACAGGAGTTGCGTTCTACCTGAAGCTTGCAGATATGAAAAATTGCTGTAGATGGATGTAAAATCTTTTTTAGGTTCCCATCGTACCGGAGCGCCAGGGTTGATGATTGCACAAGATACAAAGATCGGCTCCGTTATGAAGGTATTGGGCAAGCGCATCCTTGGGCTAAAAGAAATTAAAGGGGTTTTAAGGATTTTTAAAGGCATTTAATATTTTAATACTAATTGCTGTTTATTTCATTTAGTTGATTTAGACTTTTTAGATGCTTTAAAAACACTGCTGTTGGAATCTGTTCACGCGTCTGACAAGAAGAAAAAGCGCGGTTAAAAAGAAAATATATGATATTATAGTCGACTCTGTAACTAGATTTATTTGGAAAAAAAATGTAATATCACAAAAGCACAACTAACTTATTTGTTATGGTTCCTCAAAACCTTTAAATATCAGAACACGGTGTATTATGTATTCCATATGATAGTTACATTTCAAACACCATTGCCTATAAAGAATTTTAAAGTTTATTTGTTGCAATTGTGTAAATTTTGTAAAGCACAAATATTGTAAAGCAACACCAACAGGAATGTGTGATATGTTATTAATATTAGGATGAGCTTTTATAAAACTTACCCATCGACGCACAGAATCATTGTGGAAGTGTCCGGTTTTACACACAAACTGTCCTTAGCTTGTTCGTAAGGTTTAAGTCGAATAGCCCAATCTCGGCGATGACAAACTCAAAAGCTCAATGATACTTCACGACCGTAGACAGGATGTAAAATAATGTCATGAGTCTACCGGCGTCTGTCATAGCAGCGCTTTGTATAAAAAAGTCCTCAAGTTGATAACACGGAGCGGTCATGGGCGTCCAAAACGAGCGGCGTTTCTGTACAAGCTCATGCCCGAACACTGAACTCAAGCTAACACTGAGCAAGAAGCGGAACACTGCACGGTTTGCTTCGTCTGACTTCCCAGAACTGGTTTTCTGAGAATCACTCCGTGTTTAGCGCCTCTGACGCCATCGGCTCTGTGAAACCCAAAGAATCGATTCCCTTTTCTAACTCAGTCAACCATACCGCAGTCCCGCGAGTAATAAACGAGCAGCAGAATGATTCTGGAGTGACTCATTTGGGAGTTTTTTGTGTGGTTATGATCTGTAATTGTTTCCTGATGTTGTGACTGACGTTTCAACGTGGAAACGGAGATTCTCGTGAAACTGCACTGCAAGCGTTCCAAGAACTTTCCAGGAAAATGAAACGCCTGTACGGAGTTGAGCCAATCAAGTCCCTCCCCTCCCCAGAGGCCCCGCCTCTCTGTCCATGCTTCAGACTTAACCATTTGCTCACTGCTTAAATTCATTTATGAAAAAATATAGCCTACAAATATAATTTTTTTACGTTACTTGATTATAGTTTTATACCCACGTTTTGTATTATTATTATCATTATCATCATTATTTAAAAACATTATTAGGCTATATTAAAACGCCTTTTATTTACTGCTTTGATTTAAAAACATTGATACCTTGATAAAATTATGAAGTAACTATTGCTATTGTACACTAGCGGTCAAATGTTTTGGGACACTTACTCACTTATGTGTTAATATTTTTTCCACTTTTTAGAATAATATTAAATCGATCAAAATGATGAAATAAAACAAAGAGAATTATGGGAATTATGTTGTAATTTAAAAAAATTACAAATAAATTCAAAATGAGAAAGATTTCGCTCAAGTGTCCTAAAACTTACCTTAACTTGTGTAACTATTGTTTACTGTAATTAAAACACAGTTATTTAAGGGAATGCACTTAACTTTGGTAAAAAAAAATGTCGAGTTTTGCTCTCATTTCTGTTCATTTTACATATTTTCTATGAATGCTTTCATACATGGTGACTTTTATTGTAAAGTTCAAAACGCTTGTTGTTTCTGCCATCTAGAGGATATTGGGTGTATTGCATCTTGCTGGCTGTCATTTTTCTAATCCCCTTCTTCTCCCTCTGTGATTTGTCCTCTTACGCTTTGCTAACCAGCAAAAAATAATCACCAAACACTGGGTCCAGTTAAATTATTTTTATTTATGTAACATTACGTTTATAAGCATTACAGGACTGTTTGTGGTGTTGGTGTATGTGTGAATGACCTTGCAACATAGTTATCTGATATTAACCTTGAAGAAGCCTTAGGTAGATTTAGTATTTTTATGTATACATAAAAAACAGAACAGGAATATTTTGGGGTAAAAATCACAAATTAGTTGTACAATCAATTATCTGCCTACGGATTTTATACAAAATGATGTTTAATAATGTAATTTTGTTATATATTTACTGTTTATTGATGTTATGTCAAAAAGGAGAAACAAAATTATACTATAAAACACATTTCGTTTACGTGTGTGCTTTTTTACTATGAAATAGCTGCAAGTTCTTAGACTTCAAGTGACAGCTTCAATGTTTGTCAGACTAAACATGTCTTTTTTCTTTTCCAAACTAATAATACCATCGTTCACATAAACACTTTGTTAAATTATTCATTCTTATGAAAATATTATTGAATGTAGACATTCAGAAGAACTTGAGTACCTGAGTATTCCTCTTTCTCAAAGATATACACGTTAGCACACAAAATGAATTAATATCTATTGAGATACAAGAGTAAATACAAGCCAAAGAAAGTAAGAACAAAATATTCCAACTATCGACTCCACAGTGCTTGAGCAGGTTAGAAAAGGGAAAAGTGGAACATTTAGGGTACAACAAGTTCATTTCTCTAGCTTTCTCCGCCTCCCTTGATAAGCCGTTTGTTTCCCCTCTTCCCAGCAGGACCGCGGGGTTTGGCGAAGGCTTGCTTGTGAGTGTGCTGTTTAGGGTGGACCTCATCATACAGATACTGTTCTGTCAGTTCATCTCCGCTGTCTATCTCCAGCTAAATGAAACCACAAAACATTTAGTCCATTCGGGAAAAGCTGAAGAAATAACTTTGTAACTAAAAGTGTAGCTTTACCTTTTTAGCCACTTGTAGGTGAAAGTCCCTCTCGAAGTCCTCCAGCAGTCGACTTTTGCAGCTAGAATACAGCATTCTTTCTTTGATACTGCAGCTGTATCCAGGCATGGAGTATATGAACACTGTGGACAGTGGGTCAGTTACTTCAGTATTACTGAAATGAATACAGATGAGATCCGTAAGAGGAACATAGGACTAACCCACAGACTCCAGGTATTCTCCCTCATGTGAATGTTTGTAGAGGAAGAAGTGATATCTGGGTGTATCCAGTGGGATCCGGCAGGGTAGATCGCGGATGTCTGTCGGGCTGGTGTGGACCAGGTCGATGGTTTCCTTCTCTGTGTCCAACTTCTATAAACAGAACATAAGCAAACAAAAGTTGTATAAAAATGTCCCTGTAAGTAGTTGTTCCTATTGTCCTGCAAATGTCTTTTTGAAGTGTTTTGAAATAGCTCATTCTAAGCTAATAAAAACATCCAGTTCATTATGTAAGGTCTTTATACACCTCTGAAGACATAGTTGTATGTGTATATGATATGCATTTATGTCAATGGATCCTTTTCAAAGGATTTCAAATGTGGCAGCAGTTTGTGTATCGTACCAGTTGGATGTAGTTGATCCGTCTCTCAGCGAGCTGCTGTAGGGCACGTTTCGCTTCAACCTTTAAAGGGAAGGCAAGACCCTGTAGGGTTTGATGTTTAGGGTCTACGCTGATTTCGGTTTTCACCTACAGACACCCAAATACAATAACAGAATCAATTTGTTACCATATCGTTCCAATGCTGTATGGCCTAACAGTTTAAATGTTCTCATTAAAGCAGGACTGATTTAACAATTTCATACAGAAAATGTCCATGAACATATCATATTAGCTATCCAGGACTCGGATGCTTCTGTTCAGTTCAAAGGATACATTTATGTCAGCTGAGTGTGAAAGCGTAATAGAGTGAAGGTTTGTCTTTGAAGTAAATAGTAAGTAAATACATAATCACACAAACGCACAACATTGTGTTTCACCATGAATAAGGTGAACAATGCACTCACCTGTTTAACTCTGCCCTGCAAGCACAAAGATTGAACAATGTATTAAAAGTTGGGATTATGTAAAAAAGAGTCCCTTTTATGGCTAGGCATAGTGCAATACCCTGTGTTGGTTTGGATTGACAGCCACATTGTTTTCTCACCTCTGTGATTTTGATTCGCTGTAGCTCTTGTTCAGCGGCTGTCAGAGGGGCTGGTGCAGAACACGAGGTTATGTGATGCAGGTACCCCTGAAGACAAACATCTTCCTGGTGATGATGAGAAAGAAAAAGCATTTACTTAAAACAAAACAAAAATGCGGAGTTATTTTCAACCCAACGTTAGGACAAACTCAACTGTTGGGTTATAAATTGAGTTGTTTCAACTCAAATGCTGGGTTGCTTTAACCCACTGTTGGGTCAATTCTATACAGACAATATAGAAAATTGGTGATCATTGTTGCTCAGATGTTCTTCATTGTTGATGTTCCTGGTATGTTAGTACCTCGACTGTGCCGAACATCTCATCTTTTACGTGGCCGCCACCAAACTCTTTCTTCACTGTGGCTCGGGTAGCCGCATACAGCATCTTTTGTCGGATCTGTACAAAAGACGAGCATTTATAAACAATTCAACTATAACAGAATAAACTCTTTGGCCTGATTTATACATGTTTTAAATAAAAATCTAAATGGTTCATGCTGGGGGGTTCATGCTTTCTATGCCGTTGCTAAGATACTCGAAATGTTGCCATGTGGTTTATTCTGTTGAATTGGTTGTAGGTAATATCCAGTAACAAAGAAAGCAACACAATCTTATGAATATTCTATTTTGTATGAATTTGCACAATTTCATTAATACCTTTTTGTAAAATCTGCTTTCGTGCAAAGGACTGTTAGGTTTAGGGGCATGGTTAGGGGTGGGGCTTCATGTTTTATTTTTTTACTACTAATTTTGTTTATAAAAAATAAATCTAGAATTTTATAAATATAGAAATGAGATGGCTAATTTGTTTGAATTTGCACTATTTTATTCATACGTTTTTAGTAAAATCTGCTTTTGCACTATTGATTGTTAGGTTTAGGGGCTTTATGTTTTATTTTTTTACTAATAATTATTTGTTTATAAAAAATAAATATAGAAATATTTTAATATAGAAATACATATGTATGGGGAAAATAAAAAAAACAATGCATTAATAAATAAATAGGCTATATATATATATATAAATAATTAAATAAATAAACTATTATACTACAACTACTATTACTACTATAAATAAACTAAATTATAAAGATACAAATAAAAAACAGAATAATAATTATTGAAAAATGATCTGAAATTGTTTAATCAAATCATGAATTCCTTAATTTGTTTTTATATTTAGTTTTTATTGTTTTTACGCTAATGATGATCAGAACACATCTTCATTTCATGATGTTCAACCTACTGGAGACTGGTCAGGTGACCAGGAGATAAAGAGCCACTCATATCCTTGAGCGTTCTTCGAGTCCAGGCGGTATAAAATGTAACAGGGCTCGTGGGGGTCCAGCAGGGGGAGCAGGAACTGATCATAGTCTTTATCCCAGCTCTGACGTGGCTCTCTGTATGCCCCCAGCACCAGCTGCTCTGGAACACAGAAACAGCTCTCATCACAAACCTAGTTTTATTTCATAATGCGTCATGTTTAAAAGCTAGGCATGTCTAATATTACTGATAACAAATAAGTGAAATATCATCCATTATCTACCTTGCGCTATAAAAAGTACATGACACACCTTGTATCTTACACCCAATATAGCAAGTGCAGATTAGTTCACCTAGAGACACATAATCTCCAGTTATTTATAGATCAAACGGTCCAATAGTGACGGGTGCCGTCAATTGACTAAATGTACAGTGTGCTTCGCAAGCAGATGAGAATGAGCTTCTCCAGATGAGTCTGGTTCCTCAGAGTAACCTTCAACCTAAACACGGACTCTGGTTTGCCTCTGCTTTCACTGGAGCCTGGAGCCATCAAGAAAAACATTTTGCTGATTTAAATATGTATTGTGAAAGTATTTTACAAATAAAAATAATTTACACACTAATTATTTCCATATTTCACACTTTTGATGTCTTACTAGTATATACTAACAGCAGCAATATAGGTAACAGAGAAAGAAAAGCACAAATCTACTTTAGCACATCATATTTAAAAACATAAAAACTATGTTTTATACGGTATATAAGTATGTACAGTTATAAGACTGTGTTTATAAACCTTTTACAATCTTTTATAGTCTCAGATAATACATTTGTGTTGATTTGAGCTGTTGTAATAGATACAATATAATATTTTATATGGTACACCACTAAACTTTTATATGTGACCCTGAACAACAAAACCAGTCTTAAGGGTCAATTTTTTGAAAAAAAGACTTTTACATCATCTGAAAACTGAACAAATATAAGCTTTCTATTGATATATGGTCTGTTAGGATTGGACAATAGTTGGCTGATACATAACTATTTAAAACTCTGGAATCTGAGGGTGCAAAAAAATGAAAACATTGAGAAAATGGCCTTTAAAGTTGTTAAGTTGTTAGAGCTGTAGCAGGACGCTGCTAGGAAGAAACAGGTTTGTCTTTTGTCTTAACGCTGTAATGACGTTGTGGAGAATAGATGAACCCAAAAGCTGAAATTCTAAGCTTTACATAGATACCAAACTTCCAACTTCCAAATTCCCAAAGAGCGGGGCATCAGCGAGTGAAGTTTGCGTTTTTGTCATTTTTGTTAGCGATTTTACTGTATCCACTTACAAAAATAATTATAAAAAATTATTTGTTATGTAATATAAAAATTGTTGCTACAATTTACCACATCCATGAAATCTACTACATTTAAAAGCAGCAATGTATAAACTGTTTACACTGCAAGACTGATACAGTTTGATAAATAAAGTTGCATAAATTGTGTACTCAGAATGTGCACATTACACACAATAAATACAGTACTCACGTTTCATCATATGCAGCAAGTAGTATTTAGGTATTTAGCAACATTTATCCAACATTCTAAAAGGTTTGAGTCAGCGTTTCCACTAAAAGCAATAACAAGCAGGTGTGATTTTAAAAGCCCTTTTGCCATAAAACAAGCATAATTGTTACTGCCATAATAAAGCCACAATACAGTTCTGAGAAGCAATTCACTCTCGAATAAAAAGATATAGGCTATATATATATAACACTCTAGTATCTATAAATGCACTGTAATAAGGGAAGTTTACTTTAGTGCATAGAAACACTTGCTTGCAGTAGCTTTCCATCTAAATTCACAAAGATTTATGTACAATTTCCCAGTCAACAGTATATATTAAAGTGATAGTTCACCCAAAATTATTTATTTCTCCTGCAGAACACAAACCAAGATATTTCGTAGAATGTTGGTAACCGAACAACCTTGACCCCACCCCCACCAATGACTTTCATTGTATGGACACAAAACCACTGAGCCATTTCTCGAAATATCTTCTTTTCTGTTCCACAGGTTTTCAATTACTTTGAATTATCCCTTTCACATTAATGTTTTCAACAGTCAACAACACACAGGAACGCACTTACAGTACAACATAGAACTGATGTAAGCACATTTAATGTTCCCGAAATCACATCTGATCCTACTGGTCCTTCATGTCATTAATCTACTGTCTCAGCTTAAAACTTTACACGGATCACATCACACGCGAGGACGTCACTGGCTTCCTGAAACATTTAGACCATCACACCCTCATAATGAAGTACAGTCACCAGTGCATCTGTGTACCTTTTCCCAGCTTCTCTATATATGTACATGATGATTAATAATGCAATTTTAAATGAAACTAAAGGAAAACATTTTCATGTTTACTTTGAGAAACAAAGACTTTGCTATGATAACGACAGTCGTGGCGGTCAAGGCATTTAAAGGTGGTGCAAACCTATTAAAGAATATAACCTATAAATATTAATGCACATTGTCAATAACAGCTCATCAATAATCACATCCATCACAAACCCCGTCCACCTACATACACGTAACCAATCAGAACGACCTTGCGGGGATTTCCTGATGCTCTTTCGCAGTAGCTGCTATTCTGAGGTCGCACACATTCCAGCTTTCAGCACAGACACATAGTTTCCATGAGCTTTTTGCATTGCCCACATGGATGTTCCAGTTTCAAAAGACAAACATCTCCCAGACCTCTGTCATGCATGTTTGTCACAACAAATACCACGTAAACACCAGCAGAGTGTCACATTTTTGCCTTGTCAGTCTTAACAAAGAATATCCTATAATTATGAACGTCAGTAGCTGATGTGACCATGTGACTAGTGTCACTGGCCAATCAGAGTTGAGAACCTAGTCAACAAAGATCCAAAACGGTGTTGGTCTGTTTTCCAAATCAGCCTGAAATATCATCTCTGTGAGATCAAAGGCTTCACATGTGTTTTAGAAGCAATTCGTATGGCATATTAGTTTGTTGAGTTAATGCAAAATAAAAAAGCCTGATTTTAGAAACGCACACTCAGAAGTGAAGTTAGGTAATGCCAAATTCGATAGTGTTTGATCTTTCCTTTTCAGCAATCGGATCTTGTCACCTGATAGTGAGCTAGCATTTCAACAGCACTTGACACTCGCAGGCAAACACATGCACCTCCACAGCAACAGAGAACAGGTCATCGTTCCTCTGACCTCTGCACAGTTAATCTCTCCTGAACCTTCTAGTTTCTGCGTCATCTGACCGAGCTCGTGAACTCGGATGTTTCACAATCAAAACACATTGTGAAACCTGTTTTGTTTCTCTGTCCTCTTATAACGGCAAAAACATAAACAGATAAACAAATCCCTATACCGAATAAAAAAAGATCAATAAAAAACACAAAAAATTATTCATTTAAATTATAAAATGAGATGCACATGTACATTTTGGTGTCTTTATTGTGTTTTAAATGTTGTTTAAGAAAAGATTTAAGCTGAACTTCACATATGATCGCTGTCCTGTTTTTTTAAATGAGGAAAGACTGTGTTGTCAAAGTTGACAAGCACTTTTTAATACTATTTATTGGTTAGATATTTGCAAACCCCAGTGACAAACATAGCCTAAATCATGAAATGTGGAGATACAAGGTTTTAGAAGGACAGCAGCAATATGTTATTCATAATGGTCATCTTTTGTCCTCTACACTTTTATAAATAAAGATGCTAAACAATGCCATAAAATAACTTTTTTGGGCTGTATGGTTACAAAAAAGATACAACATTCACATAAGCTTTCTGTAGTTAAAAAAGGTTCTGTAGAAGAAACAAATGTTTCTTTTAAGATTCTTGGGGAATCAAAAATGGTTATTTTATGGCATCATCAAAATCATATTTTTAGGGCTTTTAAAAATATGAAACTTCTTAATGAATAAACATCGATCTACATTAAAAAAGGCACAAAAACCACCATGATACTACACCATTACAATAGAAATACCACTGCGTTTTGTAAACATACTATAACAGAATTTCAAATGAAACAAAGGCACTAGTGTTGTTACTAAATATTCATCATCTATTCATTTCCATTGATTTTTCTTTACAGTCTTTTTAAATGAATAAAAGTGAGTGAACACATCAGACGCTTTGCTCACTCACCGTCTCTGATCAACACCTGGATGACTCGGCCAGTTCCACTTCTCGCCCTGGCCAGGAACTCCCTCAACTCCTCTGTGACCACCAGGACCAGAAACATGGCGGGTCAACGTAGTACCACCTTCCTACCCGCCAAGAAATCCTCTAAGTTGAATGAAGCTGGAAGCACAGGTTGGGTCACCTGGATGATCTTGGTCTGTTATGATCAGCGTGGTAAAACAGCATATAAAAACACAATATATAAGTGACAGTATGAACCAAGAGTTTGGTGCGTGACAGTGTGTGCGCTATCTGAGCTAGAGAGAATGTGAGAGGAGCAAATGTGTGAGAAAAGGCTCCTGTAACTGGGACAGGATCGTGTGTGCTTGCAGAAGGAACCCGATCCCTCTTGCCCCAAATATAGCATGCACACTGTCTGGCCATGGGTGACGACGTGACCATCCCCCAGCACAGACTGCTGTTTAAGCTTAAAATATTGTATTTATGGATAAATTCATCCTTGTAAGTGTGAGCCTTTTACATAAAATGACTTGACTGGGTCTAATGTTTTGTTTGGCTTATCACCCTCTACTGGGCAGGTAACAAACTGCAACTGAATAAACTATGACATCATCAGTTTTCTGCATCTCATGCAGAGACACCAATTTAGCTTTCTTCAAAAGGATGGATCACTAAATAAGTTTACTTATACATTTGATAAATTAGGATAAGATACATTTGTTTACACTTACTATGGCAAGTTTTAAACATGATACCTGGTATCTCCATATTTCGGGATTTTTATTTTTTGCCATAAATCATTATTATATTATTATTTTCTACTGTGTTTTGTAAATTTTTAACCAATAAAAAAATATTAAAACATGCTTCGACAACACAGTATTTAATCATTTAAATAATACCGTGTTTCCCCCCCCCGAAAAACAGCACATTTGCACATACAAGGTTTTGAAAAGACAGTGATGATATTTTTATGGGATTCACTTAACGTTTAAATATCAAAAATATTTTTTCGTACACCAGGAAGGCAATTGCAAAAAAAGGAATGTAGGCCCCACCCCCACATTAGCCCCACCCTCCACGCAATGATACATATTTTTACTTGTTTGTCTTGCAGTAAAATGACAATCATAACATGAAAATGAGTTTCTAATGTTCAAAATGAAATGTTAAGTCCTTGAAGTTAACTTTAGTAAGGAGGCTAAATCCTGCAATCCTTTTCCACACAATACATAAACCATTATAATTACCAGATACTGATTATCAATATTCCTTGTTTCAGTTAAATGTTTAATAGTCCCATAAATAATGTTTAAACAAATAGGATGATACTGGCAAAGCAGTCTTTGTTACATATTATCAGCAATAATTAATTTCTCTAATCATTTGTATACATTAAAACATTAGCTTTTAGTTTTTGTACATTTACATTTCGTTTTTTATTAGACCCTTTATTGCAACATGACTTATAAACAAGTTCAACCATTATTTTTATTCAAGCCATTCTATTATTATGGCCATTTCAGTCAACATATAGTCAAAATGATGATGTAATGAATATCAGACGACAGAATTCCAAAATGTTAAGGTTTTACAGTGTTTTGTAACTTAGACTGTCAAAACACTGCTCAGTTCCCCACTGAAATGAATGTTAGTAAAAATAAATACAAGGTGTTTTTATAAGTACTAGTGGCTATCTCAGATGACGTAAGTTAGACGGCTTGGGCAGGGAAGTTAACTCCTCCCCTCTGTCAGTCTGCTGCACGTTTTCATACACATCAAATCGCAATGAAAAACACAAGCCATGCCCACTATTTTTCTGAGCCGATATTCCGTTGCAGTCGGAAATGCATCAGAATACAGAAGTAAAAACGATCACAACTTCCGGTTCACTGGGACTTTAAGTTAAATAAAGTTGTGTGGTCAGTGTATATTCATCATTAGATTAAATTTAATAAGAATTCCACAATATTGCTGGTATAACAAAAGTATATTTTACATATATAAAAACAAGCTGAATCCAAAAACTCCATTATAAACTCACAGACGGATTATATTAAGATGCACGTCAGCAAGTTGTATAAACATGTTTATTAAAAAAAATTTCCATTTCGATTTCTTAGGACTGCACAAGATACTAAAGGTACAGGTGCCGAATTCTGCTATAATGTTTGATTAGCGATTAGATCAGATCCGCAAAAAGCTGTCGTCATACCTTTTGCACACATTCAGTTCTACAGAATACTAGCTACTACCTCAAACAAAACCCAATGCAAAGAGATTATTTTACAATGTTTTACAAAACAGGTTTTGGTGGAAGATTTGATCTTTATCACAAAATGATCTGAAATACAACAGCATCAAGACCAATATATTTACAGTTTAAAAGTCCAAAAAAGATGAGGTGCCCCATGTGTCAAGAACAGGGTGTCTGCTGCCACCTGCTGGAAGGTGATATCACATAGTCTAACATCTCCCAACACAACTCCAGAGAACTGCCCACTTAGTCATCGATCGTGGGTAACCAGAATGCCTGCGGAGGTGAGGTTTTGGTGAGAGATTGTAAATGTCGAGCAAACTGGGACACTGTGACTACTGTTCATATGTTAAATCTGGGTTAAGTCTTACCATGTTAGAACAGGCGCTGGCAAACGTCATGAATTTAGGATTGAACTGTAAACAAGTCACAGGACCAGTGTGCTTTCCGTCAAGAAGTGCTACTTTCATCCCGCTTTCGGCATTCCACACATGGATCTTCCCGTCCTCTGACCCTAGAAATTTCACAAAGATGACATCACTCTCTGAAGGACATCTCTGGACTTGTGCTCCGACTCGGGTTAAGACTTACCGATCATAATGAACTGAGAATCAGGAGTGAACGAGGCTTCTAAAATCACGCCTTTGCTGTTATTATAGCCCTGCGGTGATGGAGAGGAACTCTGTGAGACACCGGCTACTATGCAATTTTTTAAATCTACAAAGCATGTTCATAAATTCTCACCCCAAATGAGTGGAGCACAGCTCCTTTGAATGCATCCAGCACTCGGAGCGTTCCTCCTTTTGTGGAAACTAGTATGAGCTTTCCGTCGTTACTAAACTTGAGACCTGTCCACTCGCACGTGCGCTCGTACTGTAGTTTAAATGTGGCGAAAGGGCCCTAATGTTGGAGATAAGACAAATTTGTAACTTCTTACGATTTAAAGGATATGCTATACAATCGCTTGAGAACGGTTTTCTTTAACATGTTCTTGTTACCTTATCAAATGAGCGTAGATCATAGAGTTTGACCATCTCAGAATTAACCCCTGCAGCAAAAATCAAGCCCTCGGGATCGAATGAGCACACCGGCTTCCCTTGTAGATGCATGAGGCCCTATGAAGAGAGCCAAGATTTAAGTCCAGCTTACATTATGAGCAGACACAACAACTAGAGTGAATTGCATGTTCACAATGAATGTAAAACTACTGTACACAACACAATTCATTTATGTAAATTACAATATGCTGGGTTTTGAACCAATGGGATTACAATATGGGGAAACATGGAGCTACTTGGTACAACCCAGGAGAAAGTGATGTTTATTCAAAAGTGATGTTTGTTATTTGTCATATTCATGGCTGGTTTAGATAAAAATGCTTGGACGGAGTTGAGGCAAGGACACAAACATCATTCATTTTCAAGATGGTTACCTGACAGTTTGGCGAGCGAAGATCCCACAAGCGAATAGTTTTATCCAATGAGCCGGATATAAATGTGTCATCGACAGGAGACATAGACAGCGCTACAACCCTGCAAAGGCATAAAACACACAAACACACCATAACCCAAATGTTCTTTTTTTTTTTTTTTTAAACAAAACGTTACACAAAGTGACTGATCCTCACCTCTTATTGTGCCCGGGAAAGTATCGAATGTATTTATTGTCATGCAAAGACAAGTATCGTATGGTATCTGCAACAACAAATTGGTAGAGAGAAGAACGTTTCAAATAATGCATGTGAAACAAGATTAAACCAATGAATTCTGGGTAATGTTGGAATCCGAGTATGGGGTGTCAGACGAACAGGCTCAACCCTGGGCAAGGCAGTAGTCTGTACAGTTAGCTCCTAAACAGGGCAGAATAACAGACCCTAAAAACTGTACAAACAACTACCTCAGGCCAGAGAGGGCAGACGGTTTGAGGATCACCTTCATCCATCTTCATTTCATACAAACCATACAAGTGCCGTTTGTGAACATCCAATTCCCTTATTGGAACAATATGAAGATAATTCATAACATAAAGAATGAAAAGCGATTTTACATAAATACTCTGGATAAAATAGTGTGACAAAAGCAGCAGTGTTTATATTAATAAATGCCACGCAAAATAATAATGTGACCAGTCTATATTATAACCATACCGTCAATTTTATTGGAGCTGTAGACGACTGTGTTGGCGGCGTGAGTATATCGGATGAGATCCACACCATACTTCTTACTGTAGAGGGTCCGTTTTGGTCTAATACAGGAAACACAAATAAGACATGATTTATTATACAGTGAGGCTTATTCAGAACTACCACAATAACTCCAAACGACGGCTAACCATGAATGACAGCAGTAGCACTTCTGCTTTTCACTGAAAACATTGATTTGTGTAATATCAAGGTATACAGTTTATAAACTAAGCTCATGCATATACGAATCATGGTTTTATTAAAGCAAAATTGTAGTAACCAAATTGTTTATTACCATTGTAAAACAATGACGACTGTAGTAAAAACCATAAAAAAAAAAGTGTGGTTCTTGTGGTTTACAAACACATAGGGAGGTAAGAGAAGCAGCGGATTTGACTCTGCTAGGCGGGCTAGTAACGTTAACGTTACATCTCAAAAGGGAGGCGTGGATGCTAACCGTTAGCACACGTTTAGGGTATTACCACACATGGGTTCAAAACAATACCTCTCAGTATAAAGACATTCACAAAGCTGTTTTAGATGTTGCGAGTTTAAACTATCTTCTCTCGCAATAGCACTGTTGTAAAGGTTTGTATTCACGCGAGGCCAAAGCATCGCGAAGCAGGAATGCTACGTTAGCTGTATGAACGTTGCATAACGTATTGAGTGACTTACTTTCCTTCCTGGCAGTCGTACAGGACAATCGAGTCGTCGTCGCTACTCGATATAACCGTCTCGCCGTTTGAACTGAAGTCAAAACAGTTTATTTTGTCCGAATTCTCTCGGAAAACCTTTGCAACCCTGAAACTCCGCAACACATTGTCTGTGAGTTTCATTGTGGCCTTTCTGCCTGGCCAGGCGCGGGCGATCGTCCAGTTAAAAACACCGAGTAGATCGATCTTGTATTAATCAGTAATAGAGGTTACAAATGTATTTGATGCTTTATAGATGAATAGATGCTTCAGATGTGCATTTCTGTCATGTTAAAAAAGCCCGCCGACAATATTCGTCAGTGAACCGGGTTACGGAAAACGAGGTGAAGGCAGAGGTAGCAGAACGGCTTACAAAATGGCGACGACAGCTGTGGAAGTTTTAGAATAAAAGTCCCGCGTCGAGCGAGCGTAACTGCAGCATTTGTTTGTTCTCTTTAATATTGACCTTCCATTTATTGCCAAAAATAAATAACACCGGGAATAATAACAAGGAGACTCGCTCTGACAGCTGTGACGAAGACCTAGAATGTCACAACAGCTCTCTAGCTGCTCTGCTTCTGTATTTGTGTTCAGTGTTGCTAGGTTGAGTCGCATTCTTTCCGTCATTATCTAGGTCCATTTGTAATCATTCAATATAATAGTTAATTTCCCTTTCATTGTCTTGAAAGTCTATATTTGTAGAGATATATTCCCCAACAGACCATCTTAAATAAATGCAAGGCAGAATTTATGGATATGATCTCACAAAACAATTTTCATTTTCTCTCTTATATAATATTTAGCACTCAGACATCATGCAAGCCTCACCCAAATGTGGCCACTTACCAAAACCCAGCCAGTGGTATAAAAGGCAGCACTGCACTGTTACACCATGAAGCTAAGAGTAGAGGATTAGGAACAGATTTTTCTAACCAAACACTTTTATAATGGAAAACTGTGATTCACAGGTGAGTTCTGTAATATTGTCAATGTTCATTTGTAGACCTCTGAGAACAAATGTGAACACAACTGTTTTGAGAGATCTGTAGTTAATATTCACCCTGAATATGTTTTTTTAAAGGGGAAAATGTGTATGGTGGGAGATAATTACATAATTACAGTGTATGTGGGAGAGTTTGCGCCGGAAGAAGTGATAATAACATCCACCAATAATTTCCTACAAGTTTATGCAGAAAAGGTAAGCAATGTCAAATCTAATGACAACATAAGCTTTTGTCCTATATTACTAAACTATTATTCATCTTATAATGCAAAGCATTAGGACCTTTACATTGTAAAGATATTGGTCATTTGTTTTCTTCTTGAATTAAATTTTGATAATTTATTATTTTCCCCTCTCTCCACCCATTAATGCATCAGTTAGCCTCGGATGGAACAATTGAGAACACCGTTTGTCAAAAGTGTCAATTCCCAGCTGATGTGGATCCAATGTCAGTCACATCTTCTCTAGGAAAAAGCGGCATGTTGAGTATCAAAGCTCACAAAGCCTGACAATTATTGATCCATAATTTAAATTGATATCATTTTAAAATCACTCTTGACTGTTAAACTAACACAATGTTATTTTCATTAATTACATCAGTTACATTATATGTCACTTTATGATTATATGCATTTGGCAAAGCATTGTTTCATTTGTATCCAGAGAAGTAAAAGTTTTGAACCAGATTTCATAGCTCTCTGACACTAATTCTTCTCAATGGCCTGAGATGATTTGCACATATTTTTAACAAACCTTAATGCAAGGAACATACAATTCTAGGTATTTTAATAGCAGCAATATCATGGCATTCATTAAGAAAAAGTCTGTCACATTTCACACAGTAGTATTCAGAAATACATTTTTATAATGTTGAATACTATACAATGATCTCTGTGTCTGTTCGCGTGAGGCCAGTTGTGGCGATGGACACAGATGAAGCAGCCTTACAGTCCTGGTACCACAAGTTTTCTGCGAGGGCATTTAGGAGGGGTGCTACCTCACCAAGCCCTGCGCTCACATCACCTCCCACGCGGAACACCGGAAGACCCCACACCTCTCGAAACTGTGTTACATCACTCTCTGTCACATCTGTGTGCATAAATAAGTCAAACCTGCACTGTTAAGGTCTATATGAATTGTGTATGAAAAACATCTATTATTTTGTTTCTATCATTCTAAGGATAAGTGTAAATAAAGTCATCAATAATAACATGTTGCAAAAAGAAAGCTGCTACAGAAACGTGTTCCACGATGTCAACCAATGCTCTCAGTTAGTATCTAAAAGGATACTTGGTGCCAACCACCAATTTAACAACCCGATCCGAAGATTCTGTGATCCGTGATATCTGATTAGGAAGATCTTCAAAGGAGGCACGGTCAGTGAAGGAGAACAGGAAAAGGATTGCATCCACTTGTTCCTTACAGGACTGTAGAGAGAAGGGTCGACATCATATATCACAGAAAGTGTAGCTTATGAGAAAGTAACTATAAACTAAAACACACTATGTAGGAGTGGCTCACCGGTAACATGTGATCAAATCTTCGCATGGCACTTTCTCCACAGTCCCAAAATTCAAAACGGAAAAACAGGACACGGCCACTGTCCATCAGCTTTACAGGCCAGAATGTCACTGTTGTCTCTATGCCTAAAATGATTTATGATAATAAATTTTATTATTTCTAAAACTCTTACTATTCACTCACTGTTCTTATACTTAAATTCCTCAAAAGTATAGATTAAATTATAAATTAATTTCATAATTTACAGTGCTTTAAATATACTTGGCACACACCTGTGGTCTCATAGTGCATTTTGGGAAAATCAAGGCCAGCCAGACGGGCAGCGAGAGCGCTCTTCCCCACTCCAGTTTTACCAAAAATGAACACCTTGTAGCGAACGGTGTCCACATTCATATGAGGAGGCATCATCGGAGCCTCCAGGAGACCTTTCCAATATTAAAACAACATTTATTACAATAGTCATGCGTCTCGCTACTGATACTTACTATGGACTACACTAGAAATACACGAGAGAAGGTAAGTTTTAATATATAACAGGTTTTAATATATAACAGTGACGCCTCAACTGCTGTATCCATGGAGATCAACCGTACCAAACTTCCGTCGTCTCTTCTTATGCAGTATTCTGCTGAAAAACTCTTTGCTGTCTGGCAAGCGATGCCAGTCTGAAACTATTATAGACCCGGGCAGGACAGACATTTGGTGAATAAAAAGAGTTTTATGATTATTTCATGCGACGATCCGGGCGAGCGTGAAGCGGTTTAGTCGTTAAGAGCACTGACGCCAAAATAAAGGTCTGGTCTAAAAAATGTGAACAAAAATGATTTGCAATACATGTATATACATTATTTATTTTTAAACAATTTTTTATAATTTTCTAACTACATAACACGCATGGGCTATAAAACTGTGCTTAAATGTTGGGATTATAATACCTACTAAGCGAATCTGATGTCAGTACTTTTAAACGTCATAGCTTTACATAACATTTCAAACCACATGGCGTCTGCACTGCATTTTTCCAAAATAATTTATGCAACTATTAAAAGCAGGTATTAATCTGTATAAAGCCAACTTCATTTTTACCCACGTGTACTTGCAGGACAACCACAAGGTGGAGCTCAATCTTTATGTTGGTTTGATAACCAAATAATGTGTCTTCATTTTGAAGAGTACATTTATAATTATTGTTTTTAATTTACTAAAGAAAATTATTTGTATAAATTAATGTTTAGTGTAATTCTAGTGTCCAAATACTTATCAGACCACTTCATAATGTAAATACTGAACATGGTTGAAGAGCTAAACTGAATTTCCCCAAAACTACCCCCAAACCTCCAGTTTAAGTTGTAAATCTGGATTTAAGGTCTACAGCTCTAAACAAACAAACAAACAAACAAACAAAACTGCTGATATATCAGTACATCATGTTATCTTTATTGAGAGGCCACAGCTCTTGCATATTACAACTGTTGGCTTTGATAAGGCAAACGCAAGAATGAATCCACCAGCTAATTGACACAGAAAAACAAAATGCTTTTGGAGAAGGTGGATCCCACGGGCATGCAGCAATGGCTCAGAATGCAATGTACAGCATCATATATACAAAACAATAGTGAGACCCCCAAAAATGGCACGTTGCAATCTCAACAGATCGATGAACATAAGCAGAATGGCTTTAACTGGACTTAAAAAAGAGAGAGATCCTCTGTAAAAGTCAAACCGAACCAAAAATATAGTTTGTTGTCATTTCTGACATCTAATTAAAAGACGTCTCCAACAAGATATCAACATGGAGGTATGAGAATATTGCATTTCTAGAATACCAATTCATTTTCATTTTGAGATGCCTATGACACGATGCCTAGTTGGTTATTTGCAACATAGGGTCAAAGAGCCTCGAAACAAAAAATTAAGAAAACGTACAATGAAAGTGTGCAGACACAGAAGACATTTACAGTTAACAGTTCCCAACTTAAATACAGAGGTTCATTTTTAGTTTCAAAGCAGTTGGCATCCACTTTAAAAACAGACAAGACAAAGATAAGGTTCCATACACTCATCTTCACAACAATGTATCATTAATGTATGTAAGAGTACGTCAAAGAAGCGCCATATATGTTATCGCATTGGACAGGGACACATCTAATAATCTCACTCGACATTATCAAACAAATGGTACTCCATATTGCTTAGGAACACATAGAAACAAATTCTTCAAATGAATGAGTTCAAAAATTGGTGCTAGTTTGTTGTTCTTTATTATATTATGACACAGCTAAAATTGCCAATCTTGGACGTTCTTTTACTCGATTCTTAGATTTGTATTGTTTTTCAGCTTTGTCTGTGGGCAATTCCAGCTGATGGGAAAATCCTAGAGTGGCTAACTGGGTAATGAAAGTCGTTACATGCATCTTACGTTATCAGGCTAAGTTTAAAGTGTCGGGGTGGGGTAGGGATGGATAGACAGGTCGGGTACAGGGCGGTGGGTGCCACCGGATGGCTTGATGCTCTAATCGTCGTCCTCATCCTCTTCGTCGCTGTCCTTCATCGAGATGCCCTGCATGCCTCCCTCTCGGACGGAGGCGGTGGCTTCCTCCAGGGTGAGCCGGTTTCGTACCGTGTCGTACGACTTGCTGTTCAGTGTTGAGTCGAGAACGCCCTGCAGCCTAAAATCGCGGTATTTTTTCTACAAGAATGAGAGATCGGCAAGTGTTATAGATTATAAGAGTAGATACTTTAGAACTCACTTGTCCTGTATGACTTTCTTTTTCTGCAGAGCACAAAAGAAGATATTTTGATTAATGTTGGTAACCGAACAATGGTGATACCCATTGACATTCTTCAAAATATCTTCTTTTGTGCTCTGGAGAAAAAGAAAGTCATACAGATTTGAAATGACAAGAGAGGGGGGTAAATTATTTTAATTTTGGGGTGAACAATCCCTTTAATGAATCAATAATGGGGCCAACGTTTTGTTGTACTGATCTATTTCATCAGAAGGCTCGACTTGAAATAGCAGTTTTATTGGTAAATAAAATGTGGGAAATACATTTTTACTTGCACTTTATATTGCACAAGAAGGATTATAGATAATTGGTTGTTTTGGATGAAAAACTGCTTTGTTGCTCCTGAATATTAAGGCTGCCAAACAAGGCCAGGAAGTAATATTAGAAGCAATATGTGAATAATACAACACACAGTGGTTTTACCATGACTAGAACACTCACATTTACAGATTTGGCAGACACTTAATGGGCTTACAGTGCTAGCTGGGAATTGTTTTGTGCAGTGCTCTCAGAAACAGTATTATGCCGGATTTACAGTGTAGACTGTATTAAAATAATCACCTTTACAATCCTGATGAGGATTTTGAGTTGATAGACATGAAGCTGTTGTTCCATGCGTTCGGTTAGCCAGGTCGCCAGCAGATTCATAGTGGCTGTATACCATTGCTGCAAAGCACAAAAACACAACCTTCTCCAGCAAAACACAGACAGACAAACAAACGCATGCAAGAGACCAGCATGTGTAGACATACAGACATAACTGTGGACGTACAGGCAGACATAAAAACACAAAAACCCACACGCACCACTCATCCGTCCACGTCCATGTATGCACAACTCATACTGACATTTAGCCAATCATACTCTTACTGAGAACCAAGGTTAGTCAGACAATTTGAAATTAAATCTCAAGAGCCGGCAATATGAGCATCTGAAAAAATAAATAAATCATGCTTTATGAAGTTGCAGAATTAACAAGAAAACAAACACTTAATCTGCCCTAGATACAGTTTAACCCGTAACCTAAGGTTCAGATGATTTACAAAAAAATAGGGGAATTTAAAATAAGTTGAGTAAAAGCTATTCAAAAGTCTTAAGCTCGTAAAGGCTTAAATTACAGTTGAAGGGATAGTTCACCCAAAAATGAAAAATCTGTCATGAATTACTCACTCTCTAGTTGTTCCAAACCTGTATAAATGTCTTTGTTTGGTTGAACACAGAGAAAGATATTTGGAGAAATGCTTGTAACCAAACAGTTCTTGGACCCAATAGTAGGAAAAATGACAATGGTAGTCAAAGGTATCCCAGAACTTTTTGCTGTCCTTCATTCTTCAAAATATCTAATTTTGTGTTTAACAGAACAAAACAATTATAAAGTAATTTTTCCTACTATGATAGTCAATGGTGACCGAGAACTGTTTGGCTATAAGCATTCTTCTAAATATCTTTCTCTGTGCTCATCAGAACAAAGAAATGTATACAGATTTGAAACAACTCAAACGTGAGTAAATGATGAAAGAACATTTATTTTTGGGTGAACTATCCCTTTAATAATAAGTTAATGTTATCACACTATAACACTTAAAAAAAAAAAAACAATACCCTCTAGTCCCCAAGAAGCAAAAATCAAAAGTGCAACCATAATCAGAATACTAGGACTCAAACTAATAAAAAGAGGAAAATATGGCATTTGCAGGCAAAGGTGTGTTGTACTGTTATCTTAAACCATTTCTGCATTATACAATAAGATTTTTCTTTTTAATCTGAGCACCATGCAAATTCAGAATTCTCAATGCACGGAAGAAATTGTACTTGTAGTTCAAAGAGAACAGCACACGTGTGGTTCAATGGATGACGTGTCATCTAGAAGGAAAGTGCTGTATCCTATGAAGTGAAGAGATAGATCTGAAGTTTTGAAGTGGGCTATGTTAAATTCAAGCTTATAGTCGTAGCCTATTCAACTTCATTTTTAATAGTATGTTACCGTACCGTTACTGGATTTATTATCATTCTGATTCATTTGTATAAGAAAAATCAGATCTCTGTTGTTGTATAAATGTTATTTGATGGTTTGATCGGTGATTCTTTTTTGCCTGTCCACTTCAAAGAGTTAACTGGTTGGAGCGTGCAGTGCATGCATAGAGAGCATGTGAGTGTCCAGGGCAAACACTTGTGTGTGTGTGTGTGTGTGTGTGTGTGCATGATGTGGGATTTTTAGGAGGTGGGTCATGCTAGAAGATGTACACAGGAAGATTATTTGATTAGAACTCATGCCACTCGACAGAATGTGATCAAACAGCAGGACATTTAGAGATAAGTTCCATTTTGTCTTAGTAGGAATGCAAAATAAGTTGGGATGTTGTCTCAGGGTTAGGCTTTCGTGAGTACAAAGTGTTTCGAGATTCGAGTGATGATGTAATGAAAATAATAAACAGACATACATAAATGTAGTTGCGTGCGACCAGAACGTTTTACACAGGCATCACATAAACTTGTGTGTACAGTATTATAGTACTGAAAGGAATATTCAGCCGAGATGTTGTTGAAAAACGGTAGTCTTAAAACAATAAAGCATTAATAATAAATAAAGCATAATTTTAATATAAAATTATACTTTACTGTTCAAGAAAGGAACTCATATACAGTATATCTTCATGTAAAAAATATGTATATGCATATGTAATAGTAATTACAATTACATTTGCATGTGGTTGTGAATAATCTGTTCTTTTAATCGTTTCTGACGTATAGCCCTCAGCTGAATGTCCTTTGACCTCATAAGACCACAAGGAACCATCCACGCTTCCACATTTTCAGTCTGTTTGATAGAACTGTCCAAACAAGAACTCAAAGCTAAACTGGCACGTTCCGACGGCATTTCCGTGAATCACTCAGAAATGTCCATGTTGCTAGATGCTTCCTTTAATTTGCCATTTAAACTTTATGCATCCATGTTTACTGTATAGCAGATGCCATTATAGATTTTTCTTTTTTAATAATTGCTTGTGATTTCATGCCTTTGGGCATCATCTTAAACTGCTGCGTCCTTTTCTGATGGTGATTAGTTTGGACAGAATTCTTGCGAAGACAGCGTTTTAACCGCGACAGAGACGGACTGAAAATTTGGACTAAAACAGACGGCACCATATTACATTCAATGTGGGTCTTTGAGGTTGGAGGTTTGATGCATTACTACCACTAAAGAACAAACAAACAAACCAAACAACCTAAAACAAAACAAACAAAAACAAATAATGCATAATCGAAAAGCAAAAGTACAGAAATGTAAATAATAAATACATAAAGGCAGATTCAACAGGCATGCATTAGATGTGTGTGCATCATAAATCTTAAAAACACAAGCAAAAAATACAAAATATCTTTCTAAGACTCAAACAGACACTCTCTCACACACACACATACACACTTGTAACCACAGCAGAGCAGACTGATAAATACAGCTCTTTACATTATGGTATGACACACAACCTAATACTCACATTCAAACAATACGCGTTAATAAAATATAAATATACAACAGAAAATAAACCGCTGACAAACCCTCACGCACACACATACATATCTAAAACACAACCACTTGTCCACACATGTTACAGTACATTTCTTAGTAAAATATATGAAGACACATGTATGCCATTGTGTAACAAAGACACATGTTCACAAAATCACAAAGGATTATTTTTCTAAATCGAACAGTGCTCTCCTTCACCCTAACAAGTTATGATTTCAAATCTGTCCGCTTCTTTACTATGCTTTTGGGTTTAAATTACAGACACATCTTTTGCGTTGTTTACGCCTCACATTAAAACTAATGGTCATAACTACATGTTAATATAAAGCAAACCCAGGAATTAGATAAAAATACTTGTAAGTATTTTAAAATGTTTTCTATTGTTTTTCTATTCTGCTGTTTGGTTCTTTTCTTTTTAAGTCATACAGTAAGTTGCATTAACTGACAGGTGAGAGGGTGGTCCCATTTATACCTGTATTTAGCACTTTCCACTTGTTACCCAAAATACATCTTAATGCCAGGAGTAAACAGGGTCTTTGTGTCAGGAATTGAATTTAAAAATGTGTTTAAAGGGATGGTTCACCCAAAAATGAAAATTCTTTTATCATTTATTCATACATGTCATTGCAAACCTGTCTGACTTTCTTTCTTCTGCAGAACATATTTTGAAAAACACTGGTAACCAAACAACATTGGCCCCTATTGACTTCCATAATTTGAACACAACGACATTTCTCAAAATATCTCCTTTTCTGTTTCAAAGAAAAAAAGCCACACAGGTTTTGAATGACATGAGAGTGAATTAACAATGACAGAATTTTTATTTTTGAGGTAAACAATCCCTTTAATGTCACATTTTTAGGTATTTAATTCACTTTTTAGAGAGCACTGTCTTTTAAATAATCCGCTGGGTGGTAGTGGTGACACTTTGCTCTTAAACAAGAAACCGTTGTGGTGAGCAATAAAGTCCAACGCACATTAGCTAACACAACACCAGAGCACAAAGGTCCAATGCATCGTGGCTAATGAAACATCAGAGCACAGAGAGCTGGAACAGGAAGTCACAGCAATGACACATTAGGGAACTTCAGGTCATGATAGGCCTGGATGTAAAATCTCGAGGCTCGACACTCAAAATGTGACTTATCCCTCATATGCCCCATTGTTTTGCCACATTTTGGATGGGCCCTCCATTCATAGGCACGGAGGTAACGGCATCTTACTTACATCAAATAACCTCTCTATATACACCTCCTCATTGACCTTATCTCTCAGAATGTCCTGAGAGTGACGGACAAAGGTCACATAGCCATCAGCAACATCCATTCCTGGTTTCTGTGGAAGTGGCATTGAGAGAAAGATATGGAAAGAGAGAGTTAGTTCATGAAGTGCATAGAAGGAATGTGAAAAGACACCAAAAAACGTGTGTTTAATATGTAATACTCACAGGGACATCCACATACTTTGATGCTGCTTTGACCTGAAAACAAGTTTACAGAAATATTGTTAGAATGATAGATGCAGATATAAATATGCATAAATGGCTTAATAAGATCAAAGTTACAAGACTTTATTCTTACCGTGAAGGAGAGAAAAGATGAGAAGAGAGTTCCCTCATCATACCTGGAGATCTTGGCAAGTACGCTCTCCAGAATCACCACAAACTGTTCAGGTGGCACATAAGCACAACCGATTTAACAACAACTCAACAGGCGTCGTATGTCTCTTTGTGTGGGCTGTTATCCCAAAACATACCTTTGCCACCAAAAAGGAAATCATGTCTTTTACACTCTCCTCAATGAGTTCATCGATATGAGAATGGTACTGTTTCTGAAAGGTGAAGACAGGTACAGACACTCAGCATAAATGTACATGTAGCTTGCAGACAACAGCATTCAGTGGATTTAGCAGTAGCCTGCCTGCTGCATTTACTGCTTTCCTGTCTAGACGGAAATAAAAAAGATGACTCAACTAGAGAAGTTTTTTTGATGAGTAATGTTCATGAGAACAGAATTAGCATCTAGATAAAACTAGGTCCAAAATTTGAAGAGAACTTTTAGGTAACCCTCATAGGGTCTTGGTTATAACCTACTGTAGGATTTGTGTCCTGCTCCTATTCATTCTCTCTCTGAAGGCTACACTCTTAATAAAAGGTGCCAAAAGTGTCTTTCGCACCACAGGAAGCATTTCCTAGTTCCGGGACGATTTGCCAGAAGTACCTGCTTTTTGTTGTGTTCGCACCACAGAAACCGGACAGAATTTTAGTCCTGGAGAACCTTTTTGGAGAAACACTTTAGCTCCTTCTCTGAGGCAGGGTCTAAACCAGCAGGACCGGAACGATCCGCGACGTAAGCAAACGCTGGTTGTTTGTATTTGTTCGACGGACACGCTCAAATGACATTGCTGTCGACCAGCTTATGTCACTAAATAGTTTTGCCGGTGCGAATGCGATTGGGCAAATGACCTGAGGGACAACTTAGTTCACGAACGACAGCCCTCTTTACTCGTTCCAGAACTTTGTTCCTGAACTTAACCGGTCGGAAAGAGCCTATAGATGCCATAGGAGAACCATTTTTGGCTCCATAAAGAACCATTAACATCAGAAGAAGCTTTCGGTTTTACAAAAGGTTGTTTATAATGAAAAAAGCATGAGAGAAATTGAAAAAAAGAAATGCTGGTAACCGAAAAACAGCGGTACCCACTGACTTGCACTGATTTTGTGTCCAAAAGTTAATGAGGACCAACGGTTTTTGGTTACCAACATTCTTCAAAATCTTCTTTTGTGTTCTGCAGAAAAATTGAAGTCATACAGGTTTGAAATGACATGGTAAGAGGGTGAGTAAATGATGACAGAATATTTTGGGTGAACTACCCCCCTTAAGTGAATGGCTTTTTGGGAAACTAAAATGGTTAATCTGAAAGTTTATTGCTGTGAAGAAACTATTTTACTGCTATATACAATATATATTATTTACTATATACTTTTAAAGTATGTAAAAGTGGTTTCTTATATAATGCTTATATATTTTTACTGCTATATACAATATATATTATTTACTATACACTTTTAAAGTATGTAAAAGTGGTTTCTTATATAAGAAAATCCATCATAGATCAAACATCACTCAGGAAAAGCTTTGGCAAATACCTCCTGGCCCATCTCCATGGCACACAGTTTCGCAGACTGGTCCTTGGCATCTACCATCACATTAAACATGGTGCATAAGGACAGTGGGATGCGGAAGTCTGTGGAACGACTGCTTTTGGTCAGCTTAGATTCAAACGCTGCCCTGGTGCTGTTGACCGGAAAATGCATTGGAATATATGAGTCATCTTTTACATAAAATGTACTGATAATTTAAAGCTTGGTAAGAAGTTTTAAATCGCCTGTCATGCTGATCTTACATACCGTTTCACACTGGTTTCGATCATGTCGCTTGACATGAGCTTCATGCGGTTGTCTAGGTGCTTGGCAAACTCTTCCTCTGGCCAGTGTAGGTCTCTGATGAAGGTCTGGAGGGCATCCAACTTCCAGAACAGATCTTCTGACGTTCCCGAGCCATTGCTGCCGGGCACAGTGAGATATTAGAGGTCAAAGGTTCTGTCGACCTGTTACTCAGGAATGGAATGATAATCTTTATGCATTTTTTATTTTAACCATACACCAAGTGGTTTTATTTACCGGGGATCGCACCATTAGTGTATGGTAAAATAACAAGACAGGTGTGTTTCTGAAACAACTTTATAGAACTGACTTGAATTCATGCATACTTTGCTCTGTCACATTACTCTAAATGGGAGGGGTCTAGGAATGTCATGGTGAGAGAAGGCTTGGAAGGAGAGAGGTAAACAAACCCCGCCCACTTGTCCGTCAGACCAATAAAAGCTATGTAACCAGTGTTCTTAAAGGGATAGTTCACCCAAATGTAAACATTCAACCATTTACTCACCTTAGTGTAGTGTTCCAAACCCATATCCATTAACTTCAAGTTCTTTTTCATGAGAATTTTTGGGCGAACTATTCCTTTAATGACACCTCTTGTTACACAACAGTATGTAACAAAACTCAATTGAGATTTAATGTTAAGAGGTCATAATACGCCATTTTGATTTTAAAGTCACGCTGATGTCAGGCTGAGCTCTCTCTCACCACTCATGCCCACCGAGACTAAAGTAGCTCTCAATATCAAAACACATGCAGTTGACTCTGAGGACGCTGCCATCCTGAGTAGAAATAGTTGGGGTAGGGAGGGGTCATAAGGGCCAGGAAAGAGTTAAAACATTAGAGTGATCTGTTTAGATTGAGAGTTAGATATATCTAAAGTATGGGTATCATTGGAAATGTGAAGCTTATGTTTCTCCAAAATAAAGCCCACTCTGATGTTTGAACTCTATGGGGGGGTGTCTGTTTCTACTGCCTTGGATGCCAGCTACACTGAAGTACCATCTACTTCAGAGCATCAGCTACCAAACCAATGACAGAGCTACTGTGCGACCAGGCAGGGAGTTCTACCAACCCACACCCACTAATACCTTTCACACAAGAGAAACCCCAATGATGTCATCTTAGACCACCCTTCAATCTCAGCCTAGTATGTCATGAATGTATACTTCTTCCTACCATTGACATGATGGACCTATTTTGGCCTGATGCTTCCATCAGTTCTTGGAAGTAGACTCAACAAATCCTAATGTTGCAGCATACTTTATGTAGGCACTTTTAGAAAGGACTTCCTAAAATAAGGAGGCTACATATTGACTAAAATAGCACTGATAGGGATTATAAGCGAATAGGTGATTGTAAAACATTTTTTGTATAAATATTGAGGGAAATGTGTGGTAGGCTTAAGAGAACCTGAGTGTTCTGACTTTAGACTTAAGGGATGTTTAACTGCTAACAGATTGTGGTTGGGTTGGATTGTATTGGACTAAGAATACACACTGGCTCAATTGTAGGTTTGGGTTGCAATCCAGATCTCACCACCTCAGTCCAACCTCAATGGCATGCACATTGAGGAAAATGAAGAGCTTTTCAGTTCTCATTTCCAATAACAAATCACATGAGCCTGTCTGGACCCTTCACAGGCTACTTGACATGAGAATGATTTTAGAGGTATAGTAGTTATTCTACATTGCTGATGTTTACTGAAATGTTTGGGATGTTCTTTAATTTTGGCACAAGTGTAACAGTACAATGGTACAGTACATGAGCAACGATAATTACCTTAACCCAAAACATTTTCATGCCAAGAAGACTTTTAAATGCATCAGATCTCAGGTAAATGCATTGAATACACACTCGGAGTCATAAATAGCAGCCATCCAGGATGGAGTGGAAAAGCTAGGCATTTGTGGAAGGTTAACAGATAGTCCTGCTACTGGCACGGGAAGATTTGGTACTTTGGGAATTTGGAGGTTCACATTTGGCAGATTCACATTGGGCAGATTACTTGTTAAACTCCTGCAGAAACAGACAAAAAAAGAAAAAAATCCATAACAGTGGCAGAGTGGAATGCTGCAAATAAGCAATGTAAGACATACAGTACAAAAAAGAGAGAAACTTAGAAATGGAAAAGATCGTCTTTAGACATAAACAGCAGACACATTGAAAAACTGGTCATTAAATGTAGGGAGGGAATGTAAAGCACATTTAAACAGAAGACCTGAGTAGAAAGAAACATATGGTCGATAATATTGATAACAGCACACACACACACACACACACACACACACACACACACACACACACACACACACACACACACACACACACACACACACACACACACACACACACACACACACACACACACCTTTATAAAAGGAAGTAAAAGCATAAATCTTTCAACAACAAGAACAAACCGCAGCTCGGAAGGTTTGGGGACAGTGGTGACGTTTAGTGGTCACATACGAACAGACAACAAACAAATGAGAAAAAACATGTTGGATATATTTCTCAAGGGGCATCAGTTTAATTGACGAAAAGAGATTTGGGTAAGGTTTGGAATATTTGGATAGGCTATATCTTCTCTAAGGATTACCGCTCATCTACATAATGTTATCTTCACCGGAACCGGTGTGAAATCATTCAAATCAACATGCAAACCAAAATCAAGCATGACAGAAGAATTGATTAGGACATAAAAAGCTTTTTGTTTAAAGGCAACAATATGAGGGTTAGTTCACAAAAAAAAGATGGAAACTTGCAAGACGACTTAAATCTATCCTGATAGTCTGTGGACACTGTGAACTCTGATGCTGGGCAGATTTCACATCTATGAATGGTAAAGATGTCATTCTACTTCATAAATACCATTAGTTGTAAATTAGAAAATGCGTTTTTATGGTTCCGATGGCATAATATAAGGGTGGATCTAACTGGATGCCTCATTGCATATATATACATTTGTGAAAACCACAAATGATCTCTCTTATATATTAATAACTTGGTACTGCCACGTGTCTGCCCCGCAGTTTAGTATGTATGGGTTAATTTGATTGTTTGATGTTTTTGTCCTGAAAGGCCCCGGCTCCCGGTCACCGCCCAGTTTCGTTGAGGAAGTGGTGTCTTACTTTACAGGCTCCCATGATTCCCGCTCAAATCCCCTGTGAATGGACTGAGCAATGGAGGACTCCATAAGATCCACATATCGCACCACAAGAGGGGCATACAGGTCCTGCAGATGCTTGTGAAACTTTCCGTTACACAGATGATCTAAGAAAAGACATGCAAGGAAAAACAGTTAAAGACCATTTTGAGAGTAACACCTCATGGCATTGTGAGCTTATAGTATGGTTAAAAAAAATCTTCCTTAGGTTTTTTCAGTACATACAAACAGTATTAGAGCTATCACTAAGCATTGTGAGATGTGCTTACAGTCGGCACGGAGGAAATCATTTAGAAGCTGAAAGAGCGGAAAACTGTCCCAGCTTTCAGGAGACTGGATCTCAAGGGCAGCATCCATATCAACACCATAGAGAGACAGGAAGTTCTCAGCATGTTCCACCATCAGGTCTGACCACCACGCAAAGGCCTTGATGCCCAAAGAAAAAGTTGGAAAAAAAGAAGAGACTTGAGGAAAAGGTAATGTCACATGATTTAAAGCTAGTAAACTGGTTAAGTGTCCTCTATGTGAAATACAGATTTCACAAGTTTCACTTAAGTAAGTCTGTTTCTAACAAAATTATTCTTTATTTAAAAAAAAATGTTAATGGCATATAGATAAATGAATCAAAAGTGTGTGTTCATTATTAAAGTGGACACAACATTCAAGTAACCAGTTTACCAGGGTAAAGTTGACACGTTTGCCATTATAAAACCTACTTTAAAGCATTTATGAATTTGCAACACAGAATGTTCTACATTACATATCCAAGCCATCCAAACCAGTCTAAATGTTGTATAAAAACACTGCACCATAAGAAGACATTTATAATGGATCCTCTATATAATAGTTGCATATCTCAACAATTCTAAGACCCTCTAAAACCCTTCTATATCTCATAAAGAGGGTCTGCAATTTCATTCTAAAAAAGCTGAAATCTTGTGTTGCAAATGTTTCTACATAGGTCACTTTATTTTAAAACAATGCTTCCCTTATCAGATTCATTGCCAGTGGAGTCAAGATGCTAGCAGAGGTGCAGTTCTCATGCAAGTGGGGTAGAAATCCCTGCATGCTTTTGCCCTCCAAATGGAAGATGTGATTCAACTGTTCACATCACTGCATCCCTACCCTTGGGATGGGGATGTGTTTCGCGATCATGCAACATTGCAGTCCCTGATACGCCAAAGACTGCAAGCAAGCAGCAGGCCTCTTCACTTGGTTGGCAAAAACAACTTGATGACTAAATAATTCTCCAATACAGAGCTTTAATCTCTTAAAGCGATAATAAATTTTTGACCCGATGCTGGATATTGAGTAGGGGTGTCTTACATCAATCGGGCTTGCTTGCAGTCTTGGCATAAAACACTTTTTGTCTAATTAAAAAAAACTGACCAGTGATAAACCCATTCAGGGAACTGATCAGCCTTTTCTGAGGCTTATTCATTACATCTGGCTGCATGCTATGTACTTTTTATGCTGTGTTTTGTAATAAACCCATAGTTTCCATGAGCCCCCAAAAACGCTTCCTCAAATCCATGTTGACTAGGAGGTAGTCAAGACTTACCATTTCACTTACCTTAAGTCTTTATAAATAGGAAAAGACTATATTGATCTTAACTGTCCGATAAATATAGCATTTGCTAGAGTAGCAAAGGATTTCGTAAGGCTGAGCTTGACCAGACAGATAGAGAGCAATAAGACCCATCTTGCACATCAGAGCGCACTTGGTGGGCATTAGCATAAGCAAACACGCCTACGCATTGTGTCCCATTTGACGAAATGCTAAATATGCCGTTTAATTTGACTCTTACAGTAAATATTGTAAATCGGCTAGATTGGTCCTGGGAGGAGGGCTCTGTCATGGCATTAGTTCGAATTTTGAAAGGTACACTTGTGAGAAGGGCAGAACAGCTAACTGGGAAAGTTTAGGGTAACACTAGCATTGCAAGATGGGTAAATATACACAAAACATTGCCCTGGAAGCAAAGGAGTCATTGTGCGGGTTGGCCTTGCCAGTGGGGATGCAAGCCTCACTTTAAAGGGAGAGTCGACAGGCACAAGGCTGAGGAATTCAGACAAACCCATATTGGACGTGGGGATGTTCTCACATCGACTGTGAGGAACAGGAAAATATAGGGTAAGGGAACCCTTCATAGCTCATGCACAAGCCGGTAAGGGGCTTTTGCCATTGCATTCACTTTAAGCACATACCTCTTTTCCCTGCACCATGGATCGAATGGTGAGAAAAACATGAAATGTAGAGTGATGTGCATGGTGTTGTACAAAATGTTTATTCTGAACAAATGTTCAACATTTTGGATTGTAAACAATTTAAACATGTATCTTTCCTGCTGAAAGAAAAAACGCAATTGCTGGTTGTAGCTGGTCTCAAAGACTGGTCTTAAGAGAGACTAGCAAAACCAGCTAATTTGCTTAAATATATTCTTTCAGCAGGGATGTGCTATATGTAAAATATTCTGTGAAAATGTAGTGCAAACTGTCTACAGTAAGGTACCATTTAACAACAGTGAAGTTCTAGCACTATGGTTGCATAAATTCTATGCAGTGTTATTCTATTAAACTGACCCTGCCATATTCTAAAAAAAAACATTAAAAGAAAGCTTCAAATATTTCCAAGGCATCCAAGAGACCAAAACTAAACATTTTATGTCAGATCTATTATATTCCATTTGCTGCTTCTTGCAACTGCCCCATCCACCCCGACATAACAGAAAAGCCTTTATCTGCGTGAATCGACATGCTTGAGGGAAAAGGTACACTATGTGATGACAACTTAAGAAAAAATAAACATGATACTGTACCGATTGGTCTCCTGAACTTGTGACCGCAGCCTGTTAAGCATATTCAGAAAGATACAGTAAATCTATAAATCTCAGGAAGACCGTAACCTAATATGCCAGTTATGTACTGGTTTGTAGTACTGGTAATAGTCAACTGCTGAAACATGCAAATTGACCAGTTACTGTAAATGATTGGGCTGAAGACCCTAGTTGTCTCACTATTTATAATGCATTGTGATGTTCCTTATGCAGTTTCATAGGTTTTCTAAAGAAACTTGTTTAACATCCGGAATACAGAAACAATCTGCATTCTCAGGCTGCCTTCAATGTGTAGATCCAGAGAAAGTGGTTCAGAGACTGGATCTTATGGGTGAGTGAACTCTTGCGGTTTTACTAATTCACTTACAATTCAGTTTACAAACAAGCTATTATTATTATTAGACAACCTGTAAAAAATTATCTAATTTACTCATCCTCTTGTTTTTTTAAAACCTGTATGATTTTATTTCTTCCATGAAAGACAAAAAGAGAAGTTTAGTACAATGCCAACCCTGCTGTTTCCATACAATGAAAGTGAATGGTGAAGAAGGACTATGTCCCAATAAGTCCCCAAATTAACATAAAACAAACAAAAAAATCATAAAAGTTGCCTTAAAGCCATACTATATATAGATTACTTTTTTGGTGCTTTTTAGAGTGTCCACATTGGTCACCATTCACTTTCAATGAATGAAAATGGACATTGTGACATCACTTCCTGCCTTCTTTTGTGATCTACCGAAGAAAGAAACTAATACAGGTTTAAAACAACAGGGCGAGTAAACTATAATAGAACTATCCCAGCCCTACATACACCATAAACTAGATCAAGAAAGAAGTAAGGGAATATGAAAGGGACAGAGACATCAAGCTGACTCACCTCGGCGTGATGATCCTGGTTCTGCTGTAGTACTTCTATGACTAACTCTGCCAGGCGGATCACATGCTCCAGTTTCTTAGCCGGCGTAGCTAGGTTAGCTACATTCTCTGGAGCAGGATGGCGGGGAGAAGAGGAACAGTTAATATTAAGGCGGATGATGAAAAGATTGATCATGACCACTAGAATGCAGTCTGTCATACGTTCTTAACTGAGCATGCAGGAATGACAATATTGTTGATGACACTCATAACACAAAGATGCCTAATTGATGTCAGACTAGAATGCTGTGGGGTATTTGAGTTATTTGTGATCTAACACACTGGATGCATTCAACCACTTTCTAAATGGGTAAATAAACCGGCTTGCCTTGAAGGGAAACTTTATGTTTATAACTATACAGCTAATGTGAGGTATTTACAATGTAAAGTATTTAAGAATTAAGAAACTATAAATATTCAGAAATTGCATGTTTCCATAAGATTAGGCAGTTTTAAACAAAAAATATTTATATATAGCCACAAAAAAATAAAGAGACCGTTTCAAAGACCATTTTCAGTTTTCTGAATTTATTGTTTATAGGTATGTGTATATAAAAATTATTATATTTATTTTATTCTTTGAATTACTAACAATATTTCTCCTACATTTCTATTTGCATGTATTTGCAGAAAATGAAAACTGGAGAAACAGGTCGAAATAACAGAAAAGATGCTCTGTATTTTTTCAGACCTCAAATACTACAAAGAAAACAGGTTCATATTCACTTTTAAGCAATACAACAGTAATATTTGTACATGTATTTAGGAAATGTTTTAAAATTATGTTTTTATGTGATAACCATGTGTCTTGTCACTGGAATGGCCACAATATAACTACAAATGCTGATTAAATGAAAATTTGAAATGGTCTCTGAATTGTTTATCACTACATATATTTTGGCAAGCTTGTATTAATATACAGTGGGGCCCAAAGACCACTAGTAAATATATTTTTTGTTTTTAAATACCTTAAATTTACTTCATGATACATTCAATATTCCCCAATCCTTCAAGTTTGTTTAGTTTGCGATTTAAAAAAAGCTTTCAATGTTGTTTTTTTTGTAATGTGGACATTTGAACCCTACTGTGTATACTTGCCATAAATATTTATTCTGTAACTACTGAATTTGCCTGAAGCTGTCATCTAAAAGTAAAGGCCAACACGTGAGAGAAAGAGCAGACCAGATACAGTAGTCAGACATATGCGACATTTTGATGAAATGAAAACAGCAGGACACACAAAAGTGCTTTGGATTCGAACAAAGTTTTGCCTGAACAGGATGAAATGAATACGACAGAAAAGCAAAAAAGCTAAACAAATACCAACCAGCTCAGCAATGCTGAGCTCTCCACTGAAGGAGAAAAGAAAATCTTTCATTTATTGACTGAAACGCTACTTCAGTCATGAAGAAAATGACTTATTTATCATTTTGTCTGACTCTTCAATCTTGGCGTGAAAGGTTCACTTTTATGCTATTGGTTTATTGGTCTGTTGCATTCTTGGGTTATTACTGAAGGAAAGGGAGGAGTGCGAAGAACTGTACTGGGAAGTATTTACTACCCAGTGAGCTGTGAACCAATTATGTCATAGCAACTCATTTTAACCGTTCCTAAAGCCATGATGTCATCAACATAACATGATAAAGTAATGATGACGGATGCGATGATAATCTGTAACTATCATCATCCAGGTTTCAAACTTTATCCATTTTCAATGTGTCCAAAATGTTCTGGAAATGCCAAAGCAAGGACTGGGAATAAAAGGAAACTTTCGGGAAGCAAATGGTAGTTTAGAGAATGTGATCACGTAAAGATTGGGGTATTATTCAGAAACCTCCCAGTGCTTGAGTTTTGCACCCTCACATTTGGACACAATTGCCACAGAAATGTTTGTTAAAGATAGTATTACTTTGTGCTAGTGATAACGTGTTATATCCAGGAAGATAAATCTGTACAAAAAAACATTTTTATCAAATAATACTATCTTTACAAAAAGACTGCACAATAGTGGGCCGCGTGTCATGGTGGGCACAGGATTTTCACACTATGAAAGTTCTCCCTTTCATTGTGCCGTGTACAGTGCGGATATGCCAAGATGCGTTAAAGGGAATAAGGGATGATGTCATAGCTTCACCTGGATCCTTTTGATCCTTTAGTGTTTTCTCAACTTGAAAGAGAGAGAGAGAGAGAGAGAGAGAGTGAGAGGAGAGGAGAGATAAAAAAAGATCATCAGAGCAACACAAAGAACGATGAAGAAAAGAGAGAGAGAAATAAAGAGAGTAAGAGAAGTGAAGATTCCTCAAGGTTTTCCCTGCTAATTTCCCTCTTGGTTCCAGAGGTTCTTGGTATTAAAAACAATGGCAAACAAATACAAACACTAAGATTTTACCTGGAACAGGAATGAATAAACACAGCAAGGTAGCAACAGAATGACATACTGAACAGAGACAATAGCCATTTGACAAATTGACAGTCATCATAATCACAAACGAGACAAACTTGTGATGTTGGAACACATAAGTCATAGCTCGTACACGTGTACTATCTCCTGCTCTCCCGGTAGCTCTGTCACCTGTTGATGTGTTCTGGAACCCCCCAGTGAAACCACCTACCACACCACAGCAACGATACACACTCAGACAAAGTCAAACAGCGAGCAAAGTAAAAATGCATTCAAGTCACAAACATGAGCCTCAACCAAAAGCGAACAAGAGGAAGCTGAACAGATGCATTAGTCATGTCATATTACAAACAGATGAAACATCTCTGCTAAAGAAATTGTGCATTATGTATTCGTTCTCTACTCAATGTCGGTCATCTGTATGGAAATGGTAAAACAATAATTGACAGTTCCTGGAACGACGTGACATGGGAGGTTGATTTCATGGAGGAGGTAGAGGATGATGGGGTGATGGGTTGTTACTCACGGATGGTTAAATCCATCACTTGTGTAGCCAAGGAGTAGACAGGGTGATCATACATTTCCCTCTTTTTTCCTACAGAAAAAGAGGATTCCGGCATGCAAGAGTTTGGGGTCAGGAAGGGGGGTTAAAAAATAAAGCAGGTTTTGGGAAAATGCTGAGTAATGCGACATGATCAGATGGCTTAACTCTTAAACCACAACCACTCTTTGTGTTAGATAAATAAATGAAATATTTTAGTAACACTTTATCTTAAAGGTGCAGTCCGTAACTTTTATAAATTTAATAAATAAAATAAGTGAAGTTTTTAACTATATCCTTATCTTACCCCGGTTTGCAACGGTAAGCTTATAATGATGATTTATAGTTTGTATAGTTTGAGCTGTCAGTCTTTTGGTATAAATTTTAGATTTTTTTTACTTCAACTCATGTAAAGATAAGAATGTAGTGTCCTGCAACTTTATGTTTCAAACAGAGATGGCGATATAGAGACAAAAGTTATGGACTGCGGCAATATGGTTCTATGTTCGTATGTTAGTAACATTAGTTGTCACAGTATTTAATATATTTATATAATCTTGGTTAATGTTAATTTACAAATAAACATTTGTTTTTTAAATCATAATATACATATGTACATTGTTAGCCTATATGACATATTTACAAATACATCTTATCAAGTTAAAATGCATACAAAAAAATATTTATATAAGGAAATGAACATTAACCAGTTTAAATAATAAAATTATGTAAAATAAAAATGTAAAATGTTCTTGTTGACTACTGCGTTAACTAATGTTAATGTATACAAATTGACTGACAAGTGTTATCTATAAATCCTTATATAACAAGTGGAAGTGGAAAAAGTAGCTTTTAAAGAAACAGTTCACCACAAAATATTAACCCTAATGTCCTTCCAACCACTCATTTGGTTCCTTTCATAAATGTAGACGTTTTGGAACGTAGTGTATGATTTTATAGTTTTTGTATTGTTACTAATTTAAAACTGTAGGAAAGATAACCAACTAGGGTTTTAAACAACATTGCAGAATTTTTATATTTGGGGGAACTGTCCCTTTAAGGAAATGATGTCAGTTATTGTCATCAGGGAACAAGCAGCCGAGGTCTTTTAGAGACAGATTTAAACAGATACTGCGTTCTAAAAGATGTCAGCCATTTGTCGCATTAGTATCATTGGTTTGTCACCCTCTTCGAAATAATAAGTGCCACAACCAATGATCTGATGAAGTAAAAGGCATTCTGAGAGACAGAGAGAGTGAACAGAATCAGCTGTCATTTTTCATAATCATAATTTATCGCAACACAAACATTCTCCTCAAAAACAGCCCGCAGTGCCTTTCAGACATTTCTCCTTATGGCCCATCTTTAGCTTCTTTGTAATCCTTTCTCACGCTTGTTGCTCAACATGATTTTTTTTCGAGGTGGTCATGCCACCCCCTGCATTTCACTGCTTCTTTCACCCGCTTTGCTATGTTTTTTCAGACATCATCTCTTTCCTGGCACACGTCAATCTCTCCTCCTATTAACTGCATTATTCTCCTAGTCTTCGTCTTCTGTAACTATCTCTCTGTAGCCTGATGTCCTCTCTCAACCTGATCCAAGCCATTATAATAATAGAAAAGAGAATGTGTGAAGAACATTCTAACAAAAGTCCCTTGTGTCCCATTTTTCAGTGTTATCTTCTGCAACAGATAGGAAATGGTCAGACGCCCTTCTTTGTGTGGATTTGAATGCATTTTTACACACACAAGTCCACAAAGGAAAATGGACGAGAAGACATTTACATTTGTTTTAAAAGGAAGAAAAAGGCAGAAGACTTTAGACCTTTGTGACCATAGATTAAACAAGCATGTTCAATTGAAACAAGATAGATGCACTATTGAAGGATGACTGTACTCCAATAAAATGAAATAAAAAAAATCGCAAACTGCAAAACATCAAATTACCAAATGAAACAAAAATCTTACTGGGGTGAAGGCAAAGAATCACTATATTAAAAGTATTGGCGTAACATTTCATCATTTTTGGAGGAAAATGAGATTTACCTGTATTCAGACAAAGAGTGTGAGCAGGCATAATGTACTGTAGGATAATCACAATTATTTACATTCCATCCCAATTACTTACGTAAACCAACAACCTTTGTCTCTCGCAAAACAAACTGAAATGTGGACCACAGTTAAACGCATTTGAATTATCATGTGAAAGAGAAAATGTTTCTGGTTGAAAACACAGTGTGGTTAAGTGCAGTAAAATAATTATGAAAGAAATATGATGGCATAGGTCATCACCTTCAACTCTGGCGTAGTCAGTGATGCGCTGATAGTTGATTTGAGCTGCCTGCTCTAAGCATTTACGAATGACACCTTTGACTTCATCCTGTGGCACTGGGGTCACAATGTCCTTCATAAGCACCTTTGAGAAAACACAAATCTGTGTTAAATATTTAGTTTTCAAGGAATGAATTGGAATGAGTATGATATAATGTTACATTGAAGAACATGAAAACATAAATAAGAAGTACTGAGGAAAAGAACATCAATTGCTTTTCTTTTGCCTTCTATCGCTGTTACACCTTTGACTATAAATCAATACAAGTGATATTGATATTATTACCCTCTCCAGCAAAGACAGAGTGGCTTTCAAAGCTCCCTCAGGGCGACCGAACGGGAAGCAATACCTAAAAAACAAAATACAAATAAAACAGTGTTGAGGCTGTAGAAAATTCTATCCAATTTTCATTTTGGATATTTAGAACTCTTCTGCAGAACACAAAAGAAGATATTTTGAATAATGTTGATAACCAAACAATGATGGTACCCATTGATTTTGTGTCCATACAATAGAAGTGAATGGGTACCATTGTTGTTCGGTTACCAACATTCTTCAAAATATATTCTTTGTGTTGTGCAGAAGTAATTTTTGAAATGACAAATTTTCCCTTTAACATCAATACAAAGACACATGCGTATAATTGGTATATTAAAGTTAGTGACTTTTATATAAAACCCTTCCATCTACATACCTAAAGTTTGTGATCTGATTTTCCAGAAGAACACGTAATCGTTCTTTGATCTCCTCAAAACGCTCTTTTTCCTCCACCGTAACCGTTCCGAGACCATCAGGCCTGTTTTACAATCAAAACATGACATTACTTGCACATGGGTAAGGATTTACTTGAAGAAAGATCAATTTTGAACGAAAGTTTATTTGTTAACCTCCTCCCAACAAATAAAATCCATAAACAACTGATGATGAACACCGTGTTACTACATTTTGAACAGCCTGCAGTATATACCCCGTGAAAGCAAATCAAACCACATTAACATTTCAGTGAGCCATCATACTTGTAACAATAAAACACAATAAAATACAGCCCTGGCACACTGAGTCCAGGGAGAACATCTAACCAGGAGCTATGTCTGGCTTTCTTTAATCTAATACGGTGGCTATAAATGTATTTGTACCCAGCAGATGGGACCCTTCTGTGATACTCGTGGGGGAGATTGTTTCCAACCCATTTTTTTAAATTTACAGCTATCGATGTCAAAGCATTCCACTCGGGCATCATATTACATTAAAATACATTTAATACACACCCAGTCGCAGAACAATAATAAATATACCTTCAACAAGTCAGCGGGAACAGAATCAATGCTTACAACAAAACATGTTATACAAGTGAAACCGCTTCTAAAGTCAACATGAAAAAATTGACCAATCAGCATCAAGGACAACAAGTATTCATTTTGGAAATCAAAACATGTCACAATACATACAAAAATGGGTTGTGAATGATGTTTCATGTTGACTTGGAGAGCTGAAATGAAAATTCATCATGTCCTCACCTTCTTGTCATTTTAAACCTTTATGACTTTCTTCTGCAGAACACAAAAGAAGATATTTTGAAGAAAGCTGCTAACCGAACAGCATCGGCACCCGTTCACTATTGTATGGACACAAAACAAGTGCAAGTGAATGGGTGCCAGTTACTAACATTTTTCAAAATATCTTTTTTGTGTTCTGCAGATTTCTTTTTTTAAATGACGAGGGTGAGTAAATGATGACAGAATTTTCATTTTTGGGTGAACTATCACTTTAAGCATAGGATATGATGCGAGTATGTCCTTGATAAACCCTCTTACCTTGTACATTCAGGGGCCAGTTGTGTTTTACATTTCCTCTTTTTTTTAGACTCCTTTTTCCCTCCTGGCTTTGAGCCAGCCCCCTGTAACTCAGACCCCCTCTGACTATCAGGAACATGTAATGAAGTGAGCAACACAATGAGATTTGGAAAGTAAAAAAACAAAAAGAGAGAATGGAAAGCGTAGGGGTTGAAAGAATACAGCTGAGGTTTGGAAAGTGAAAAGAAATGATAATGATTGAGAACAAAGACAAACAAAATTTGGCAAAATTATAAAGAACATTCACAGGGAAAAAATGCTAGCAAATCTAGCAAAGCAAATCAAAGTGCAAAAATGGGCTGATGATGGCATCCGTCTTCTTTGAACCTACTTCTAGATCTGTATCTTGCCCAACGTTTTAACACCCAGTAACGTTGTGTATCAGTGCATTGGATGTCATAATCACATATAAAGTGAAGATGTGATATGTTGTACCTGTTGCCATGAACGTGGGAGGCACAAAACGCGAAGCTGTAGTGGAGCAGCGTCGGGTCGATCATGAGTCCCGCGTCCGCCCTCTCCAGCAGGTCACCGAGGTAACACAGATGTCTGTGGCACCCTCTCACCCCATTCCGAGCGCAATATTCATCCAGGACGAACACCTGACCTGGGCTAAACCATCCCTACAAACAATAGAGTGGACGGTTTGGAATTGTTTAAGTGAGTTGCATGACATGCTGTCCAACCATTAATCCTGAAAATGTTTTCGACTTATTTCTCAGTTTGTTAAAACAAAGTACAATTTAGTTAAAAGTAAGTTAGTTATGAAAGAAGTTTCAAATTTCAATACTTACCAAGCATGCAAAGTTGTCGTTTAGCCTATGGTCCAGCGTGAGCCTCTGCACCATCTCAAACAAGCAGGCATGATCAAAGCTACATGGGTTAGCTGAGATAAACTCATCCATGCCATGCTTCTGTGCTCTGTCAGCATCTATCCAGCCAATCACGGGAGAGGACGGGAGAGGGGCGGGGTCAAGGAGAAGGAAGTTAGCATACAGTAAGGGAAATGAGTTTTTCTCCCTTCACCACAAAACTAAATGTCTACGGAAAGTTGTCTAATGGCAAATCAAGAACATTGAGCTTTCACATTGTCAACTTGCAGCAGAAGTCAAGCAGAGTTCAATCGGACCTAGCGATGTGGTACTGAGCGGTAACCCTCAGCTCACATTCAGTCTGGATGTGCATGCATGAGCTGGACTGTGCGTGATCACTTCCTGTTCTCGCAATCAAAGCGCTTGAACGTACGGCAGGAGGTGGCGGCGGAATTCCAAATGATGGATTTGAGTTTGTTTTTTTACATGAACACAATAGATTCTGCCATTCGCAATTGATTAATGAGGAAGAGAGATGATGGGTTGTGTGCTCGTGAAAATACAAAAAGCCAAAAGTTCAGGGGCGAAATGTTAGCTTATTATTATAATTACTGTACATTTTATTTGTTCTAAAGTGCTCTAATATTAGTAAAGCATAACTAAGATCTCTATGGGCCATCAATGGAGTTCATGTCATGAATCAATTAATCAATTCTGTGTTTAAAACTTAAAAGCAAACTTAAGCAAATACAGTACGTGGTATCTGAGACTAGTGAAAATGCTTCTATTTAGCATTTTACCAATTTAATACAAAATATAAAATACAAATTATATCCACAATAACAATTTGAGTGAAGATTGTAAATGAAAAATCACCATGAATTAGATTTTTAGTGTGTTCTCAGACTTTCCACCCCACTGTGTTGGCTGTGCAGTAATGGTGTGGGGAAAAATTAAAAACCTGGACTTATTCCTAAAAACTTCCCCCAGATGAATTACTTCATTAGTGAAGGAATGATAGAATCTAAGTCTGTGCCGCGATGATGTGTTCTAATGAGGGAAGAACGTGGAGAAAAATGTGCGCCGTGTAACAGCATGATCGGGGCATGTGTCGAGATAATGACACCTTTTCTGTGAATACAAAGGGCTAAATTGAGTGCTTAATCTAATACAAACATAATGTTTGGAGCTGAATAATTCGAGAAACTTGGATCAGGTTATATAAAGCTTAGCTAGAATTATAGACCCTAAAACTAAAAGATAGGACAAAAAAGAAAAACAGAAGCACAAAAAGGACAAAAGAGTAAAAAAAAAGAAGAACTGTGAGGAAATGAGGTTGATAGAGGATAGACAAGGGACAAACTTAATGAACAGAGAAAAGATCAACTTTAGGTAGATGGCAAAGAAGCACTTCAGTATGGAATAGAACAAAGAAAGTTTAACAGAATATGAGCTACAGGAACTATGGAATCGAAAGACGGACATAAGAAAATTATACTGGTGGCTTAAAAAGGTGTCCTACTTACAGAATACTCTTTCTCATTTGCATTTATTTTGCATTTCATAATTAAACATTTATTAAAATATTAATTCCACAGTGAACCACCACCACAGTTTTAAACTGGCTTACGCATAAACATTCAAATAGGAATGCGGCCAACAGGGATGGAAATATGTTAAGAATTTTCTACTTCAACTCATTCATTATGGGTAAGGGTTGGTATTTTTTCTGGTTATTTATTATGATATTTCATTGAAAATGAATGTCTGTAACATGCAGGGCGACAGTGAGACATTACCACTGTGCTTGGCAATATCATGCAAGAAAAAGTAACGGGACAAAATTATTAAAAAGAAACAAAAAAACATTTTTGTCTATCCATAAGCATTCTGTATTTTCTCTTAGCATTTGCAAGTTGACAATACTGGAGAAACTGTTCAGTGTGATCATTAAAGCTGCTGAGCACACTGACAAGCAAGCCACCTCGGTGGCATGCTAACAGGCTAGCATTACTGCTCTGGTGTGGCTTTAGCATTAAGCTAACAGAGGCTAAAAAGTAATCAGTCATTCTCTGAAAAAATGAAAAGTAAGGAAAGGAACTTGTCTTTCCATCCGCATCTGAATGGATAACATGACATCAAAATGCTCACCTACTCAAGCAGTAAGGGCAAAACACACAAGTGCAAAATGAACTAGATCTTTTGCTAAGTTCTACATTGGGTTTAGGGACTACTTCATAGAGGCCCATTTTATCTAGCCTAAACATATTCAGGAGTATTTCTTGGTGAGGAGGGACGGCAGTACCTGCCCCTTCACATTAGCATTCAGAATACTCCGCTTACATATTTGCCAACTCTTTTGAAGCAAGTTCACAAATAAAGAAATTAGTTTTAGGGCAAATTAACCCTCAAGAGTAAAGTTCATATAGTCAAAAATGTACAATGTTTTAACTGACGCCATAGCGTTACAATGAAAGACCCCATGAAATTACTTTAAAAATACAATTTCCTTGTGTTTGTTGATGCATTTCCTATGGAAACACAAAGTTTAGGTACATGAACATGTTGAAACGTTCACACCTTGTTGCAAAAGGTTTTGGGGAGAAACTTATGTCATGTTTTTGCAACATGAGCCACCAATATATTTGGTCTATTTTCCTATAACAGCATGACTGTAAAATTGAAATGCATATCTATCTCGTACTATAAATAGACTGAATGACACAAAAATGAATTTTGATTCCATAGGGTCTTTAAGACAGAATCACACTTTGCTAATTTAGAATTTGGCCTAGTTTTATCTCAAATACATTTTTCTTCTTTGACACAAACCCCGTCCTTTACTCTGAGGGGTCTTCTAAACGTCTTTATATAGAGAAGGCAATTATGCAAATAAATCATAAACCATAAACCATATTAACTTAGCTAAATGATATAATACAAACGCACTAACTTACATGCAACCTAAACTGGCAAGAATAATGAAAGACTGTAATTTTAACCATCATCAAAAAAGTTCAACGGAAAAGTAAACAAATCTACTTGTAGGTCTAAGGCATGAGAAGTGAGATTTGAAAGGAAGAACTTGAAAAGAACTTGAAAAAAGGATAAAGAGAGCACATTCAATTGGTCAGATAATGGTTTTAGGATTATCTGACTGGTGCTAGCTAACAGGTTAGCACTTACCCTTGAGTCCAGCTAGAAGACAGCAGGGTAAGAAGGGACAAACCAGAATAACATAAAGACTAGCAACAAGGCTGAAGAAAAAGCAGACACGAAAACCCTGACTCCCCTACAGCTGCAGGACTAAAGAAGGGTACAAGCAAAGCATGAACGAAGAAAAACGTAAAATACAACCACCTGTACTCAGAGAGAGAGAGAGAGAGAGAGAGAGAGAGAGAGAGAGAGAGAACTGCTGCAGATGATTTTGACAGGATTCTGAGATTCACGCAGATGCATTTGAACACTAATAAGATCTACATCAGACTTAACTCCATCACTAATACATTTACCAACACTGTACTGGCAAATACACTTACCTTCTGACATTAAAATTTCAATGCTGGTCAAATGTGTATTTGATGCCAGTATCAGCTTCTAAATTGATTCTATGAAGGTACTGCATTCGGTACAAAAACGTAAATCCCATCACATATACATCAAGTCAAATTTATAAAGTAATTGTTATAAAACTATTTCACTGTCTGCAAAGTACAAAACCAAAGTACTCAGGTATTACAGTATATTTAATTTTATATTCCTTTTACATAACTGTTTGTATTCAATTGAAAAATGATTTCTTAATGCATCATTAATGTACTTTGTTTATTTCATTTTACATTTAAAACAATTTCCATAACCTTCATAGTATTCTAGAATCTGCAAAAACCTTCTGCAGCAAAGTGTTGGGAAGTCTGTCTGTGTGTGTGTGTGTGTGTGTGTGTGTGTAGTTTGTTGTATTTTCCACTAGTCTGTGCCATTCAAGACCACCTAAGGGTGTGTTAAGGTGGAGGGTGAAACATTTACACAGTGTAATAATGTTTCAGACTGAAGAGGGTCTGTGTAACAGTGAGAACAAATTGAATGGCATCTGAACTTGTGAGGGAATCATCTGACCACAAGAAACATTCACAAACAGGACAAAATCAATGGAAAAACAACACAGAATCTTTAGATTTTCTATATGCAGTTAAAACGTATGCTACCATTGGTCTGGTGTATCAGTTTTGTGATCTATAACATTGCTATGGACAAATGCGGAATTAGATGCACACCAAAAGACAAGATTCTGAATAGCAGGATCTATTATTATTTAGATAATACAAAGAGACTTGATGTTATTGTGAAATACGATTTTAGTTTGTGGAAATAATTTTTACTTGAGCAAAAGATGGTTCAGTTGTTGGTGAGAACTGTTGTGGCACAATACTGGCAGAATCGTATTTAAGCGGAATGCGGCATTGTAATGTTAATAAAAAAGAGATGTCTTTTAAAATAGTAATACCATAATATTATTTTTTAAGAATTGTTGGGTAAAATTCATGATGCACAAAGATGAACAATTTCTGAATAAATCATTCATAAAATCATTTATTGGTAAATTTCCACATTGATATAAATGCAACTCTATGTGAGAATATAGTTATGAACGATTTACACAGATATTGTTATTTTAACTTCCCTGGCTGAAAAAGTCTAACACACTTTTTTAAGGGCATTCAAGTTAAAATGCATAAGGGGAGAAACCAGTGTTCAAATTACTGGGTTGGGGGATGTGAGACCGTCAACTGGCCGTCATAGACCCCCTAGTTTTTTCGATCTTACCTTAAAAAGTAAGAGCTACCTAACCGCACTGTGAAGCATCATTCATATTAAGTACCAAATTTGTTAGTACAGAATTTGTAATGGGATTGATTCCTAACAAAATACACCAAAGCCCCAATATACTGTAGGACATGCTGCTAATATGAGACAGAAATATATGTTATATTAATAAAAAATATATATAATTATCACTGAGCTGTATTATATAATGTAAATTATATATATATATAAATTATATAACACTCAACAACTACAATAATTAAAGTGCAGTACAGAGATATATGTAAAGTTTCTAAGAACTACTTAATTTCTAAGAACTGCTAACGGTTTCTAAGAAATACGGTCTGACAAAATGTGGCCCCAACATCCCCCAAGACACTTTCGAACACTGGAAGAAACAAAGACAACATTGAATTAAACAAACTGCTTTACACTACACAGTCACTCTTACCTTTTAGTATGTTGAATTCAAGGTGACATCACTAGGACATTGTGAATTAATATGCAATAAATACTTTGTACTTAATTTATGGTGTGGTGTCACTAATATACAGTCCTGGACTTTTTAGAACAAACTAAATTCATTCATTATATTGAGTGTATCTATGTCACGGTGCGAGTGGATGGGGGACATTAGGTTAAAACTTATATAAAAACCAGTTTATAAAAGCTAAAGATTAGTCTGGTTCGGTATTTAATATACTCGCCATGTGAGCTTCATTGAATTATTTTATGTCAAACACTATTTATAGAAGTTAGGGGAGAAATCCTATCAGCTTTATCAGTTTTTGACTGACTGTAACGTAATGCTTTATTGATATGTTTACTTACAGAACTGAGAGATGGGGGCATCCATCTGTGCTGAAGCTCCGCCCTTAGAATTCAGTTTCTGGACCTGGGTGGGCGGGACAGGTTTGTGTGATTGGCCGGTTGCCCGATACATGGCCTGTACCCATAGGATGCGGTCCTGCTCATCATCGCTGGCAAAGATCACAGTGTCACCCTCCTTCACTGCGTTGAAGAAAGCCCGGCCTCCGTCTAGACCTGTGATCATGCAAAAAATAAATGACAAGAGCAAACGATGATTCATATCCATTTGCTATCAAAATGTTAGGCATGTTAGGCATGCTGATGTCGGATGCTGACTTTTAGATGTGTGAAGATGTGAAAATGTGAGTTTTACCTGGCTGTGGGTCAGTGTAGTCCACAGTATAGCCATCCAACTGCAGCAGCTCCTGTGGTTCTGACTTCTTCTCCCGATAGCTGCACATGGCAAAGGTGTACTGACTTACCTATAGCAAAAGAAATGCACAAAGAAAAAATATCAAAATCCGTTATGTAGACAAAAAAACGTGTTTCTTTATTGACAGCCGTATTTATGTTTTGCATAAATGTCGAGTTTAATTCACTTGACATTTACTATAGTAATCCACACAAGACATACTCATCCATGTGAACAAACCTGGACCAGAACGAAGAAGCGTTTCTTCCAGCGTTTCCAAACATTTTTGCCAACAGCCCATAAATACCTAAAGAAACAACCACAGGTTTCATCAATACTTCAATTCATCCTTTAAAACCCCAAACCATGGAACAAAAAAACAATCACACAATTTAGAGGTAAAATGCCAAGAAGAAAATATTAGGTCATGCAATTATAAATGGGCTTATTATACTCATTATAAACGCTTTTCTAAGATGATTGAAGAAAAGTCGAAGAAACATGACATCTTTTAGTGGGTTATGCATTTCTTGACCTTTGAAACATTTTCTAATGACACTAGAGGAGGGAAAGTGGTCTAAAAGCAGCACAGATAGTCTGCTTAACCTCCAGCAAATACTCAATGAAGTTGGAATCTCTTACCCACAAGCCTTCATGTTCTGAGGCTTATCCATGCGGACGGCGAGTTTGATCTTCAGATCTTGATCGGGGCAGGCCTTGGTCACAGTCATCTTATGCAGCTCTGCCTGCTTTGGGCTGTTTGGAGTCGGGTGAAGGACAACCTAATTATTTAACATGAGAAAACACAAGACCACGATCAGACCAGACAAATATAAGCCCAAAGGTCATAAATATAAAACAGTAATAAATGTGGACTTTAAATTGAGTTTTTTAGGTATCTAAAAATTAGAGGAACACGTTATAGACGGTTCCAAAGCAACAACATAAACAAACGTTACTGCGCATGCACGCTTTTGTGGCCCAAACTTAACTTCCAGTACACATCCGCAAAAAACACATCCCTGCAGATTATTTCTGATAACAAGCAAAAGAAATAACAAGTAAATTACATCAGCTAGCAAGTTAAAAGTATGTCTAGTCAGTATTATTTTGGGTTACCAGTAGAAGAACCGTTACTTGGCTAAACCTAAATGCGACAAAGTTACATGACCCATTCAACAAATTTAATTTAATACCCATTTAATAAAATGAATATACAATAAAATTCAACAAATTGTTTAATACAATTATTATACAATACAATATTAACATAAATTAATATTAATATAAATTAAATTAAATCTAAATAGTTAAATTATTAGCCACTAGCCAGACAATCAACAAACACAGAACGAAAGTTCATCCGATGAAAACCTTAACTATATCTATCCGACTATAAACCTTATCAGCTTGGCTCATGAATATTAATTAGGATATGTAATGTTTAAAGCAGATAAGTGGACACTATTTGTAAATAAGGCAGAGGACATGACCAGCCAGCTACTTTCTTTTCTTTATTAAAATATAATTAATAGTCAGGGGAAATATTTAGGTCCCTGCTTGAATCTATACACATAACATATATCTGTACATATAACCAACGCAATCTCAAATCGCATTTTACGACGTGGGATAATTTAGGCTAATTCGTAAGAATTCGTTTTAGTACGATTTGCTTTCGCGCCAGTGACGATAGGTGTAGAGGCGGGGTTAGGGGTGGGCCTTCAGTATTGCTTAATCGTACGATTTTGTACGAGTCACAATGTTTAAATTCATACGATTAGCCACCTCATAAAATACTTACGACTTCCCGTGAGATCAGGTTGATATAACATGTAAACTTATAGCAAGCGTCTGTCCCGGAAACTTATCGAAATCATTTTCACACACTCAGTAACCGGATAAAGAGGTTGAGTGGGTGTGTGAGCTGATAATGCCATATTACTTCACCAGTCAGCGTTTTGGGCGAAATTCTCAACACTCAATTAATTTTGGCTCATGCCTCTGTGTACCGAGACTTAGAAGCTGCTGTTTTTCTTTTGGCACCTTATCAGAGAGTTTCTCTCTTAGTCTCCACTGTGTGTTTTTCATTCTGGTTTTCTCTCTCTGATGAGTTGGCGTAATCTTTTTCTCAGCAGAGCTAAAGGCTTAGAGATGCCTGCCTACCTCAGCCTTCACAGAGACAAGTTTATGAAGTCTGAACCAAGCATCCGGCATTAGTCACAGAGAAAAAACATGTTAGTGGATCGTAATGAAAGGACCTCTGGGAGAAAAATGAGCGACAACGTCCATCTATCCATCCATCCATCCATCAATCCAACCATCCATCCATCCATATGTCAGTCAAAAAAGTCAAGAAAAGTGTTAAAAAGTGAAGTGTTACCCTTCCAAGCTCCTTGTCCTCCAGGGCCAGCACTCCAGTGCTCTCAGTGAAGAGCTTCACTTTGACTGCTGGCAGAGGGTGTGTGGTGGTGAAGTCTCCTTGAGTTCCCCAGCTGTGAACACACAAACACTGTTCACATCTTTGATTCATGGCCTTTTGCACTTGCTGTCTTCTGGGCACTGGAACACACTTTTCATCCATCTCACACACAGAAACCACACACACGGTACAGTCAGTCCCTCTTTTATACTTTATCATTGCATAACCACCTTTGGATATCTCACAGCCCTGGTTTTCGTTCTGTTGCGTCTGATGGTGAGACAAACAATCTCTGCAATCCTGCTTAGCTACATGACGGGGCTGATGAAATCTTTGGCTAACAAATCATTTGATAAGGTCAGAAAACTCCAGTACTGAATGTCAAGCGCACGCGAGACAGACGGACGAGTAAAGTGTATCATTTGAAGTTTTATACGAAATACGTTCAGCAGATGGATAGGCTTTAGTGATTACAGGTACGAGATTCGCCCACACAGCGGACAAGGCTGACATTTGAAAAATAAACAAATAACTAAGAGAAGATTTCCAGAGTTCACACCTACACTAACATTTATGCTAGGGCTGTTACGATATCAGATTTACAATGCACGATTATTGTGGGCAAACGTATTCGGGGTATCAGTATTATCACAATATCTATTGTATGAAAAATATCGCATGAATTAAATTCTTCTACAATTTTACTTATTTTCATTTTTGGTCAGTGAATCACACCCAAAACATGAGTCAGACCATTGTGGCTCTTGAAGGGATAGTTAACCCAAAAATAAAAATTCTGTCAGTATATACTCACCATCTTGACATTTTAAACCTGTATGACTTTCTGTCTTTACCAAAATACAAAAAAAAGATATTTTGAAGAATGTCGGTAAGCAAAAAACGTTGATCCCCATTGACTTCTACTGTAGATGCACAAAACCAATGCAAGTCTATAGTTTTTTTGAACCAACATTCTTCGAAATATCTTCTTTTGTGTTCTGCAGAAGGAAAAAGTAATACAGGTTTGAAATGACAAGAGGGTGAGTAAATGATGAGAGAATATCCCTTTAAGGCAAAATATTAAAGGGGTGCGGAATAATTTACAGTATTATCGTATATGTAGTATTACCACAATATTGATATTCATTTTTTTTCAATATCACATTTATTACATTATATTAATTAATACCGGTATATTAATACATGCCATTCTGGAATATTGCTCTGATAGGCTATTTGTGACATTGATTCTTGATTCTGATTGTCCAGTTTACTGTGTGTGTATATTGGGTAAAGCCACCATAAAGATGAAATATAACAACTTAATGTAATGTGCTGCAGTTCTGCTTTGCTTCAGGCTTCTGCCTTCAATTCTGCATGTATGAAAGATTGAATCAAACTCATAGAACTCAAATGTGCTTTATATGCTCGTACTGTCATTGTAAATATGTATACGTCAGAAAAAGATATGATGCAATAGTATCGAAACGTTCACCTAACAAAACATGGATACACTCTCTCCCCTTCACACACGCAGAGTGAGGGGTAGAGTAGAGTTGGCCTACTAAAGCAGGAACACGTGACCCGATCCGCTGCCGTGGAAACAGGCTGCACATTTCAAAAGCAGCAGTCAAATGCGACAGATCAGAAAGTGGGGAGAGAAAGAGAGGGGGAAAGGAAGAGATGGAGCTGGTGTCAGAGGGAAATCTGCTATGTGTGGTGGGAAGTGTGATATATCGCAGAGACAAGTGACAAATTCAGATTCAAATGATGAGCACAATCGTCAATCTGTTGAGAACCACCAGAGGGCGATAAACAAAATGTCTGGGTGGTTGAGAATAGATTGAGACCATTAGCAAACGCCCCTACAAAACTGTTTATCTGTGTCAAACTTGTGAGTAATATGTGTGATTTGCATGCGAAGATATAAGATTGTAAGGAACATTGCTTGCCAAATGTCTGCCAGGGAGGTTTGGCACTATGTTATTGTAAGGCTTTTTAAATATTTCATAACGCTGAGTCAGCCATCAGGACAGATTGCGTTAATCTTCTGGTAAAATATTTCGTTTCTGGGCGAATGTATGTATGGTTTCTATGGAGACAAAGTAGTTAGCATTCTAACATCGCTAACGGCTAGTGTCAGAAGGTTGCTGATGTTGCACATGGCCAGGCTTCGCTGAACTGTGTGTACAGTATTTGTCAGGCCCGGGGGGAAATTTTTATTACTCAAACGTTGTTCTTTTTTCAAAGCGCGGCGGTTTCATGGAGACATTCATGGAGATTCATGGTTCGTTTAAGTAACAATTTTGCTTTGGATTTATTTCCTAAAGAAGTACACAAACACAGAAATACACAAAATAAATTCATGACATACAAGAGTGATAAATTAAAATGAATTAAGAGAGAAATATAATATTTAAGTTCATATTAAAACCTCTGACTTTGTTTGCAGCTATCTAAACAAATTTGAGCAAAGTTTGTGATCTTTTCCTGTAATGTTTTGAGAAAAAACAGACCGTAGTACTGTACATCTGAGAAGCAGAAAAGAAATATTAGCTCATTTATTTTATAGCTGTCTAAAAGAACAACTGAGATATTAAATAGATCTCATTTGAAATCTTTCTTAAACATCTGATTCATAAACTGAAATACTTAAGAAAAATCCATCTGAATGTCAAAATAGCTTTTCCCGTTCAGCATCTTTTCCATCCACACTTCTCTTAATCTCTTTCCATCGGCATGTCTGTTTGATGTGACACATTCTCGTGTGTCCATTAACGCTGTTATGCTTTGCCAAAATGAGCCAATTCTTCCTGTTTCCAGCTGACAATGCAGTATGAATACATGAATATAGACAAGAGTTCCATGACTCACACTCATGAGGCTTTTATAAAAGCTAAGTGATTTATTCTTGAAAAAGGAAAAGAGATTGAAAAGTGAAATTTAAGAAACCAAAGAAGGGCAAGACTGAATCAGAATTATGGATACAGAAGAACAGAAAAGCAGGAAAACATACAGGATTCAAATGAGACGAAGGTGAGTACACGATGACAGAATTTTCCTTTTTGGGTTAACTATCCCTTTATATCACCCTTTCAAAGTATTTTAGCTATATCCTCCAGCTCTGGAAAGAAAAAAGATAAAAAAGGAAAAAATGTCCTTCACAATAATGCCTCATTCTAATTCTTCCTCCTCTATGGGCCATGAAGGTGACCTTGTTAAATAAAAAAACTGTATTGCCATCCAAGGACACAACGTGTGTACGTGTGTGACTGTGCACATGAAGTCTAGCATGTGTGATGGTAGAATCTAAATGCAAATTCTCACGTGACGTCATTATTTTTCTCTCTCTTCCTCTCTCTCGACCCTCCACTGGGATACGCACTCCTAATCAGTTTCTTCACAGCTGATTACTTTTCTGAGAGTACATGGAGGCGGTGTCTTGTATTCCGTTCTCTCTCTCTCGGCCTACTACACCCCCCTCTCTCTTTGGCTCATTGTAAATTGGCATCTGATCCAATGATGGAACGCGGGGTCCAAAAATAGCACCACATCATGTGCTCATCTCTTGAGTATCTGCCCCTGGCCAAATAAGATAAATTTTACTAGGAGGACGCAGAACCTGAAACTGTGTTGTCATCACAAACCGTTCTGTGTTATGGATGTTATCCACATCCCTGATGTTTTTTGCAGGACATTATGACCGGTACTGTAAAGCCATACATTGCAAATGCAAAAGGGGCTTTGACTATACTACAGAACTGTACAGAGGCCTTATAACTAAACAGTAGTTTATTATTAGTAATATAACCAATATATCAATATGTGACATTTGGTATGACATCATGTAAAAACCAACAGAAGTGATATTTGGGCAATTCCATCCAAATGTCAACTTTAAGATGGTACAGTAAAAAAGTCTTTACCAAAGGTTTCCATCATACTGATAGGTCATACTCATGTGAAGTCTCTTTCAAGCACTTGTTTTTAAAGCATAATTTTCCAAAGTCAGATTAGTGAAATGTCACATCCATAACATTCCATATTCCTCCTAAAATTACTATTTTATGGTCTATAAAGAAGAGCCATCCCATCTCCATTTGTTGGGTATTATTGCTTTTGGTTTGCACATTTTAATTCACAGAAATAGTACAAAGTATGTTGTCTCTCAAAAACGTGCATCCTTTTTTTGTCACATCCATAATGCATGCATTTTTCTCTCTTTTAAAAATAGAAAACTCATGCATAGACTTTTATTCTCCTGGTGGCTTATCAGCAGGGGTTTAGTAAAATATAAACAGTTGATTCAATATATTGGTAATAAATACATTAAATACGTTTTGACTGAAAATCACCTCCATAACCCTAAAATTGACCATTTTATGTCTCTTTCAAGCTGTACTGCGTCTTCAAAAGACGCATATAATGTAACTTGTAATATTATAACAATATAAATGTAAAGATTAACAAAATAGTGTAAATATAATTCTCAATTCCAAATTAAGTAAAAAAAAAATGACACAATAGAAGAAAGATTGTGGCTTACGTTGGTTTGGAAGCCTCAGCCTGGTCCGTCTGTAGCTTCTCTCCACCTTCTACCTCCATTGTGCAGTACACGATGCGGTTGGGAGCCAGCGACTTCAAACCCTGAACCTCCATAATCACCACCTACACAAGAGGAACATTCATCCCATGAAGAACATTCAGCTGTATTTCACTGGCAGGTGTGCTTTGTAGCACATACTGTATATAAGAAATTATAACTTGGATGCTGTTGTTACAGTACCGTACCGTATGCTCCTGTGACAATCGTGCTTAACTTTTTAACCATATTATCAACCTCCCATTAGCACCGTTTCTGACATTCATTGAATAAGCGTTGTTTACATCTGTACTGAATCAATCCACACACCTAGAGCACCTATAACCTATATGCTACAGTTGCTTAAGGCTCCCCAAAACAAAAGAGACTCCAAAGACTTGAACCCAGCCTATCAAATCTATAAAACACTGTCACGTCTGCCTCTGTGACTCCTAAAGCTGTGCTACATTATTATCAATTGCCCTGAAAAAGAGCTAGCTGAGGGTTGTATAACTAAAGCAAAACCTTGGACCTGAGAGCAGAGATTTCTCATAGGCATTCGATATTCTCTGGGATCATTTATCAAAAATGCAGTACTGTATAACCCTTTTTTAATATGCCGCAGCCCTTTCTGTCTGCAGTCTAGCATCATATCTATAATTTATGCAATAGCAAGACTTCAAACCCCTGAAAAAATTAAAATCTCACAGAAGCATGTGTTAAACTAACACTGCAGCTGGTAATATTGCTAAATTTATCACTCCTTCACACTCTAATTTTCTATCAAAGCTCTGTTAATTTAAGACAACGACTGCCGACAGATACTTACGATAAGACAGCGAGGTTCATTTTTATGTAATGCAACATGTATGAACACAGGCTCTCTGTGATCTATTATAGCAAGCATTAAAACAGCATTTGACATTTTGTATTGAAAAGTCAATTTTTTTATATATATATATATATCAGGCTCCAGAATTCTATTGACAAATATTGTTTAAGTCAGCCCATTTTCAGCAGTTCAAATGACTAAAACCAGATAAAACATAACAATAATAATAATGAGTTTCACTAGCAGTAAAGGCAAAAGATGGTTAAGCCAGAAAATACTATTGTCTCTGCGCATAAAACTGGGATAGGTTGACCTATTTCAACATTAAGGTCCTGTGTATGAAATTCATACAGCATTTAGGGATGCTATAGAAACAACATGGCGGATTCCATGTGGACCCGCGGTGTGTGTACATAGAAATACGTCATTCTAATGTAAAAAAAACATAACGGTTCATTATGTAAGGTCTTTAAACACCTCTGAAGACAGTTATGTATATCATATTGCATTGTAATTGTTTGTTTGTGTTTTGCCAAAGAAAGTCATTTGGACAATCTGGGAAGCGTGAGTAAATTATGAGATGTGTTTCTGTGACCTCAACTCTACATAAGTTTAAATAACTTATATGAACCTGTCCTTTAAAAGATTTCGCTACAGCTCTGAGAACAGTGCTTTAGGGAGATTATTAATACAACATTAGGTCTATATAAAACTGTTCTGAAAAGGTCAGTGGATGACAAGTGTAATGAAAGACAGAATGTCTAAAACAGAATCTTCACTGTGTGCAAAGCAAAGTCACAGAGGACCTTAGGTTGGCCTCATCATTACAGGGTCCTGGCCTTGAGCACAAAATAAAAACACTGCCCGAGGGTTCTTACCTCCAGGGTGAAAGACAGCACAACATCAGACTTGGACAGCTGGTTTTCATCTTCCTGTCCCATGTCAATGATAGAGGTGTTGTGTCCCCTCTTTAGCTTCTGCAGTTTGAATTCTCCTCCCTTTGAGACCGGCATGCTCTCGAGGTTAGCCATGAGCTGGTTGACCGAGCTCTTCAGCTCCTCAATATACATAGCCTCCATCTCCTTTGACACAAACTTGGGAAATTTGCCAGCCTGAAATTGAAAAGAAAATACTCCATTTCAAATATCAGATCAGGTTTAAGACATTTAAAACTGGTGCATTGGTTCATAAACAACATTCCTAGCAAACAATCAACTGATCATAACATCAGACAGTTTTTATTCATGAAAAGTGTAAACGGTCATGTAAACATAATAAATATTCATAACCATTCGTAACAATCGGCCATTTCGTAACGTCACAACCAGAACATCTGTGCAAACCATCCACTGCCCATCACTTTTAAAACAAAGTGACGCCTGTGGTTGGTTTGACAGGAACGTTGTTCCAGGACCAATGAAAAATATTGATTTAGGACCACGTCCTACTTGGCAAAAATCACAGCCAGCCAGTCTGAATTATGAAGTAAATTTGGGTACATAAACTGAATTGGCGGAGATATAGTGGAACTGATGCCAGTACTGTTTACAGCACCTCCAGTGAATCTCAGTCCACGTGTGAGTGATCAAGTGATGAGACTTACCCGAGCAATCTGATCAGCCATCTGCAGACGCCCATCCAGTTCTCTCCTGATCTGAGCTGCTTGCTCGTCCAGATTATCTAACTGTGAGAACACAGACGCGTTACATTAGGTACTATCACACCTCAGGTTTCATGCCCGTCTATATATCTCCAGAAGGCAGACAATCAATTCTGATCCATGTTAAAGCATCCCCGCACCCCATGAGTAAAATAACTGGGGTCAATGGGGTCACACTTTGAAGAGCTAAATGGTCACACGCATCCTAAATAGAGCTGAAAGGGCAAGCTCATGTTTTTTTTATTATTGTGTGTGATGAAGCACTTTAATGTATTTTGGATATGGAGACCATTTAATCAGCATTTTTTTGATGTATTGTGGCTTTTTCAGTCCAGTGTCTGTTGAATTAAAAAAAAAATCTAACCTCAGGAGTGACAAAGTCATCCAACAGCAATGTGAAAGACTGACAGCATGACAAGACACATTAAAACTGTGATAAAAACGGAGGTTATCACATAAAAAAATATTTTAGAACTTTTCCTAAATACATTTACAAATATTGTTGTATTGCTTAAAAGTGAAAATGAACTTGTTTTCTTTGCAGTATTTGAGGTCTGATAAAATACAGAACATCTTTTCTGTTATTTTGACCTGTTTCTCCAGTTTTCATTTTAGTGTTAAATTTGGGAGAAATATTGTTCCCAGAAGAAGAAGATCATTTTACCTAAACACAAACCTATAAATAGTGAATTCAGAAAAACTGAAAATGATATCATTTTTTCTGTGGATGATATTCAATTGTATTAATCTGTCCCAAAATCACAGACATTATTTATTACCCATTTTTATTACTAATATGCAATAAAATGTAAAAATTATATAAAATCTTATTTATATAAAATAATAAATAATATTATATTAAATAAATAATAAATATGTATCAAATAAATAAGTAAATATAATAATAATAATAAATAAAAATAATATAATAAAATGTATAAATAAAAACTACAGTTTGAGGGGTACTATTTTAAGACTATTTATATATACTTTATTTTCTTATTTATATGTTTTATATGATTTACCTACAAGTTAGTAGATCTTTATGTCTTACTAATCGTACAAAACTCTGTAAACCAGACATAGCATAAAAAAACCTTATATTCCTCCATCTGTAACCATTATGTCCACTGCTCAAAAATACAGCAGACCATAAATTCAACAGTAAAGCATAAACTACATCAGCATGCACACAGAATCCAGGAAAGCTGGGAAACCCCTATGGAGAAGTAAATCTGATGTGTTGGAACAGAGATAATCTCTTCACCCCTGATAACTCTGTTGCGTGAGCGTGGGTGTGCGAGCGTGTCACTGCCTGTTAGTGTGTGTTATGACATACGAAGCATCCCCATCACTTCCTGTCTATGTTACTCTCTTGCTCTGGTCCTAACAGAAACCAGAAGCGACAGCACCACGGCAACCCTTGCCATGGTGACAGTCATTCTGGAGTGGGGAACCCTGTCACATGGGAGTCTTTGTCCCCTCGAGTCCTGTCTGTCTTCTGCTTCGCTCTCCGGGGGCTGTATTCTAATTAAGCATGGCTCAGCAAATAAAAGTGTGTGTGTGCATGTGATTGTGTGTACACGTGTGGCCCTAAGAATAGATCTAGAGACCGCATGCTATTGAGGTTGTAGAATGCATGTTTAGAGTTTTATACAGCAGAACCCTCAGATCAACTAAAAGCTTTTAGTTAAATTATTGAACATATCCCATTGGTCTTCTAACATCAGTCTGCCATATTGTCTTTCCTCAGTTTCTTTATAAAAAAACAACAACCACTGAATGACCTTAAACGGCATATAGCCAGCGCCACATTGACTTAATGACATGTTTTATAGAGATGTTGTGCCATAATGAAACTGTAACAGACGACGTCCGCCTCAGAGATGTAAAAACTGACACACCTGAGTATGTCTCTTCAGCTCTTAAAGTTCACAAATAGGTCATTATAAATAATTGACAGGAGTAGACATCCATAAGCTGGTCAGGACAGGAGTCGACCGCATGTACAGTAAGCAAACTGAAGGTGGATTTATTCAGCAGGCTTCTGTTGTGTTTGGAGTACAAGGTAAACGGCTCTTTCATCGAAAGCCAGTTTTAATAATTGACGCCAAACAAAACATGGAGGCTGAAGTCTCTGGCTTTCTCTCTATAGAGGTCATCATTAGTGTATTTATTTATCTCTGTTTATTTAAGAGACGGACCAGCTGCAGCTCCAGTCTGCCATGACAGGGACGTATGTTTTCTGCAGGGACTCTTCTTTGCAGATGTGTGCCGGAAGTTTGGGTCACAAATGCGTGCATGCGCAGTAACGTTTGTTTATGTTGTTGCTTAAAAACTGTCTATAAACCACTTTGGAAGACCTAAACAAAGCTTCCATCACTAGTCCATAAGAACTTTAGTTTTTACAAGTGTTAATAAGACTTTCAACATAGAAAAAATATGTCATAAAATGTGACAAATATGAGACATACAAAAGTCTAAGTAATTAATTCTTTGCTGTGTTGTTTATCTGTGGAAAGCAGTAAACAGAATTATTCAGTCCTGGTCGAGACACTGAAATTAAATTCCAAAGAGTTTGAATCCTTCTCAATTCTTTTAGACTCTTTTAGACGTTTTTAAAAGACTTTTGTCTCATGTCTAACATTAACTCATGTAGCACCGGTGACGGACACTTGATGGAATTAGATGCGGTCTCAATCCTTATAAGCTTCCGACAGCTGTTACCCCAGATTTCTCCTAACAGAGACTCACTGCATCAATAATATATTCACACATTTAGATTTGCTGATGGCAGAAACTGTGCTCAGCCTCGCTTTTCTCATCCCCCCTTCCCACTGTTTTCTGCTTTCACCACTCTCATTCACAGCGTTTCTCTCTCCATCACCCCCCACCTGTCTTGATTTTCTCTCTTCCCTTAAAGGCTACTGTGTGCTTGTGGGAGACTGACATCTGTGATACTGTGTGAAGTAACGGGACAGATAGCACGAGAGTCGAGTGACTGCACCCTACAGCCTGACCTTCAGCTGTCCAGTGATATATTCTAAACCCTGAACATCTTGCCCACTTTATTATTGATCTGCTGGCCAGTCCAGCAGATAGGAAGTGACAGGGGTTGTGTGTGTGTATATAGGTGGGGTGAGCAAAATCAGAGAATTTAGACACCTATATAAACTGTAAGCATTTATCTGCTACTTTAACAATATTTAGCTGTAAAAAAATATTTAGCTGTTTGTGTTTACAGTTGCAGTTTACACGCCATCTATACCGTACACAGTGTGGCATGATGCAACCTTGTTCTTTATGGTTTCTGTTGTCAGTTGTTATATAGCGCAGCATCCAGTAGGAACAACATTTCTGTTTATAATAGGTTCTATAGCCACGTCGCATCGCACCTCTCGCATCTGGTGTAGACAGGGTGTTACACTTGCTCTGTGATATAAAAAATGATTTAAAGGACCACAAATATGCATGTAGATGAGCAATAATTCTCCAGAGCCTATGAAAGCAGATGTTGTATAATGAAAACTTTCAATAAATTGTTTTAAAAAAGACAACCAATTATATACGTTATTATGTAGAACAAATGCATTGTTTCAAAGCAAGCAAAACTGCATGAAAGTGTGAATGATCATTGGCAGCGTGAGTGTGTGTGTCATAACCCTGCTGGTTCCTTCTGAGCTGTTGATTAGTGGAGCACATAATCAGCTCCTGTCACTGGCTGCAATGACACAACCTCTCTCTACCTTTCTCTCTCTCTCTCTCTTTCTATTGAACGTCTGCACTGCTACTGTTTCTTCTATGCAGTACACACATACACATTCAGAAACCGCTTCAGGTTGTTGGGTCAGCTGTGATGGCCGCTACAGTTCGTAACAACTTTTCCAATTGTTTTAGGGAGCTTTAAATACAGGCACTTTAAATGCAAATCACCCTGCATCACAAATGAAAAGATGTTGATCTTTCAGAGAGAGAGAGAGAGAGAGAAAGAGGTTGCCTGCATTTCAAAAACAAACTATAATTATACAGTCCCCCACAGTAGTGATTTCCAACCAGGCCTACGTGTACCTCAGAGGAAACTTAAACAAGTTTCAGTGGGTTTACATTTAGTTTTATTTTAATTAAAAATCTACAGAATAGAATTACATCTTGTGTTTAAGTGTTTGTGTTATTGACTTACAAAAGTCCCCATGTAATCATAACTGAAATGTTTTGGCTTTTGACTGAATCTGGATCTCAGAGACTTAGTTTGATCTCTGCATTTTTTAGATTGTTTGTTCATCTGCAATACATCTCTGAGATGCTCCTGTCAGAGGTCATATAGACATCTAGAAGATGTTTATGATTTAGAATGCATCTAAAACTGCCTTTTGAAGCTGTTTATCGGATGTTTTCCAGATCTCCTGATCTTTAGCAGACATCTTACAGACGTACCCTCGGCTATCTGGGTAAGGATATATATAAACTTACAAGATATATAAAACTTCCACCAAGATGGCACTTGAGCTTCTCATCAAATTGCAGTCTGTGGGTGAGGTAAATGCAACTGGATATTTTAGAGGGTGAGGAGCCAATCAATATGTCCTGCCTTAACTTCCTGTTCAGTGGAAATTACTCCGATGCATCAGACAGAGCTGCACATTTCAAAGCACATACAAATGCGATGAAAAGTGCATAGCAATGCTGCTGTAGGTTGACCAGACAACAAAGAACAGACAACACGAGAGACTAAACAGGAAAGGCTATTGTATTGCTAGGGTTTGCCAGGTAATTCAATCGGGCGGCTCTTGAGAGGTGTGTGTCTCAGAAAGAATCTATTTATGACTGCAGGGAAATGAGTGCGAATGGGCCGGTTTATGAGCTTGCACTAACTATAGTGCTCAGCACATTCGGTTTTCTATTATCACTATGTGATTCAAGCTGACGATTTAGGCAGTAAAGATATATTAGTGATTACTATAATATGTGAATAATTCAAAAACTATACACTTTATATGACCATATCCTCTTATATGACCCTAAAATGCAGTTTTCTAGGTTGCAGTAATGAGTTTGTAATGCTGCATTAGAGTGAGACATGTTGACTGTGTGCTCAGGTGCTATGGCAGCGCCAAACATTGAATATATTACGTATTTGCAAACGCCATTTGCTGAAACACTCCTGCCCGCCATAGTTCATTAACCATTGCGTGGCGAAATAATCAGAGAGCAAAGCTAAATTCGTATTCATTCATCCTCCTCTGACAGACTTCCTTTAAAAGGTTTCTGTTCATTAATGCCGAAACGGCTGATGATTGCCTTTGAAATTAAATGGCTTCCATGTTCTCCTCTGAAATATGCAGAGTAAATATGCACGTGTCACATGTACGACCTCTCTCTGTTAAGTACTTGAACCAGACGAAGGTAAATAAATCATTTTTTATTTGTGGTAATACGGCGTGTGCGCGTGCGGGCAGTCAATGGCGCAGTCGCTCCGACCGAACACGCAGAGTGCCAGACAATTTAGCCAATTACGTTTGATTGTGCTTTCATTAAATACACCACAGGAGGTATATGAAGCATCTTTTGGCAGCCGACGAGAAAACGCCTCTCACGCGAGGCCTTTGGCGACCCGCGCAGCAAAGTCCTTCCTGAGGATGAAGTGAAAGATGCTTTGGTTATTCTACAAAGGCACAATATGCTAGGTTTAATGTGGAGTGGCCTCAGCCGAAGTACATTTTCACATGTTCATCTAAACAGCTAGGGATGAATAAACCTGTAATAATGGAGGCGGTGAGAGAGATGGTTCTGTAACGCACTTAAGCCCTTTTGCGGTAAAAAGATAATTAAATCAATAAGGAGAATGCAATTGTCTAGAGGACAAAATTCAGACTTATATACATGGTGTTTCATTTCACACGTCTTATTTACCTTACACTCTCGTTCGAATTAGCATGGGGGTGGTTTTCTGTGTCTTCTGTTAATAATTTTAACCGTGTTTATGCATCTAATCTTGTCCAAATAGTGCTGAGATGTACTGAAAAAGTAACTTTTTTCACATTAGTGTACTGTAGGTACCATCCGCATTTGATGAAATAAAAAACCTGAACATGCCAGAAAATCATAGGAAAACATTATTTGGTTGTCACGGCAACATCGCTTTATCTCGCTGGTCTACTTGTCAAATGCAAATGGTAAAGAAGCCTCAATGCAGCAATTTTGCCCCAGCCAGCGCTGTGATGTTTTGACTCCTCTGACACGGGCACCGTCAGCGTCGAGTGGATTTTATGCTAAACTTCCTCTTTAGATTCTTATTCTGTTCCCATCATTCTGTCTGTCTGTCCATCATGATGACACTTTTACAGCTGATATGGACCTATTAACAATTTCCTACATCACGTCATGCTTCCCTAAAAGCATTTTGGAAATGTTATAGATCCCCTAAGTGCTTTCAACAAACGCCTATTCGCCCATATTTACAAATGAAGGACAATTAATTTGGATGAGAAAATAAATGTAGTCTCTAAGTAAAAGCTCTGTAAATGAACATCCCATCTGTGTAATATAAGATCCATTAAGACCGAAGTGGACAAACCCTGATTTTCTGTCACTTTAGCAGTGTTTTTTGGGGCTTTCTGAGCGACGATTGTAGGGAGACTGTATGCTAATTTCCCACCCTGAAGTTTCAGCTACCAGCAAAGGAAAAGTGGGTTAGTCATCTTCAAAGCACATTTGAGAGAGAGATTTAATGGCTGGCTGGCGGGATGGGAGGGGTGCTGCTCAGATGAGGGAAAAAACTGCTGAAATATGACAACCATAAGAGTGTAACTCTGCAACTTGTTAATGGTCATGTTGTGAACTGAACTTTTGGTAAGACTATACTCTTTTGGGTTAACACGTGTCATTTTGTTTTAGGCTAAAAACTTTCTCCTGCTGCAGGTGAAAACTATAAAAGAATAAATGTGAAATGTCAAGTTTTGCTTTGCCAGTATTATGAATTTGGAGAGTTGGAATTCCCCTTTCACATTCCATTTACACCCCTTTCCCTACGGTTACATTTTTCCGTACCTGACAGGCCTGGTACAGAAGCTGGTGCTCAAACTTCTTGATCCCGAGAATCTGCTGGAACATCTCGTAGAGCTGGTCTTTGCTCAGGATGAGCTCGGACGCAGCGCTGGCCGTCATGCGCTGCTGTGCCTTGCGTGGATCCTCGTCTCCACGGTAGATGGTGTCAAACTTAGCCATCCAGGAGCTCAGAACTGTCTCCTTGCTCAGACCGTCGATTTCCGGCAGGCTCCTAACACGCTTCTCAATGTGGCGCTTGAACACCTCGCGGCAGTCCATGGCGGACAACCCTCCCGTCTGGACCATCTTAGCCACGCGGTCGCTCTTTAGAAAAACCTGCGGATGCATAATTAACACCGTTGATAAAAGCAGAATAACAGTCCTGACCTTCAAAACGTTTCGCTTAGGTGACTTCAAAACATTTCTCATCTTGTTTTCAATCAGTCCAGTCTGCTGGAAGAAATTATGCCTCGGTGCATTCTTTAATATTCTATGCCTTGACAGATTCAACATCATCTACAATGATATACTGCAGTAATATAACCGACGACATTAAAGCCGGGGACGGCAATGGCAACTGTAAAATTTCAAAGCTTTGAAATTATGGGATGAGTGTGGACAGAAGTGTTATCGTCCTACATGCTTCTCTCTCTAAATTATTCAGAACATCTGTCCTTATTCAAATCAGAGCAACATTTGTGATTTTTTTAGCCAAACTGAAATGGCTATTGAGAACAACGCAAAATCCAACCGCGATCCAACTGCCACCTCTCTGGTGCCACTTGCATCTACTAGTGTTGCAAGTAAAATGTGATTTACGCCGTTACACAACAATTGGAAGCTTGGCAGCTGCTTTTCTTTGTTGCTTTTAAAAGCCCGTCTATCCTTCTCAGTTCAGGAAGACAAATAGAGCTCTAAATTGCTATCTGGTTCGAATCCAGGTTGCAATTCACCGTGGACTTCTCTGCCTGTGGCCTGCTATGTCAAACTGATTTGGAAATTAACTGTTCTGCAAACAGGCCCTGCGATGACTTTAGTTTTACTTTGAAATACCATAGGAACCTGAGAAACTGACAAATTAAAATAGGACTTATATTCAGACTGATTCGTCTATTTTGGAATCCAAGGTCAAAGGAATAATATAAGCAGTTAACAAAATATCCATTTCATAACTAATTGACATGGCCTGTTAGCACTGCAGAATATATTACAGTTGTACTACATGTAAATTTGTGTTCACAGTCATTGGAAACTTTAAATCGCCACAGGCACCAAGAACTAAATAAATATTCAAATTTTTGTTCTTAAAACTATTTTGCACAAACTATTTAGCATCCCAAACCGTAGCAACAGGATCTAATGCGGTGACCTTACCGCAATCCTCTAATCCATTAGCATAGCAATCTCTTCACATGGCATGTGTAAACACTTGAATTTGAGATGTGTTTTTAGCTAAGGAGAGCCATCCCTGAAGGACTATTTAAGCACTCTACGGTAATTCACTTATACAAAGACGTGCCATCATCGAAATATTTCGTCTAATCGGCACTGCGTACGTTTCAAACAAGCAGCACAATTATCAAGCGGTCGCTTCGCGATATCATTGGTGTCTGCTTTCGCTAGCCTCAGCTAATTGCCTAAAGGAGAGGTTAACGTTGTGCTTTGACCTTACACGAGGAGCAGAGAAACTGAACTCATGATAATGAATTCAGTGGACGCTACACTCGAGTACAGTTTGATGAAATCATATTTTTTATGTTTGGGAAAACCCCTGGATTCCGGTTCAGCCAGACTTTTTTATTGATACAGTAAAACGCACGCAGATTTAACTTTTTTTTTAGTGCCATAAGGTATTTACATATTTTATAGCACACAAAAAAGCCCCTACTACCTTACATATGACTGCAATTGGTGTCATGAGAACTCAAACCTGTCGTTTGATATCAGTCACATGACCCAAGTGATTGGCTCAAAAAATAACATAAAAAACTATAATACTGTAGCTAGCAAGGGACTATGGGTAATATTTAAACTAAAATACTGTGAAATATTATAACTGTATAATACTGTAAAAAGTATTTAAAATATAATAATATTTAATAATGTATTCAAATGACTTTAATTTCTACAGAAAATCTTTTACAGTGTAAACCTAACCATCTATGGGATGAATACAAAAACATATGAATAAGATTTTATATGAATTAGCCACTTCTTAAAACAGTGAGGTTATGTTAGAAATCACTGCATTATTTTCATAAAATTATTTTTCAAACCAAACACCAAAGTAAAATAGTCTAACAAGTCCTCATTAAAGTTTGAGGTCGAAGCATTTAAAGTCCAGTAAACAGTGTACAAACATAAGTGTTTACTTGAGCCAGACAAGACAAAGGTCAATTACCATCCATTCTACAATTACATTGATACTTCACCTCATAGTAGCTCTGAACTGCATTGATGAAGGCTTCATCCGCCACAATCTGCGTGTCTCCTTTGAGAAAAGACTCAAAGCGATCCTTAGTGGTCTGCAACTGCTGCTTGGTTATCTACAAGAACAAAAACAAAACAATAGCACCATTTAGACAAATGTAGATAATCTGCACATTGCACAATCCATTTTGTTTGTGTAGATAATACAGTTTTTCTACAGAGAAATATTCAAACTACAAAACAGTTCAGAACTAAAGCAAATGTATGATTTGTTACAACAACAGTTCTGGTTATTTTTCAGAAAGAAATGACAAAGCACAGTGGGGATCTTATTTTAGCCAGGGACGTTTAATGCTTCCTTGTTTTTCCCGATACACACAAAGACACACAAAGACAGACAGTCTCTTCTCAAGTCTACACTTAAAAATACTCTTTCTACTTGAAGCCAAAATAACACCCACCTTCATCTAACTCAATAACACATAACACACGTTCTCTTCCTCCTCACAGCCAACTCTCTCCCGCTCGCTTTCACTCATTCCAAACTCTCCCTCACTTTGTGTGAAATTGTATACATAAATCCTTCATATTTTTCAGATATGTTGGTTTTTCATGCATAATACATATTATTTCCCCACCAGTCTGCTCGTTTTTTACTCTTTCTCTCTGATTCATCATCATCTCTGAATGTCATCGGGACACAGGATGACAGAGTGACGAACGAGTAAGCAACAGAACGAGAGTGTTATGAAGGAGAAAAGAGATGAGCGGGCCAAACAGTATCCTCCACCTCCTCACATACAGCACAAGAGCAAAGCACTGACATTTATAGTACCACGGGCTTCTATATATCAAAACTGTACCAAAAGCAAAACAGTAGACGTAAACAAGATATCTTCACCATGCAACTGCAGTCCAAACAGTATTATTACATGACACAGGCTAAACAGGAACACTTTTAGTAATGCACCAACAGAAAAAGTGTTATGTACCAACATATGGAACAAACACTGCGCCAAATATTATATCAGGCTGCTGAATATGAGAGATGCACAGCCATTAAGCGCATAAACATGATTTCAGCTCAGTTAAAAACAGACACATTGTGCTCGGCACAAACCATGTTGATGGTTATTCTCACTGTGAACCTGTATATAATGTAGTCTTAGTCATATTGAGAAATATCAGACAGCTGTATGGCACGACTCACAATCAAGTATTTTAGAGCGTGAATATTTTTGTGTGAGTGCTTTACTAAATAAATAAATATAAATAACTCAAGCAACTGATTTTCTTTATAACTGTTACGTTCACATCTTCCATATCACTATGCTGCGGTCTCTTTCTAATCACATAATAATATAATCATCAATATCAAGTCGTATCAATATTTAATGTCCATTTATTTATTCATTTATAAAGTAGCAGTGCAATAACTGGCATAATGTAGCCAATAATCAACCAGACACTTCAAAATAAACCCGTTCAGAGAGTCTGCTGCTGCATCTTGTGATTTTTTTTCTATGTTGTAAATTCTGTATGCATCATTTCTGCTTAGAAAAGTGTTTGTTTTACATTGTTGTATCATTTTTTCTTTAGCTTACAGTACACCACCATCTCTTTAAACATTTGTTCCGTCATGCATATGATTTACCAAGCATCTAAAAAACATTAAGGTTAACAGCATGTTGTGTTTCTGCTGAAAGCACCAGTGTGACAAAATCCAAAGGAAACAGGGTTTTCAGTGTGCGACTGTGTAGGAGGAAGGTGGAAAAGTACAAAGTAGCATGTGCCCGTGAGGCATCACAGCACCATCTGTGTGTTCGGCTCTCTGCTACCCTGCTACTGTCCCCTTTCCTTCACACACGCACATACAGAACAGTTGACTTTGTCTGACGTCCATACACAGAATACTATATAACCGAAGGACATCATGCACAAGTCAATATTCCATTTCTTTCTTTCTGTAGAAGAATTATAGATTTTTTGTAATAAAATATCTTTTTTTGTTAAAAGCAATGAGTCACACAGCATATGATGTACGTAACAGTAATTCGTGTGTGCTTGCTACATGACATGAGTATGTACACATGTACATAACTCTCATTCATATAGTGTGTTTTAAGAAACACAATTTACTTTATTGTGTTTCCTCAGGCGAAAATGTAAGAAGAGCATATGGAAAGTGTGCTTTGACAAGTAGCCTTTGGTTAAGAAGACAATGCCAACCTATGAGTTGTTACATGCAACTGCTATTCACAGGATATAGTCGCATGACACTGGACATACTCATTCTAGATTTTATTACAGAAATTGTATACATCCCCTGTGAACAAAATGAGTCATCAACATTTTTTAAGCTGCAAACGGTAACTTTTCCTCTACTGTATATCGACATCTTTGTTTGACACATGGAATTGAAGGTTACCTCATGTACTTCTTTTGATGTGTTTTGAAATCAAATTATGTTAAACTGACATTTTCAGCAAAATCGTACCTGACAGTTCAACTTCTTATTCAAATCCTTATTGCTAGAGATGCACCTAAACCGATATTCCACCTATAATATTATTCAGAGCAATATCTGCTGATACTGAGGATTAAATTAATATTTCTTAACTTGACTATTAATATTGAACATCAAACTGGTGATGTACATTTAACATTAACATTTTCTATACACTAGTTCATTGCATTTTCTGATTGACAGGATATGTAGGCCTTGATCAACGATTATTGGCCGATATATCGATGCATCTCTAGTTATTACCTAAGCATACCTTTTTATAGTTGCTCAATTTTGATCATTTGACTTTAGTTTATTTTTAACCCAAAAAAGTTACAAATTCTAGTTTTAAGTTATACTTTCTTACTTTTTAGAGAACACCTGCATATCAATTCATAAAGGCTTTATGTGTTTTGGTGTCAGAAAGGTGTAACACAATACAGAACATTGCTTTTCTTTCTATAATTCAATTAGCCTGTTTAAGCAGTCCTATATTCTCTCTATTGAGCACTTAGATGCAGGACTGACCAATATCCATCAGCAGTTTAATACAACCTCCACCCCCAACCACCGTATCGATTCCTTTCGGATTCCTCTTATGATGATTGCACTGTAACAGCCTGATTCATTCCTACACGCACTAGAGAAGCCAAACACATATATTAACCTCCGCACGTCAGGAGAACGCAGTTCGAGCCGTTGAATCGTATCCTCCTATTCCTTTACAATTAAGGAAAAGCACTGAAATCAATTGATGTTTAATTTAAAATTGGTTGGACTTTTCATAATACACGGTTTAAAAGGTATCCTGCCAATGACAGAACTGTCTCCAGAATGCAATTCTGCAGAATCAGTTTAAAGACATAAATAAATCTCAGGACGGTTCATCTTGGCTCACACGTCGTTGACTTATATTGTCTTTTACAGCAGCTAATCAAACAAGAGACACTTAAAATACAGTCGCAGTGCTTGTTACTTGAACCCCACCTGACGCAACCATCCATTCGCCTGCTATAACATTTTCATCGCCGCAGGCTGTATGTCATTTATAAGCCATTTACATTTTATTTGGGTGAAAAACAAAAGTGAACGTTGGCTTCTGTGTGAATGAAGAGGTAGGGGAAGACGGCAAGGTATACGGTGTGTGCGCACGCCTGTGCGTGTGTGCGCGTGCACACTCAGCAGCAGAGTCGTTAGTAATTATGATAATTGCATGAGTGCAGTAGCTTTTGCTGAGGGCCAGGGATGATGCATGAGAGAGAAAGACGGAAAGTAAGAGAGAGAGAGGGCATCAATAAGGTTGAGTTATTTTAAATGTATCCAATCAAATGTCTGTGAATCTTCATTACTTTATTAAAATACATTAAAGTCCAATTAGAGCTGATTTGATTCTAGTCGTCTAACATAGATTTTGTTTTGAGATGTTTAGGTTTCAATTTTCTAAATGCAGTGCCAAACAAGGGGTAGAGGAAAAAAGTAATGTTACATAACTGAATGGGGGAGAGAAAATGGAGGTGTTTGCCAAATTTAGATCCAGACAGCTAAATGAAATAGAACAAGAGGCTGAATGTAAATGAAACATAAGAGCAGATACATGTAAGTCTTTTATGACCATCATAATTACAGACTGTAAAACTCGCTCACCGCATTTTTCAACTAATTTTTCGGTTATGATGTGCCTTGGATTTTAAGGGCGTTACATACTTAATATCTTGCTTAAAGGTGCCATGTGTAATATTAAGGATGATCTATTGACAAAAATGCAATATGATACACATAACTGTCTTCAGAGGTGTATAAAGACCTTACATAATGAAGTGTTATGATTTTATTAACTTAGAATGAGCTATTTCTATCTACATACACCGCAGGTCCCCTTATATGGAATTTGCCATGTTTTTTCTACAGTATTCCTAAATGTACAAACTGCACTTCAGAGCGTGTTTTGTAAATATGTAATGTCCCTTAACAAAGAAGCGCACACGTGATGACAACTTCGAAAGGGAGGAGCCAGTGGAGTAAGCTGTTGGTTGCAATTCGCAGCCTCACCAACAGATGCCACTAAAATATCCCCATTGTTCCTTTAATGTACTTCATAATTGATACGGCAACAAGACATTACAAAACTACACACCGCATAACAAAATCCTTGAAAGAATGAGAGGAAATAATTAAATGCAGCATTAATGCGATACATGTGTGTTTACATGCATGTTTTTCTGACGTCTATTGTGATAATACTCAATTATATTTTTAATCCCCTACTGTAACTTACCCAACCTTACCCTACAGAAACCATATTGCATTTTAAATTTTAATGAAAAGATTATTTAGAACTGTATGTTAATTAAGCCATTTTCTTTATTGGCACCACTGGCTGGTCCCCATAATGTAAAAGATTGAAAAATAACCCATGTACCTTCTGTGAAATACAGGGTTAATTCATCAAATCGGATTCAGATAAACAAGCATCATTGAACTGCCCTAACCAATCATTCTCCAGCTTCATCAGACCCTGCAAGTCTGGGATACCGGATCTGTCAAAGGGGAACGCTGTGTTCTACATCATCCCGGAGCCCATCGCACTTTTGCGCCTCTCCCCTCCCTGCATCCCTTTTTGGCTTTTTCTATGTTTAGCATGTTGCTGAGAGCGCAGAGGAGCGAAGAACCTATTTCGCCGCTGCTGACGATAGCAGCTGGTTAGTTTTGGTGTGCTCTGAGCCACAAGGCAGAGAGACTAGCCCTCATCGCATGGTCCCCGCGAGCGCATTACAGCTAAAATGGATAACTGTGCAAACCGCCATAATGGCCCGGGCTTGCTGTATTATCCGCTGTTTGAAGGGCATGCTAGCAGCTCCATTTTGGATTTCATTTTGAACTCATGTCCTTCAGCATAACGACATAATTTTGTATAAACCTTAGTTAAAGGGATTGAGTCAAGCATGCATTATTCAAGAAAAAACAAAATATGAAATGAAGATAAATCCAACCATAAACACAGTTACTGTGAAAACACAACAAATTTGCTTAAAATTGTGTTCATGCATTGAATATATAACATATATGAAGAAAATATATCAGTGCCTGCGAGTCTCCAAAAGAATAGTTGCTTCCAAACATTGTCATGTCTTGTTTTTAGTCATGACCAGACATGACCGATCACAATTTAGCATGCATCAAACACATACAACAGACTAGCAAGTACTGTGACATATGATTTGCTACTTGCTAACTGCTAAATGGTTGCAAGACATAATGAAAGCCTATTGGCTCTTTGAAAAAAGGTCCTCACTATCTCACGCAAGTAATTTCATGGGCTTTAATTGGTTCGGAGCAGCTTAACCCTTTATGGTTTAGATCTTAAACATGATGTTTGAAGAAATTCAATACAGTGTACTTAGACAATTTTAATAAAAACATACAGTAAACCCCTTTAAGAAGTATTTTCCTGTACATTGATATAAATTCTGACTGTATTTTTGTCTTGTTTTTTAATGCAAATTAAATAAAAAATTCCTAAATCAAGATATATTTATTTAAGAGGCTAAATAAAAAAAATATTACATCTAGTGTTCTGAACAAAATTATCAAAATTTTGTGAGTTAATAATATAGAACAAGAAAAAGAGAAATCTTGAATTCCTTTTTAACCCATTACCAGATTTTTTAGACTCTCTCCTAATCTTGATCAATTTTTTAGAAAACAAGACTTAAGCCCTTTTCACACAGAATTCCCAGAAAATACACAGAAAACTGTTCCGGGATTTGTTCCGGGACCGTTTGAGTTTTGTTCATTCACACTGCTAGTGATTTTCCGGAATCTGTGAGTGTGTTCACTCATCCCGTAAACATCCCGTGAAGACACATGACACGTTCATGGTGACATATAATATGCGTGTCAAAAAATAAACGGTAGTGACGTAGTAAAACAGCGGGAATTTTTGCAACATGGCAGCTGATCAGGCGTTAGATTTGTTGCTTTTTTACAACATGTTTTTTGGTCAAATCACAACTTTATTTGCGATTTTGACTTCTTTACACAGCGTATAATCAATAAGCAACACGCTGGAAGCGTCGCCTGACAAATACGTCGTTGTGACGACACGGTCTTTACGGCATTGTTTCTGCCTTTTGTTCACACAGGGCGCTTTCCGGGACTGATCCCATTAATGTTACTAGGTCCCCTTTCCGGAATCACTTCCGGGATGCGTTTGCGTTCACACAGAAGGCACTCTGGCAATTTTACGCCAATTTTCTGGGATCATTGGTCTGTGTGAATGGGGCTTTACAGTATCTTAAGTAATTTTGCAATTTGCATTCTCAAGAAAAAGTATGTTTAGATTATGTTTAAAGATTATGTTTTTAATATTTAAATAATGTTTAAATATTTTTACTAAAAAACTAAGAAAATCACTTTTTTTGCAGTGCAGTAATGTAAACAAAAATGCAAAGGGATTACCAACAGGGATTGCATTTACTTTAAGCAAAACCTCACTGCACACCACAATGTCTCAAATACATTAATTCCAATCCCTTCATGTCATTTGGTACATGTACAGTAACTACACGCGTCTTATCACATGTGCACATCATCTCGCACTCTGACGCTTCATTAGCATACTGACAGCCAATAAAACTACATTATAAACTGCTGAAGTATCTGTTAGGGGAACAGGAGAGAAAAGCTATGGATTGTGAAACTGTATAATGGCCGTGCGTTGTAATTGCATCCAAAAGACAGAGCTTACATCCAAGCACAAGGGAAGAAAAAGGGTGTTCAAAGCGAGCCAGAGAGTAAAAGTGGAGAAAATAATGGGCGAAGCTAAAAGTATCGTGTGATGGAGAGGTGGAGAGAGAGTGGCTGGAAACTTGGGAGCTCATATGATTTAAAAGGATCTGTGAGTGTTGGTGAGAGACAAAAGCAAAAACGGACTCGGTGTTGGAGATAATAGGAGTGAGTATCTCGGAGAGAGAACTAAACTGTGTGCTTGAAATGCCACTAATTCTAAAAATAAGAACCGGTGACATGTAGACATGTAAATGAATTGTTGATATTAAGTTGCATTCCATCTAAATTCCATCTGTTTTATAAATGTGCATGTTTGATCATTTTATCAAATAAATTAAGTAAAGTTTGACATCATCTTCCAATCCTTATGCTCCTTCAAACTGGGACTTTATCAAAATGTCAAAGTTAAAAAAAGCTGAGATTTGAAGTGGCAGAGAGAACAGAGTTTTCATACTAGAATACGAGGACTGGAACAGTGTGAGATTCTCTTATTTCAACGTGTTCACAGTCCTTGAGGTAAACAGAAGGTCATGCTGTCCTGCCTGGAAATGGAGGAAAAGGAAGTGAGGGAAAGAACTGCTAGTGCTACTTAATGGATATGGAAAAAGCTGGGTGCATGTGTGGGGGAGTGTGTGTTATGGTTCACAAGGGTGTGTGTGTGTGGCTGCAATGAGATGAGAAAAATGTCTCAGAGGCTTCAGAATAAGGGCCCAGTCAGCTCTCCTACAGAAAAGTGTTATACTGCCACAACAACTAGTATCTACTGCTGTTCATCACTCGACGGTGACACCATCCTCCACCTCCACTCCTGCTAATATTATTTCCTTTCATCCTACTCTCTTCATGTCTTTAGGCCAAAAAACCCTGCAGGCTACTTGCTTATCCAAACTACTGTTCTGGAGCAAGGCTGGTGATAGACCAATACATCGCTAAGTCAAGTAATTGGCCGATATTTGGCCATTTTGAGGTTACTGGCATCTGTGAAGTGTTAGCTCCTAAAATGGATAATAAACATTGTTTTTCTTTTATGGATTTGGCAGACGATTTTACTACAGCAAGTGACTAAGTGTTTTACAAAGTGATTGGGAATCAAACTCATGACCTTGATGGCACCATGCGTGACCTGAACCTTGAAAACACAAATACACGAATATTTAACAAATACTGAGGAAACTACATACTGTATAAAATGTGTTTTATTTTCAGTTATACATTTATTTGTTCCTGGAATACTTAGAATAAAATAATTAACAATTTCCTATATAACTGTGCTTCTGTGACCCTTCTCACATGTAAATTTAAAATTTAATATTTCATGTGCACTTGGTACACTTAAAAAAAAAAAAACTTAAACCTCAAGTTAAAAAACGGACTAGAAAAATCTAGTTGTATTTTACAAATCGATTTTTTTTAAGACAGTTCAATATAATTTAAGTTCAATTGACTCAAAGCTAATTTGATGTAACTTAAAAATTGTGTAAGATGCAGCATAATAACTGGGTTAATGTACAATCTGTCCGTCATAAACCCAACAAAGTGATCAGGACCCCACTGTGAAATGAGAACCCCTCAAGGGGTTTATTTTACGATACGATCTGCTGACTGTACATTATCCCCTACTTATGTACAGTATATATCAGCAGTACATCAGACAGCTTGCTCTCTAGAAACATATTGCATCAGCCATTAAGAAACTCATATTGGTTAACCGCTACTCAAGACATTAATAGATATTAATATCATTCATGTTTGAACATCCTCTAGTGTAATTAGTACAGGAGTTTTATTTATAATCCCTAATGAATGCCAAAGCGCCATTATAAAACACAAGACAATGCCTTTCTGTATCATAAAATTAACCCAAAAATGAAAATCCTGTCATCCTTTACTCACCCTCTTGTCATTTCAAACCTGTATGACTTTCTTTCTTTCGCAGAACACAAAAAAAGATCTTTTGAAAAATGTTGTTAACTGGCACCCATTGACTTGCATTGGTATTGTGTCCGTACAATAGAAGTGAATGGGCGCCGCTGTTGTTCGGTTACCAACTTACTTCAAAATAGCTTCTTTTGTGTTTTCGGAGGAAAGAAAGTCGTCCAGGTTTGAAATGACAAAGGGCGAGTAATTGATGACAGAACTTTCATTTTTGGGTGAACTATCACTTTAACTAGTAAAGCTTGGCATAAGCAACAGTAAAGTCATGGGTTCAATTCCCAGGGAATGCAGTCATATGCTTACAAACTCTGGATAAAATCTGGATAAAAGTGGCTGGAACCCCTCAAGGAAATGAAGGAATTATAAGATTCTGTCTATTTTTTTGGACCCTTTTATTGATGTTTCATTGACAAGCACGATAATAATCATTAAAATTCAACATATTCCTTTGTACCTCAAATCAAAGTTTGGTCGAGGCTTTGTGTCTGTGCTGTGGTAACCAAAGATGGATATTATCATTTTTCTTGCTTATATAATTGAGCCGTCTATCTTCAAAGTGCCCAAATATGAGAGGCCAATTAGTGCTGAATAGCAACATAAATTAGGCCCAAGTTTTGCCTCTAGCTGATCGGGACACCCTATTTTCATGAATATTAGGGAGTCTCATTAGGAGTTTTATTAGGAAATTTATGATTCAGTGGCTAAAAGTTTAAATGCATATTCATACTCTTAAGAACATGCAATTAACATCATCCACAGATTTAATGTAAATGTACTTCATATAGTATTGAATCATTGGGTCTGTATTTTGCTCTGAAGATTTACTGCAAGTACCTGAGCTGACAGCTAGTCCCTTATCTCAGCACCTTTCTCAGAGTTCTCTCAGCACAACAATTCCTTACATGTACAAACTCATACAACACACACATACACATGGACCTAACAAAGACTTCCTACAAAAGCTGACAATCCCAAAGTTACACTTTTCTGGCAAAGCAATGACACAGAACACGCGCTACATTGGCTTTTATTATTGGCATTTTATAAATGTAAACATGTTGTTCCAACCAAATTAAACACCGGCTGCGAAACAAGCTGCGATTAATACATTGAGAAACATAAAACAATCCCTTGTTTACATTCACACAGCTGTACTCATGGAAATAAACAGCGCAATGACCTCTGACAGCTGAGTCTAATCTAAAAGACAAAAACTCATCCATTTGCTTGTATGCCTCTTTCTTTCCCTATCCATTCATTCATTTATCTATCGGTCTGTCCTAAAATAGTGCTCCCAAATCTACATTTAAAACTTCAGGAGATGCTAAATTTGCTCCCTAGTTGGGTCATAAGTTAATTAAAGCAGCCCTAAAAGTAGCCACCATTTATTCTGCTATTTAATAATTCACACACAAATGTGAAAGAGCTGCTATATAAAGCAGATTTAAGGACCTTCCAGCTGGATGTTTATTACTTCTGACAAAATGAATCTGGCCGTCTCTTCCGTTCCTCACCTGTCCTTTTCTCTCGGTGTGCCTAATGAACCGATACATTTCATCCCTCTTACCTTGTTATATTAATAAGGTAATTTCAGAATCTGCAAATCTCTTCTGAGGAGATCCAGCCCCGGTCTTTCAATCAAACATCCTCTTATCTCCAAGGGAACCTCTCCTAACTAACTCACACATCTCTCAGGGTCTTCTAATCTCCTTCATGACCTCCAATGCTTTGCTATTACAATCTGTCATTGTTGTGTCCTTACTGTTCTCTTTACATCAGACCATATTCTCTCCTGCAATATATTCTGTGGTATCAGAATGTCTGTATATTTTCTTAATTAATATCTTTTTTGTATTTTAGTGGAAACATCAAAACATCCTTAAAGTTATAGTTCATTATAATTTATTCACGCTTAAATTCAAAATCGATATATCTCTGCCAACATATATTCGCTAGAAACAAATCTGTTTATCTGACACAATTCTGCTTCTCACTTAAAGTTATTTTGTTTTAGGGATAAAATTAAGATTATATAAGATTAATACCACACTTCTGCCATCTGTAACAGCACCAAGTCATTATTGAAGCAAATTACTTCACTCTGTTGCCATCTCAGTAATACCTCCAGGCAGATATTTGGATGTATTCTGGATATCATGGAGGTACAGCTTCAGTCTAACCCAATGGAGATTGAGAAAGGGATCAAATCTCCTAACCTAAAACCTAAAAATTGTACAACTTTTTTTTGTTTCAAAGCCAATTGAAGACGAGACTAAATGGGCCTGGAATTGGAAAAAAATAAAACAGAATTTGGGAAAAAATTTAACGGATTTCATAGGGCCCTAAATGTTACACACGCACACACATTCACAAGCGACATGTTGGTAGCGCTGCTCTGTAAAAGACCTCAATTGGAAATCAGTGGAGAATGAAACTGAATTTGTGAGCCTGGCAACTCGATACAGGCACACTAACTTCATTCATCATACAAAGTTGCTCTGATTTGCCTTCCTGTCAGTATCCTTCCTTTGAGAATAAAATCATGTGGCCAGCAGCCGTACCCACTGGGGCCCTCAGACCGTAAAGCAGACCTGTGGGGTCAGTCTTGTTGGGTTTGATTGTGCTAAATACTCTGAAACACACCCTCTGATTGAGCTCAAACCTTCTTTCGTACATCAGTATCTTCTTTCTCACGTATCTTCATTTTACATACTGTACAGACTACCATTTTAAGAAATTGCATAATTTCTAGATGCTGCAAGCAGCTTCACTGAGGCCATTCAATGCTGGTTGTTGCCTGCCAACACAAAACACATTGGAAGCACATTACATACATCCTGGCATCTAAAATCTAGCCATACGTTTTGTGTTTGGAATGGGCAAAATCTAAAGGCGTGCAGAAAAAGAAATAGTCTAGCAGTGAGTGACAGTGCAAGCCTCTTTGTGCTCTTTTCACAAGGTCAACAGCCTTTCGAAAGGTGTGGCGATGAGACCCGAACAATAGTCAAGCTTAGCCTATCATCATGTGCTATCAAATACGCACAGTGTTACTGTGTCAAAGGACCACAATGTTTGCATGCTCAACAGAAGCCTAATGCTTTTGTAATTTAAACTAGAACATATTAGGAATTGTGCTTTGTTGGATGGTTGGCAACCCGTAAATCTTTTTTAACCTCCATGAGATTAGCATATTTCAATCTCCTTTGGAACTGTCCTTGAAGATACAGATTGCAACCTTAATGCACTTCCTCGAACAGGTAATTGTCTGAGATTAAAAATAGCAGGTAATTACTAAAAAATAAAAAAGAAGATCAAAATAAAAATGCGGAACAAGGGCAAGGGCCGGAAAAACAGAACTCATCAGCTGATAGGATGCTGCTCAAATGACATCAAGATTTGTTTAGTCAGCTAAGCAGAAGACAATAAGCCCTTGAGAGCCGTCACTGCCAATGTTGTCCTGAGAGGAGTCACTGCAACTCAGCATTTTGTGAAAGATTGTCACCTGGTTGCATGCATGGGAGCCTTTCTATCGCTAAACAAAAACTCCAACTAAACAAGTATTCTTATGACTTACATTTACACATTTGGCAGATTTTTTTTTATCTAAAGTGACTTTTTTATCAGTATGTGTGCTATCTGGGAACCAAACCACAATCTTTGTGCCGTTTACAAAATGCAAAATACAAAATATAAAATAAATGAAATCTCAATAAACGAAATCCAATATTGCAGCACTTATATCATGATACAAAAAATAAGATATTTATTGTAGAGATGTTTAATCCTATTGGTTAAGATGCCAACACATGAACTGTGATAACATATATGTTTTTATTTCGTATGTTGTGCTTTAACTGCTTTATAAAGTTCTCTTTTAGGGTTTAGCTTCAAAATTCAAAATTCTGTTTTATTTTTTAGAAATTGTATAGGATTGTGTCAATTCTATAACAAGCATGTACAACAAAAATGTCATTAAAACTGTCAATGTTTTGGAAATAAATCTGTAAAATGTTGTGCATCCTAAAACACCTACAAAAAGTAAAAACAATATGGATACAACCATGCTGCATCCAAAAGTATATACTGATCTAAACATGCTCTACTAGTTCTTGTCACAACCTCGCCATCTCATTGTAGGTACAAGGCCAGGAAATCACACACATGCACACGCGTAGGCTTTGCAGTCCGTGAGGGGCTCGACATCTTTATGACGTGATCTTGTTACGGGACCACCTTATCTGCTGGAAGGGGCGTGCATGTACAATCAGTGATGAAATCAAAAACGGGAAGGATACAGATAATTGAAATTCTATCTTTCCCCAAGGCCTAAAAGCTAAACTGCTGATAGATCTCTATCACGAGCCTGCATCATTTAAGGTTCAAGCAAGGACTGCTGGCTCAAACCAGGAGCTCATGAGAAGAGATACAGGGTTGTACAAAAGATGCTGTGGTCAGCATACCAATTAATCAACGAGAAAGAAACAAAGTGACTTGAGGAAGTAAAGATGTGTTTTACATGCACGAGACAATGAGGTTGTCATTTAAAGGAATACCACATTACTGTCACGTAATTGAATGTTAATGGATCAGGTATGATAAACAGTTTGAACAGTTTAGCACTGTAACCTTCCAGATGCACTAAAGATAAATGAAACATGGATATTGGGCACTAGCAAGCTTTAAAGCTTGTGTGAAAAAACTAGAATTGAATGTTAGGAGTTGAATGTTTATGTTCCATGACAAGCTTGGATGGAACTGATAACAGGTTTTGGTACATTGGTCAACAGAACAACAGTTAAACTCAATGAAGCCCAAGGGTAGAGATGGATGTAGAATAAATGACTTCTTTTTATTTAAGGATAAAATCCCTAACATTGGGGCGTGAACCAACATTTGATAATATTGTGATTATAAAAATGAAACAACACACATTATATTTTTAAGGGGCATTTACAAGCCAAAATGAGTCAGTAGGACAAAAAAGTTGTTTTTGATGCACAAAAGAAATTTTCTTTTGGCTTGACAGAAACAACTCCAAATACCTAATGAGTAAAACATAAGCTGCATCCATTTACTTTCAATCCCACAAGCTCCTTTGAAATTACATTACTTGAATATGAATTCATAAAACCGTTACTTTCTTCAAATAATAAAAACGGCCTACGTATATAAATAAAACACATTTAATTATGATTTTAAAGGATTATTGCCTAATAATAAAAGAGTTCTAATATAATTTACTCTAAGTTAAATGGAACAGCTACTACCCGCCTGCAGCATGAACATATGGAAATGCCATTGTTTTGTGATAACACATTTTTTCACCCGACATACCACTTAATGATATTGCTGCCCTTTAAGATGTCGTTTGAAAAGACTTTTCTGCTTTGAACTGGCATTTAAGCCAGTTTCAAGTCATTTTTCATATTCCCAGAGTTATTCAAAGAACCTCATATAAAACACCGTTGAAAAAAATCTAATTTTCTGTGTCTTGCATCATAAACCCAAGCAACAAAAAGTTACTCTATTTCCTTGATACATGTCCAGCATGGTGATGATTCATATGAATGATTCTGAGTCAACTAAGGTTATTGAGTGAATGACTCTACTAAACCAAAGACACCTTAACAGTGACTCACTCAATTCTGAGATTCATTGTAATGACCCAAATACCAGCAGGTCTGATTCACTAAATTGAATCAGCACCCATTGTGCGGATCAGAGCTTTGACTTGTAATAAGAGTAATGACAAACAGCAGGTATTCCAGTGCAACGTCGTATTGATCAAAGCTTCTACATCTATAATGGCTTCCATGACCCACAGTGAGAAAGCCGAGCATTGAATAACAATACGGTAGGATAAATGCACGCACAGCTTTTCATTGAGGTCCATTGTGTACTGCTCTGAATAAGCCATATTGCTCTAAATCCTGGTCTGTTTGTAGTTATATTCACTATATAATATAGTTTGTATATTTGCATATTAGGCATAAAAAATGTTTTTAATGTAATTTTTTCTTTATTCTCATACTGTGAAAATAATGCTTACTCAACCATCATGTCAGATCTATATATTGACGACAGGCTTTACATAAGATCTTTATTTACTGTACATTTTTAAGCTCTAAATGAACAGCAGTGTACATGAGCAAATGTAGTGTCAAAATGAAAATGGCTTAAAAAATCTTTTTTCGGTCTGTCATCTGACACTTACTATAACAGTAACTCTAGCTGTTAACTGTGGTTTCAGAGCATGTTGTAAATAGTCATGGATCAGCTTGGATCAATACCTGAGGGAAATTGGATGGGACCTCTGATACCTCTTTGAACAGGGAAGCGTTTTTACGGTCACTAACTAAAATCTATAACAAATTTCTTTTTGTTTCTTTCATTTATAAGTCAATAGTTTGCCAATGGTAACAGTGCTCGTAAAGTCTGAGTGTAAATTATGAACACACATTAGATTTGGTCGATTGTTATATCTGTTACACTTCATATGAAACAGATCTTGGTCTAAATACCCTCAATAAAATGTGCGTCCTTGGTGAATGATAAGGAGAACAATATAGCATAATATTTGCTACTTGGGTCACATGACACTTGTATTGATTGTGTTTTTTTTGACCTTGCGAACATTCGCATCTGTTACACCAAAAGTCACCTTGGAAGAGGAATGAGCGTAGCGTGAGATGGCGCAAACGGGGCTGAATATCCTATCACCGCGACTTTCAATGCGAGCGAGTCACATGACTGTACTACGGCAACGACACCGCTTTATTTTGGTCCATCACCCTCTTGAAGAATATCTATAATTAGAGCTCGTCTCGTGCGCCCGAATTTGACCGAACGTGGCCGAATTCGTTCGGGCTGTGGGGTTCGCTACAGGACGCTCCGAGCGGCCGGGATTTAACAGCCCAACATTTCCGTTTGTCCCATCCCATGCAGGCGTCCCATGAACAATATGGTGCAAGCAAGCACTTTAACATTGATCTCACCTTACGCATGAAACGGTATGCAGCGTTGCTGATAACGACACGAACTAAGCTGTTAAAATAAAGTGTGAAAGACGCATTTCTCAAGGTGAGATCTATTTTCCACTTTCACATACCTTCAGCTGTCGCCTGGCCATGTCGGTCGGCTGTTTGGCGTTAAAGGGATAGGCGACGCATCGCATCACAAAAACATAGAGTTGCAGCTTTTTTTTTCGTTCCTCTTCTTCCCTATGCAGTTTCTCCACGTCCTCCTTCTCCTGCTCGCTGGCGGCCGACGGGCTCGGGCTGGACGGACGCGCGCTGGAGCCTCGGCTGGTTGGTTGGAGCCTATCTGAGCTCTCGCTGGTCCTGCTGGGGGAGATGCGAGAGGATCCGGACTGAGGGGCCATCACCTCTCTGCTTTCCTCTTCCACTATCCCGTCCGATTCTTCCTCGCTGGACGACGGATCCAACATTTTTGCTCTCGACTAACCGCACGAGCTAATTAAACGCACGACGGGCTATTTGCAGCGTGAAACCTATCAATTTATTGAGGTGATGCTCGGCATTCAGAGGGTTTGTCGACCGTCGGTTAATGTTTAATATCCTGAAACACTTCGGGTGCTGGAAGGAGATGCACGGGCAGGATGCGGAAACAGACACTGCAATCTCTTCACACGGATCGAGCAAAGATGCTGGTGCCGCTGCATACGTGTTCCGTGCTGTGCGTTCGTTCGCCAGTCATTGCGAGGGATTCAGGAGGAAAGGGGATGGGAGGGGCGCGCGCAGTGAAAAGAGCGAATGATGGCCACTTCCTGCTGAGGCTCGCGTAAGACGCAGGCGCTGTCCGTGGTGCTGCTGGCGAGAGCGGTCATTTCGGTCGAAAAAATGTTGAGCTTCGTTGACCCTGAGAAAGTCCCATTATTCAAATGAACCTCTGTGCAGTGATTCAACACAAGAAGGTTTTTCTTCACAAAATATATGCCACTAAATATAATACATTCTTTAAAATGCATTCTGCCATGTTTTTAGAACATAAAATCAAATGTTAAAAATTAAACCAAGTTATATAATTTATTTATTTATACAGACTCCTTTTTTAAGTTCAGTATTGGCTCTTTAAAAAAAGGCTAATATGACTAAATCAAATGGATAGTTCATCCAAAAATAAAAATTCTTGCATCATTTACTTGCCTTTGTGTCATGTCTTTGTGGATTACAAAAGGTGATATTCCAATGAGTGGTTTTGTGTCCATACAATAGAAGTCAATGCTGGGGTCCAGTGTTGTTTGGTTACCAACGTTCTACAAAATATCTTCCTTTGTGTTCTGCAAAAGAAATTCATACAGGTCAGAGTGACATGCGAGTGAGAAAGAATTTTCATTTTAGGTGAACTATTCCTTCTACCTTATTATATTATGTTACACTGACAAAATAATTTTTAGAGGATAGATCAGATTGTAATATCTCTGTTATGTCATGTCAAGTATAAATAGTCTCTTGAGGTAACACCTGCACGTTTCCACTTATTTCGGTGTGTTCTTGCAAACCAAATGTTACCAGAGCAGCTTTTAATATTTGGGTGGGAATGACATCCTCGTGATTTCATTTTGTGCAAGGATTACTAAATATGCATAAAGGTTCACAAAAGGTACATACAGTTCTCATGAGCTGTTTTTAAAGGGGGAAGGGGACATTTAGCAGATGTTATTTGGGATATAGCGTTTTGCCCAGGGGAAGGATGGTAATAGGGCTTTTGTCTGAAGTCATCAAACTGTTTAACGCAACGTGCTATTGGGTCATTTCAAGAGCATTTCTGAAGTAGAAGCAAGCTATAAAACACTATATAAAGGGCTCATGAATCCCCAAACAAACCTAACAGGAAGTGTTACCAATTATAGCTACTAGGAATAAAATCAATAAACAGCAAATCAGACACAAAGAAAGAAAAATCTGATAAATTAGTACAGCAGCTGATCTGAGGACAGTTTGATTAATGACATAACAATACTTTACCACATATTTTTATGTGAGATTTGTTTTCTTGATCTCCTTATTGTTTACCTCTTTGTCTTGCAATCCTTTTTCAACTATATTTACAGATAAACTTTGCTTATTTCTGATCAAAGAGAACTCAGGTTTCCATACAAAACAAATGCCCATTTATAATATTTTTTGACAATATTGAATTTTCGAGAGCTCTGCCTTACACTCTAATAAATACCCCACCTCACAGGCTCACACGACCCTATGGCAAAAATTAGTCACTGAATATTTGCAGTCATATATCCAAAGGCGTATGCCGTATGGATTGTGCATTTTCCTGATGGATTGGGAAAATGTATTCCAATTATGTAGATTTAGACTCATATGACTTGATCAGCCCTCACATTTGTCAAGATTATAAAGCCTTTGTGAAATCACATGTAAAGACACAGTAACAGGTTTCTATTGCACTGTCCTTGGATTGATCAAAAGGGTATATTATAATAAAGAGCTACTCAGGTGCAAAAGGTTGCAAAATAATTATACAAAAAGGCTGCAAGGTTTTTGGCCATAATCGTGAAGAATAAGAGACAATATAAAACTGTGAAAGAAAATCCTCATAAAAGAATTGGCAACAAAAAGGAAAAAATGCTTTGCACACAATTTTCTCTGTGGGATTTGCAGGAGAATTAGCAGTTAGGACTATAAATTCAAAATCCCAATGGTTCAGACTATCATACCAGATGTTCCGTAAGAGCGGTGCTCTCCAAAACACGTCTGCATGTTCACACATTAGCTAAATATAGCGGTGTGTGTTTCGTTTTTTTGGGGGAAAATCACACTCCCGGAGTGTGGTGATGAACCCAACCGATATGAAAATATGTCTCTCTGCAACAAAAGCAATTATATCTACACAGAACATATTTTCTCTCTTTGTAAGGATATCTTGCCAAACAGTACTTTTGTTCAGGCATATTTGTTTTCTGCTATTTAAGAATACTTTTTCAACTATTCATCTAATGTTTACTGTAATTTGTGTTTTACCCTACTGATTCCCTACATTTGTGTCTCTGAGTCTATGGCTCAAGTTGTAAAAGTGCCATCAACTCCAAGATCAGGGATTGAATTCTCAGGGAATGAATTCATCCCCTGTAGGTCATTTTGGATAAAACTCTCTGCCAAATGCAAAACTGTAATCTATAATATGCGGTTCATCCATGAGCTTGGATATGGTTAAACTGTTCTTGTGCTATCATCGGATCATACCAGTCAGGGAGTTTGCTTGCTTATAGCATATATTGGCATTCCAGATCACAGGAACCACATGAATTCTTGCAGAACAGTAGGATTATGATAGTACTTCCTGTTCAGGCTTTCTCCAGTAGATTGTGGTCCAAACACCCCCCCCCCCAACCTCCCCCATCTGCAGCAGCACTCTCTCTGCATCTTAACCATCAATAATTGATTGAGTTTCTCTCTGCCCTGCTTTACTTCAGCTTCAATGTACATAAAGCTGTAAATTGGAGAAACCTGTAGGGTAAACTAATATTGGTTCTCCAATAGCTGGTATTGTTTTGCTTTCTGTTAATAGTTTAATGTATCAATATGTATAATCAAGTTAGCTCATGCTATACTCTTACTGTATATCTGATGCAAGATATTTATGACCACATATGTGATAAACATGTAGAAGGCAATAAATACTACAGAGGGTACAACAAATCTCAGAGGGTGTGTATTGTTAATTTATTTTGTGTGTGCATGTATGTTTTGGTTGATGCATATTTTTAAATTAAATTTCAATATTTGACAATATGTCAATGATTAATAAACAGCGAGGGCAGAAAGAGTTCATTATATTTCCACCTTGTCTTTTTCTGTGAAAGGACAAAAATGGGTTATTAATAGAATTATTTAAGCTGGCCTTGATCCTGTCATTTTTCTTGTCCTCTTTGACTTTAATACTTCAGTTTTATGACTATAATTGAGGTCTATGCAGAAATTTCATACGTTCTTTTTCTCCAAAATTCTTTACCCTTCTACCATTCTTTCTCTCTATTTTCTTCATCGTTTTACATCTATAAGAAATAGAAGAAAAGCATTTCTTACTGTGTTCATCTCTACTTCTATCTTTACATTCTCATCATTTTTTAGGTGAAGCAAAATAACACATTTTAAGAATAAGCATAAATTATTATGTTCCTTTGTCAGCCTCTAGTGTACAAACCCTCTTTGTTCTCCCTTACATGCATAAACAAGATTTCTATATTCATACACATTTGTGTACAAGATTCAAGCATGCTAGACACGTTAATTCTACAAATATCTTCTTATAAATATTGTTTCCTCAGTCTGGGTGGGCAATTAGACCTATTTGAAATGAAACAACAGTAAGGTGTACTGTTCTGGTAATCAATCAACTTAAACCCTTCATTTGCATATTAATCAAACCCACAGCTCTCATACCATGGCAACCCTGTTATTAAAATATAGTGTCATAAAGGTTTCTAATTCTGAGCCACATCACCTTTGTGAGTAGCAAATCACAGCTCATGGCGAAAGTACAAATAATCACTTTGATATATCAAGCTCCACGTTTAATAAAGAAAAGTGTGCTTTTCAAGCCATCATGGAGTCTTTAACCCAAAAACCTTCATTAAATAGTAATGAGGTTGTAAGCACCTAAAAAAAACAAGTCTTTCCTTCAGACTATGTAATGTTGTTAAAAATGCATGCATGTGTGTCTGTTCAGAGTATAGGAGAGGGTCATGGGAAAATTACAGGACGTGTGAATTTGAGCAAGTCAATGGCGAAGGCTGAGTGCTGAGGTTGTGCTAAATAAAGCTCTATAAAATATTAAATTTCCCTTCTTTTATGGAAAACAGACATGCAGGACATGCAAGCACACTGTATGATAATGGCACCTATCAATCGGTTTCCATGAGTCAAGGGACCTTTATATACATGGCAAAAATATAAATGCTCAGATCTTATTAATGAGAATTAGGCCTACGCATGCTTGTACTGTATGCTGTATCAAAGACTACAATGATAAAACCAGCTTTTCATTCATCCTGGTATAGGCATCTGCCTCTTATATCTCCACCACTTTTCCTCTAGTAGAACAAAGTTAGATTTAAGAGGACCATTATTTCTAAATACAGAGTAATGCACTAGTCCTTGATCTACTGCACTAAAAAATAACAAGACAACACCAAAGGCCTTTCCGAATCGTAAAAACCAAAGGCATTAAGTTCAGATCAAAGTGGAATTAAATACGTATTTTGTTTATCTAGCGTTTAACAGCATGGGATCATCTCCATTTTGCACCAAGGCTATATAGGGACAGAGGAGAGAAGAAAGCCAGAAAAAGAGTCATTAAATATGCAGTGAAGAGCAACCTTCTCCTCACTTCAGGCATAGTACAAAAAATCTTGCTACTGTCAAGGCTTCAGACCTGCCAACCACTAGGAAACACAAACTCCTTCCATATTCTAAAAGAAATTGTGGGGTTCAAAGTCTGAGACCACATTGAAAATCTGGCTTAAAGTGTCATTTAAGGCAAAAAAACAAATATAAGGTTTTAAGATTGAAAAATGTGAAATGAATCAGGAATGTTGAGAAAACTGTGCTAAATTCTTTATACAAAATGCCATATTTGTACAAGATACTTTCAAATCATGCTGGGACCACACGGATCATTACGTTTTTCCACAAACTTGTGGAGTCATGCCAGCTCAAGTGGGTGTTGTCATTAAAGCATATTTAAATATGAACATATTTCATATCAAGCCTTCAGTTTATGTTGAACATATTGACAAAATACAACCTTACACAAGTATTGGATATACACAAGCTTTGAAACAAAGGATGCTCTGAAGCGTTTAGATCAATACAAAAATACCAGCAAAAAATCTATAAAATGTCAGGTTACACAGTCAATTACAAAAGCACAATGCTATATATAAGTCTACACCTCTAACATAAGCACTCTTTACCTATTAGTCAATCGCTGTTTATCGCCTTATAAAAGATTAATACCGCTGACATGCCTAAAGACACAGACTGTGCTTTGATTCATTGAACACCGTGCACCATTACATACAGTACATGAGATAAAGGAAACCTGCAAAATTGCCTACAATTTTCTTCTTTCAACATCCCTTTTGTTAGCTGCATATTATGATATCTCTAATTAGGCACTCCACGATTCTTCTGTATTATCAATTTAGTCTTTTTCCTCCCACATAATAATCATGTCTTATACAGCATTGATATTCAGTACAAGCATAATTAAATGCATATGCCACATTATAGTTTTAAGGGAATATTGGAGTTTATATTTTTCATCACTCTGCCATAGAATTGGCTTCAAGATAAGCTGATGTTTGCAGCGGGCCATTATATAGTTCTGTATCTCCCTTGTGTTGGCAAGGGGTTTGCTTGCCAAAGGCAGCCCGCATCACTGGCTCCATTCTTGGAAAATATATTTGTTGTCTCCCCTAATGCAAAAATCCCACCGTATGCGAACATTGAGGCTGATAGGAAGCCAGAATTAAATATTAACTTTGAGTGGATACTGGCACATCTAAAGCAACAATGCTAAACAAGAGATAGGAAACAGAAAAAGAGAAAACTAAGAATTATGAAGAATAATAAAATAAGACAATCGTGAAACAACTTTATAATTGGGGCCATTTGTTATGTTTTTGACACACACTCTTCCGCAATGAAGCTGCCAAGATGAAACATCAGGGACATCATCCTACAGTTTCAAAAGGATAAATTCCAGCTGACTAGACCACCACACCATTTATTTACAACAAATAAAAAATGAAATAAATGACACATTCTTGGCAAAATTATAAAAAATAGGTCAGAGATGACAGGATAAAGGCAGTTAAGGATTGTAATAAAACTTACAAGGATGAACAAGCGCCACCTCTCGTGCGTAAATCCAAATGTGAAATGCATAGCCTAGCCTATGCAAGACAAATTGACAAATATATTAACAAAGACCAGTGCTACAGGAACAAATTATTATTCGTAGTTAAACTGCACTTAAAAAACAAATGCACGTACATTTGTATTTGATGGCAAGCTGTATTAAATTATTTTCGCGGTTGTTTTTAGAACATCACAGGACGTAACATGTCACATGACAACGTCAACACGGCGGCTGTAACTGGCTGTAGTTTGACCGGAAATTTCATGCACACCTAAGTTGACTTTTGTCAACGATCGAGAATGTAATTTGTCATTAAAAACATTACATAGTCTAAACGTACGTAAATAGGATCGATACTATTATGTTTTATTACATTTTAAATATAGCTTAATGATGATCAAGATTACACAAAAACTGAACGCGAATTAGCATTTCGGGGTTTGCTGTAGTGTAGAGCACGTCGTTATTTACGTGCGTTATTCTTTTAGATGGCAAAGAGTGCTCGTAATGACAATTTAAATCAATTTCCAACACAACATTCCCCCTAGTGGTAAAATACAGAGACGGCACCTTAAATTCAGAAAGTATGTCTAAAAAAGTAGACGGGTAAATAACAGAGAAGTTATTTTCTATCTAGCAGACTAGAGAGCGACAAGTGGACTATTACGTAGGTTTATGGTCACTGAAAAAACACAACCAGTGCATCTGAATATGAGGGAATAGGAGACAGTGTGAAGCAGCAGATGGCAGCATTGCATAACAATACAGAATGCATCAAAAAATAGACAGTCTCTCTCTCTCTCTCTCTCTCTCTCTCTCTCTCTCTCTCTCTCTCTCTCTCTCACTCACACACACACACACAACATGGTGTTTTCATGCCTTGTTCTTTAATATTTTCACCCTGTTCATATTTTTTTACAGTTATAAAATATCTACCTGGAGATGTGAAGAGAGAGAGAGAGAGAGAGAGAGAGAGAGAGAGAGAGAGAGAGATCCTATGTTTAGTCATTGACTATATGTTGAACACATTTTACTGTGATGCTTAAGTACTTTTATTGTGTAGATAAAAGAATGAATGTTTATCAATAATGAAAGAATGTTTATCAATAAACTGAATACATAGTTTTATGCAACCCAAGCTAGAATTAAAACTCTCAGAATTGCCATGGATACAATTATAGTAAAATATTTAAATTACTATTAACCTGACAATAGCAGATGACAAGTTTTTGTTTGAACTGTGATAAGTCTCCTGGTTACATCATTTGCATTAAAAGCCCAAATCTCTAGTCATTAGGTTGTCAAAAATATGCAGGGAAGAATAAATTGACCAAAATAAGCTACTTTGCATTGTAATCATTTGCTGTAATTAAAGAAAATTGAGGGCCATTATTGTGGCAGACTTATAATTTATATTCGTAATTATTTTGGTCCTGTATGCAAATGATGCGCAGCACATCTATTAAGATTTATGATGGCATAGATTATAATATACTTACACGTGTACTGTAATGCTTAACTGCAGCTAAACTGAAGTAATCTGTGTGCTTTTTTTAAAGTATTTTTAAAGTACGTGTGCCCAATTATGTGTGTGGGTGTGTATTTGTGTGTGTAACATCATGTGTGTCTTTTCTCTGCCACACAGAGCATCTCCATAGTGTTTAGTCACTCTATATCTCTGGGTTTGGCTGGCAGAGGAGCTCAACACTCCCTCACATACAGACACACAGGCTGATGCTCAATCCGCTTCATCAATGTGTATGGTCATATTTGCTCCGGTAAGACTTCTGTTTTTCTGAGACCTGTTGGTTTGTGTTAAAGCATTTGCAATTGTTGGTGCCACTTATCTAAAACGACATAGCTTGGCAAACTTTGCAGTGATTTTTTTTAATGATCAGAAAGTAGATATGATTTGTGTGGTGATATATAATTGATGCTGGTTTGTCATTAACTGCATCATTTTTGTTTTAGTTTTAAAACAAGACAATGCATACGATTTGTGTGCAATTTCTCACAATTGCGATCTCAAAATAGCGTGCTTATGTGAACACATGTGTAACAGAAATCATGTTTAATTATTATCTGCTCTTTGGCAGCATTGCCCTCTCTGTTTGTAGTCTCTCTTGCTTGAATAATTCATCTGCTCATGTTGAAATGTGCAAAAGATCGATGACAACCAGCTCTTAACACCTTAATGATGAATATGAGCCAAATACAGCATAACTGTATATATGTTTCATATGTATATGCATGCATGTATGTGTAAATGTGAGTTAATTAGTGTGTGTGTCTGTGTGTGTGTGTGTGTGTGTGTGTGTGTGTGTGTGTGTGTGTGTGTGTGTGTGTGTGCGTGTGTGCGTGTGTGCGTGTGTGCGTGTGTGCGTGTGCGCGCGTGCATGTGTTTCTGGGTGTGCTGGCAACCCCTGGGTAACCTTTGCATAATTCACTGGGTCTCATCAGAGACTCATCAAAGAATTGACTTTTTCTTCTCTGCTGATCTGTACTCTGTGCTGATACTCTAAAGACATTATTATTCTTTTGTGATATCATTTGAATGTTCTCACAGCTCTTAGGTTACTGAAGTGTTTGATTTGATCTGGAGATAGAAATAACATACGTAAAATCATCAAATCATTTTAATTGTAATATTTTGTGTATACACCCTTAATGCTTGTTGTCACGTCTGTATTTCACTCTTGCTCATACACACACACACACACACACACCTAAAAGATGTATTCCACTAGATTAACATACACAGCGAAGACATTAAATCTTCATTAAAACTGCCTGCTTCCTCTCACCTGCTGTAGTGTTGGACAGACAGAGAGAGGGAGAGGGGAAGGAACGGAAGAGAGAAGAAAGGAGAGAGAGGGAGAGGGGAAAAGAGAGAATAGCAGGGGACTTGGACACATATCTTATCAAACACCTGTGTCCACAGAGAATAAAGGCCTGGCACTTTTCCAGTAAACCTCTACCCTTTTAATTCATTATACTAAACACCAATGATGACAATTATTTAAATCATCTCCCATCAACCTGTTCTGTTATTCAGACTTACAGTAACTATACATCTGTGTCTAATTTTGGATTGTTAATTGTGTAGCAGTTGGATAAGAGGTTATTGAAACTGACCTGAAATCAGAAAACAGGACTATAATTAAATCACTGTGTTTTAATGTTCTGTGAGGTTAATTTGAATCAGACTTTGTCTGATGAGTTAAAGCTCTGTAATGATGTTAAAGCGAGTCAAGGGAACTGATTGTTGTCCTCTCCAACTAGATGAAGCTCAGAAGTTGCTCTTTTATAGCTCAAATGAGTTGTTAAAGCAACAGTTCACCCAAAAATGAAAATTCAAGTGGTTCCAAATGAACACAGAGAAAGATATTTGGAAGAATGCTTGTAACAGTTCTTGGCCCCCATTGACTACCATAATAGGATTTGAAACAACTCGAGGGTGAGTAAATGTAAACAGAATTTTTTTTTTTGGGTGAACTGTCCCTTTAAGGGATCTATTAAAATTCTAATGGACACTTTGGTGAGATTTCTGGGTCTTTCTCTCGGGAGAAATGTTTAGGAGATTAAAGCAAAAGTTTCCATTTTCTGTCCTTTTAATCAAAGCAATATCTAAAAGAATTAATATATTAAAATAATGAATATAATATTATCTCATCTGTGATTTTTTTTCCATTGGCACAGACAGGTTTAAATGGAAAAAGAGGTTTTCATTACTTTTCAGTTGTGTTGTTTTTTCTCCACAGCTTTTTGCTGTTTTAGCATTCGCAACATGTGGGGGATATTCAGGCCAGATAATGGTTAAAGTAGAATGTTTGGACAAAACCCAAAACAACATGAGCATCAGTTTCAACTATCCATTCAGGTAAGTGTTGCAGCACCAATAAGTATTATGTTGTTTGCTTTGGAGTGTTTTCTGAGATTATGCAAAATAGTTGGTTATTTATATAATGGCAAAAAGAACATCTAACATGGTGACACATGATTCAGTATAGCATGAGAACGTATGTTGAGTAAAACATGTGGAAACAATGCTGACATGCTGATTTTTTACAGTGTATATATTTCCACAGATGATTGTAGAATATCAATAACACATTTGTGGAAAAAAAAATTAGACACTCCTTTTTCAGAACCCATTTGACATTGGTGAACATCAGCCCACAAAGAGCTGAGAAAAAATCTGATAATGCCAAGCGGTTCACCATGTTCACTGTGATCTCCCTCATGGACTTATTGAGAGATATTAGATGTTGCTTGCAGCTCTCTGTAGCTTCTGGTAATGGAATTATAAAATAAAGATAAAAGGATGAAAACCATTAACCATAATGACAAAATGGGTACAGAGACTAAAATGTTTGCAATCTTATTTTTGTTCATTTCTGTCTTTAATATGACAATATAACAAAGCACAAGCTAGCAAAATGCTAAATGTTCTGTACATGTCAATTGAATAAACATGATTAAACTGCCGTCATGGGGATACAAACTACATAAATAAATAAACTGCTGCAACTGTTAAAATAATAAGCCATGATTTCTTCTTTTCCTAGACTCCAGCAGGTGCATTTCAACGCTCCTCTATGCGAAGGTACAAGAAAAGAGACCGTCTTTCTCGAAGGGGATTATTCTTCATCCGTACAGTTTTTTGTCACTGTGTCGGTCCTGGCCTTTCTCTATTCTCTTTTGGCCACAATAGTTTACATCTTCTACCAGAACAAATACAGAGAGAAGAACAGAGGCCCTGTAGCTGTGAGTGCATTTCAAAAAAAGCAGTCTGACGAAAATGTCTCTCTTGTGTACAGACTTTCTTGTTTTCGATCTCCACAGGACTTCCTGGTGACTTTAGCGTTCTCTAGCATGTGGCTGGTTAGCTCAATCGCCTGGGCGAAAACTCTGTCAAGTGTGAAGGCGGCCACTGATGTGAATCAGATTCTGCTGTTGATGTCCGCATGCAGAGCCCAGGAGAACCTGTGTGAGGTCTTACAGGAGCCCGTTTGGACAAATCTTAACATGTCTGTGGTCAGTAGATAAGAAAAAGCGTCTGGCTGTTTTACCTATTGTCTTTTTCTGTCTGTTTTACCTATACTTTCTTTCCAGCTGGTACTTGTAATATTAAATGGTTTCTGTTTAATCATTCCAATTCATCTTTGTCTGCTAACAGGCCTTTGGTTTTTTGAACTTCTTCCTTTGGGCGGGTAATATTTGGTTCGCCTACAAAGAGACAGGCTTGCACAAGTCTACCCAGCGCTACCCATCCAGAACTCCTTCTGAGAAGCGTGGCAGCTTCAGGCAGTACAGTCAAACCAGTTTTGATCAAGCTGGGACTGGCTTTGGTCAAAGGCTCTACAACCAAGGGAGTTTTGACTTATCAAGCGGAGGTTTCAACCTACCCCAGACCAATGTAGGACAGCCGATGTTTTACCGACAGGTGGGAAGTCCCACATCCAGAGGCCCTCTTATATTTGTTAATGAGATGTGAAAGAGGGAGGAAGGGAGAGAATGAGAAAAATGTCTTCTCTGTATCACACAGATCATTTGTGGTTGTGAATTTGATATATCATGTGATGTAGAAAGTGTGAAAATTTTGTAGATAGAAGTCACTATTGTGTTATTTATTTGTTCAGATTAAAATTGTTAAAGGTAAATGAAGTGATGTGAATTCATACGATTATTAGCCCCCCAATCCCACCCCTAAACCTAACATCACTGGCGTGAAAGCAGATCATACTAAGACGTACCAATAAGATTGTACGAATTTATAGGACTGTAAAATACTGTAAAATAGTTACGAATTGCTGTAAGATTGTGTTGCATCCTTTGTATCTATTATGAATATATGCATACAAGAAATCCTTTTATTGTTGTCTCAAATCTGAACGTGGATTGTGATTTCCCAGTGATACCTCTGTGATTTTTCAATGTGAGTTTAGCATAGCATGTCTAAATTCTGACATTTAACACTTATTTTTCACAGGAAGTACTATGGTACCAGAGTACAGGTTTAGGTGGTAATACCATAGTACTTTAATATATTTGGATTTGATTTACATATACATTTACCATGTGTCTGTAATAATATACTGCTTTGCTGGATGTGCTTTATTTTTTAAACACTGATGAATTTTGTAAGGCAGTTTTTATGTTCCAGTAGATATTTGAGTAAGAGAATTGAATTGGCCCCACAGAATCTGTCAGAGATGTTTTTTTTTATGAAACATATTGTCTAACCTCACAGTGGTTAGTGTTTAGCACACACATAAGCATGCAAACGTCTATCACATGAAATCCAACGCAATAAGATCTGACTCATCTAATTTATTGTGGAATTCGCAAATGTAGAAACGTTCCTATGTAAACTGATTGCATCTTAAAATTAGGTAATAAAATGATGCTTCTTAATGTCTGTTTTATGTATTTCACTCAATGCCTGTTATCATTACCATTTTCATGTTTCTTGAAAAACTAATTACAAAAGCCAGTAGAAGAAACTGTAACACTCAAACTCTGAAACATCCCCAATGGGGATCCGTAATGAATTATCTTGTATTTTATTAGCGCCATTCTTGTGCTGTTTCTTTGTTAGCGGTGTCCTCTCAACAAGAGACAACATCCAACGCCGAAGCCACTTGTTTTCCCCATTAAGCCTTTTAATGAAGGGGTGTAAGGGAGCAATTAGGATCTTCTGGCCTGTCAGAGCCCTATAACAGCCTTATGGTTAACATCCCTATATCTGCAGAATATATACAACACTGTTGAAGCTAACTGCTTGCAGCTGCCCAGGCTCCAAATTGCAGCTTTTGGGTGATCAGGAGATTTTATCTACTGGCATTTAGCTTGTGGCAAATGAAAGGTTACGACTGAGAAACTCTACAGATGTTCAATTACACACGTCTTGGCGTGCTGCGGTGTAGTAATGGGGATTCAAAGAGGCTGAAGGAGGAGAGAGATGCGAATGTGGAGGATGTGTCAAAGAAGTCATGTTATGGTAAACATGCTTCAAAGGTGCAGTTCATGTATTCCTAAAGTTTAGTCGATGTTTCACCAATAGCATAGGATAAATGAGGGTAGGAGGGCTTATGCAAATGTTGGTTATTTATATAATGGCAGAAAGAACATCTAACATGGTGACACATGATTCAGTATAGCAGGAGAAGAGTATGTTTTACTGTTTTAGGGGTTTAAGTAAACGCTCAGATGCTTCATAGTGTAATATTAGTAGATACAAATGTGTGAAGAGAAGGTTGGACTGACCCTCACTGCTTTTCTCTTTAAGGCCAGTTTCTTCATTCTGTTCATCCATCTGTCACTTCTGGCTCTTAGACAGGGCTCTGCTCGGAGGCTTAAAAATAAAGACTAACTAAACTAAAGCTAGCTATCAGCTTTTAAAGGTGAGAAACACTGGAGGCGTGTGTCTGATTGCAAACACTGCCATCATAACCTATATTTTAATATTTTGAATGTCTGTTTACATATTTTTAGAGCAATAATGAAGTCTCAGACTTTTCGTCCTATCAGTGAAATCACAGTTTTTTGCTTTGTTACATGTAAAAAATGTGTAGTAATAATCACCATCTCAGTGTGGGAAACGGTGCGCAGTAAGATCTCTGGCCCTGGCATAAGTGGGCATCTTTCACACAAGGGGATGAGAGCCGTTGTCACTTTCCAGTTCCTGTTCTTAGTACAAATTCTCCAATAGGCTTTTTTGTGGTTAATGCATAGATTTTTCTTACTATGAAGAGATACCCAGCAAACGCATGCCACACGGCCAGTGGTGTATTGGTGCGATTTACACTGATCCCATGAAGCGGGGCATGTTTTCCAGCTGCATCCTCAACCATTAGTGCACATTAATCCAGCAGCATCAGCACACAATTACAGCCATTTTATTAATTTTAGGTCATTATTTTGTTCTCACCATTCCAAAACCACCAGCGTATTGTCTGTATTTTGTCACGGATCACAGTGACACACTTTTGTTGTAGCAGATGGTATATTAACTCAAAATCTTGATTTCTTTGAGCTTTAAAAACAATACAACTTACACAGTATTTGAGAAGCACAGCGTTTGGGAATATGCAATGTATTTAACATCTCAACCATTTTATGACAGGCCAGGAGAAAACAATTTAAGCATTTTAGATTTTTAGGCCTAGCAAATTTAGGCAATCGTCCCTTCTATATAGTATTCTGTATTGCTGCTATTCCTACAATTTATATAAAAATTGGTGTTTTGATCTGTTAGAATAAATATCAGTGAGCGGAATGAGAAATAAAAATGTAAAGTAATGAATGGAAACTACACAAGCTGTTTGCATGCAATTGTTTATTGAACTATTTTTCTCTGGACATCTTATTATATACAAAGTATATACAAAAAAAATGACTCACAGTTTAAACACGGCTGCATGTAAAATGTCTGAACATCCATCACCATTTATAAGACAAGCGGGCTTGCTTCTCGCCATGAGGGAGAAGCCAATTCGTTTAAACATGTTATTTCTTTAGCCAGAGAAGTCAAGTTAGTGTTCAGTACTCGAGAGGTGAGCACCTTTACAGATCGGCTTAAGCAGATCTTCTTCTTATCTTTATCTTGTTGTGTCTTGCCCACTGAAAAGTAAGTGTTGTTCCTTCTGCTGTCAGAACTGATCTCATAATCTTATTGGTTGTCTCTGCTAACCGTGAGTTAACATGACAAGAGCAAGTTATGAAGAAAACAGAAAACTGTGGATAAAAAATATGCAACTGCCTTTTCAAAATGTAGAAATAGAAACGGGAGACGGGTGGATAGACAGTTATGCTGGAGAAACTGAGGACACCTCTGTTTTGCTTGCTGAAACAGATGAGGACTCATCATCACCAAGCGGGTTCTTGCCACAGAAAAGGGTGGTCAACATACAGCTCCGGAACTATAGGAGACAATGAAATAGGATTAGAACGCTACACTAAAACGTTGATGGTAAAAAAAATAACAGAGATTAATAAGTACCTGCTTGTTTAGCAGCACATAGATGATGGGGTTGAATATCGAGGAGCTCTTTGAGAAGAAGGCAGGAACAGCCATGAACTGAGCACTGAAGGCAGCACCCTTATTTAAGAAAATCCAAGCTGCCACACTGGCATAAGGGGTCCATGCCACCAGGAAACCCAAAACCATCAGGATGACCATACGTGTCACTTCCTTCTCGGCTTTCTGAGTAGATGCAGAGTCTTGCTGTTGAGCTGCAGCCTAACAGTGAGGATCAGTTGTATAATAAAGATATGCTTGGAATATATGAAAAAATATGACCATTTTAAAAATCTCACCGCTTTGACAGTGCACACAAGACATCCGTATGTGAAGAATATTATTGTAACGGGAAGAAAGAAGTGGCAGAAGAACATGTATATAACATATGACTCATTGTGATATTCAGGATTTAATGTGTAATAGTCTGGTCCACATGAGCACTGTATTCCCTCAGGAATATACCTGTGTGAAAAAATTATATTATATTTTTGTGCAGGTTTGTACAACAATAGCAGCCGAGTTAAATAAAGAATTAGCAATGCCAAGGTGGCAATGGGCTCAAACTCAGTGAAAGTGAATACTGGTACAGAACTGCTAAATACATACACCAATGCTCAGAATTTTAGGGTAACTTATATATATCATCCAAGCAGACACCTCTTTATAGGAATTTGCCAAAATGTACTCATACTTTGAGGTGCTTTTTTAAATAACATTTTTATTTTGTAGTAAAATAAATTAACCTTATTGTGGTGTTTGGGTCTCTGTAACCCATGTTCAATGTTTATTAAATCATACATATTGATATTGCAACCTCAGACAAATATAAAAAAAAGTTTTTACAAATAGCATCAAATTACAAATATTAACCATAAATGTTGCTTTTAATTTGCATAAAGTAAACATCTGTACTGTATGCATATTTTTATGGCTATCTTGTTTTTTAAAGTAAATAATTCTGTGGGTTTTTTAACATTCAAGCATATGTCCTATAAGATCAAATGATTTTTAGGATCACGAGAAACATTTTAGTAAAGTCACCTCAAAACTTTTAAAATGTAGTATAAATGTACTGACCTGGACCATCCCACAAGTGGGGGAACAGCACAGCTAGCTGCCATGATCCAAGTAAAGGCAATTCCTGCCAAAGCATGTGAAGATGTGAATTTGAAGCTACCCATGGGCTTACAGACGACAATATACCTTTCAATGGCGAGCACCACCAGTGACCAAAGAGCGACTTGACCTAGAGGGAAATCAAAGAAAAAAACCCACAATTAAGATCTTTGGGAAAGTGGCGTCACATTCAAACAAATGTTTTTAACTTACCTCCAAGAGTTGCCATGAAGCCCTCAATAGCGCATCCCATAGGTCCAAAGATAAAGTAACCGTTAACAGCAGAAGTAATTGTGATAGTAAATCCAAAGCAGACCATGATCATTCCAGCCACAGCAAGATTAACCAAAATAAAGTTTAATGGCTGTCTGAGCCTTTTGTGCTGCGCTGTAACTACCAACGTCAAGCCGTTGATAGGGAGGCCCAAACAGATGAGAAAAAACATATAAAGTGCCAAAAGTTTGAATTGCCACGGGTCAGCCAAATAGTACTGTGTATACTCAAAGGGGCTCCGTACAAGCCCTGTCCTATTGGACATGGGGATGTAAAAGTTTCTCCCCTCCGTCCCGTTCATACTTGCACAGAATGAATCGCCTATTAGTGAAGCAAAGCTGAGCTCTATTGAGACAGAAAACAAACCACCGATCTTCTGTGTTTTCCTATGGTGACCCTTGTGTTTTTATACCTTTCTGAGAGATTAACGGCAAGTGGCCGGATCAGGAAGGAAAGAAAAGCAACAGCTTATAGTCTAATCATTAGCCTGCTTATTCAATTTTGAGCACGTGAAACTTGCTTGAACGATGTGGTTTTCGAAATCCCCTTTATGCTCTTAATATTCCGTTAAATCTTTTTTTTTATTCTGTGTTTTCCATTTTTTACTAAAGAATAGTAATATATTTGCCCACATATTCACTTGTAAACTGTATTTACAAAACCTACAGTTGATATACTATACAGGGGAGAAAAATATGTCAACTATAACGTATGTATATGTATTTTAATAGTATCTTACTATAGTGCATTTTCTTTTTTCTTTTCTGTTTTTATGTCTACATAAATTTAAGTAGCCTACTGTTTATTAATAAAGTAATATTTATTTTAAATAAGTGCCATTTTTTATAATTTTGCTAGCACATTTACTTTACTTTACTAATAAATAGAAAAATCAAAGAGGGTGGTGTGGTACAACATGTGTGTGTTAACTTGTTCAAGTTAACAGGACTTTTATTTTAACGAGTCGCCGCAATGTTTGGGAATGTTTGCACGTCCTCGTTGTGTGTCAACATTTGTACGTTTTGATAAAATTACAGTTTAGATAAAAAATTTGTTTACTGACTATTGGGGGAAATCCTGGTCTTTTTGACACATGCAGAGTAAAAATTACAGTAGATGAACAAAATATTTTCAATTAGGCTATAATCTAGTCTACACATATGCTTTCCGCTTAGTGTCACTATATATAATTCAATATACTGTATCTATAAACTAATCCATTTTGTGTGGATGAGACCTAGATAATTTTTTTGTTAAGTTAACCTGTTTTTAAACTACCAGAAAACACTGCTTAAAGTAGCCTAATAGTTCACCCCAAATGAAAAAGCTGTCATCATTCACCCTCATGTTGTTCAAACCTGTATGCAACTCTTTCTTCTTCAAAAGAAGGTATTTTGAGAAATGTCTCAGTGGTTTTGTGTCCATACAAAAGTTAAGGGGTCCATGTTGTTTGGTTATTAAATGATCTTTTGTTTTCAGCAGAATATAGAAAGTCATACAGGTTTGTAATGACATGAGAGTAAGAAAATGATGAATTATATTTGCATTATATTTCTGTTATATCTTCGGTTGCTGGTTTAATTCATGACCTAAAAGATGCCATTTCCTAAATTACAACTGCTGTCCACAATCTTTATTATACTAATGTGCTGTGATAGGCTCCTGAAAGCTAAAACAGCATTTTGAAATTTCATCTTATACAGATGTGGGTGCAACTGGCACATTCCATATAAATGCCAGCGTGTTACCACATGTGTGTTTACTACGGTTCTGGATTCTGGCTAAAGTACAACACCCTACCAGGAGTAATAGATCTAATTATCTAATTTGTACACGTTTTCTGACCTTTAGCCTTTTTTTGGCCAGCTTCCTGTTCGTTCAATTACAGGGCACACACAGCACCTTATTAGTTATTTACATTACATGTACATTTAGGCATTTGGCAGACGCTTTTATCCAAAGCGACTTACATTGCATTAAACCCACAACCTTGGCGTTGCTAGCGCCATGCTCTAACCACTGAGCTACAGGAAAGCTATGGTTATAAATGGTTTAATGCATGCTTTCCAGTTGACTAGATCTAATTCACCAGTTAGAACTAAAGTTAAGTGTTTATTTTTTATCTAACTTTATCATTCAAATCAGTGTCTATTTAATGCACGTTTTGGCACTCTATCTGTAGTCTGTATTTGCCATGTAACTGTATATGCACAGTTACTTCCTGGTTTTGGATAGCCAAATGAACGGAACATGGGGGAAGGGAGATAAGAGACTTGCATTGCAGTTCAATTACAGTGGTGAGCAAGCATCATTTAGTACAATAAATGTATATTTATCATCCAAAGTGACTTACTCTAAAGTTTACAAATGGAAGCATTGAACATATTTGAAAAGTTTCTTAAAATAGTTTTTTTATCATTAATTTCATCTGTAAATTATTTCCCATATTTGTATCTATTTATTCATTATTGTTACCTATTTTAATCAAACCATATGTATTTATAAAATGATGTTTAATTGTTTTGCTAAGTTTTAAAATCCTTTAAGATTTTGCAATGTATATTATTTTTATAATGCCTACACAAAAATAGGTTGTTTTTAACCCATGGCTGAGTCAATGTTGGACAGAACATGTGTTGGGTTATTTCAACCCTCAATTGGGTAAGAACAACTCAGCTTTTGGGTTAAAAAAAATCCCTTTAAAAAATTACCAGAAAACGTCCTGTAAAATTACGTTTTCCCTGTTTTTCTTGTCAATTTGTGGTGTTTTTCTGTAATTTCACGGCTTTTGGACAAATTAAAAAAAATAAACTGTAAAAAACAGGAATTTTTCGGCAGCTGGGGTGCCAGAAATAAACTGTAAAATAACAGTTTTTTTCCCTGTAAAATTATGTGTTCAAAGTTTTCTTGTAAATTTGACTTTTATCTATTTTTAAAAATTATGTGAAGAATCTGTTAACAAAACAGTACAATTCTGTAAAATTACAGGATTTTTTTTACATTATTGGAAATCTGTAAAAGAAAACAACAGAACAATTCTGTAAAATTATATATTGTAACCCAATCATGTGTTTATAACACACAAAACTGAGTGTTAAAAACAACTCGGCATTATTTAGAGTGCATAACCCATGTCTCCGACATCTATTTTTGTTGTTTAGTTGTTCATTTGCATATTGCAGCTATTGTATTTAGTATTCCATTGGGTTTTCTCTTGGACCATCTCTTGGGATGTGTTCCATCTCTAATCCCATTACAACAGACTAATGTCACAAAATACATTTGCTCCTCAAACAGCATCCTGAAATGCAGGTGATGCATTTAGACTTTCACTAACAATTTCTCAGCATTAAAAAATGACCATGCTCATAAATATATTTGTCCTCTATTCATGTTTGTTTTATGTGACATTTCCAATACATAACAAATGTAACAATAAGATTATTATTATATGATATAAATTAAAACTGAGTTGTAAAGAACTCTTATTAGAGTCTGATGTCAGGTTTTACAACAGCCCATTAAACAGACATTTGGCTGATGTTCATAACATAAATGAACTTTTAGCATAAATACAGTAATGGACTTGCATTGTAAGTGCCAAGTGCCATCTGTTTCTATATTTCTGTACCAATTTGAACTTAAAACCATAAAAATATGGCCAAGCTCATGCATGTATTAAACTTCATGAATGCAGTAGTTAAAACAGAAGCTTCATTTTGGATGTCAAAGTTCAAGAAACAAGTTTATCCAGGACATTGAGTTTGGACAAACAGGAAGGAGCCTATATCCCATCTGTCAGATCAGCTTCACCGAAGTGTGTCAACACCTTTAAGGAGGATTTCCAACCACAAGTAGCTTGTGATGATCTCATTACAGGCACAAAAATCACTGACAAGCTCTTAACACCATGGGTGATTCCATCCTCTCCTAATGCCTCAATCCTGACCGATTGGATTCACACTTTGTGCAATAAGAAACCCTTTAGTGTGACGGACGATCAGAGCCAAACCAAAGAATGCCATGACATCTGGTCCACTTGAATGAAGTTAATGGTTTCTATTCTAACGCACACCATTTACATTCAATAGATTGAAGAGATGTCTCTGTATTTCTATTTTGTAAAACGGTTGTTGCCACTAAATACAATAGTGCTAATATTCCTCTTTTTCAAGATAGATTCATGAGAATCAACCATTTTAAATAGGTGAAATAAAATAATAAGCAGTTGAGTCTGAATTGAAATACTGAATGTAAGTGTAACATGAAAAGTATACATTTATACATTACTGTCTATTAAAACGATAAAGACCACGGATCTGGAAAAGAGACTCCCTTATATCCTATAAAAGGGTTATCCTAGATGTTGTTACGATCCATCGGTCCATTCAATATGAAGACGGCAGTATTGTCAGTTATTCCCTTTGCTTGTGAAATATATTCCTGTTTTCTTGATTCCCAGCGAGGTAAGAGCACATCCGACCCGTTCGACACTGACACTTCAACTCAAAGAGGAAGCTCCGTTCCCTTTTCAATTTCCAAATAACTCAATTTTCTAATTAGATCACGTAATTGAATTTCTTTCAGTAATTAATCTGAATTAGACGCTTGAAGCAGCCAATTTCCGATCCAGAGCATGTCACCGGATTAGATCAATTAAACATGATTCTCCAGGAGAAAATTCAGAAGCACCTGCTTGCACGTGTCTGAAACCACAGCTGAATAAACCGTTTGTTTCTATTGCATATTTACTGTATCCATGGGATTCTGGGGAAAACATTACAGTACTGACATACACGCCTAAAACAGATTTTCTGGACAATACCCTGGAATAACTAAATCCAGTAACAGATGCACAGAGAACAAAATAGATATTACACAGCTTTGCTTCTCAAGCCAGTTAAACCTGTTTTAAAGATTTTTTGATATTTGCACTATATGATAAGACAAAAAAAAGTATGCAGCACAGCCAGAAAACAACAACATTGTTCTATGGTGTAATTTTATACTAAGTGTGTCATTTAGACACTGTATTAGGGACAACCATTACTTTAAAATCTGCTTCAATTTGCTACAAATTGGATTGGGAATGAGTTTAGGAGAACGAGAAAAGAATTGTTGTGCAGGTGGGAGGGAAAGTATTCAGTAAGTAAGAGGCGTGAGAAGTAACAGGGATTAACAGTGTTGCATTTCTGCATACTGTACATAATTAACATTTAGTTTTTGTGTTGATACACAACGGATATGAATAATACCAAAACCAAAGAAAAGCCAAAATGTTGACATGTTATGTTAATAGATTTCTATATATTTGCTTGGGTGTGCTACATTCCAAAAGCATAGTAACATTAAATAGACATACAGGATAAAATAAATATGCAAAATAATATAGGTACTAAGACAAATGTATATGATTTTATGGGGATCATAATATGTGAATCACCTTGTTGAGTCACCTTCACTTAGAACCTATTCTTGATCTCATTATGGGACTGTGGTCACACTTCCCCATATGGCCCACATTTTAGGCCATTGGAGGGACAGTCTGCTGTTGTCATAGTACTAAACTGGTACACTGTAAAAAAAAATTGATTCACGATTAATTGCACATAACATTAAATATACTTTTACATATACAACACATCTCTTTAACAGCATCATTTTATGAAAGAAAGCCAACATTTTGATATTACAACTGGAACTGACTCTCTATTAAATTGATAATTTTTTCTCATTTTAACAGTAATTATAGCCGTTCAACATTGAAGTACAGACACCATTGGAAAGCTCATATCGGTCGACCACTGGTGTCTATGGTGGTGATTACTGCCTTGGGTCAAAATCCATTTTGTCCAGCAGATGGCGCGAACTATTTTAAACCTACACTAAGCGATAGAGATGCACTTACATGAGTAAGTCTTCTCTTGTCCAGTAGATGGTGCAAAAACGACACGACTACTGTCATGGCTGTCCAGCCGCACCACAATTTTTAATAGATACATTTCATATTAATATTTAACTTTAATTAGATTACATTGTAGTCACACAGCTTGTTTTAAACAGGTTTATTAAGAGTGCACAAGAAAAAACAACAGTTTCACAAAATAGTATTTCACTTTTGTACATCTGTACACCAGGTACATTTTAAAAAGTATTATACACGTCACACAAGCATAATCCTTTCTTCAAGAGAAAGCTTTAAAGCATAACAGGTGTTATAAAAACACTTTTAAAACCATTATAAAGCATTTCTCTCACACTACTTGGCAATGTATAAAACACACACACACACACACACGGAGTATTTTAAAAACGGTTGCTTACATTATTAAACCTTTATGAGAACATTTTGATTTACATTAATCACATAAATATTCATAGTTTTTAGATTAACTGTGTTGCGTAAACAAAACAATGTTTTTGGTGTTACTTTATGCGAGAGAGTGTAATGTTGATCAGTTAGATGATGTCTCTTGGAGGTATTGAGTTTGGTGTGTGAGCAGTACGTAAGGTCAAGAGGTCCGTGAAGGTCTTGAAAGTCAAAGTGTTTCGCTCCTTTTTAGGACATTTAGGATCTGGGAGGTCTCTGGCAGGTGTACACAAGACTCTTAATCTCTGATGCAAATATAATAAAATAGATAATAAGTTATATTCTTAATAATAGATTTAAATTGTACATTTTCAAAAATGCTTGTATATAAACTTCACATGAAAACTCTTGTCTACACAAAATGTACAATTGATACTGGAATTTTTCAAGCTGTCCTAAAAATGTTTTTAAATGTGTACCTGTCGCATAGACCCTGGCGTGGTGCAGACCAAATACATCATCCACAGTGGAACCAGCAGAGTGGAGGAAAGTGTGAAGAAAGCCCCAATGGCGTAACCCCACCAGGGGTACTCATACACGTTGTTGAATTTCAGAGGAGTGTATTTAACCAGGGAGAAGATAAATGTTCCCTAAATACACAGGGCATGATTCACAACAGGGATCTGTCCATTTTAGTGGAATGTTGTGTCACATTAAGTCTTATAATAGGAAAAGTTTTCTCTACTTTTCAAGTGCTGTCAGTTAAAGACAGACACAAGTGACAGGTGTCAGGTACTTGACCAACAGGTGGCAAATGGAGTAGTACTTTCTCTGAGGGCGGTATACAGCAATAAATACAATATACACATATATGCAATACAGCTACATTCATTTATGTGTTCACTAGGAATTAAACTCACAAGCTTATGGCATTGCTATAGCACCATGCTCTATCAAATGGTCTGATTTTAAAAAGAACAAACTCACTGTGCATACAGCTGGTGTTAGATATTTCCAGCAGCACTTCATGAACGGCCAGGGCCGGTATCCAATCATATCCTCGATGCCATCATATAGACGATCTGCACCTAAAATATGAAACAGAAATTAGAAAGAAATGCTTTCTGTCTCTTAATATTAAACTATGTCTCAAAAAAGAAAATGAAGTTTGTAAAGTTTTACCATAAACCCATCCAACACAGATGGACTGTAAGATGCCAAAAGTAAGAAGTGTCATTCCACTGCAGGCGTAGTAGTCAAACAACTGGAACACGTACAGACCACCCTGACATTAATAGACACAGACAAACAATTACTGGTAAATTATTGACCATTTACACAGATCATGTCTCAAATCTTGTTCTATGTACTCGGTTGTGACTCTCACCTCTGTTACCATGAGCAGGCCAGCAAGGAAGCTGGCAGCGCATATAAACAGGAGAAGTAATTTACGCCGATGTCCAGTTTGGAAGAAGGACGGATACATATCTGTGATAGATGTTACCAGAGCTTCATGATATACAAACTGACGAAATAATAGAAAAAGAGATGCTTTAACAAAAACATTTCTAAAGGCATTACAAGTGGCAAAAATACAAAAAGACCATTGAAATTGGTTAATAAATATAAATGTAATTGTGCCTTTCTATTCAGATTATTCTTTCACATATGTGTTTTTCCCAATATGGCAGCACCATTGGAGGAACCAGGAACCGATGTGTGCTTCTGGGCTAAAATTATATGCATGGCAAATACAATCAAGATTACTAACATATATTTTTCTCCAGGTACCGTATATTTTTTGCTTTACTTTTCAGATAATCTACATTTACATTTAGGGTTTTAGCACAAGCTTTTTACCCATTAGTGAGGAAACAATAAAACTCTTACAAGTTAATTGTGGTATTTGATAAAGATGCTAAAATGGTGTGATGCTGTTGCTGAATTGTTTTACCTCACTATCCAATCCCAAGAATATGATCATGATGAAGAAGAAGACTGCCCATAACTGAGGGAGGGGCATCAGAGCCACAGCACGAGGATAAGCAATGAAGGCCAAACCAGGACCTGTCAAAAACACAAAGACATTAAATGAATTTCTTTCATTTGAAAATCTTGACATGGCCATTAAGCAGTAATGCAAGTAAAAATGCAAAAAAAAAACATAAGCGTTATGTGACCCAAACATAGCTTAGAATTAATAACTGATGATTATAGCTTTAATTAATGTAACACAATTCATATTCAATAGAATATTAATATAAATCAATATTAATATAAATTTAATATAAAATAAATTGTTATATTATAACCAAACACAACCCGGAAGTTGACTTCTGGCCAGGTGTGTGCAACCGTCTATATAAGACATCAAACCTTCACCTGACTCAGCAACCATTGAAATATCCATCCCCTGTTCATCTGCCATGAAGCCCAGAACAGAAAATATAGCAAAACCAGCCACAAAGCTAGTTAGGCTGTTTAATAGACACAAATATACACAGTCTCTGAAAGAAAAGAACAGAAAATTGCAAATCAAAACTATGTGCATTTATATGCTGGTGCAATTTGCGACAAAACTGTAAATCAGTCTGACAAAGACTCAATTATTTACATTTATTTATTAAGTTAATAAATGTATTACTCAATATCACACTATATGTGTGCGATAATCTCAAATACCTGTAGCAGTTGTTGTCATATTTATTGTAGCTGCCCAATGCGGTCAGTACTCCCGTACAAACTCCATAAGAGTAAAATATCTGGCTGCCTGCGTCCATCCACACCTTAAACAAAATATTTTGAAAATGTCACAAAACAAACAGTATGAGCAACTGTGTTTGCATAATATACAGATAAACTAAGCTTCCTAATATTATTAGTGAAAACTTTTTAAGGAGTACGGTGGAAAAAAGTGCAAAAGAGAAAAGCTCAGTGCCTGAGGGTCTGTGAGACGTGCCGGATCTGGGTAAAGGTAGAACGTGATCCCATTCTTTGCTCCGGGGAGGGTGAGTCCTCGCACCAGCAGCACTACTAACATTAAATAAGGAAAGGTAGCTGTGAAGTAGACCACCTAAGAAAAAAAAAAAGATAATTTCTGTTTTATAATCTTAAATGTAAAGTACGTTTCTGAATCGAAAATTATAATCTCTTTACACAAATGACGGAGGCTAATGACAAATGCTTTCACATTTTAGCTCATGGGAAAATACTTGTTTCAATTCACAGTGTTTAAAAGATAAAAGTTCTTACCTTTCCCGTGGTCTTTACTCCCTTCCACACGCAGAAGTAACAGATGATCCAGGCCAACAGAAGACAGAGAGCCAGGTCCCACCGAACATTCCCAATATGTTCTATTCCATCAGACAAGCCCAAAATTCTTCTCCTGCAAGCATAATGAAAATGTGGCTTTGCAATTTATTCAAGCACATTTATGTGAGCCATTATGATTCGCTGAATCAGTTCAGCTGTTTCCATCAACTTACTCCCAAAACTCAATAACAGGAGATGTTGTTTTCTCTGGAGAATTTTCAGTAATGTTGCTCTTGATGAACTCTGTGCAGTGCTCTACCATGTAAAGGAAGGCGGCGATTCAAGTCACATAACCACGGAAAAATAGTCAAATGCAAGAACTGTTCATGTTTACGGTACCTGTGTTCCAGTAGTTTTTGCAGCTGGCCCATGGAAGCTCTGAACTAAAGGAAGAGAAGAGGTAGAGGAATGCCCATGCAAGAATAATGATGTAATAGACTCCAGTATAGAGGACGACAACTTGGCTGCCATAACCAAGACCTATAAAAAAATGAAAAATACAAAGTATCAGTATAAAGTATTGAAGTATAAAAGAACAATATAGCAATATTGTGCAATACTGAAGATTTGTACCGTCATCAGTAGCTTACCTTCAAAAAGTGGGCAGATCTTTCGCCAGCATGTGATTCCACCCTGACTGGTGAACTGACCCAATGAGGTTTCCAAAAAGAACAGTGGAATCCCACAGGTGATGAGAAACACTACATACGGCACAAAAAATGCCCCTATATGACAGAATGGAAATACTATGAGAGTTGATTATCAACACACATCAAAGATGCTACAATTGGACACTTGGTCCACACTCATAAAAACATTTGTATTATTCTTATAAGAATTGTATGACAGCTATGGACCAAAATAAGCCCTCGTCAATACAGAGCTTCTTTATGAAAGAATTTTGAAGATTTTTTTATTTTATAGTAAAACAATCAGGAACGTAATGTGCTTCACACTCACCTCCTCCATTCTTGTAACACAAGTACGGAAACCTCCACACATTTCCCAGACCAATGATGTGACCTGCCACGGCCAAGAGAAACTCCAGCTTACTGGCCCACTGCTCTCTTTCCTGAGGCTTAGGCCTGGGCTGCACTAAAGCACCAACTCCATTCATCAAGTTCAACCTTCCGTCTGGCTCCATGGTGCTGTGTGGATAAAAAACAGTTGGAATGATACATTTTTTCACAAGGTGTCTTACAGTTATTATCCCAGATATCATATATATTTGGCCCTGATTGCAAACCTGTTCCGTTTATCCATTGTATTGATCATATCAGTCGACAAGAAAGTGTGAATGAATGAATTTTGTATCATTTTGTATCAACTTTTCTAATGATCAATGTTGTATTTATTACATTTTTTTATTAAATTTGTTGCACACATTGTAGTTAAGCATTTCACCTGTACTGCGTCAGCATAGGATACCAGTATTACACAATTTTTGGACAGTTGCTGTGTATGTTTTTTTTCAGCTGCTCTTTTCTGAAGGGGTTGCCCTGCCTTTCTCTTTAGCCCAAGGCATTAGATTCAAGTCAGGCTCTACTTGGCCAGGCGAGGTGACACTTTTACTTTTTCGCTCTTGTGGGATTTTTGCGGTGTGCTTTGGATCATTATCATGCTGGGATATTCCTTTTCTGAAAAACTTTTGGAGACATGCTGGCACCCAACTGAACCGAACACACTTGTTCTTGCAGTTTTATGCTGAAGAGCAGACAAAGGGTGATTTTTGGCACTGTTTATAAAGGTTAATATTATGCATACTACTTTTTAAATAGTTAAAATAGCTATTTACTATGAACTGCCAAGCTTGTAATACAGGTTAAGAAACATACCTTACACTTTCAAAAGAAAGAAAAAACTGTTCAAAGTACAACAGCTATCTGAGGTGGTACTCTTAAAAGTTTCTTTTTGTACCTCTAGGAACAAAACAAATGTTTTTGTGAAATTGTAGCCCAAGGACATATTGTGTATCTCTTAGAGTACAGTTAAGGTGCAGTTAAATGTTTTGTTCACCTAGGAACAAACTGCACCTTTTTGACAATGTACAACGGGTTTTATTTGTTACAATTGTATAGCATTTTGTATTTGTTGTACATGCATTAGCTAACATGAACAACAATGAGCAATATAGCTTTTCAAATATTTATTAATCTTTGTTGATGTTAGTTAATGCTAATTGTTCATTATAGTTTAATGTGCATTACCAAATGTTAACAGAATTGATAAAAACTGAAATTAACATCAAATAAGATAATTAAATGCTACAGAAGTATCGTTCATTTAGTCCAGCTAGTATATTAACTGTTAACATACAATACAATCTTATAGTAAAGTGTTAAGCTTATAAAAGTAAACGTGCTCTTTTCCTCACTTGTCTGCTCATTTGAATCTCAACAAGATAGTATTTCATGCATGCATGGCTGAAAATTCATGAGAAAAGTCCTTACCCAATGCTTTTAAAGTATTTTTTAAGAACACTCGAGTATTTCTACTGTTTCACAACAATAAGTATAATGTAATAATGCAGTCAAAATGTACCTGTGATATGCGAGGAGCCCGTCTTGCATGACACCTTTATCCAGTGACTCTTATGTAGGTTGGCTGTTAAAACTAATATCCTCAAAGAGAATACCAAACTAAAGGAGTGGCCAAACCAGCTTTAAGACTCGTTTCTGGGGTCATGTTTATTGTTCTAAACCTGCTACAGCATTAAGTTGTAAACAAGACCATGCTGAGATCGAAACTTTGTGCATCCCCCTGTTTCATAGCATGTTTTTGTTGAGATAAAACAGAAATGTCTCATCAGTAAAGCAAAGCGCGCTCTCTCTCTCTCTCTCTCTCTCGCTATTTCTGTCTCTTTCTCTATCTTCAAAAACGTGCATAATGATTTGAGTGATGTAGTGATGTACTTAGCTGTGTTTATTAAGAACTGTCTTACTGGTTTCACTGGTGTCATCTTGGTTTCGCCAGTTTCCTTTAATACCAGTTGAATTAGTAGTAACTGGACACCCGTCATCTGCATTATCAAAGCCTTCAGGAAAGAAAGAATGCTGAAATACCAGAATCAAATGTGTTTTGTTGGTTGAAATTTTAGAATGTAATGAAAGGTTAGTATGGACCTTTAAGTCTGGTACTGTATAGACACAAATGTGTGCACAATATGCAGATCACAGACAGCACATTATTTTAGAATTCAGGAAACCTTGAACCAGTTCATGTTGTGACTGCCAACACCAAACAAACTGAAGAAAAACGGTTTTTAGTCTACATAAGATTAAGGAAATATAAAAAGCTGCATATAAATTATAAAACTGGTCCTTTTTAAATACATTTTTGTCCGCGCTATCTTTCATGCCAGGAGGAGAGCGATATCATGAATATTTAGGCTACTTTATTTTAGATCCACGCAAATTACAGACAGGCGGGTTTGTGTTTATACAATCAACAGTGACCTCTACTGGTGGCATGTAGTATTATTATTGTACCAAATTACGGCGACAGGCTTACATTTTACACAGAATTAACTTATAATTTACCTCATTTAATCGGTGTGGTCCTATTTAGCTTGGCAGAGAAAACGGTAACAACACGCATCGTCATTTCGTGTCGTCATAACTTTACATGACGTCACATATTGAACATAATTAAGCTAATGTAGACACATTTGATACAAAATAGCAATCCACCGTAACAATGAACAGGGCAAAGATGATTTTTAAAGAGGCCTATATAAAATCCCAAACATAGAAACCGGTTCGGGAAAGGTGCCACGCACCTTCAACAAACCACGCCCACCCAACCTCCTAATGTGTCCACAGTAACGGAGGCAGCATGAACACAAGGCTACAGTGGATTCAGGCACTATAAGATACACAGACTTTTATCCGCCCGTTAACGTCTCTACTTGTTGATGGTGGAGAAACATCAATGAACTGTGGTTTGTAAACAGTGAACACACATAAACTTAAAAATGATTGAAATTAATGCACCAATATAAAACGAAAATAACCATAATCACCATAATACAATTTAGCATCGTCATAATTGAACAAGTTTAACTAATTGTAATGAACAATTTAAACCTAATTAACCCAACAGATTCTTAATTTTTTTGCAAGCTCCTCCCTTGTGTTTGTGTGTGGAAAGTGCAGGATGCCAGAAGGACATTCATTTAGGGAAGCTGCATTCAGAGTATTTAACTTGGATGCTGTTATGGTGGGAATTACACGTATTTATTCAACTTTTTTGAAAGCTATTGTTCCAAGCAAAACAGTATGGTTCCAGTTGTATGGACACAAAATGTATGAAATGTATTAAAATAATGTCGGTGCCAATGCAATGGTCCAGTGGACTGTTTGCCGTCATGTTGTGCAATTCAAGTCCCAGCTCCTGTTCCCCTCTCTCACTCCACTGTCCTGTCAATATAAAGCTGTAAGGCCAAAACAAACTAAAATAACATCATACTAACGCTGTAAACAATGTACAACTCTAAAAATGTGCAATGTAGGCCTACAGACAACAAAATATGAAACAAGATGTATATAAAAAAATCTAATTGAAACCCTATAGAACCAGATGTTTCTATCTAAGATATTAAGGTTTCAATTATACAATAAATAAATAAAAGAATTTGGCCACATGTTTTTATTAGATTTATCCAACATAAAATGTAAAGAACCCTTTGGAAAGAATCTTATGACTTTGGTAAAAAAAATAGCTACTATGAAAACGTCCTAAAAATTTTAAAAAGAACATACTGTAAAGGTAGATTTCAAAAATCTGTAAAAACTCGTGTTAAGTAAATCAAGTGTTTAAAAGTATTACAAATAAACGTGTTCCTCGCAATTTGCTATCATTTTACAAGATGAATGTGTTTACCCACGTGTAGCGTATAGTGCTTAAGCTGTTGAATTGAGCCCCGCCTTGATTCACTCTCTCACACACACACACACACACACACACACACACCACTCTCGTAAGGTTCTTTATGGACTGCTTTACCCCACCAGAAAGAAGGAGAGGGGTGGGCTTCAGCTACATTACAGCGAGCAACGGACTGAATTAACCCTTCAAGTTTAAAGCCAAATTAAATGCGGTAGAAGCGGTTTTCTGAACTTCCTGACCGGTTGCCTGCGTCAGGTACACATCGCAGCATTCGTTTTCTGTATACTTTCATTATAACACTTCCTACTTCAGTGAAGAGCATTTGACAGAGTTATGAAATGAACTGCGCAGTTTGCTTAAGCGCTTTGTTTTCAGGAGTCTCATCGGCGTGGGTTCGAGCGCATTTTCAGACTGAACAGACCAGAGCAAGTGTTCGGCTGCTGAATGTAGGATAAAGGTCATGAACAAAAGCGCCGTCACAGAGTGAGTTTCCTCCTTTATTTTCACATTACCAGCAGGGACTGTATATGTGCTTAGTGGCAAAGAATATATCAAGAAGATCGTTTTTGTTCGCAAATGTTTGTTTAACATTCCCTTTTCTGCTGTTTCCTAAATACTCCAGTATACCGTAGAATGGAAATATTGTAAGTAGACGGAAGTTCATAAAAGGACATTGGTTCATAGATGCACTGAATTGCAAGCGCTGTAGAGCAATAGTCTATATATATATATATATATATGGGTCAATGACGTTTAACGACCACATATCATGTGATGTGACCAATAATAGCAATAACTGTATTATATTAACATTTTTTTATTACTTTTTTATTCTATTACTTGTATGCAAATTACATTTAAGAAGACAACTCTGAAATTATAGAACACAGATATGAGATATACTTACCAAAACTCAAATACAAATGCAAAAACTTTGTTTCTAAACACTTTAAATACAAAAATGTTAAGCATTAGTTAATTTTAAGTTACAATCTCACCACATGACATTTTTTTGTGATAGACCGATATATTACGTGGCCAACATATCGCCGATATTTGGAAGTTTTATATCGCCATTGGCCAATATAATGGACGATATTTTTTTCTGTTTGGCCACCATAAATCAGAAAAGATGTAAGGCAGGCATTTGCAACTTAGTAATGTAATATGACCACAGTAAAATAAGTCGTGTAAGGTGGATGGGATTCAAAAATTCTATGGTAAGTATCTATAATGTTTCAATTGCTATAGTTTATTTATATTATTTATGTTTTTTTTTTATTCCTTGGCACTACAGTGGTTTGGTTGGTTTCCTCTCTCTTTTAATCAGTGTTGCCCAACCACTTTCCTAAGGATGTCTAATTTGATTGGTCTGCTTAACTGAGCAGACTAAGCACCCAAATGTATTTGACCTGAATCTATTACCCACTTGACTTTACCAATGCAGCTGGGGCTTCACTTACTTTCGCACATACAATAATTCAATCTTTCATGTAGTTTTTTTTTGGCTACTCACAAAATTCCCTCTAAACAAACATATGCAATTGATCAACATACATCTGACATTTAATTTATAAAAAGCAGTTCAAGGGGTTCACAAACTTTCAAGCACTGTATATATACACAGTAAATGTTTAATGACATTAAAACTATGATAAACCTTTAACTGTTTACTATGTGACTATGAGGTTATTTGAAATGTAACTTATATTAACTGGTAGAGAATTGTGTTAGCAGGGCAAGGGTCAGTGGTCCGATTCCAGGGAACATGTATACTGATAAAATGTATAGCTTGTAATGCACTGTATATTTTTTGGGATAAAAGCATCTGTGAATGCATAAATGTAAAGGCAAAGAAAGTTTGGAGAATTGACGTCTTCACATTTTATGGAAACATTATTAAGGATGTATTAAAAACCTTGCATGCTTGTTGTGTATTTGAGCTAACAAAAAAACCCACCAAGTGCACACACACGTTACAGGAGCTCTTAAACACACAGTATACACATAACAAGAGAAATAGAAAAGATTATCAAATAAATACTAGGATCTGAGGATGAAAATATAAATAATATTCAAATGTGCAGTTTATTTATGAGTAAGAACTGTATACTACAACTGTGTACTGTACATTTTTAAGACCATAAGAAAATATAATATGTATTTACATAATGTGTAAAGATATTGCACTGATATATATGGCACTTAACAACTAGGAGGTTATGGTGGATGTACTTGCTGTTTAGGATTGAGATGGCTTGCGAGAAGCAGCTGTTCTTGTATCTAGATGTTCTAGTGCGCAGTGTTCTGTATCATCTGCCTGATGGCAGGTGTTCATTGTGTCCAGGGTGGGAGGGGTGTTTGATGATGTTACCTGCCCATTATTGGGCAGGGGCACACCAATAATCCTCTCAGCTGTTTTAACAGTCAATTGGGGTCTACTTATGTCTGATTTGGTAGCTGAACCAAACCACACTGTAATAGATGTAGATGTGAGGAATTGCACAAGCAACATGTAGACCAATATTTGACTTTAAAGCCCTGTTAAATATGAAATGTTAATGAACTGGTTATCATAGTAATTATGACATAGTAATGTTGACATAGTAAAGTCATAGTGGACTACAAAGTTTTAAAAGTGACAACCACAGTTAGTTCATGTTCAATGCACTTTGTCTATTTAAAATTATTTTATAAGGGCCTGCGAAATCTAAAAAAGCAGTAGTCTAATCTGTATATTGTAAAAGGTTATGCACAACTTTGGACTTTTTTTTTTAGAAGTCAAATAGAATGCTAAAACTTTAAAGCCTGCTATCTGCAAACTGCTCAGAATGCAAACATAACCATATAAGTCCAAGGCGTTCATATGTTGTTTTGCAAGAAGAGCGAGAAGTATAGAAACTTCAGACAGCATTGGAAAACTGGAGTGATATTCTGACTTCTAACTTTGTTATTTGAATGCCTCATTACAAATGTGAGAGTTGGATCAACTAGTCAGTTCTGGAAAGACAATGTCATTGCTGTTTTTGACCTTTCTGGGCTTCAATGGCTTCACTGTTTTGACAGATGTTTGCAATGTTGTGCTTGTTTTGTAGGGACATGGAGCTGCAGCGTGATCCAGATGTGCAGTTTAAACTGGCTTACCCAGATTCAGAAAGAATCGACCCGGGGCCCAAAACCCGAGTGAGGGGCCAGTGGTCCAGTAAAATGGAGTTTATCTTAGCTGTTGCAGGACAGATCATCGGTTTGGGAAATGTGTGGAGGTTTCCGTATCTGTGTTACAAGAATGGAGGAGGTTTGTGAGCTCTTGAAACAATCCAGTACAATTTCAAGTCACTGTTGTATACATGATCTCTTTTAAAAATCTGCTGAATGTTCTCTTTTTAGGAGTGTTTTTTATTCCATATGTGGTCTTTCTGTTCGCCTGTGGCATTCCTCTGTTTCTCTTGGAGATTGCTCTGGGTCAGTACACCAGCCAAGGGTCTATCACCTGCTGGAGGAAGATTTGCCCTCTATTTGAAGGTGAGCATTACATTAAATTTATGCATTTGGCAGACGCTTTTATCGAAAGCGACTTACATTGCATTATACTATACATTTATTTCTGGATATGTGCAATCCCTGGGATCAAACCCACGACCTTGGCATTGCTAGCGCCATGCTCTAACCACTGAGCTACAGGAAAACAGCACACAGGTATTGGAAAGATAAAAAAGCAAAATGCATTACTTGAGAGTTACTGTTATATGTCAATCATTATGATGTATGTTTTCTGTTAAAATTAGAACGCTTTTGTTGTACAGTAAAAACCCGTACAAAGAAGAAACAAACAATAGTGGTTGGAAATGCAAGATTTCCTGTTTGTATATAAAGAAAAGAAACTTGAATGAGGCAACTTTGTGTTCTTGAGTTCTTTTCAGAATTGTATATTTGTTTGTTTTGCATTCATTTGGCATAAAAACATACTTACACAAATTAAATGCATTTTCTAAAATAGGGTTGTATTGTTGGTCCCTATCATATGCACATTTCTTTTGGTACATTTACATTTTAATATTACCTTTCTGTTAAAAGGCTCAGTTACAGTAAACAAACAGTATAATTATTCAGTAAATGAATAAGTGTTTTGACCTGCTTCTGTTTAGGTCTGGGTTATGGAAGTCAGGTGGTGGTCTTATATTCCAGTATCTACTACATCATTATTCTGGCCTGGGCTTTCTTCTATCTTTTCTCTTCTTTTAGTAGTCAACTACCGTGGGCCAGCTGTAGGAACTGGTGGAATTCAGGTATGTTATAAAACTATTTTCTGTCATAAAAAGTGGTTCTCATTTTTAAGAATGTTCATTCACATCTGTTACTCGCTTACAGACACTTGTGTAGAATTTGACCGGACGGAGGGTGCAAGGAATTTGAGCTTTGCGGAGAACGCAACATCACCTGTTAAAGAATTCTGGGAGTGAGTGTTAGCCATATTCTATAAAGTCCATATTATAATTTATTTAATTTATAAAGACATACAATTCTCTCGAACCTTTAGTGACAGAAAGATTGTTTTGTAGGAGGCGGGTATTGAATATAACAGGAAGTGTGAATGAGCTCGGCAGTGTGAGGTGGGAACTTGCACTTTGTCTTCTGTTGGCGTGGATCATCTGTTACTTCTGCGTGTGGAAGGGAGTGAAATCTACAGGCAAGGTATGCACAAATTAAGTCAAATTAATAATGCTCAGGGTAATTTTATTAACTGACACTAAAATAGGGTTGATCTGAATATAGACGGTTTCATCGGATGCACGCGCATGGCCAAAAGTTAACTTCTGGTCTGTGTTTGTTGATCCATCTGTCTAGTGGCTAATAGTAACTATTCATATTATATTTAATTTATATTTATGTTTTATTGTATAATAATTGTATTAAATAAACAATTTGTTGAATGGGTCGTGTAACTTTGTCTCATTTAAGTTTAGCTAAGTAATGGTTACTGGTAACCCAAAATAATACTGACTAGACATACTTTTAACTTGCCAGCTAATGTCATTTGTTATTACTTTGCTTGTTATCAGAGATCATCTGCAAGGACTCTGTTCTTTGCGGATGTTAGGTTTAGGCCACAATAGTGTATATGCATGTATACTGACGTTTGTTTATGTTGTTGCTTTGAAACGTTCTATATTAGCCCTCCTAACACATTATAATAAATGCAAGTTAGATCATCTGGTTACTTTTCTCAAGTAGCTAAAAATGTTGTGCATTTACTGTAAGATCTGAGGCATGTTCATATGAATAGCCCGTAATATTGATATTTATCTATTTACAGTCAAATATTTAAGTTTGACAGAATTCATATTGTTTTACTCATCAATTGTAGCAAACAGGGTAACCGAATTTTGGTGTTGTCTCTGAGCACTGGAACTTCTCTGCCCTGAAGCTCACAGGTGTGGCAGCCACAAGATTTGCAGATTGATGCCACAACTTGTGTAATGATATCATTAATGTAGTTTGATGGATATGGATATTGACAGTTGGCAGAGATTTTAAAATGGGGAGATTTTCTTTTGTCTTTCAGGTTGTGTATTTTACTGCTACATTTCCTTATGTCATGCTGCTGGTGCTTTTGATTCGAGGTCTTACATTGCCCGGGGCCATAGATGGCATCATATTCTACCTCTACCCTAATCCAACACGCCTCGCAGACCCACAGGTAAATTTGACATGTTGAATGGTAATGAATGTCAGGCTGTCATATTGGTACAGATAGTCTTGAAGGGCACTGGCTTAAAAAATTCCTGTTATCTACCAAAATTACCTAAATGTAGAAGTATACAGTAACTTCCATTGTTCATTACAGTCTTTGTACTAAATAAGAACTATCCTTATACCCTGTTAATGTTTATACCTTAGTGCTCTTTATGTATCATGTTTTCTTCATACCCAACATATTACACTAGTGTTCCAGAAGACATTGTCTCTATAGGACTGTCTGTGAACTTGTTCTCTCTTGCCCTGTAGGTGTGGATGGATGCTGGAACACAGATCTTCTACTCTTATGCTCTTTGCATTGGGTGCCTGACAGCTTTAGGAAGCTACAATAAGTACAATAACAATTGCTACAAGTGAGAAAACTAATAGGAAATCACAAGTGTTTTAAATAATTTTTTTTAGTCACGACAATTTCCATGTTTACATTTGTGCACTGACATATTGGCCAACAATTGGTATTGGACGATAAAAGTAATTTTTCACACTATCGGCCGATGATCAGAGCCTATATATCCTGTCAATCAAAAGAGGACAGGAAAATGCAATGAATTTGTGCTCGGTGTATAGAAAATGTAAAAAAAAAACATCACCAATTTATTTAATAACATTCAGAAAGTTAAGAAATTTTAATTTAATTGTCAGAATTTATATCGGAAGATATCATTCGGGTATCAGTATTGGTGGAGACATTTTGTATCGGCGCACCTCTAATTCTATAGCTTTAAGTTTACTAATATTTTAAAATGCTGACAAAAGTATAAAATATAAGTGAACTTAAACTTTTAAACAGCAGTGTATGTTCAGTAACGCATAGTTGTTTCTTTAACTTTTTTGAAAATGGTTTGGAATAAATTTGAATTGTATTCACATTATTTTAGTCATTTTAAAACATTTTAGTAATAAACTTGCGATGATTTTTGTTAATATTGCAGAGATTGTGTCTATCTGTGCCTGTTAAACAGTGGAACCAGTTTTGTGGCCGGCTTTGCCATATTTTCAGTTCTGGGCTTCATGGCGTATGAGCAGGGGGTAGATATTTCATTGGTGGCAGAATCAGGTAACTCGAAGTTAAAAGTGGCTCCTGCATGGCACGGATGCCCTTACATTAATTTGTCTGTGATTTCCCCACACTTTAAGCTCTGGCAAACTGCACTTGTTTTGCTAGGTCCTGGTTTGGCCTTCATAGCATACCCAAGAGCCGTGGCAATGATGCCCATGCCTCAGCTGTGGTCCATATGTTTCTTCATCATGATTATTCTGCTGGGGCTTGACAGCGAGGTGAGAGATCGAGACGTGTGATGATTTCTTTGAATATAGGTCACTGTTGCTGACGGTACATTAATTAACGATTTTTTCTTTTTTTTTTAGTTTGTATGTCTTGAGGCTCTTATGACAGCCATAACGGACATGAATCCCAACTACTTTCTTCAAGGACAACGTCGGAAACTGTTTCTCCTCCTCATCTGTGTGGTCAGCTTCTTTATTGGCCTTCTGATGGTGACAGAGGTAATATTTTATCACGTTAAAATAATTAGATTTTGGACTTTTGGAATACTTTTACTTTTAAAGGGTTCACTCAGATTTCATGTATTCACCCTCATGTTAGTATATGATTCTTTCTTCTGTTGAACACAAAAGAAGATATTTTGAGAAATGTCTCCATTGTATTGTGTTCATACAATGGAAGTCAATGGGGTCTAGTGTTGTTTGGTTAGCAACGTTCTTTGAAATGTCTTCTTTCATGTTCTGCAGAAGAAAGAAAGTCATACAGGTTTGAAATGACATGAGGATGACTAAATGATGGAATGGAAATGTTTTCATTTTTGGGGTAACTATGCCCATTTAGTGCTTTTCAAATGTCCACTACTCAAATGTAAATGTGGTCATCTTTTTTTAATCTCTTCAATAGGGGGGTCTGTATGTCTTCCAGTTATTTGATTATTATTCCTGCAGTGGAATGACACTTCTGCTGTTTGCTATTGCACAGTCATTGTGTATTGGCTGGTTTTATGGTGAGTAATACAAGTAACACACCATTGATGCTTTATACTGTAGGTTGGCAGGATATTTCACACACCCAGCTATTAGGGTTACAGCATGTAGTGAATTATTTTGTGTTTAAGGTTATTTTGCAGATATTAGAAACTAATATAGAATCATACAGTTGTAGACCTACTATATGTAGTATGTGCTTTAAGTGTGTTGTTCACAAGGACACATTAGTGTTGGAAGCTTCAGTGTCATCTCATCAATTCCTGTGTGCATATTGTGTTAACTTGTAATAAAGCACAGGAACCACAAATTGTTCATAGTTTCATTATATTAACTACAGTTTAACCATGATGTAGTTAAGCTATGGTAATACAAATTGTAATAAATCAGACAAAACATGGTTGCTATGTGTACTGTATATATACACAAAACGGTGCTCATAAATATATTTATGTTTTGCAAACCAGTCGATAAGCAGGCTGTTTACTTCAACTGTCGAATCGAAACTAGGAATCGATAAAATTCATGGCATAGTTAATTCCCACTGAATTCATGGACTGATACAATACAAATCCCAAATGCTTTATTCTTAATGGTTAAAAGTGTCGATCATTTGTTTAGATTGTTGTACTCAAAAACCAAAAATTTTAATATTATTTCCAATTTGTTTGCAGGTGCTGATCGTCTATATGAAAACATCGTAGACATGATCGGTTACCGTCCTTTGACGCTAATGAAATACTGTTGGAAGTTCGTCACTCCTATTGTGTGTCTTGTAAGTAAAGCTTTACTTTTTACTTTTACATCGTGTCTACACCGCGATGTGACAAAAGACGATAGAATGCATTCGAAGCCATTATAATAAAATATTTGTTCACACTGGATGAGGTGCGGCGCGACAATCCCATTTAAACAAGTCATGTTGCGTCGCGCCCGGTGTAGAAGCGGTGTTAAATCCACTGCCCTAACTGTGAAGTTATGGTATAGTATGGAGGTCATGTTGTATTGTGGTGCTACATTCAAAATTTTGGTAGTTAGACAAGGCATAGCCGCTGATTTAGAAACACCCCTTTTTCTAAAGCTCCATCCTTCAGACATGCAGACAAGTCAAGAAAATGTGAAAAACAGAAGCATGCAATTTCCTTTATATTGTTTTGCATCGGTGTAACAACAGTTAACAGTAGCAAAACAATGTTCTCACATGATGGATGAAATGCACACTTATCATCCCACTTCCCATGTGTGGTCTGCTCTGTAAATGTAGAAAAATGGTTGGCAAGTTAACATGTCTAAAAGTCTTCTGATCGACTAAACAAAGAATTTGACCATTGGCCCGCAGTCACATTTTTGTCTGTGTCTGGCACAGAAACAGGTGTGGTATGCATAAGGTATTAGAGGCATTTTCTGCATGCCATTCTCTAAATCAATTGCAACACTTTTAATAGAATCTATGAAATAACAATTTTATTCATCTTAGAGAATTTAAGTAGTAATTGTGGTTGAAGACCATCAAGGGCCTTTATTTATCTTTGCTGGGAGTTCAAAGATTGCATTTTTCTTTTCTAGGCCACATTTGTTTTCTCTCTGGTTAAATTCACTCCTCTGAAGTTTAACAACACATTTGAATATCCATGGTGGGGTTACGCTGTCGGCTGGTGGTTCACCCTCTCCTCAACATTGCTGGTTCCCATATGGATGATCTACATTATACTCATCACACCTGGTACACTAATACAGGTAAGATAAGAAAGAAATCACTGATGAATCTGATAAAGATGCTTTCCTGTAGCTCAGTGGTTAGAGCATTGCACTAGTAATGCCAAGGTTGTGGGTTCGATCCCAGGGATTGCACATACTTCGATACAAATGCATAAATGGTTAATATAAATGAACACTAAACATTTAAATGATCAAAAACTAGTTATACAGATACATAAAAAAGGACTTAACGTTTTACTATCAACTTTTTCAGAGAATGAATACCCTCTGCACTCCATCCAGCGACCTGCCTCTGACATCAGAAAGACCGAAAGAAACCTTGTGAACCACAACTGGAAGTACATAATGAACATCATGTCCTGATAGAGAAACTTTATAAAACATCCTTGGGCCCTGCAATGCCTTTAAAGATACATGTTCATGTGAGAGTTTTTTTACCACATGAAAAACTTTTTCATAGTTTTTCACTGCAATTGTGCCCACTGATAGTTTGGTTTATTTGCACATGGTTTATGTTTTTTAATGCCAGATATGCTCAAATAATCCTGCAAGTCAGGTAATGGCACAAACACGGACAAAAATCTGTGCTGAATGCTTTCTGCATGGCACAGAATCCCAGCTTGAAGGCCGGTGAACAAGTGGGTCCACCAGTTTCTGCCATAGGATCCCAAATGATTCCATTGGCTAATAGAGCTGTGTACTCTATTTAAGTGCCTGGTTATAAAACCTTATCTTATGTACCTAAATATGACCAATAATTTAAAACATGTTGAAGTAGTATGCAAACAAAGCTATAGATCATATTATGGTATAGTCATTACGGCTGTACGACATCTCTTTAGCACATAATAATGAAAATCTGATGATATGCCTTGGTTTTTCTATTATCTGAACTGAAAAATCCATTAACCACCGCCATGTAAGTAAAGGCAAATAGCACTGAGGTTTGTAAAAGAGACTAACTTAAAAGAGCCTATTTCACATTTTACTGTACATTATAGACCTAATTTAAATACTGCAATAGTAGTTAGTGAAGTGAACTGAGAGGTTTTTGTGCTTTGGTCCCTGAATGTTACTGTGTAAATGACTCACTTATGAGGCAACTCAACTTTGGTAATCTGTTACATGTACAAGAACATCTTCAATGTTGTCTATAGCCATGACGTCATCATGACCTTACTGTATTATAAACAGATGCGCGATATCAGACTTTCTAAATAAGATAGTGGACACAGCTGATATGAAACAATATCACCATAATGAGGACATTGACATGTTGAAAGGACCAATGTTCCATTGCAGTTGGTATACAAATCTTTGAATATGTTACTTTTAGTTAGAGATACTTTTAATGGTTAAACTAGATTGGCTTATAAATAAGTTCAAGGAATGTTGTGTAAATCAAGTAACTTTTATTTTTATAGCATTTCAGCAGTACATTTTGAACCAGCTTTACAGAAAATAATACCGTAGTGTAGCAAAGTTTTTATATATATTTTTCAATCAAACCAGGAACATGCCAGTATTTTAATAGTATAATATTAATATATGTATTATATAATCATAATTTAATATTATTATATTAAAGAATAATATAAAATCATGTTTTGGTTGATTATTCATGTGGTCTGTGCATGTTTTCAGAACAGAACCTAATTATATTTACAGAACCTAATTATATATGTATGTTAAATAGAGTCATATTTTGCTTCTTAAATCTGCGTAAATGTACAATATATTTTTTTATTTTTTTAGTAAAATGCAAATTTCAGGGAATATTTGTATTTCAACTTAGACATACATGAACTGATATACTGGAAAGGATTGTTGAATAATGTGCCATAAGACTTCAATAAACGTTATTTTGAAATTAACAGTATTATCATTTAGTAACAATATTTGCATTTAGATGCATCATCACACAGTAGCTTGAATGCTAAAAAAAAATTATATTTAAAATGTTTACATATGTATGGCACATATGTTATGTATAGACGGTTTAACTGGAGGTACGTGCCTTTGAGGATGTGTACCAGAAGTTAAGTTTGGGCCACAAAAGCGTGTATGTGCAGTAATGCTGTTGCGTTGAAACCGTCTATATTCATATTGTTCAGTTTAATAAAGATATGTCTCCACTAAAACTTGCCCGCTGTAAATGTAAATAGGTGCTATATATACTGATTTGAGAATATTACATGAACAGAGTTTGAACAGTCTTTTATTTTTAAATATTTATTAACAGGCCGGCTGTAATGCATCAAACTGTAAACACAAAAATTGTTAACAAACCATTTATTATTATTATTATTATTTCAAATGCCAGAAACATGGGGGAACTTAGTGAAAAAAAACATGCAAATCACACTAGTTAGTATTTCAACAAATAAACAAGTGGGTTTCAAAAGGACAGTTATTTGAAATATTCCTTTTTTTTTCAAAAGTTTTGTCTAAAAAGCATCCGAGCCCCGAAGCTTGTTAACGGAACTCAGTTCAAAAATATAGGCATTGAACTTCAGTCAAAGATTCCAGGTTTAAAGTAACCTGTTGAAATATATTCCCAAATCTATGATGTTCCCAGAATGCAGAAGAGAAGCATGCACTCAAAAGTATCAAAAGTGTATGTGTGGATGTAGGCCAGTTGCAGCTCTTATCCTCAAAGTGTGCCGCCTTGAGAGCTGCAAAATAGGTTTTCCCGGTGGAGAAGATTGCACTTCGAAGTCCAGCTATCCACTACGGTCAATTGCATCTAAATATCATACACACTTATACAAATATAATACAAAAAACATCAAGTCTCCATTAGACGCCTCGCCACCAACCACCCCTAGTCTGATTATGCACAACGTCAATGCAGTTATATTGAATACTATACAGTACAAGGTAAGGTACTAAGTTGTATTCAAGTCTATAATGAAGTATACCAAACCGTATATCACATTAATGCAGCTGATGAATGCCTTTTTAGAGCTGAGGTGTGCACCTTAGAGGTTTACAGATGGTCACAGAATTGTGCGCTTTGGTTGTTGTTGGGGTTTTTTGTAGGAATGTCATTTAGGTTTGTAGCTCTTCAGTGCCTATAAACCTTTATTAGAATCTCTTCTCCAACATTTGTTGTTACAGTCCTAGGATACTGAGGTTGTAGGTCAAAGTGCGAAAGGGCTCGTTCTCAGCCCTACTGTTGCCTTTCATGGCTTAAATGAGAAAGGGCCAGCCATGACTCCAGCCTGACCTTCTTACTGTGGTCTTCCGGATAGCAGCTGAAGCTTTAGGGGCCATCCTTACTCAAACATGGTCTCTTTAGACTCTGCTTATTTTGATCTGAATGTCCGCTGTCGTCTTTCTTCCTTTTCAATTTGACCACCTACAAGCAAAAACAAACATATAAGACCAATTAACTGGATGATAACCTCGCCTGCTTGGCTAAGACGTGTCAGCTACAAAACAAAGATAGGAAATTATTTAACTTCTCATTAACTTGACAATAACAATCAAATTATTCAACGCACAAAAAGTACACGGATTAATCTGACTAGTAAATCAAAACGTTAATGAGCTTTACCGCAAGATGAACGTGAGCTCTGTGGGTTAACGTGGTCGAGCACAACAATGATCCCTGTTTGTTCCAGTAAAGAATCTGGCTGGATTAAGCGATTACCGATGCTGCATTTCTGAAATTCCTCTTTGTCTCTTATTAACAGAAATAATTTGTCAAGAATAAAACTTTCCATCTGGCCACTGTGGCCGTTTGCATACCTTGGCGTCGTGCTCGGCAAACCTCTGGAACATGTTTGCATAGATCATCTTATCCCGCTCGTGATGCTCGCGGATCTTTCGCTGACAGATGGCGATCTGACTGCGGGCAGCGCGGTTGCAGGAGTTGACCTGCAAGACTTGCTTGAAGTCCACGAGCGCCATGCTGAACTCATTCCGCAAAAGACGCGCTTCACCGCGCCGATATAGAGCTTTCTCGTTGTCTGGGTCCAGCTCCATCACCTAGCAGTAGAAACTAGTGAGAAAAGCTTTTAACGGTGTCAAAATTGAAACCTGGCTGGTGTAACGTTATATGCATGTCTGTCGGCTGTACCTGACATTACCTTGTTGCAGTTGTCCACGGTCTGCGAGTACTCGCGCAAACGAAGGTAGCATAGGGCAAGATTCAGATGGGCAACTAACAGCAGCGATTGGATGGATTGTAGCTCCTCCCTTGTTGATCCACACTCCATCTCCAACCAGGTTATAATCTGTTGGTACTGAATTACAGCATGGTTGTACCGTCCAGCCTGAATAAAGAGTATAAAGAGAACTGTCAATCATCTGACGATGGCATCATAATAGTAACGTTAATATTGTATGAAGCGTTCTTGATTTAGGAGGTGGTTCACCAAAAAAATTCAAGAAATCCTACAAACCTTGAAATACTGTGTCCCTTTCTGTTTGACCATAACGGCACGTTCAAGTTTCTCTTTAATGTCCATTTCCCAGGACTCTTTGGCCTGGAGAAACGTAGGAGAAATTGTAGGATAAACTTGCTTTCAGGTTCATCTGTAATTTGGTCATGACCATTAGAGGGCGCACTTGATCTGTATTTTGGGTATTCTCTGGTTTTTATTTCTAGGTATTTGTTTAAAAACTAAGCAATTCTAACTTAGATGATTCCTTTGTAATATTCCATTTTAATACACAATTATAATATTAATAATTTTCAATATAGGTAATGTTATAATTTGAACCTCACTGTATGTGTTAATTGTAAAAAAAAATAATGTGAAACTATGTATTAATCTGACCTTTTCAAAGTTATTAAGTGTGACTTCATATAGCAGTTCTGCATTTGATCCAATGTTATATTCTGGCTTGCCCTCTTTGCCGTAACCGTACCTGCAAATCATAAGACAAAACAGGAAGAGCATGTCAAATTTATCATGAGCACAGTTATGGTTGATGATTTGTAAAAAATATATGCATGCAAATACCTATTTTTTTATTTTGGTTTAGATATGGCTAAAATAGATTTAAATAAATGTAGTATATAGTATTGGAACGTTACAATATCCACATTTAAAATGTTTGGCGCTTTGTAGTAGGTCTCTTGGAGTAGTATTTAAAGTTATTATCAAATGTGAGTAAGCTTCAAATAAAGGACATGAGCAACAATAAAATAATGTAATTAATATAATGCAATATTATTATCTAAACAACATACTTGTAGAATATGAAGTATTACTATTTAAATAAAAAATCATGTATCATGCAGGACGTTTTAGGAAATTATTATTGAAATTATGTTCAATTTTAATGTCATTTTAACAATTATTTACCATAAAAGTACACATACTAGAAATACCACCAAAGTATGAATAACTATGTTCATTTTTAATTTTGATAATATTTTCCCACAATGTTTTACAATAAAGTGTCCTGTATGTGGTAGGATTAACCAGATAACCAATTAACAGTTTCTACAGTAAAAGTTTTACTTTATTCCATTAAACCTGCTAACAAGTTTACTTACTTGGGTTTTAAGTATAGCAAGCAGATTTCCTCCTTTTGCATTTTTTCCATGGCCCTGTCCACTCCTAGTGGTACACCCGCGTCCACTGATTCACCCACCACAAATGTGACATCACGAGACTCAAACAAACTGTCTCCGCACCACCCCTGTAAGTGTACTGAAGAACAGAGACGAAACTGCATTGTAGTCCAAAAAGACATTGTCTATAGGAATAACAACAATACACTGTAAAAATTACATTCGGAATTACCATGGACTGTGGCCCCATCATTCGGATTGTTGTAGCCTTCACCTTTGACCTTTATTCTCCTAACAATTCCTCCATCTTCTGTTAGATCCTCCCCCCTGAAGCTCAGCAGCTCAATCTAATTGTATAAAATGAAAGGTAAGCATTTGTATTGTCAAATGTGTTCTGGATATAGCATTGTATACAGTAGGGATTTTCAATTCCAGAGGATGTCATCTTGCAGAGTTTAGTTCCAACTCTAGACTGTTTGAATTGGCCCTTCATGAAATGAATAGCTCTGCACGATAGAGAGATACATCCAATATATAAGTTTATATTAGATATTTTCTATGCAACTCTTTAAGAACAGTTTATCCGTGAATTGATCTGGCATTTACTTGCATGTTGTACCTACCTCAAACACAAGTGTTGCATTAGGAGGAACTTTTGGGGGACTACCAGAAGAACCATAAGCATATTCAGGTTTACAGAGCAGCAGGCACACCTCTCCTTTCTGCATGGAACACACGCCGATGTCCCACGCCTGGATAACCTGACCTTTATGAATTAACCAGACATTAGTTCATTAAAAAAATGTCACACTATTACAAAGGATTTGGCATCACAAGACATGATGGTTTGCTTTAAAACTGTAATTGCATTAATTAACATCCATTCTCATCAATCACAAAATGTCTCCTTGAAAAAAGCACAGCAAATATCAGGAGTGGTGCCTCTTATTCAAACAACAGCAAATAGGGTGTTATTTAGCAACAACATTAAACAGGTATTTCAGTCACAGTAATTTACTTTAAGCGTTTGCTCTAAGGAAATGTAGAATGTTGCCAATGCTTAAATGATGAATGAGAAAATGAATAGACACTTATATAGTACTTATAAATCAGGTAATATCATGTCAGGATGATGGAACAATAAACACAGACTGATTTACATTTTATGTATAAAATGTGTTACACACTTTTTGTAGTACTTTACAAAAGATTTTAATACTAAGATACTAATAAATATCTCAATAATAAATGATATATAAATAAAATTACTAATAAATATAAAAAATATAATAGCATGGATGATTTTTAGAATAGAATAGATTTCTTAGAATAAATTCTGTAAACAGTCATCTATCATTCTTGCAACACATTGCTCCATTGTTCTCTAAGAATGCCTAGGAAACGAAAAAACAAATAAAAGGATTTCTATGGAAGAAATCTATGGAATCTATTACCTTTGCCCACACTGAAAACAAAAGGTTCCTTGCGGTCAAGACTGGAGTCAAACTTCTTTCCATTGAGTAGCCTGCCTGTGTAGTGGACACACACCTTGTCCCCAATCATCGGCCTTTCCCCTTCCGCACCATGATGTTTCACAATCTTTAAGAGAAAAAGTTACAGTCTATCTCTGCATGACCTCATATTGATTTTGATTTAATTATACACCAGATTATTCTAAAGATACATAGTGCCTGAACAAAAATAAAAGCAAATGTTTCTGCTGAGCATAAGTACACATGAATGAATCAATGTCAAATGTACCGATTTGTTACCGATTATTTGTAAAATTTTAGCAAGTTCTGGTGTGTATAATAGGTTTTAAATGATATAATATTATATATTATATAAGTTAACATACAACGTCCAAAAGACTAAGACCAAATGGAGAATCCAAATTTTTTGACTTATAATAAACTTGGATTTTGCAAACAAAAAGAAAAACTAAGAATTTTCTTAGTGAATTTTCATTATAAAAATGTTTTCATCTTTCATTCATTTTTCATGTTTTAAGATCTTTCGTTAAACTTACACACAATGTCTGTAGTTTTGCCTCGATTTGATGAGTTTTCAGAGCTTTAACTTTGATTTCATTTTCTCTTTTAGAAATAGGAGGGTGTACTTCAGAAGTCCATCCCAGATTAAGTGCTATACTAATTAAAATCTCATTTTTAATAGGGGGACATTCTGTACTAAATACTGAAATCGATGTAAATGACTCTATTCTGTTTTAATTGATTTATACAATAATTGGTATTTAAATATTTATATAAAATTACAACATAATGCTAAATTAATGCATCTTAGCAGTTTCTTTTGGACCTCACCATATCATTCATGAATAAGGGAATATATGAAATTTATAGCTAATAGTAAACTAATAGTTGGTAATAGAGTTGTGTTAATAGAGACCGTATTACCTTACATACTCCACGGGTCCTGTTTGGAGTTACATCAGTGCCTTTGGAGGTAAAGACAGCAGTCGGGCATTGGTTACCGGACAAAATATCCTCTAAAGATGACATTTCATCACTCGTACATCCCCGTGTTCCCCTGAAAAACAAACATGCAGTGTTTAACTAAGAATCTCAGTTAACTCACACAAACTCATTAGGGAAATATCAAAGGGCATTACTAACATTCAAATGTTCCCTACGCTTGAGGCATACACAGTTCGAATACTCTCAAATACTAATGAAATTACATACAAAAATATTTTGTAACCCTTATATTATGTCAAAACCATGAACACTTTCCACTTAATGTATATAGGAATGAAACCCAGTATATTCATATCAAATACAGGAGTGTGCGCACATGTGTGTTTTGGAAATTTTAAGTGTGTGTGTGTGTGTGTGTGTGTGTGTGTGTGTGTGTGTGTGTGTGTGTGTGTGTGTGTGTGTGTATTACAGTGCACACGAAAGCTTGTGAACGTGTGTTGCAGAACATTATGTTCCTTTTATTCAGAGTTCCTGGCACAAGTTCATATACTAAAGAAAGATGTCTTGTGAGATTTATGTCAGTAAACCTAGTAAAGAGACACAGGAACAAAACAGAACCAAGCAGGGAACATTCAGTGCGGTCCACTATATCTCAGGCACCGTTATACCTCGATGACTCAAGGCTCTGAATAAAAGACCTTACTTTTATCCACACACAATGAAGGTTACATGAATCTGTCAGGTGCAAATTCTACGAATACGAGCAGATATAACAGCAACATATATGAAGACTAAAAAGACCCAATAAAATGTTTATTGGTTTTGGTTCTTCACTTAAAAGCTGACTCTAGACCAAACCGATCTTGAAATGGAATGTTTAAAACATAATATGTGGCAAAGACTGTGTATCACTAGCGTATCATTTTAAGTATAATGTACTTATTTATATAACTTAAGCATGTTAAGGTCACTGAAATTGGAAGATGAAAGAGTAAAAATCAAGAGTCTCAAAGCAATTCCCATCCTGGCTAACATTAAACTAATCGTGCTTTAGAATGAACAGTTGACTAAACTGGTAAGACAGTAAACAAACCAAAACTCTAACAATTGCTGCAGTGTTTCAACCCATTAGGTAAAATATAGAAAAGCCCAGCCATTGGTTTAAATTAGGGTCTTAGAAAGGTCTAGGTTTTCATTTCTGAAAATGCTGAAACTTTTTCACTCAAATATTGAGTACCACTAAGATTTATTTATCCATTGGATATTGTACACACATTTAAAAATGTCTCACTAGCCACATTTATTACCTTACATGGTTTTCAATTATTACTCACACTGACCAGTCTGTCTGTTTCTGGTCTGTTTGTCTACCTTTGTCTTTTCCTGGTTATCTTCATAACTTTCCAGGCAGCTGTCCCTAAGGCTTTCTGTCGTTTTTGATTGACTTGTTTAAAGGTGGTGTGACTTTTCCGAGCTCTTATTGGAGTTTCATCTCAGATGTCTGCAGTGTGGCAAAATTGCAACAGGCATTCCCGTTGCAAAGATGAGCGTTCAGCGACAGTTGACTCATTCCATCCTTGAACATTGTGTCCACAGTGAAATACACCGTGTACTCACAAAGATTCCTTGTTAATCATCCTGTCACATACCTAGTCTTTATCTCTAAAAACATGATATTTAAATTATTCAAAATAATAATTATGGATATCTGTCCTAAAATGAAGAATTGTCTTTCTTAAAAGCAGCTTTTTACACTAAAATCAGAAGAAAACCACAATAGACGTCCTTTTAATATTTAAAGTAAATGTATATTTACAAAAATGTGTTTTTTTCAGCAGCTGATTCTTAAATTATTACATTTGGAGCCTCCCAATTCTACGTGGCAACATCCTTGTCTAAAAGGGACTTGTGAAAGACAAAGACTAAAAGACGAATCCACTTTTTTTCGTTGACATTAATGTTACAATATGAGTTATGATCTTAATAAATTTTATAAAACAATTCTTTAGGAAGAAGGTGCACTTAAACAAGTTTAAGCCATTTCTGGTCAGTGATGTAACGGGAACGTGTTACAGCATCCTTCACTATTCTAAGAAAACCCCACACCAGCTCCTCAGGGCATTGCAAATTAAAAATAAAAATTGAAGCAGGAACACAACACATTATCAATCAATTAAACAGCCTTCTCATTTTACACCATGAGCACTTAAAGCAACAGTCCCTGTGGCTTTCATGGATTCATGAGAAAAATGTCTGGGAAGACTAAAAGAAAATGTAAATTCAATCAAAAAGAATTAAAAAATATTATATATAAAAGATGAACACCTAATATTGAATCAGTTCCTTCAGTGAAACACTAGTGAAATGGATGGATACCATGTCTTCTCAGTTTCGTACAATCTGTACTATCTATGACACGTACGGTCTGAACAGCCGCACATGCAAATTAAACTACTGTTTTCTTCAACACTCTTGCTTTCTTAAGAGTTTAAAGACTTTTTTAAAGATAAAGTGGCCAATGTAGACTACTAGCATAAAATGTTTTACCTGACCAAAAAATCAAGCACATGACGACATCACGTAGTAAGCAAACGTTTGTGATAAATCATAGACTGTGTTGATAAAACCACCATGCGTTCAGAAACCAACATTTCTATAGCATCAATACTTTTTCTATGTAAAACTGCGGTGGATGAGTATTGAAATAAGCATAAAACGCAGACTTACAATATTTCCCTTTTGTTGCTCGTTCCTTTCATGTGTTTCACCATATATGCGTCCGTACGTGCGTAACTTCAGATAGTCTTACCGGCAAACACAACCTGTGCCTAGCGGCTTAAAGGGAAATGAGCCCGCCCTCTCCGCGCGAGAGTACTAGATGTTCTACCGGCAGTATTTTGCACTTCTGCACACCAGTATGATCAACCCGCTACGCCTCTACGAGACATTTGGCCGGGGAAAATGAAATGATGAAAGAAGGAGGAGTAAACGCGGGGGGGAGGGCGGCGTAGTGTAAAAATTAAGGGCAGGCCTTGGAAACTGTCCACAAAGTAACACAATGTTCCGGCTGTACTGTAGCTCGCGCTGATGAGAACACAGTGTCCTACACCCTGACCCGTAACCCGTTGTGTGCTGACTGAACAGCTCACGTTGGGAACAGCATGTACAACCGCACAGAGCACAGCGATACGCTGAAAGAACAACACGAATATATTAAGTTGTAAGCGAAGGAGTTTATAGGGCTTACCCGTGATAAAGCGAAGAATGTTTTACGATTAAACTGACGCTTTGTTTGCTTTTACTAATTTGCCAGACATTGGGAGCATCTTCAAGTAATGGAAAAGGTTTTTTTATATACATTATACGTTGTCATATCTTAAATTGTTTTCATTTTACTTTTATTATATTGTTTTGTTTTTACGCAGTGTGTTAATTACATCGTGGAGCATTAGCCTACGTTGAATCCAGCTTTTCAAGTCAGAATTTCTTACATCGAACAACAAGAACTGTTACAAAGTGTGTTACAAAAATGCTTTCCTTACATTTCTAGCTGTTTGAAGTTTAAGCAACATCTTCAAAATCTAGATTTTATTATGATGTGTCAATTTCATTACATTTACACAGCACAATCCAAGTCAGAATGGCTTATTGAATAACAATATTACGTCATTATGTGTTACCTGCCTCAAAATGCTTTCTTAGACCGGAATGGTAGCATGATGTTCCCAACCCACTCAGTAGAGCAACAAAGATGTGTCAGCGTGATCACAATAGGTGATTGTTTGCATTTATATGTTTCCCTGTTCTTAAAGCCTGGTTCTTTAAAACAATAATTTCAAAGGACAGTTAATCAAGGAATATGATGTGAGCACAGATGAGCCCTGGCCATTTAAAAATGTGGGCCAAGACTTGAAGGATATCTGATCAATTTTATCTCTAAAGAATATGGTTAAAAACAACCTTCATACTGACGTTTCTAGTGTGCTTTTAGATTAAATCAATGCACTTAAATAAAGTTGATCTAAATTAGTTAAGCATGGAGTTGAACTATAATGTTGTCTCAGTTTGGTATCTATAGCAGCAAGGATCTGTAGCAGAACATAGAACGCGAAACTGCTCAGTATGGATGGCACAAGCAAACAAGTGGGGGGCATCTGAGGATAAGGATTCAGACCAACATGACACACTGCCAGCAAGGTGCAAGTGGGGACACTAATCTTGCATGACCTTTTGAGTCCCTGTGCTGTTATCACAATCTATATAATCAATCGAATAAGAAACATTTATCATTTTAATCATTATTATTTTGTTACGCTAACACATCTATTAATTTAAACCAAATGAAATATAAATGACACCATAAGCAAAACTTCAAAACAACACCTGGGTCTCATCTGTGGTCTTGTTTTCAACAGACTATCTGTTGTTCTAGAAGCGATAGAAATTACATCACTCTTGACTGAGTTATGATGACAATCATAACATGATGGCAATTTGCTTTTCTGTCACACAGAATATGCCATTAAAGTAGGTAGCCTACCAGCTAAATAAAATTCTATGCAGTACACAGCATGTTTAGTGAACTTTTTGAGTCATAAACATGCATGCATAAAGTACCAGACACTCATATATGAGTTCCTATAGAAACTGCATTTCACATAGGAACGGTGATACCTTTGGTTAGCAGAATTATGAATTATATGAATCATCTACACCTATTGTTGACAAGACAGACTGATGACTCACAAAACACATTACCAGTTATGTAAAGAATGATGGGAAATCTGGATTGCGTTACAAAATAGTATTTAGCCTATCTCAGGCAGTAGTCTACATATTAAAATAAAAGCTATACTAATACTAAATGTACATAGAAATTGAGAATAATTAAGACATTTATTATACACTATAAATGTTATTTATTGTATTGAGTTTTACGTTAAGACCAAAGTGGATAAGGTGCAGCAGACAGAATGAGTAGACGGATACAATAGACAGGACGCGCATTGAGTGAGCCAAATGTTATTTTTATAGTTTTACTTGTGTGTATAAAATGTCTGTTTCTCGAAAAAAAAAAAAAGACCCGCGCATAAGGAACTAAATGTTCTTGTTCATGGTGTCATGTGCTCTAGAGACTCCGCGCATCTTTGAAGCATCAGCGTATTAAAGGTAAGCAGTCCTGAAGAAATCCACGCGTCTATTTTAAGCCTGAAGCGCATTTGATTTAAACATTTGCATGACTTATAACTAGGCTACAGTGACTTCAGCCCACTAACCCACTGTTAGGGCATGCGTAAGAAGACTATTAGCCTATAGGCTATAGACTTCCAGCATTAATCCCTAGAAAATAGATTCATTTATGCTGCCCGCTAACAACAGCAACGTGTATCGAGAGAGATACACACTCGAAGCAATGTAATAGACTTGTCATTTATGTGAATTTCTCTATGGAAATACAAGTGTTCATTTTGTGTGTTTTTATGTTATCTGTCTGTGCAAACAAGAATAAACTCTCCGAAGCTTACTACTTATGGAAAACTGTGTAAAATACATTATACTTTAATAGGCTATACCACCTTTATTCTCTTTAAAATGGTAAGTGAAACAAAAAGTATTATGCAGCGCTAAACGTTTTAAACAGTATGCAAATGGCCCACCTTAATCACATTGCATGGCGACCAGTCTTGGTAATAAATGTGGTTGTTTTGTGAATCAATTTGTGTTTGAAAAGTATTTACTTTGGACATTTTAATCAAGTAATGAGTATTTTTATTTTTTAAAGATAGTTTTGGTATCATTTGTTAAAAGCGTCTGCTTAATGAATAAATGTAAATGTTCTGGTTAACGGAATGTCACATCAGCGCATTGAATTGTGGGATGCAGTTTTCACACAGTGGGCTTTGTTGCATTGCACAATGTGGCTTATGCAGTGGGTCATCATGTGGGTATATGCATACAAAAATTGAAGTAAGAGTAGTATGTTAGTAATCTGCACAAATATCATTGCCACTGAATTACACTGGCCTTTCTCTTCAAATTCCCACTGTGCATCACAATGACACAATACCATCCCATGCTTAGATTCTTGTTTGCAGAGTTTGTAGCTGTAACAGAGACATCTCATGACACTTATTTTTGATTATCTGTAAGGTCATTTACAACTAGAATAATACTTCTATAGCTGAATGCTAAAATATGCACATGTATATATCTATTATAGCAATAAATCTCGAATAATCCCGCTCCTTAACAAAGAAGAAAACAAATCGATTGATCATGTTACATGTCACTCATTATGCTCTTCCTGTCAAAGTGGGCCGCGCTTGACAAGTTTACGTTACAAATAGCCTCCAATGTAAGAGAAAGGACCATATCATAATAAAATGCAACATTTATAGTGGTGTCATTGCTGTCTGTTGAATTTTAAACATTTTACCACTGTGAGTTCATGTTTACCCTCACTTTATAAAGAAAACACACAAAAACTAAAGATTAAATTGTGTCTTTAAATACCTGATAACCAGTATATCAGAGATATACTAATACAGTTCGTCCTTGCAAAACAAAACAAAAAGATAAAATACAATGTATATATTATGTTATAATATAAAAAGTGATAAAAATAACTACATTAAAAAATGCATTTTGGGATAACACAATTTATGCCACACGCTTAGTTTAATCCAAACAGGTGAGATGACATTAAGAATTATTATAAGTGCTTGAAGGTTTTCTTTTTTAATAATAATCTGTTTAAGATTGCCTCTAAATTAACTAAATGTACTTCTGTTAATATATGCAATTTAGTATCAGTGTCATAGTAAATATACTGTGTGTGAGTTCCAGTATGTATGTATATCTTGGTTTAATGGAGTGTGTGATGGCGGGTTCATGGGAGGCTAACCAGTCATCAGGAAGTGAAACAGAACAGAATGTGCAGTACTAATCTGGGCAAAAAAACATTCTGTGATGTGTGTGGTAACTCACAAATTCATACTCGCATACAAATACACATACAATGTTAGCATATGGGAAGTAAATATTGCTTTCTTAAATGTGTACTCCGTTTAAACATCAGGGTTAAATTAAAAGAAAACACAAATTCCACTGGCAAACTGGGAGTGTCATAAGAGAGATATGGATGTAAACATAGGCACACTAAGGGACCTGCCCAGTGAGACAAAAATAAAGGCAGCGTAATGCTCTTTATTTCAATAGCATTTGTGTTGCATAACTTTAGTGGTGTTTGCTTAATCCACAAAGGGGTGAACTTTTGGCACCAAGATTTGCATGAGTTTGTTACTACTATGACCCTTACACTAATTTAAATGCTTCACAGATTATCCTCACATCCACAGTAAAGTATACTTTAAAATCCATAACCTATACACAAATGTAATATTTACTTTTGTGGATTTTAATTTTTTGTCTTAACAATTTCAATACAAATATTTAAATAGTTAGCCTATATATAACAGTGGTATAGAAAAAAGTTATATTTGTAAGCAAACAGAGATTAGTTAACGTTCAGCAGAGCTCAAATGTCTGACATTTGATGGTTCATCTTTAACACAAAGAAAAAATAGAGTAGGCCTACTGTCTTACTTAAATATATGTATAATTGTTCTTAGTCATAAGTTAACTTCCTTTTTTTATTGTTTTTTTACAAATGTGAATTATTAAATTATTTCAAGCACTCAAATACGAAATCTTCTCAGTTGCTTGATGTCTGTTTAAAGAGCAGTCGACATCCGCGGCGGAAACCGGAAGTCCGCGTACTTTTCAATTTGCGCTCCAGGGACCTATAGTATTAGCGTGTTAGCAGCGCAGCGTTTGGCATCAGTCGCGTGTTTTTGATTTTGCCGGTAAGAAAATTGTGTTTTATTGCATCAAGATAAACGTACGTTGTATCACAGTTATGCTGTTGCTTTTGGTTATTTAACTAACTAAACTTGGTTTGTGTCTAATGGTTGCTTCTCTTGTTTTAATATATCTATATAGCTATCGCGTGCAGGCCTTTAGCCGTTAGCTTGATAGCTTAGCTTGTACTAACATATCTATCACTAACCAGTGCTTTGCAGTATTCTAAAACTGCAAACAAAAGAAAACGTCGAGATTCGAGTAACTTATTATAATATTGGTGAAATTGTAGTTTTTGCTAAGAAAATTTTAGCTAGCCTTTAACTAACTCTTCTGAATATTCAATGCTGCCCGTTACGGTTTTCATTGTTTCAGTTTTCATCCAACGTAAATTCTACTTAATAATAGTTTGTGCAGAATCTCTAAATTGGAACGTGTATATATAACTAGAATTGTAACGCTTTTATCCGCGTACCCTCAAAACTAAATTTTGATTTTGATTCCTTGTACGTTAGGCTTTTTCTACTGTGAAGTTTGGACCTGTATAGACATGGGAGGTAAGTCTTTTTTATGCAAAACTCACCTTTTTAATGTGTTATTGAGCCAATTGTATTCTACGGATGTGGTGAAATAAATTTATGACACTGAATCTGAGCTATGAGCATACTTGTCATAGCAGTACGATTGTGTGAAAGTACTAAGCTCTTTTTTCCCTCCTGTTTGTATAGATCCTTCATTACAAAGGGACTGCCCACTGGATTGTAAGGTCTATGTTGGCAATCTGGGCAACAGCGGTAACAAAAATGAGTTGGAGAGAGCGTTTGGATATTATGGTCCACTGAGGAGCGTATGGGTGGCCAGAAATCCTCCTGGCTTTGCTTTTGTGGAGTTTGAAGATCCACGAGATGCAAGCGATGCTGTGAGAGAGCTTGATGGAAGGTAAAAGCATCTATTTCAGATCTGTCCTATTGAACAGCCATTATCCCGAATAAGCCATAACACATTACAGGATTGCACTTGTACTAAAAAGGTATTTTTGTATGAAATGAATGCTACTGCACAGCTTGGGGGAAATATTCACCTTTTCTGCAGTTTTTCTAATCTTGCATGTTTGTCTGCTTTTATTTCAGGACAATTTGTGGTTGTCGAGTGCGAGTTGAAATGTCCAGCGGTGAAAAACGTTCAAGATATCGAGGCCCACCTCCATCTTGGAATCGCCGCCCACGTGATGATCATAGACGTCGCAGTCCACCCGCAAGACGCCGGTACAGCTTCCGCTTTCCGCTTTCGATGAACATTTAGTGAGCTAGATGTCTTGATCATAATAAACTGGCCTGTGTCTGAACCCAATCACTGCAAGCCCTGAGGTGGGTGGAATAATAAGCATAGGTGTGGAGTTTGAAGAAAACAGCATCTTGTCATAAATTTGGCTGATCTGTTCGAGCACAAAACTCTCTTGGCACTCTGCTTGCCCTGATTTGTTCACAGGTTTTGTCTAAGGGTAGATTAGACATAAGCTTCATTCCCAAAGCAAAGCTTCATGACCTCTGCCTAAAATGGTGCGTTTTGAACGGGGTTATTCATTACCTTGAATCTTAGTCACAGATGTACAGTGGCATAATTTGGTAGTCTTCTCATTGTTTGGGTTGTGTGTCATTTCTATATCTATTAATGAAGCTGACCACCCAACCCCCCCTTTCAGAGACATCACCAAGCCTCTTCTCATCTACCTCTGAGTCAATCAACTAGCCCTTCTTTCAGCATCATGTGAACAGCGTGCACCAATCGGCTCACATGATCCGAGCATGGCCACCAGCCCATTGGTTCCTGAGCATGCCTCTCTCTCAGGCTCCTTCACCTCCTCCAACGTTAACCTGATCGGCAAACCCAACCGAGCCACACTTACAACCAATCAACGGGTCTTATGCCCTCCCAAATGTCTACATGACAACATTTCCTCAGCAGTCCTCATCTAACTGACATCTTCAGCCACCTACTGTATAGCTGTCAACAATGTTAACATCTAGCAACCATCTGGCAAAATCTCCCCGCAAATTACGCCCTCCTGACCAGCACTCAGCTTCACTGCATCATAACTAGTTTGTTGAAAACCAATCAAAATAGTAAGTTAAGCCTTTTAATGACATTTGAACTTTTTTATTATTTTTGGTGGTTTTGTCCGAGATGGTAACAGTATCTAAAGAGTGAGTTTTTTTTCTATACCGACTATACATTTACATCCCTACTTACATTCCTACAGAAATCTTTTTTGATCAGTGCATTTACCGTGACGGTATGCTAAATTAAAGTGCAAACTAGACAAGCTTATAGGTAGTTAAAAGTGAATTTTAGTTGTATGGTAATGGTTTCTATAAAAGGTTTGGTAGGACAAGCATCCATGGTCAAATAGTATCTTTATTCAAACACAAAACTCAGTTTTATCTGACGTGTGGCCCCTTCTAAGTTCATGAATGTTTTTTGGCAAAAAGAAAATGCATAATAACTTATTTCTGACTTTTTTCGTCCTTTCTTGTCGCTACACCTAGATCTCCCAGGAGGCGGAGCTTCAGTCGTAGTCGTAGCAGGTGAGTTATTAGTCATGCTTGCTAAGGCAGGTAAAACTATTAGGCTTGGTGTTTGTTTTAAACTTAAATATCACAGTAATGCACATAACCTATCTTGCATTGTTTGTGCCTCAGATATGAATTGATGGTTTGTCGTCAGGTGCCATTATTCTTTTAAGCAGTCTTTTTAACTTAAAAACATGAAGTAGCACATGTACATTTATGCAAATTTGCTTTATTTTTATAGGTCCCTTTCCAGAGAGAGGAGAAGAGAGAGGTCTTTATCCCAAGATAGAAACTATAAACCGTCTAGGTCTTTCTCAAGATCACGCAGGTATGTTTACACTTGTGTATAGTTACATAATTGCATAGATACTGTGTTTACATGACTTGTCTTTTGTGTTTTCAGTCGTTCACGATCCAATGGGCGGAAGTGAGGTGGGTCACTGCAGCCCGGTTGGGTAAAGCATGTATGTATACGTGCCCTCTCAACATATTAGGATGATGGAAAAGAATGATGGATGCTTTTCTTTTTTTTTTTTGCTCATTAAGTCTTTTAAAATGTCTTTTTCCCTTAGTATTCCGAGTATAATTTTTCTCCCCTAAGATCCATGTACTTCATTGGGTAGCAAGGTCTTCATCTTGCCTAAATGTCTGGACTGTAATTTTAAGCTTTTGAAGCAGTGAAGACTGAATGGAATAACTCTTGTCTGACTTAGATGTTGAAACAGTTTTGTATGCTTTTTGTTTGTACTGATTAAACAAAAGTTCTTCACTCTTTCCTGTATGACTTAATTCTTTGCTCTAACACATAAACAGATGTTTCAGTGTTCTTTTCAGTAAAAATAGTCTGATTTCAGTGTTTTTCAAGTCTCAAAGTACCCTGAAAGCTATCTCAAGCTGAATGTTTTATTTTATAATTTATAATTGTATTGTAAAGACAGCCTGCACGCTTTAGTATGTGCATTAAAGGGACTGTTAACCCAAAAATAAAAATTCTGTTATCATTTACTCACCTTTGAGTTGTTCCAAATCTGTATACATTTCTTTGTTCTGATGAACACCAAGAAAGATGTTTGGAAGAATGCTTATAACCAAACAGTTACTGGACTACCATAGTAGAAAAAAAACTTTATATATATTTTTTGTTGCACACAAAATTAGATATTTTGAAGAATGTAGGACAACAAAAAGTTCTGTGTCACTTTTGACTACCATTGTAATTTTTCCTTTTTGTTCAAGCAAATAAAGAAATGTATACAGATTTGGAAGGTCTAGAGAGAAATTCATTACAGAATTGTCATTTTTGGTTGAACTATCTCTTTAAATCTTATTGAGTACTGGGTAGTGTAAACATTACATACACAGAGGTGCCAGTAGGGGGCTCTGCTGTGTAACGATGCTTGCAAAATGTATGTGAAACTACTGAGAAATGAGAACTCTTCAATTGAGATGCTGCTTTTAACTTTGTTTTAGAAGAGCTTATGATAATGGCCAAAGTGCATGCACATACATACAGTAAGTTTAAACGGATAGGCTCTTTTCGAGTGGTTTAAACAGGAAAATCGGTCAGCTGCTCTGTGAATATACAGTTCACACTTAGCTTATGATGCATTGTGTGTCAACAGTGCAGGAAGTTGAGGGTAGCAGTGAAAAGGAAGCTACACGAGCTCAGCCTGTAAAGAGAGAGAAATACCCAAAGCTATTCTGCTGTCTATGCTTAGCAAACCTCCCAAGATTGCAAAGAGGATGGATCATTGAAGGGTCAGCAGAAGGTAACTTCTCAGTTTGTCGTGGTACAGGTTCCACATTTACGCTCTGTTACCTTTATCATTTGCATTTGGAAACCCAACGTTATGTGTGTAAATGTGTGGTTTGGTTGCACCTCAAATTATTTGTATTTACATTTGATTTCCTTAGCAAGTCATGTTCTATAGTAGTCTTGAATAAATGATGAACATTCAGTACAGCTAATGATTTCTTAATATTAAATGTTCACCTGCATGTATTATACTGTAGTTTTGTAACTGATGGAACAAGCGTTTTACCATTTGTCATGTATTTTCCACATTGTTTTTTGAGAATCTCTTCTTGAAGTTTTACTGTACTTGATGTGTGAATAAAGCCAAGTGAGAAATGTGATGACGCATGTGATATTGGCAATCAACAGGGCAAATTTAACACTGTAACTCTTGAAATTAAATCTGAAATAAAACAAGTTAGTACACCGTGTTTTAAAAGTCCATAATCAACCAAAAGACTTGTAAGAAATCATCGGTTTTAGCTCATGCGTGACATTTGCGATGAGTCATGCATATGTGACGCATCTCTAATCTTGGTTCTCTTGGTTTCCTTTTTAATCATGTTCTCATAAACATGCAAGATTTTTTTAAATGAGTTTTGTCTCATCAGCCACATATAAACAACCATGTCAGGCAGAAGATCCAAGAAAAACCAGAAACTTGGTTCATCTCGACGAGGCACCAGAGGTCTCAGAGTTGATAACAATGAGTTTGATGGGCAGGATGAGGTTCACACCACCAACCAATCAGATGACACTGTTATACATGCCCAGTTTGATCATCTGCCAAGCTTGAGTACTGATCAAACCTCAGCTTTAGAATGTTCTCCACATGCAGAGTCAGCGATTCACAAGGATTTAGAAGTGGAGGCCGAGCTGCCAGAAAGAAAACGAAAAATAGCATCAACGCGCAAGAAGGCTGGCGGGTCTAAAAGTGGGAGGAAACTTGAACCATGTGATGAGGTGAGGACCACTGAAGAGTTTGGTGAGGAACAAGAAACCCAACGGAACACATCATTTATTGAAGAACACACTTATTCCACAGAACATGAACAGAGAAATGCTCCTTCTCATCTATCACAACAAACTCAGAGACCTGGGTTGGGAGGGGCCCAAAACATTATGGTTACGGTTTCACGAAGTAAGGATACTGATGCTATACATAGTCAAGAAATTTCCTCATATAGTCGGACCACAAGCCTTGCCTCATATGAAGTAGGAAGCAATATGGCGATAGAGCAATCTACAGCCCAATCTAATGTTGTCACAGCGGCTGAAACTGACCAAGAAACCCTGTTGGCCAGCACCTTACAAAAAAGAAAAATGGGGTCAACTCGTAGGCCTCTTAGAGAAAATAGAGAGGTACAAGGAATTTTAAGAACCAAGACAGAGGATGTATGGAAAGCAGAAGTCAAAAGCAGTAGTGAAGCAGAGTTCAGTATGTTAGAGGAGATGATGCAAACGTGGGATGATGTGAAAAGAAAGGAAAGTCCTACAAACACATCATCCTACACAGAATCAGCTTTTGTTCCAGATGAACAAGTAGAAGTAGGTGGTTTTAGTGATACCTACCAACATGTGCCCGATTCAAGACATGATACAAACACATCAGAGGACTGCAGATCTGTTAGTTTAGATAAAACCAAAGAGGAACCATTTAGAAGTGATCCAAAGATCATTATTTCATCATCAAAACAAGATACAGAAATAGATAAACTTGTGGTTAATGTTGAGGAACCTCTTTCTTCTCTCTGCCCTCTTGATGGTGCTACTAAAGATGATAACTTTGAGATTTCCACTGACGTTCTTACAGCACAAGTCAGTAGGATTTCTGAGACCTTTGAATCTGATATCACCCATGCTGAACCCACAGCAACAGATTCTGAGATGACCGATCCTGTGCCGGACAGCCACGGTTTGGAGGATGGAGAAAAAGAGACACTTATGGAGTCAAGCACTTCAGGACAAGAGATGAAAATGGAGGAGGAGCACACCCAAAGCAAAAGATTGGATCACAAAGCAACAGATGACTTTGTTGAACAAGAAATACAGTCTGAGGTGCAGCGGGAGAAAACAAGGATGGGTTTAGATGAGCAACATTCAGCCAATGAGACAAATGTAAGTGATTCGTTGCTTTTTTCTGCAAACTGTAATCTGGCAAATGTATCACCTGTAACAGGGCATTTACATAATGCCAATGTAAACCTCAATAGTCTGTTGCTTGAGGACTCTAAATCGTCTTGTGATGTCATGGCCGAGACTGCGGTTTGCTCTTTATCAAACAATTCTACAATAAATAATGAACAGTCAGATGCAAATTTTACAGAACAAGGCATAGATCTCCAAACTTTGGCAACAAGAGAAAACGAAAGTGTGGGAACTAAAACAGGACCTGAAACAGATGCATTTGAAATAACAGACCAGGAAAATATAGAAGATAATGTCACAGATGACATAATGACGCAAGAATTTAAGGATGAAAGAGAGAATAAAGAAGAGGTTGGAGATACCACAGAGTCTGAATCAGAATCACAGAATCAGAAAGAACAGCCTACATCTCAAATACAAGGCAGCTCATCACAGGATGATCCCGACAAAGAAAGCTATGACTTTATTCAAGGTACATTTGAGGAAAATGCAGAAGAGATTCCACTAAAGGCAAAATCAGAGAGTTCAGATTTTGATGGAGAAAATGAGACCTGTGAATATAACAAAATGTTTGAAGACCAAGAATTGGGAGGACATGAGAAGATGGATGCATCACCTTTCCCAATATTAGACGTGACAGAACCTCTTGCAAAATGTCAGGATAATGATGTCAAATTAGATTTACAGATGGAAAATCTTTCATCTGATGTTAACCTTGAAACACTGCATGCATCTGAAAATGCTGAGAACATTTCAGGTGTAATTGATTCTGCTCTCATCCTGCAAGATGCTGTCACTGAAAGTTCGCAAGAGTTAATCAGCATCATTCCAGAAGATTCTTATGGAGAACAGAAAAGGGACAGAGGTAGTGAAGGAGTAGTAGAGGAAGAAACAGACCTACATTCAGATACTCACGAGCAGAATAATGTGAAAGATGACCAAACAATACAAACTTTAGATGAAAGAAATGATAAAGAACATGAGATGACAAAGGCAATAAGAAGTTCAACAGAGGAACTGTGTGATGATAAAGCTGAGGTGCATGCAGAGATAACATCAGAACAACAGATAAGATCTTCATCAAATATATCTCAGACACAAGATGATTCTGAGAACATGCTGGAAAGTGTGAGGCTTGTTGCAGAAAAGCAAGATGAAAAAACTCAAAATACAGCAGCTAATGATGAGGCCACAGATTCAGAGGAAAGATTTACTCCTGAAGACATTAACTCAGAAGTTACTGTCACATCTCAGACACAAAACCAACTCTTCATCCAAACAACTGATGAACACATTCATGACTTTACCCAAACAGTTAAAGATGTGTATGAGGAAAGTGGAGGAAATGAGATATTTGTCAATGTAAACAAAGAACAAGCAGCTTTTGATGGAACAAATGAGACAAATGATGAAAGCAAAGAGATTGAAGACTTTAAAGAAACAGAAGTAGCAGGAAATCTAACCTACATGAACATTCAGGATAATGACAGTCAATCAGATTTACAAACTGAAAACACAGAGCAATATAAAGTGTTAACAGAAGAGCAAAATAATATCACTCCTCATATAAACCTGGAAGAAGTTCAAGAAACCGAACATGCTGAGAATGTTTCTGCTGTGACTGATTCTGGTCTCTCATTTAAAGATGTTGCCACTGTAGATTCAGGAGAGTCACACACAGAACCTGAAAACATCAGTGAAACCCCAGAAGATTCTCAGAAAGATGAGAAACAATCAACATTAAAACCATTTGTTCACAAGCGTAAAATGGGCTCAACCCGTAGACCTCTGAGAGGAAACAAAGGGCAAAGAAAAGACACAGAACAAGATGATGAAAGTGAGATACAAAACAGTGAAGATTTGATCGATGAGGAGACAGAAAAGAAGAGAGAGTTAAGTGAGGAGAAAAATGCTGGTGCTGTTGAAGAGTATATCACAGAATCACAAACTAGCACAACATTGTATGTAGAATCTCAGGAAAATGCTGGAGATGGTGAAAGTGTACCAGTAGGGGGAGACACAGATGCACATTTAGAAATTCAAACAGAGAATAAAATATTTGACTCAACAGTTATTGAAGAAAGAACAGAAGAAAACATCTGTGATGATAATGTTCTCATGAGACAAGACACACTTACAGTAGAGAGGAATATGACTATTGAGTCAGATCTTTATCAAAATAATACTTCATTTGATTCAAACCAGGAAACATTGAATTCATCTGAAAATCTTGAGAGTATTTCTGCTGTGATGGATAGCGGTCTTTTTCTGAAAGATGTTGTCTTAGTTGGTCAATGGGAGACAGAAACAGTGTCTGAGAAAACTGAAGTTAGCATTTCTTCAGACAATTCTCAAGGAGATTCACCATCAAAATTAAATCCACTCGCTCACAAGCGAAAAATGGGCTCAACTCGCAGACCGCTCAGAGGAAACAAAGAGAAAATCAAAAGTGAAGAAGAAAAAGAGGATGGAGGTAGTGAAGGAGTAGTAGAGGAAGAAACAGACCTACATTCAGATACTCACGAGCAGAATAATGTGAAAAATGACCAAACAATACAAACTTTAGATAAAAGAAATGATAAAGAACATGAGATGACAAAGGCAATAAGAAGTTCAACAGAGGAACTGTGTGATGATAAAGCTGAGGTGCATGCAGAGATAACATCAGAACAACAGATAAGATCTTCATCAAATATATCTCAGACACAAGATGATTCTGAGAACATGCTGGAAAGTGTGAGGCTTGTTGGAGAAAAGCAAGATGAAAAAACTCAAAATACAGCAGCTAATGATGAGGCCACAGATTCAGAGGAAAGATTTACTCCTGAAGACATTAACTCAGAAGTTACTGTCACATCTCAGACACAAAACCAACTCTTCATCCAAACAACTGATGAACACATTCATGACTTTACCCAAACAGTTAAAGATGTGTATGAGGAAAGTGGAGGAAATGAGATATTTGTCAATGTAAACACAGAACAAGCAGCTTTTGATGGAACAAATGAGACAAATGATGAAAGCAAAGAGATTGAAGACTTTAAAGAAACAGAAGTAGCAGGAAATCTAACCTACATGAACATTCAGGATAATGACAGTCAATCAGATTTACAAACTGAAAACACAGAGCAATATAAAGTGTTAACAGAAGAGCAAAATAATATCACTCCTCATATAAACCTGGAAGAAGTTCAAGAAACCGAACATGCTGAGAATGTTTCTGCTGTGACTGATTCTGGTCTCTCATTTAAAGATGTTGCCACTGTAGATTCAGGAGAGTCACACACAGAACCTGAAAACATCAGTGAAACCCCAGAAGATTCTCAGAAAGATGAGAAACAATCAACATTAAAACCATTTGTTCACAAGCGTAAAATGGGCTCAACCCGTAGACCTCTGAGAGGAAACAAAGGGCAAAGAAAAGACACAGAACAAGATGATGAAAGTGAACGTTTGAATAATAAGGAGAAATCCACTGAAGAGAGTATCAATGATATCACAGAATCACAAACTAGCACAACATTGTATGTAGAGTCTCAGGAAAATGCTGGAGATGGTGAAAGTGTACCAGTAGGGGGAGACACAGATGCACATTTAGAAATTCAAACAGAGAATAAAATATTTGACTCAACAGTTATTGAAGAAAGAACAGAAGAAAACATCCATGATGATAATGTTCTCATGAGACAAGACACACTTACAGTAGAGAGGAATATGACTATTGAGTCAGATCTTTATCAAAATAATACTTCATTTGATTCAAACCAGGAAACATTGAATTCATCTGAAAATCTTGAGAGTATTTCTGCTGTGATGGATAGCGGTCTTCTTCTGAAAGATGTTGTCTTAGTTGGTCAATGGGAGACAGAAACAGTGTCTGAGAAAACTGAAGTTAGCATTTCTTCAGACAATTCTCAAGGAGATTCACCATCAAAATTAAATCCACTCGCTCACAAGCGAAAAATGGGCTCAACTCGCAGACCGCTCAGAGGAAACAAAGACAAAATCAAAAGTGCAGAAGAAAAAGAGGATGGAGGTAGTGAAGGAGTAGTAGAGGAAGAAACAGACCTACATTCAGATACTCACGAGCAGAATAATGTGAAAAATGACCAAACAATACAAACTTTAGATAAAAGAAATGATAAAGAACATGAGATGACAAAGGCAATAAGAAGTTCAACAGAGGAACTGTGTGATGATAAAGCTGAGGTGCATGCAGAGATAACATCAGAACAACAGATAAGATCTTCATCAAATATATCTCAGACACAAGATGATTCTGAGAACATGCTGGAAAGTGTGAGGCTTGTTGGAGAAAAGCAAGATGAAAAAACTCAAAATACAGCAGCTAATGATGAGGCCACAGATTCAGAGGAAAGATTTACTCCTGAAGACATTAACTCAGACGTTACTGTCACATCTCAGACACAAAACCAACTCTTCATCCAAACAACTGATGAACACATTCATGACTTTACCCAAACAGTTAAAGATGTGTATGAGGAAAGTGGAGGAAATGAGATATTTGTCAATGTAAACACAGAACAAGCAGCTTTTGATGGAACAAATGAGACAAATGATGAAAGCAAAGAGATTGAAGACTTTAAAGAAACAGAAGTAGCAGGAAATCTAACCTACATGAACATTCAGGATAATGACAGTCAATCAGATTTACAAACTGAAAACACAGAGCAATATAAAGTGTTAACAGAAGAGCAAAATAATATCACTCCTCATATAAACCTGGAAGAAGTTCAAGAAACCGAACATGCTGAGAATGTTTCTGCTGTGACTGATTCTGGTCTCTCATTTAAAGATGTTGCCACTGTAGATTCAGGAGAGTCACACACAGAACCTGAAAACATCAGTGAAACCCCAGAAGATTCTCAGAAAGATGAGAAACAATCAACATTAAAACCATTTGTTCACAAGCGTAAAATGGGCTCAACCCGTAGACCTCTGAGAGGAAACAAAGGGCAAAGAAAAGACACAGAACAAGATGATGAAAGTGAGATACAAAACAGTGAAGATTTGATCGATGAGGAGACAGAAAAGAAGAGAGAGTTAAGTGAGGAGAAAAATGCTGGTGCTGTTGAAGAGTATATCACAGAATCACAAACTAGCACAACATTGTATGTAGAGTCTCAGGAAAATGCTGGAGATGGTGAAAGTGTACCAGTAGGGGGAGACACAGATGCACATTTAGAAATTCAAACAGAGAATAAAATATTTGACTCAACAGTTATTGAAGAAAGAACAGAAGAAAACATCCATGATGATAATGTTCTCATGAGACAAGACACACTTACAGTAGAGAGGAATATGACTATTGAGTCAGATCTTTATCAAAATAATACATCATTTGATTCAAACCAGGAAGTATTAAAAACACATGAAAATGTTGAGAACATTTCAACTGTGACTGACTCTGGTCTTGTCTTGCAAGATGCTCCCATTGAAAGTTCACTAGAGTTAAACACTGTTCCAGAGAAAACTGAAGATTCACAATCTAAATTGAATCCAGTAGTTCACAAGCGAAAAATGGGCTCAACCCGCAGACCACTCAGAGGAAACAAAGAGAAAGAAGATTTAAGAAAGGCAAAGGAGGAAGACATGGAACCACACTCAGAAATCCAAGAGCAGAATAATGTAACGGATCACAGCATGATACAAAAAATAATAGATGTAAGATATAATGAAGAAGAGACCTCAGAGACAGTGAGAATATTGGTACAGGATGTATGTGACCCATCTGAAATTGAGAATAAGGAGGGACATAGAGAGATTACATTTGAACAAGAGCAAAGATCTTCATCAAATATATCTCAAACACAAAGTGGCCCATCACAGGATGATGCTTACGAAATCTTACCAGAGATCCAAGAAAGAACATTAGAATTGAAAGACAATCCTTTTGTTTTGTCTGATGCCTTGTTAATGGAAGAAAACCAACTTCATGTATCATCCGAGCCGGCTGTCATGGTTGGCAGTCCTGGAACAGAAGATGGAGAAATACAGTCAGTGTTCAGCAGATCTGTGCAGAAGAGAAAGATGGGGTCAACCCGCAAGACTCGGAGAGGGCAGAGAATGGAGAAAGAGAGAGAAGAACATGATGAAGAAACTAAACATACATCAACTAATGAAGATATCATAAAACCAGAGGAGAACTTGAAGAATCTTGAAGAAGTGATGTCATTACCAATTACTAGTTCAGGTCCTAATAAAGAATGCCATGACATTGAGAATAATGAAAGCATATTGGAAGATCAGACAGAAAATGCAGTAAAAGAGCAAAATGATTCAAATTTGAATACAAGCCAAGCTCAAAGTGAAATTATAATTTCTAAAAAGTCTGAGAACATACAATCAAATATGAATCCAACTACTCACAAACGAAAAATGGGATCAACCCGTAAGACACTGAGAGGGAACGGGCAGAGAAGGCGGGAGGTTGAATTAAAAGAAATGGATGAAGATAGTGAAAGAACATCAGAAGAACATCCAACAGAATTTGCAACCAGCGAAAGAGAAAGTGAGTCGATATTTGACGAAAATACACAGTTCAAAGAGTCTAGAAGCACTGAAAGTGCTTTAACAATATTTTCAGAAAGTGTGGTGAGTGAGGAAAACCTTACAAAAAGTCAATCCAATGAAGTGCCTTCAAAAGGTTTTAGTAAAACAGATCTACAATCAGAAATGTTAGTCAGTGCATGTGATTTAAAAGTAGATGAAAATGACTATCCTGACAATTCTGACAATAGTGGACCACCAGAACCTGAAAAACTAGACATATCAAGAAATCTAGAAGAAGTTGAAAGTGAACATAAGGTGCACTTAACAGTGTTGGATCAATCACAACATGTGATGAATATGGAAACACCAGAAACCATTACCCCTGAAAGAAAAAGAAAGATGGGCTCGACTCGTAAAAACTTTAGAGGAATGCAAGAAGAGAAGAAAAGAGAAGAGTCTGAAAGCAAACAGTTTGCACCAAGAAAAGATCAGGACGGTGAAACTAGCGTGGTACGACAAGCAGAACGTGATCAAATAATTCATGATAGTTTTGGGCAGTCAGAGATCTCACTTCTCAGTGAGATAGAGAGAGCGCTGAATAAGACTTCTCAAAGTTCACCAAACAATCAATTGAATATCAACGAAGCAAACTTCGCGAACACTCCTATTGAAACATCTCATTACAATACCCCTGAGAACTCAGAGCCAGAGCAAGGCTCGGACAAGGAGAAATATGTATCTCTCCAAGTGACAGAATCGCAAAATCCTGAAATTAGCTCACCGGGACGGCGAAGAAAAATGGGTTCGACTCGCAAGAATCCCAGACAGCAGCTTCAAGCAAAAAGAGAGGAGGAGAATAAAGATAGTGAAGATGAGATGACAGAGAAAAACAAACACCAAAAACCAAAATATCTCAAGAAGGACCTTGAAGCATCTGAGGAATCTAAAGTGCATGACATCAGAGATCATGAGGGGAAGAAAGAATATCTTGATGTACCCGTCACCCTCGCAAATAGCTGTCAGATAGAGGAAAGCCAAGAAAAGACTTCACCATCAACTAAAAGGAAATTCGGGTCCAGGCGCACTAATATAGGCAAGAGAGACCTTGGTGGGCAGGTTCCTCCTGAAAGTAATGACGATGTCACGGTATGTATATCATTCTATGTCTTTTATTTGAGACAATCTCAAGTGTGCTCCAGAAATGAAGAACCTGTACAATGTGCTCCAACCGAACAGGAAGACGCCGGTGCTCGGCTGGTTTCTTTGGACGAGGTGATAAAAACAACACCGCATGATAGAAGCCTTGGAAAAAAACAGACAGCAGATTTAAAGAACAGTGAGCAAAGCTAAAAAAAAAAATTTTTTTTAAAAGCATCATCACAAATATGAAGGATTAAAGTTAAATATGAACACAATCTCTGTTGAATAGTTTCAGATAAGGAAGTCGTACAGTTTAATGTGGTGATGGTGGGAAACAGCTGTGTGGGAAAGACGTCTTTCGTGCGACGCTTTTACAGAGGACAGTTCAGTCCGGATTATTCCTCTACCATTGGTGAGTTTTCCTACCAAATATGAACATTCATGTCTTCTGAGATGCACGTAGTTCAAAATGAAATGTGTTTCACATGCAGGTGTTGACACCTGTGTACAGAATGTTGTGCTGCATGACAGAGTTGTTAAACTGCATATATGGGACACAGCTGGTCAAGAAAGGTATGACATCATAGCAAAATAAAAAAAGGAAAAAGCAGATATGTTACGAAAGAGGTTTGATGATGTGTATATTTGAACCATGTTTTCAAAGGTTTCACAGCATCACCACACAAGTGTTTCACAGGGCTGATGGCCTTCTGCTCATGTATGAAATCACATCATCGAAGAGTTTTATTTCTGTACGAGACTGGATTTCTCAAGTTCAGGTAGCTAAGGTTTTTCTTATGTGAAGATAAACTCTATTATAAACTCAATTCTATATTATAAAGTATTGCATGATTGGTTTATTATAAACAGCTATTAAATGGAATATTTACTAGATTTATTAAATAATAATTAATAGAGTTATTATAGTTTTGTTTGTTTAGTTTGATTTAGTTTTTATTAGATGTTTGATGTTATTTTTTGTTAAATATGAAAATGTATTGTTTTTTATTTGTATATTATTTATGTTGCTATTTAAAATGTATTTATTTTAGTTTAGTTTTATTTTAGCTTTTGTTTATTTTTATAATGTTAGTGCCTTAGACTTATTTTTAGTTTATTTCTGAGGCAACATTTCAATTTTTTGTTTAGTTAAATTTTTTCCAATAATTTTAGATCAATATTTTATTTGATTTAAATGAACATGAACAATTTAATTTCAGTAAACTAAAATAACCTTGGTTAAAAGACATTTTGTGTTCAGTTAACATTTATGGCACAACACATTCTGTGTAACTTTCAACACAATTTGTGTTATCCCTTTCTTTTTTATATACAAAATCAACACAAAATGTGTTCAATAAGATTAATAAATATCACATCCATTGGATTTATTTGGAATTATGAAATGTGTTTTTCTATCGATTGTCACACAGGAAAAGGCTCCTAATGATGTCATCATGATGTTGCTTGGCAACAAGAGCGATTCTGCTAGACGTGAAGTCCAGGTTCAGGAAGGGGAGGATCTCGCCAGGGTAAGAAAACAAGCAAATGTAGCTCTTGACTAGATCTAACATTTTGTTGTAATAGTATTGTCTAATAGTTTTGCATAAGACCACAATTCCACTAATCTTAAAATGTTTTATATAAGTTGTTTGTTTTCCTTTATTAGGAGTATAAAATTGATTTCATGGAGTGCAGTGCTGCAACTGGAGATAATGTGTCAGAATGCATGAAGAGTTTAGCTGAGTAAGACTCAAAGCACACAACACCTGTCATAGCAATTGTTCACCCAGTTTGTGTGTGTTGTGCGTTTATTTAATGACCCGTGTCTCATAATCAATAGGTTGTTAGTGCAGCGGAAGAAACGGAGGATGGAGGAACACACAGCATTGAAGAGAGAGCAACCACAGAAGAAGTCTGGTTGCTGTTGAACTCACACATACTGTACACGCGCACACAGAGAAATGCTTGCACAAAACACAAATGCAAATATTAACTGCTAATATTATGTTGCTTAAAGGCCATTTACGGTTTTTATTTTATAAATATGTACAAAGCAAAATTGTTTTTACACCTTAAAATAGCACAGATGATAATATTTTAATGCTTTTAAAATGCCTAGCTGTAGATGCTGAGTGACGGTGAATCCAAACAAATAAATGCAAAGAAAATTCAAAAAAAATATAAGCAACTCAAATTCATGGATTAACAGTACAGAGTAAATCATTGAGGTATAACAAGTCAACCTTCCATAAAGACAATAAATATATCAAATCTAATTAACCCAAGTGAACTTAATTCCATCACAAAAGTCATATATTATGCTGGTAAAGAGGCAAAACAATTGCTTTTCTTGAGGAGATCATGTCTGTTTGTGGTAACGTGATAAATATCCATGTAAATATCAGCACACATGCACCCAAGACACACGTGACTTAGTGCTTTGGATTAATAATGAACATAAAGATGATAATAAGTAGACTGAGGAAGAGGGCAAATACAATGAAGAAAATCTGAGCAGGCCATTGACTGTTCGGTACCCCTGTTATTGGTCTGGAAGGTTCAGAAGGAATCAGGTTGGTCAGGTTTAACATGTATCCCAATGTCCAACCAACATCTGTGTCTGCCACCTGTTACCATCATAAGACCATATGTGAGTTTAAAATCCACATTTATACATGACAAAATGGCACAGTGTGCAGGTCACACTTTTTGTTAGTGCACAAAATGTCTTCTTATCTGGTGAAATTGGTTTACGTGCTTTCAGCATTATCACATAGCATGCACGGTTTCTTAGAAGTTTAAGTTGAACATTCACATAAAAAAGTGTGGAGTGCTGCTCACCTGCTTTTCAAAAGAGATCTTATCCCATGTGTTACTGAACTTGTATCCTTTCAGGAGAATAGTCATAATATAATGAGCAGAAGCACAGTATTCTTTCAAATATTTTTCCTTAATTGCTGGATATTCAGTAACAAGCTGCAGAAAAAATAATAATAATCAGCATTACAAGAAATAACTGACAATACATTATTCCATTATACATTCGTCTTTAAACAGATCATAAATTACAGGTAAAACATTTGTATTGTGTTGTTTAAACATGAAAATGAACTGATTTTCATTGCAGTATTCAAGTATCAAATCTAGCATCTTTTTTGTTATTTTGACCAGTTGATCCAGTTTCAATTTTCTGCAAGTAAATGCAAATTAAAAACAATATTTCCATTTGGAATTTGGGAGAAATGTTGTGACAGTTGACAGAAAGAAACAAAAATTTGTGTGTCTATAAATAATAAATTCAGAAAACTCTCTCTCTTCATTTTTTCCATGGCTACATATAATATAATGTCAAATAAATATAATTAAATAGTATATAAATACTTACTAATATAACATATTTATAAATATTATTTTTAATCCTTCAGTCTATTTAATTGAATATATTTATTCATATTATGAATAAAAAAATAAAGCATACTAACCAGTAAAACATATGTTTTGACTTTAACTACAAAATCTATCTTAAACAAATTCTCTATTAGATCTATTAGAATGTATGGTCACATTATGTGAATTCTGAGTGTGCATGTGACTCACGGTGTTCCAGGATTTGTTGCAGTGAGTGTCTATAGTGTCAAGAACCTTTGCCAGTGGAGCTTTCGGGACAAGACCAAAAAACTCAAAGGTGTAAAAGTATGCTGAAAAAGCCTGTGATTGACACAAAAAATATAGTTATTATAGTTATAGACAGAAAAAGTATTGTAGGACATAAAAAGCACAGTTATATGTAAAAGGACAATATATGTGACCCTGGACAACAAAACCAGTCTTAAGGGTCAGTTTTTCTGAATTGAGATTTTTACATCATCTGAAAGCTTTCTATTGATATATGGTTTGTTAGGATATGACGATATTTGGCCGAAGTAAAGAAAAAAATCTGGAATCTGAGGGTGCAAAAAAATCTAAATATTGAGAAAATCGCCTTTAAAGTTGTCCAAATGAAGTACTCACAAAAATAGTTTTGATATATTTACAGTAGGAAATGTACAAAATATCTTAATGAAACATGAAACTTAATATCCTACTGACTTTTGTCATAACAAAAAAAAATTATTTTGACATTTTGATTTAATTCCTAACATTCCTTAAAACCCTGACAATACCTTAATGATACCAACAGCTTATGAAGTTGATTTGATAAGGCACGAAATACTCACAAAGAATTCCCCATTGACCGGCGGCTGATAGACTCCGTTGAAGCCACAGTCTGAAAATTTGCATTCAGTCACATTAACAATGTTTTCCATTAGAGAGAGACAGACGAAAGAGTTACTGGTCCCTATAAAGGTGATTGTAGTCGTCGGGACAAAATTGTTTGGTTTTTCCACACAAGGGGAGTTGTACAGGTCAGCCAGAGTAACAGTAAGGTTATATCCTTTATGAAAGCATGGGTGTTCGATAACAGACGATGATCCAGCAGTCTACATAAAGTAAAAACATCAATGTGAATGTGTAGTGTGTACAGTAAAATTATATTTTCTTGCCACATTTACAGCTTTAAAAACCAACCTTGTGAAGCTGCACCTGAAGTTTCCTCATAGCCTGGTCTTTACCATAGCACAGATAGCTGTGTGCGTACACCTCATACTTGTACCCGTAGAGCTGGAGATTAAACGCTGATTCTGGGACTTTCACTGGGTCTTTTGGAATGAATGAGATCTGTGTAGATGAGCCACCCAGATCCAGAGCTCCAAGGATTTGTACCGATTTGGGGTGGACCCATATTCCCTCAAATGTGTGCTGCATTGAAAACCATTTAGAGAGTTGAAGTATGAGGTTTTAACAAAAGAGGAATTTAAGGGATAAAAACAAAAATTCTGTCATCGTTTCTTCACCCTCTTGACATTTTAAACCCGTATGATTTTCTTTCTTCTGCAAAACACAAAATAAGATATTTTGAAGAATGTCGGTAACCAAAACCAAAATCTATTGCATGGATACAAATCCAGTGCAAGTCAATGGTTTTCGTTTACCAACATTCTTCAAAATATCATCTCTTGTGTTCTGCAAAAGAAAGAAAGTCATTCAAGCTTGACAAGAAGGTGAGTAAATGATGACAGAATTTTCATTTTTGGGTGAACTATCCCTTAAATGAAACAGTCATATCTGTATTAGAAAGACATTATAGTCACCTTGATAAATCTCTCCAGGAGGTAGTTGATGGTTATCCAGCCGTAAGTGCCCTCCTCCGTGCCAGTCAGTATCCGGGCCCCTCGGAAATCAAAAGAATAACTTTGGATTGTTTTGTCGACTTCCGCAAGGATAGTGTCTGCTTGACTTTGGTTCTGTAAGCTACAAAACCAAAGATAATTGTTACACATTTTAGTCAAATGCCAGGTATATATTTTTTTCAAGAAATATGGCCAGATTTTTCTCCATACCTAAGAAGCCGCATGCCTGCAGTGGCACCTAGATATACAGGTGTGGCACTCTGTTGTTCTGCTGGTACAGCTGCTTTGGCAACATCTAAGCATTTCTTAAGACTTTCTCCGGCTGCAGGAGGATTCTTGACATAACTGGATATGCCATCACCTACAGTAGTTAAAATAACATGAATAAAATAAACTTTGTATTAGAACACTTCAATTTATGGATCATATTAATAAAACATTTTTGTTGCTTTTACAGTATATTTTCAACATGCATAGCATTTCTGGCAAAGCTCACAGCCCCAGACTCACCATCCACATCACAGCTCAGTTTTTGTGAAACTATTCCTGTGTTGTTGTCTTTGTTCCCTGGCCACTGGTACAGGAAGAGGGCAGTGTGAGTGGAGCCGGCATCAAACACAATCCCATACTGAGGAAGTCAGACAAAGAGTTTTTAAAAGTTTGGAAGAAGCTGAACTTATTGGGTGTGAGTACTTTCCTGGAATTAAACACGCCACACACAAATCCTGAGAGAAAGATTTTAACAGTAGGCCTTAATGTTATGGATTCCTCCTACAGGACTAGTTAAGTTTTCAAATGTTTTGAATAGAAACAGCTGTGTTTTTTATACCAATAGTTTATCTTTTAAGTCTCTAATACAAGTTACATATACAAGATACAAGACTAAACGGATGCAAAAAATGAATACTTTTTATAATATTACATATTTACAGGTATTTTACCAAATAGAATATTAAATCAACTTTATAAAAAAATATACTTTGCGAAATCATCATAGAGGTGCGAAAAGAAAACCTGTTTTTGTAAATCAGAGTAAGGATAACATTCAGGAGACAGCAACTGAAATGGGCGATGACAAATGACAAAACGTACGCTTATAAAATACAATTACAAAAACATTTTGTATTTTTGAATCTGCTGTTAAAACAAAAAATTATAGATTAAAACATATATAAGAACACTTTGCTTTTGTGTAAGTCACAGCATATACATATACAGTAAATGCCTTATAAAATGATATTCAAATAACAAATATATCAGTAATTGTCAAGTATTCTAACCTGTTATTACACACAAGTTTTATAATATATCTAACATATATATAATAAAATATAAAAATTATTTTTTAATTGACCTTTTTTTACTTATATTTGAAGAGTTTGGTTCCAAAACGCTATAAATCCATTTTTAAATTTTCAAAATTCATGTTTTTTATTATGTTATCATGTTTTTATTGTGCTTTATTGTGTTAGCTGTATTTTTTTTAGTTATTATGGCTTAAATCAAAACTAACCAACTTCAGTTAGATTTATATTAATTGGAATGCACAATCAAAAAACATGATTTTTGGAAAAAAAAATTAATGAATTTATAGCATTTTGGAACCAAACTCTTCATTTAAACATCTAAAATGTACTATTCGAGATGCTGGCATAGTCTTTCAGAAATAAGTCCATTCCCCTGCTGGGATAGTCCCTTTACATGATAAGCGTAAAAGACAGTTAGTCACTAGCATGACAGCCAAAGATCAGTACTATATATGAAAGAACAATCTGATAAAAACAGGACATCTAGTTCAGGAGTCAGGACATACACAACAAGCAGTTTTATCAGATATGAAAATGAAGTTGGTGTATGTTGAATATTTCCTGGTGCTCTTTAATGCAATTTAACCACAGTTCCACAGTTGCCTCTTATGCTAACTTACAGTCCTCCACATGATTCGGTAACACTTTACAGTAAGGTTAACGCATTACCTAATATGAAAGCAATATATATGTACAACATTTATTAATGTTAATTAATACAGATACAATTATTGATTGTGTGTTAACTAATGTTAATAGATAATGTTAAAAGAACTAATGTAAATAGAAATACTGTAAAATATTTTAAACGATACTAATAAATACTATTAGATACTGTTAAAATACTTTTTTAATATTAGTAAAGGTTGAAAATAACTTAATAAATGCCGTATAGGCTCACTGTTAGTGCATGTTAACTAATATAGTTAACTAATGGTAAAAAAAGCATCTTAACTGGCAAATGAGCATCTTTTTACCTGTGTCGAGTAAGGCTGATCCAAAGTCTGCCGATTAGCAAGAGACAAAATCAAAGCGATGATGGTCGTGCAAGCTACAGCTGCGAATGCAGTGCCCACCAAAACCGGCTTCATCTGCAATCCCATGTCTGTAATATCTGTCCAAAAAATGAAACAAACACGACATGAACTGTAAAGTCCAGACCTGAATGCCAATAAGAGGAACCATGGGAGTCAAATAATCCAAATCCTGTTTACACATTCATTTTTCATTGCTTTGTTTATACTTCACAAGTCTGACAAGGTTTAAGAGAGTCAATGTTTAACCCAGAGCCGCATGTGATCTTTGCCATTTTAATGCTGATTGGTGGAAAGAAAAACAGAACAGTAACTGATCAGAGAGAAAGTAAGAGCCTTACCTTCTTTGCCTTTCGTTACCCTACTGTTTTCTTGTTAAAAGCACATGCACGTATAAGAAGACAGGTGAGACCATGCACACATTGTGTAGATACCCACACACCTTTACTCCAGTCGAGGCTTCTGGGAACTAACGCTATACTCCCACTTCCACAATATATCTTCAGCCATCCCACACACACACACTCACTCATTCTTTCCTTTTCACACACACACACTTTGGCTCACAATGACAAAGTCTTATTGAAAGTCGACAGGATGTCCTCCGGTATCTGGAAACTGATAGATTCTGATAGATAGTTTTCTAAAGAAACACCCAAAACTAATCGCATTAAACTGTAATGTTTGTTACTTAATAACTAACCTAACCGTAACTCTCTGGTGTCCAAATCCTTGACCTAACAGTGTGTTTAGTGCTTATCACATATTTACACCAATGGATATCATGGAACATACCTTTTCTGCTATTTGACAGTGAAGTTGGATTCACCTGGTTGGGAAAAAAGTTTAATAATCTTTATTCAGCTTTCAAAAATTGACCCTTAAGTCCTGGGTGACATATGGTTTGTTAGGATTGGACAATATTTAGATATAACTAAACTCTGGATTCCAAGTGTGCAAAAACACCGTCCTTAGCATAGCATATTATTCATAAAAATAGATTTTTGATATATTTATGGTAGGAATTGTTCAAAATATCTTCATGGAACATGCTCTTTACATTACATTTACATTTATTCATTTGGCAGACGCTTTTATCCAAAGCGACTTACAATTGTCTTTACTCAACATCCTAATGATTTTTTGGCATAAAATAAATTTCTGGAATTTTGACCCATACCATGTATTTTTGGCTATTACTACAAATGTTTTTGTGCTATAAGACTGGTTTTGTGATCCAGGGTCACATACGAAAATTTTTGACTTACCATTCAATGAACAAATGGCCAAATGAGTCAACTTTTGTCAGCTTTACAATACATATATATCTTCAGTCAATAGCTTTCAATATCTTTTTGTTTTGTTAAACAAGAACTGTTAAGTTATACATTTCTATGTATTTCTAAAACCTTCTGTGCGTCAATAATATTCAGTCAGTAACTAAATATTATAACCTGTTGGTCAAAGCTTTTTTTGTTTAACACTGATTATTTACATTTTTTATTTACATCTTGTACAGGCTACTCTAAATGACTATAAAATATGTTTTTATTGAATATGAATAAGACTCAAGCGTTGTACTTAAACTTTCTAACTATTTCTATGGCAATGGCCTGTTAGTTTTGAAATATATATATGCAAAACACTCTCATGTGTCCTGTTAGCTCACTCACACCAGCATCCTGATTAAGTTATTACAAAGGATTTGCAGCTAACCGTATACTTCAACACAATGACAACTCGAATTGCTCCCGGTCACGCTCAATTATGAATTAGCAAGAAATAAAGACATGCTTCAGTCTGGACATAGGGACTATTGTACATCCCCACTTAAATCTTGTATGAATACCTTCTACATTCTACCGTACAATTTTGTTCTCAATCACGCAACACCTGTTGCTCACTATTTTTCCACACAAGCTTAAGTATACATATGCACACACACACACACACACGCACGCACACACACACAATCATGTTATAGCATACATATAGCATAGTTTTTCATAATGCCCAATTCTGAAAAACAATATCATCTGTGATTCATCAATATGTGTCATCAGTAAAGCTGGCATATGACAGTCTGGTTAAACAATGTTATTGGTTTAGGTTACTAACAAGCACTACACCCTAACATGGCAAATAGTCTAGTGCTTCTCAGTAAATAAAGCGCAGTAGCAGATATTATTATATACCTGTAAAATTTGAAAAGTCTGAATATTAAATAACATAAGCAGTATACGGATTACAATGAGCTATTCTGTGCTCCATCTGCATAGGCTCTCTTGAATAAATTTGGCTATAACACCTAAAGATGCACTGCGTTACCAGTAAATTCTTATCTGACACTCATAAGGATTATTAAGCTTGTAAATATGTCAACTTCATTACTACTCATTAGTGTGACCTTCCACTAACAACACAAACATCAGCAACAACTAAAACCTTTTTATTTCATGTCTTTTCTTTTTAAGGAATGCAATGACAAGCAAGTATTTGGTGGTTCAGTGGACAAGGAGATTTTGGAGCTAACCGACCAAAACTACTGATAAATTATTCAATTATTATTCGATTCGATTCCACGTGTTCTGTAGTACACGACTGGACTGTTTACACATGTACTACATGTTTACTTGCTCTACCGAACTACTTATACATATACTGCATCATTTGCCCCCAGTACTATATACTGAACACTGCAATAACTCATCTACTGCACTGTTAACTTTAACTTTATTAGCTGCTGTCCATAATTTATGCACACTTAATATTTGCACTGCTGTTCTGCTTAGTCTAATTTATATTTGTACATATCCATCAGTAAATTTCTGTTTATAGTAAATAGCCATCTGTATATAATGTTCATAGTACATTCCCACTTGTAAATTTCTTCATAATTTTGCTTTATCCTGTATTTATGCACAACTGTATATCCTGCACTTGGTTATTGCACTTCTAGTTAGACCTAAACTACATTCCGTTGCCTTGTACTTGTATATGTGTAATGACAATAAAGTTGAATCTAATCTAATCTATTGTAAATGGATAAACTGTAGTATACTTTTATATGTACTATAGTAAGGTTCAAAAACAGTACAGTAGTTAGAAATGTACTATTGTATTACTATTGTAATACTACAATATTTTTATGTGGGAGTGCACAAACCCTTTAAATCTAAATATATTTATATGCATTCTATTAAGGGGCACTAAAGCTTTTGGTATGTTTTGGGGGGCCTTACCCCTCTGAAGTTTGGGAAACTGGTTTGTAATGCCCAAAGTATTTTCCCCAATTTACAAACTTCCACAAAGACTTGAACCTGATTGAACGAAAGGGACAAACTTTCATAGATACTAGAAAACTCAGTAAGCTCAAATCTGGCTGTAAGATATGTCAAGTCCTGCCGTGACAGACGAATAAGCAGCGCAACAGAACCACAACCAGGAAACGAATAAAACAAAACACTGCACGACACACACTAACTGACACTATATGACAAGATCCTTTCACTCTTACTGAGACTTTAGATCTGTACATTGCATTTTTCTGTTCATATTGATGTGTATATATATATATATATATATATATATATATATACTTATATGCTTTTTATTTTTTATCTTTTCTTTTAACCTGTTTTTGTGTTAAAAAAAAATGTCTATATTTAATGTTTATATACTTGGCAATGTAAAAACAATTTTATCATGCAATAAAGCTTTTTGAATCTTGAATCTCAGTGTCAACCTCTCATCCACCAGGGGGCAGTAATGTGGCCGTAATTGTAAAACGCTTGCAAAAAGTAACGAGAAAGTGGTGCATGTTAGTGTCATGTGGTTTGGACTCAAGTCTCGTAATATTTCTATAACTAACTGTATATTTGTCTAATGATTTTAACATTCGTTACTGGACAAATATGAGCACTCAAGCTGTGCGTCTTTTCCGTAAACTGGACGGATTGTTTGCTGTGTACAAACCGCAAGGAGTTCACTGGAAACTTGTGCGTGACACCATAGAATCACATTTACTGAAAGGTACGTTAGTATCTGTGCTACCTTGATAGTAACCTTATGCTTTTTCTTACGATAACATTTAGTAAAGGACTATGGTTGTATCATATAGTACAACAAGTATTAGATGGTAATACCATGTACCTTGATATGTACTTGAATGACTATAACGTACTTGCATGGTACTACTAGTCTGAAAAATGTCACAACTTAATTCCTTTGTACTGTTTTGTCCTCTCTGAAGAACTGAACTCCTGCCCTCCACCACCTCCTCGGTTGACTGTGCAGTTTCAGCTTTTGTCCAGTGGAGAAAACAGAAGCTCTACGGATCTCATATTATCACCCTCTATGGTTCCCTCACTAGCAGACCATCCTCAAGGTTACTACATTCTCAGCCTGATACATCATTTGTAGGTACACATATCCTTTACCTTCAAAGTGAGACTGTTTTTTCCTTGTTTTAGTGACAGGGCCACAGTTTCACAAGGTTCATGTTGGAATTGGTCATCGCTTGGATGCTTCTTCGTCTGGAGTTTTAGGTGAGGTTTGGACATTTCATAATAGGTAATTATGTGATCTGCTAAAAAAAAAACTAAAGCTTTTCTATATATTTCAGTTTTAGGTTTGGGAAAAGCAAATGGATTACTGGAACGTCTATGCAAATCACATGTAACCAGGGTAAAGGTTTTAATATTTAAGGATTATTACAATTATTTGTTTGACGTATTCTTGCCTGTTTTCATTTGCATGCCAATTTTACCACTCAAAGACTAAAATTTGATTCATTGATGATCAAATCACAGTCCTTTACACTGTTTTGTGTTAGTTGTGATATGAGAATTTTAATAGGATTGTTTTGTTTTGTGCGTGTTGTTTATGAAGGATTACACACTTGAAGGGGAGCTTGGAAAAGCCACAGATAATTTCTGTCACTCGGGTCGAGTCATAGAAAAAGCCACATACAGTAATGCATATGATAATATCATTATTGCTGCTAAAAATATACAAATAATAAACCTAATATACAATAAATGTGTTTCTTTGTTCATTGCTGTGTCCCTTAGACCATGTTACCCGGGATAAGTTAGAACGAGTCCTTGCGATGATACAGGGCACCAATCAGAAAGCTTTAATTACGTAAGTCGTCATAAATAATGTTTTATGTGCTGTCTTCATGATACCTGGCCAATGCACCATGTGGTTATTGTTTCTGAGTATGTACGTATGTATGTATGTCCTTTATATAGGTATTCTCAGGTGGACCTACAGACTCAAGAAGCTTATGAGCTTGCATTGAGGGGTTTATTGTATCCTCATAGTAAAAGTCCTCCCATTCTGACTGGCCTACGATGCATACATTTCAATCCTCCACATTTTACTTTGGGTTAGTACATTGTGTTTAAATAGCAGATAAAGATTGCAAAGCTAAAAACCACTTCTTTAAATGTGCTTTTTTATGTTTTTCCACACCAGAGGTCCAGTGTGTGAATGATACTCAGAAATACCTGCGTAAATTAATTCATGAGGTGGGATTAGAGCTCCGGACTACTGCTGTCTGTTCTGGAGTTCGTCGTACAAGAGACGGTCCTTTTAAAGTCGAGAATGCACTGACCCGTCAACATTGGACTACGGATAATATTATACAGGCAGTGGCTCACTTTCGAAGCACTACACGCAAAATTAGGAAGTCTGGAATTGGCAGACAGACTGCTGTCCAGTTAAACACAAGCACGGGGATCCAAGAGCAAGAAAGCAAGGAGCATGAGGATGTCCGAAACCTTACTTGTGATACGACTGTGGACAGAGAGTCACCTGAGACACAGGATGAAGACAGAATAAAATGTTAAGCAATTGTAATATTTTCCTGAATTTGGATTATTCTCAATATTTGTTCTTAAAATTTAGATAAAATACTCACTTGTTTAGTTTAATTGATTAAATTGTTACAGTTTCTTTAATATACATCATTAATATATAATATATATAAATATTGTTTTTGCATTTCTTTAAAAAAATCAATTGCTTTTTTACTTGAACTCATGTAAAAGTGTGAATAAAAATACGTGAACGTTTGTTGTGGAACCCTTGATCTCTTAATAGTCTTGCACGGACTTTTGTAACGTCGAACTCGTTTGCTTTAGAAATAAAATTGGGTGGGAAGGAACGAGGCATAGTAGTCAAATATTATCTGTATGAATTTGTATGTCAAGTTCAACACACTTGGATTCACATATTTATACATTATATCTTTAAGAATACTGAAATATCAATCGACGCAAAACACTTCCTGCTATTTCATTCGATGTCGTCCGGTGTGGGATTGAGCTGATTCTGAGCCGCCTAGCGGGGAAACGATGTGTCTTCCGCCTCATAACTTTCTACTCAATTGTTAATTTCTGTGATTTCAGTTCTTGGTACTGTAATGTGTTTTGAGTGTAAGTAGCAGAATATAGTGTGTCAGTTTCGCATAATAGATACTCTCATTTATTGCTTTGCTGCAAAGATATGCGGGGACCAGTGCGTTGGGTATTATGGGATGTGAAGGACACGCTGTTAAAGGTCCGTCGCTCGGTTGGGGAGCAGTACTGTACCGAGGCAGAGAGAGTCGGGCTGAAACTGGCAGCCGCACAAGTAGAAACTGCGTTCAGACAGGCTTACCGACAGCGATCGCAACTCTTTCCTAACTACGGCAGAGCTCAGGGAATGAGCAGCCAGAGGTGGTGGACTGGACTAGTGAAGGACACTTTTGTCCAGTGTGGGGTCAATGACTCTGCTGTGTTGGATCGACTGGCCTGTAACCTTTATTACAACTTCTGCGGAGCAGAAAACTGGGAGGTAAAAACGTGTTTTTGCATTGTCCCTTTATGCAAAATGACTTTTATTATGTAATTCTTTAACACACGTGTAGAGGGCGCGCGCTGATTACAAGTGTCAGTGACATAGTACAAGTAGTTAATTTATAATCTCATTGGGATTTTTAAACAAATTTAGTTAAATGAAATATAGGAATGTATAACATTTACACAGTATTATTATCTATTCTTCTAACGGCCTAATCTCAATTTCCAACATCAGGTATTTTCTGATTCTACTGGCACCCTGAAGATCTGCAGCACTTTGGGATTAAAACAAGGAGTAGTCTCTAACTTTGACAAGCGTTTGGAAGGGATCCTGAGGGAATGTGGTCTCCTCTCTCACTTCTCGTTTCTTCTGACATCAGAGGAAGTTGGGGCGGCTAAACCTGACCCTGACATTTTTACCCAGGCTCTGGTGCGCTGTGGCGTGCCAGCTTCAAGTGTCGTGCATGTTGGGGACCATTATGTGAATGACTACCTGACTTCACGCTCACTGGGTATTCAAGGTTTTTTGCTTGACAGACAAAATCGTCTTGGACATCTTGATATTCCCCCTCAGCATAGACTACAGAGCCTAGAGGAATTACCAGATCGACTACAACAGAAAATCGGTTGAAATTTTTAATTTAACCAGCCCAATTACCAATCAAAACTAGCCCGGTGACCCAATCCCGAATACTAAAAAATTGAAATATGTCACTCCCATAGGCCTACCTAAAATACACATTTTACAGTCACTCACAGTTATAAATTAAGTTATGAAAAAAGTCTGTTTATGATTATACAATTTCTATTAGCAATCATAAACAATCATTTTTAAGAAAACCTTTAACCTGCTGAATAAAAAATAACCTGCAGCAACAGTTTAAGTAGTTGAGTTTAGTGGGTGACCACAGACCTGGCAACCCTGATGGTGGGTCGTATTATCCATGACTTAATAAATCAACAGAAAATGAAGTATATAAATAAATAAAAATATAATTGAGAATTATTTTATTTTAACACATTATCTCATTGTTCCAGAACATGGCACACACACATTCTCTGTGTCTTGTTTCTTCACACAATGTGTTCTTTAGCTGTATTACGCAGATGGAAAGAATTTGTCATCATTGGTTGTGACTGCAAATGATACTAGAATTGGTAATGTCAGACAAAATACGTTTAGGATACTTTTGATTGTTGTTGTACTTCATTGACCAAATTAATTTGCATCAGACTGTAATATTACAGTATAAAAACATATTCCATTCATTATCTGTAGTGTGCTGATATGCCTTCCAATACAGATGGGAGAGACTGTTGTGCACAATCACTTAACCCTAATATCCAAATACTCTTATTCCTTTCCATCTGCTCTGACACAGATATCAGCTATGCCTGGACAAGAACATCAAAAATGGGATGAAAGAAATGGGATGGAAATGAAAAATCTTAAATCCCCAGACTTTACAGTTAATCTAGAATTACCATTTAGATCATAGAAGATTTGACAATGAGACACCTTTGCATAGACTGCACATCCGTTACAGAATCACTATTCACTGGGTGTTTTCCCCACAAGATAATCACATAACTGGAATGTATCCTAGCTTTTGTGTTTCTATTTCAATTCTATAAGCTTGTTGTGTTTCTTATGGGAGTTCCCGCAGCAGTGCGCTTAAAACAAAGCTGGCTTTAGAGGCTCAGCCTGTCGGCTATGAGGGGCTGTGCTGCAATCCAATTGAAACCTTTAATGGGATTGGATTGGCAAACCCAACAACAGAGGATCATGGCAGGGAAAAAAAGGAGAGAAAATTGAGGTTGAGAGAAGTTAACAGGAAGAGAGAGCGATAAATGTCAAATCAATGAAAATGGGGCACACGGGCACGATTATTGACAAAACATTCTGAAGCAGAAAACTTTAGACACGCAAACTACTTGTTAAAACATAAATAAATAAGCACTATAAATTAAAAGGAATAATGGGAAGAGTATTGAAGCAAAGATGAACGACCACAAATAAGTATACTTACGCAATGTCCACCATGCATGCACTTTACATCACGTGCTCACTCACGCACAAGCTAAATTCCTTTCTGCCCCGATGTCTATGGCCTTCCGCTCATCTCACAAAAGATTTAGTCAAACAAATAAATCAATTGCTAAGTAAAAGTAGCCAAGCATTTCCTGTAGCAAAAGAAGCACTCTGGCAGCGGACTCTTTGTTTAGCAGTGCCCAAGGTTGTCATGTTTTATATTTACAGCTGTTGAAATATTCAGAAAATAGAGGATACACATGGATGGAGAGTCTACGAGAGAAGGGATAACTTGGCAAAGAATAAAACATGAAAAATGACTTGATTATGATGTTTCCTATAGGTTAAATGGTAGGACATGGCATATGAGTTCGATTCCCAGGGAACACATTCAAAACTCTCTAAATAAAAGCATCTGCTGAATGCACAACTATAAAAGATCAGGATGAACCAGAACAAATACAACAACTCCAAAATCTGCTGCACTTTTGTGTTATTTGGAAAAATATGCAAACTTAAAGATCAAAAACACTCCAATATGGCTCATGTGAGAGCCATTAGGCAATACATTTGCATGCTCATTCTCCATAATCAAAACAATATTTCCACACTATTTACAAAGCCTTGTTAAATTAAACAACAGCATTTAAACAAAGATTTGCTGACCAGGAATCATATATACAGACAGTGGATGTTATTCAGTTTTGTCAGTCAATAAACAGTCAAGCAGGGCAAGATTAAATGGCATTCAGTCAAAACAAAGCAAGAGATGAAACACTGAGCATCATCTTTGGTGTACAGTACAATTCACATCAGCCATTATTCAACACCTTTGACATCGTCGTCATTATCACGGATGACTGAAATTCCATGTCTAGAAATTACGCAATGACTGTTAGAAAAAACTGTTCACTCAAAATACCCAGTGCTTATATTATCATTTAAATCAAAATGTTCTTATCCAGACCAACCAAAATAAAGTTAGTGCTTTGAGTATAATAAATGCCATTTTATCTTTAGTACATCAACACTTATTTATGCACTTTTCTTTTGAATTTCTTCATTTCAGTCACACATCTCATTTTCATTTAATATTTATGTTTTACGATATAACCAATCCAATTGAGTTTATATATATATATATATATATATATATATATATATATATATATATATATATAAAAGTGGCATGCTAGGATCAGCCAAATTACAAATAAACATTGAAACATACATTTTAACCAAAGCTTTTAGCCTGAACTTTCATTCACAAAGATGATAACTTAAGGGTCATCGTGTTCTCTGCGGTAAACATAAGTCATATTTATCCTGTTCAACCTACAAGGTCAAATTCTTACAAAAATCACTTGCTTATAGCATCTGAACATGAAATGAACACGGCCAACTCCAAACAGGCCAAATTATTGCTTATTTACTTAGAACAATTATTTGCTAGTTCTGAAACATGTTCGACTAAATAGTGCCTACAGTGGCAAATTGTCTATTTGGACAACTCTGTAGTTTTTAAACATAACATAGTTGTATAAATAGTAGCTTTACAAACGTCTCTGCCCCTACACTTGGATATACTTTCCATGGGGTTTAAACATTTTTTTTGTTTTCTAACATGAGTTTATCGACAAAAGCTTATGGACAGCACAAGAACAAAATTAACAAATGGTTTAAAATATTTGCGTGTAAAAGCTTCCATATAGCTTGCATGACAATGGATGTTGATAAAGGTAATGTATGAATTTGTTTATATTACCATTTATGATTGCAAGTTTATTTACCATAATATTTGAGGCTCTGTATGTGCATGTGTGCCACAACAGCTGTGAATTAAGTAAACACGCATGGTGTCATTTTGATGATAGTGATTAAGGTGGAGCATTCCTAAAACTGTACCCAGTGGAAAATGTGAATTTATGTGATCATACATGTACCCAATCTTCCCAAAGTGTATATGCAGATGTGAATTATACTGCAGTCTTTGTCATGTGATGTCATAGTGCACATACAGAGTCTCAATTTACAAACCTTACAATGTTGACACACACCTTACAACAATGCGCTCCATATTATGCAAACAAACACACTTTCGTGAATGATGATACTATGTGAGATCTGTGAATATATGCATAACTTCACAAGTTACATGTCATAAAGGTGATTTTTTTTTTAAATAGTAGCATGCACTTCAATAGCTTTGATAAAGGCATAAAAAAATATTTTTAGTATTAAAATGATTTGTCATTCAACGTCAGCCTTTGTCTCAAATGTTTGTTGTTAATCTCTGAAAATTGTAGAACTCTTTATCATTATGATAAAGAGATCAAGTTAAAAGAAATTGGCAAAGGCTACAGTAGGTCTAATATATGCTGCCCGTCTGACCAAAATACTCAAATGAAATTAAACAATAAAGTCTTGGAATAATCTCCCGTTGTTTAACAAAAACATGTGATAAAATGTGATATTAAAACTCTTAATTAAATGTCTCTTAAACTTCTCTTTAGTGTGTTTTACATCCCATTACGCCATGTTACAAAATAGTGTTTTTATATATAATTATAGTATTTTAAAAGACAAAAATTGGGAGAATTTTGAGGGGTCTTCTTAAACATCTAAGGATATGTTTAGCTATTAGTAGCTCTATTAGTAGTTATGATTTCTCTAAAACTTCCAATACAGTCTGTTTTTTCAAATACCAGCTGTTCTCAAAAGCAGCCCTGTATTTACCTCACTATATCCTGAATCCTCACTCTGAGGTCAGAGACATGTAGTTGACCCAAACATGTAGTTAAGTTCCAGGTTAAGTCCTTCTGAGTTCCTCTGTCAGAGTTCTCTGATTTTGAGTTCCATCTTTGTTTAGTTATTGCTGTTGTGGTTCCAAAAACCCTTTTCGGAATGACTCGCAAGAGTTCCACTTTTGGTTTGTGTTTTCCCATTGCCCACATCGAAGTGCTCTCAATATTTGTTGCGCTTACCAGCGGAGTCTGTAGCTTGAACAAAGCTGCGGTTCAGTCCAGTGGTAAGGTTGAAGATATTGAGGGAAGATTTCTCAGGAAACATTTGAGCAAATGTGTGGGCTCCAGAAAACGCATGTTAAACCACTGTGTGGGAAAGGGAAAAAGTTATCAAACCACATAGATGGATGGATCAAACCACAATACTACCTTCTAAGAATAAGGAACTAAAACCTACACTAAAACATTTCACAAAATGGTACCTTGTGCATATGGAACACTTTCTGATGAGAGAATGTAAGTGGATGAGAAAATTTATTAAAAAAATACAAATACAAAGAATCATTCAGACAAACACTTGATGCTATGACACTGATGCTATGGAAATATATTAAATGTTACTGTGGAGACAGACACAGTTTTACTTTACAATTAGAAATGCTTGACAATCCTGACCAAATATTTAACCAACATCCCCTTGACAAATTGAATTAAAGGTTTGCAAGAGTCTGTCAACAAGAAATGTTGTGACCAGGCTAGTAGTGATGACTGAGGTTATTTGTCCGAAGAAAATACCAACAATTCCACTTCTAATGACATAATTATGTCTGGGAATATTCAGCTCCTGTGATGACACATAATGCGCCCAAGAGGTATGGTTTCTTATAATAATGAAAACCTTCTGATATTTTAAATAAGCATATATTTATTGTTTAGTTTATAAAAATATAAATGTGTGCCATGGTTTCTTGAAGTTGGCTGATAAAATGCCAAGAAAACAGAAATTCCTAGAGAAATTCTACAAATTCTAGGCAAAAGGTGACTTATACTATTCTGTAGATGCTAAAATATTTTACTAAATATTAAATGCGGTCTCATTTGTATGTCACTTTGAATAAAAATTCAAAATGAGTAAATGTAGGCAATTAGTTTTTATTTATTATTTGGTCACAACATAATTCCTTTAAATTACATTTACTATCATTTTAAAATGTGGAAAATATTAAAAGTCAGTAAGTAACCCTAAACCTTTGAATCGTAGTGTACATCAAGATGCTTTTGCATGTCAATTTTATTTCAAGTCTCCTACAGAAGATTTCAATTTTATTCAGTAAATTAAGAGTTGATAAAAGACAGACGTTGTCTGTTATATGCAGAATACAAGATAAAGTATTTGCATTTCCATTACTTCATGTTCAAAGAAAATCTTTGTCAGAATGACAACAGAAGGCAACACTTTCAGCTCATACCCTTGAGCAAAGACAAATCGTAGGCCATTAAAAGTTAAAGGCCTTACACATATGCTGATCTCACTAAGCAATATACCTCCTACCGGTTATCATAATTAGTCACTGCATGACACTTAACACATAAACCTACAGCTCAGCAAAACAAGGGAAACACAGAAGAATAATACCGGTTTCTGAATGACAGCAGGAGGTGCCACTCGTCAGAATACTCCTAGGCTTCTCCGACCAACACGTGATGGTGTTACCTCGCCTGCAACCTCCGCGTCTCCACCAACAACTAGAGAGAATAACGTGTGAATTCACAAATTAACGCTTTCTCCTCCCACAACAAATCAAATACTTTTCATAAAATGTGTCTATTAATTCAACATACATAGTGAATAAACGAGATTTAACTCATGCTTTGGAGTAAATATATTTTAAATATAACAAGACTTATTAATCATGTGATTACATGAAAAAGTGTCTCACTTCAGTAAAGTGCAGAGTAGCATGAGCAGTACGCTGCCCACCACACACAACACCAGCATGGTGGCCACAGTCTGCTGTCTGTGGTTAGACGCCACCACTGCCAAGAGGTCTGCATGTTCACAGCGCATACCCACGAAGCCAGGGTGACACCTAAACACACGTGCACACACACGGTTTTATTTTTTCAAAGGTCGGTATTAAAATACACAGCGAAATATGCACATTCATGATATTTGTTATACAGTAGAACACTTTTTTTTTTTTAAAGAAAAAATTAAATATATGTTTGTTTCATATCAATTCAATATGACTATAGACATACTGAGCAACTACATATGAATGTGGACATGGGAAACAATGAATTACAAAGGAGCACTCATACCAACCCAGACACAAACTCAGACAGAATTTAGGCATTGTGTCAAATTTATCCACGGAAATTCAATTTAGAAAATAACAAAACATGCTTGTCTTTACAAGCACAGCTTGACGGAAAAGCTACGAGGAATTTATCCAAATGACTTCATAACAGCAGAGTGAGAGTGTACTTTTTTTGTGAATGAAAACTGATTGAAATCTTTTAGAAATATTATTTTTGTGCACCTTTGCATAAAAAATAAATTTACATTCATCACAGTACTACTATCACTGCAAAATTAGTTTTTTTCCTAATCTACATGAAAAGTTCGACCTTACATAAATTATTATGGTTATTCTATGGCATCATAAAGCACCTTTATTTTTAAAAGTGTACAAAGTGCCACTGCGATGCCTTGACATACAAAGGCAGAGGACAGTTTTCTGACTTTCTGCCAGCGTGTTGCACTCAGTTGTTGCAGAACAAAGCCACTTGGCAGCATGCTGACAAGTCATTACAGCAACAACTGATGCCAGAAAATGATTACACTGCTTGAACACAGATCCTACTTGATCACTTGCAAATCACAGAACAAGACAAGACATTTCAAAGGGATTTGGGGAGAATATAAATCTGACTAAAGCAGTTATATTAAAATGTGACAGATTATAAACAGACTAAATTATTCTATTTTAAACATTTCATTTTCAAATCACCAAACTGCATTTAGTCTGGAAAATAAAGTAGAAACAACAACAAAGTACAGCTGAATCTCATTACACACTTATGTAAATAAGTGTGTAAACAAATATGTAAATGAATACCGGCAAATATATATTTATATAAATAAATAAATATATATTAGATATAAATCTTTGAGCGCTCTCTATCAACTCCATTCCATATTCTGTATTTTTATATATTAAATCTGGAGTTTTTGGACTCACACACACGCAGGCGTCTCCTCCAGGATGAGAAAGCGGCATGTGCCGTGGAAACAAAACTGGCTGTGGGAGTCGGGACAGTCATCGAAGTGAGAGTGAACTGCAGCTGCTATAAACTCTTCAAGCAGAAAACAAAGAGAGAAAGATTTGACTGTTGAAATCAATATCACATTCAATGTGTGATAATAACAAGACAATATATTATTTACGTTTGTCAAGACATTACATGACCAATACAAATCAATTTGTATATTAGCCTTTCATAAATTCATAGACAACCTACAGGATAAGCTGCAAAAATATCCATTTTAATTTAACTTACACTAAATTTCCAGTCTTACTATGATCAGGACTACAACCAAATGTGTGATATATGAAGAAGGACAATAGAAGGAAGAGATCTTTCAAGTTCTCAGCAGCTTACAAATCAAATTTATAAAGTAGGATCATCACCTATGTGTAAAATCACAGCCCGTTGGGTTCTACTATTGACCAGTTTTTTAGACTTTGTTCTTCTCAAGGACCACATTTGCTCGAAGGCATTCTTTATACCCCACCAAGAGGACATAAAAAAGTGCCATGTCTTTACTTTATCAGGACAAACAAGATCAGAGAGACTTTCCTCATTATTGTGAGCTTTGTCTGCAGATGGGTTTACACTCATATTTGTCATAAATTTAAAATCCAATAATTACAGGGACAACGTTTCAATCAAACAAACCTGGGGAAAAGCTTTGATAAAGCACAGCATGGTATTACAGCACCACTGTGATCTTTATAATTCCTTACAGGACAATGAACAAAACTGTTTGAGCAGCCCAGATGTTTAACATTTACCACCGATCGACCCCAGTGCTACTTAACTCCAGATGTCCGTTTAATAAAAATCTATGTTGTTTTGTATGTTTGTATTTCAGTAAGCTGACAGATCGTACTTCTGACGCGTGTAGTGGTGGATGTAGTCGTCGTGCTGCTGGTGGTTGTTGTGGTTGTGATGGTGGTAGTGGTTGTTCTGGTGGTTGCAATAGTCGTTGTTGAGGTAGAATTCTCTTGCACCTGGCCGAATGTGAAAAGAGAGCCTACGAACACAACACACACAAATTCAAAGCATATGAAACATCAGTAAAACTCTAAAAATGTGAAAGATGCAGAATTGTAAAATCAAACAATTTGAACCCTTACTCAATGTGAAAATGATCCAACAAAGTGAATAAATGACAAACTTAAAATATTACAGTAAAGGGAAAACAGCGGAGGACCAGCATCACATCAGAGAGAACCAGGTTCGAGTGGCATAAAGTGTAAACATGTAAAAAAAAAAAAAAAAATAGATACTTAAAGCCCACTTGCTTTAGAGATCAATTAAAATGTCATGGTACAAGAATAGTTTATGACCTTCAGGCTATTTTGAGAACTGTTACGGAGAATGACAGGAGAAAGATAAATTAATAGATCACATCCACATGTCCGCACACATTGTGATACTAGCTGACTTTATTTACATGATGCCACAATCAAAACAATTTATTCATTATAAAATCTTACAGCATCATTCCATGTGTGACCCAGTCTGTGAAAGTCTCTAAATGTTTTGATGAGATAAGCATCAAAATTTTATTTTACTTTGATTTCAATATTTGATATGGCCGTAACACAGTCAATATTAAAGATATAAAGGTTATATTTTCACAGGATGTTATTTACATTATATGGGACGATATTATGTAGGAAACAGCAAATCGCCAAAAAATGACTTGGTTTTCACAGACTAGTTCACAAATACATTCTCCGTATATGCCAAAATTGGCATTACAAAAAATATTTAGATACTCTGGGCATATAGTATTATAGCTTTACTCTTAATTAAACATATAGATATATAATACACATACTATACATTTTTTACAAATGAAACGGCATCTTACTAAAAATACAGCAACAACTAAAAATACAGAAAAATCTAAATTAAAAAAGAAACATTTTAAGGAAGGTTTAAGAAAAAAGAATTCATTGCAAATTTTTGTCCTCATTTGTTTTAAGAATATGTGTTACAAAATCTGTAATTTGGTTACACCATCAAGTATCCAACATCCTCCAACTTAAAAATAAAAGGTTCTTCACAGCGATGCCATAGAAGAACCATTTTTGGCTCCACATAGAACCATTCAGTCAAAGGTTCTTTACAGATCCTTCTCTTTCTTAGCTTGTATAATCTGAAGAAAAAAAAGGTTAAAGGTTCTTTATGGAGCCATTTTCGTCAAAAAAGATTCTTCTATGGCATCATGAAGCACTTTATTATTTTTTTTTTTAAGTGTTCCTCCAACTACCACAAAACCTGAGTCATAGTGTTTAAATTCAGATGTTCAAGTAGCCAATATTTTTATCTTTTATCTCATTTCAATGCATTAAAACCCTGTAACACAGCACAACTTGATGATTACGTGTCTATACATCTAAGGATATAAAGGTAAAATTGTTGGGACCACAGTATCATTCATCATTCATTTTATAGCCACTATGAATCCTTTGTGTTAACAGACCAGCTTCTAAACCAATAGGGATTCCAGCACCACTGACTGATACAACGGCAAAAGTTAAAGAAGAGAGATCCCTTTAATGAAAAGTTTAACACTATATCTATGAGCAGGACACCTGGATCTATAATACACTATCCAATAAAGCTGCTCACAGTACAAACCACAGTCACTTTGAGTTTATAGATCAAAGAACATTTGACCATGATGCACTGCATATATGTTTATTATCTGTGTGACAATGCCATTACCAACAAAAATAAAAATCGAGATAAAAATAAGCCTTCATCAGTGGGACAAAGCAATAATGGATGGATGCTAAAGAATAAATCTATATTTAAACTAAGCTCTGTTAACCTTGTTAATGACAGAAGAGGGAGACTGCTGAGCCAAAGTAGTTGCTAAAAAGTAATGCAACCTAATGCATCTTCACTGTACTAACAAACAAAAATGAGACAAATAAATGTAGATGATGGGTTTGATAAGTGGTTATTATAATGTGATCAAATGGATGACTGAAGTTATGCCAAATCATGATGCTTCAGGAATCACAATACACCACATATCACAAAATAATAAAGAAGTTCACAGCCCACAATCCAAATGTCATGGTTCAGCTTCAAGACGTTTATAAATAAACGCCTTTCTCTGTCTTAAATGTTCATCTGTGTTTCTTATATCTGACTTTGTATCTTACTACTTAATATTGAATGAGACATGAGAAAGAAAATTTTAAGCAAATTAACTTACCTGTGAGAATGAATATTGTATCCCAAAAAGCACGATACATCTTTATAAGGCTTTCTGTGACTTCTTGGTCAATTATGCGTCTATTTTATGAAGTAAATTCTCTTTGCCAACATAAATGAAGGCACGCGAATATTCTCGAGTCACCTAAGCTATTAGAAGTCGGTTGCATTGGTCACAAATCTGACTTTTATAGTAAAAATGTTTGCATCTTTCCACTCCACTCACGAGACGCCATGCGTAGATCCAGGTAACGTTATTTTAAACTTGACGTCGCCTTGCTTTACCACAGTCGTCATATGGAGCTAAAAAAGTTTTCTAGTAGGCTAATTTTGTTTCTTTGCTTAAGTATAAAGAAGAAGCCTCACTTTTAAAAGCAACGGATGAACGCGGTAATATTTTACAAACAAATCTAGCTCATCTGTGTCTTTCTCCACACCCGTCATTGTGTGTTTGCGCGTGCGTGAGAGGCACGTTATCAGCCTCCCTCTGCTCACGTCTGTTTCTAAAATGCATGTAAGACGTTAATTCGTGCATCAGAGGGATTTTATTACGGTAGTTAAATATAAAGTTTTCAACTTTTATTTATTATTCAAGATATGTTATGATGGGTTCTCTTTACACGCATCTCCTTATTTTCTTTCAAGTTTTGCTATCTTTTTTGGTCAAAACGTTTCTATGAGATAAAATTGCAAGGACAAATTTAGCCACATAACTAGCATAAGTGGTGTAAACAGACCACCGTGACATGCACAAAAATAGCTGTTAATGTTATAAAACATTTAGCTAATTTAAAAGCACACTCCTTTTGTTTGCTGTTTAGACCACTTGGATAATAAAATACATTTTGACTTAATATGAGATTTGGATAATTTAGAACCTGGTCCAAAAACACATTCATTAGTGTATTTGAATTCTAAGTCCTATTAAAGGCAATTCGTTTTCTAAAGCCCTAAATGTTGCTTGATTGTGATAATACTATGTCGCCCCCTAGTGCAATGATAAGCTCAATATTATTTCAAGTAATTTGTTATCGAGCAACCAGTTCAATAAAATGTAACAGACCATTTATATTAAACAGCTGCAGCCTAGCTAATGAGATCCATAGAGGTCATAAAGATGATATAGGGTTAAACGTCGTGAAAAAAGATTATATAAGTTTCTGAACGCTGCCGTCTAAAGTCTCCAGGCATAAGTTAATGTACCACTACTCGTTCCTCTTATTGGTTAGCTTTCTTAACCCTGGTGCTTAACTTGGCTCTACTCTCTCGTTGTTTTGGCTTATGGCTTACCTGATTAAAATGTAGGCTAGTAGCCTATATGAACATAATTTAAAGTTGTTTATTTTATTCGCATGGTCTATGTAGGCAGAATTATTAAAGAAGTTGACACAAAACTGAACTAATTCAGTTGACATTTTTGTACGATCGTTCACTTTTAAAGTGGACCCACAAAACCATTCCGATCAGTTGCCCGATCAGTTAAGAGACGTGCGTAAAAGAGACGTGCATTTTTCTTCTCCGGAGAAACGTTTTAGTCCATCAAGAAGGTGGTCGGGTACCACCAGTTACTTATTGGATGTAGCATTTGAGGACTCGTGTCTCTTTTTTCAAACTTACGAAGCAGCTACTTTCCTATTCCTAGTGCATTCATCTCGGTCAAAGAATGAGGGTTCATGACTTTTACTTGCTCAGAATGTACTGGTAGCTGCCGAACCTTTATTTGTTCGCCATCCGTGGATTTAAACTTTTCTCTCTCTCTTTCTTTTGATGCTATATTTAGACCACATCAATAGGAAAACATGTCTTTAAAGGAAAAGGTAAGCATCTTTATGTTCTTTTTAGCTGGCATAGTCAGTTGATATTTAGCCTACTAAGCCCACTGGCTACTTGTGAATTATATATATATTTTTAAACTTTTTTAAAATCCATAAACACATACAGTAGGCTGTTTTCAAATATCCAGACAAATTCTATAATTATTTAATTATTTTGCATACCTGTTAACATCAAGGTTGATTTATCTGAACAGGGCCATAAACGAACTTTGGCATTAATGGTGACCTCAGCAGCTATTGGGGGGACATTACAGTATGGATACAACCTGGCCATTATGAACGCACCGACTATTGTAAGAGAAAGACTTTTAGTGGAGAGAAAAAATATTTACATTTATTTCTATGGTAATTTTTAGTTTCTTTTATTTTTTCATCCCTGCAGTTTATTCAGAACTTTATTAATGATACGTTTCAAGAGCGATGGGGGAAGCAGTTGGATGTTTATGAGATTACACTAATATGGACTTTTATAGTCTCCATCTTCTCATTGGGGGGCTTTATGGGGGCTCTAGTTGCAGGTCCAATGTCCATCCGTTTCGGGAGGTACTACAGCAATTTACATTCAGGGAACTTTAAATTGGGGGTATTAAATCAAGTTTTCACCGTTATGTTTTACACTGTTTCATTCCTCATGTCAAGGAAGAAGACTATGTTGCTGAACAATGTCTTCCTATTGTCAAGTTCACTGCTAGCATTGCTGAGCCGAACAGCAAAGTCATTTGAGATGATCATTATCTCCAGAATTCTGGTTGGTATAAACGCAGGTAAAAATACTTTCAAAGAAATAGTACACAGTTGTTACGTCCTTTATAAGCACTGCTTTCTTTTTGGTGTGATTATCTAGGTTATGTTATGTATTTATATGCAGGCATAAGTATGAATGTACAACCAATGTATTTTGGTGAGAGTGCACCGAAGCATTTAAGAGGAGCTGTGTCCCTGTCCTCAGCTGTCTTCACTTCATTTGGTGTGGTGTTGGGACAGGTCGCGGGTCTGCGGTATGTCTAATACACGTGCATTTGGTATAGCACTTTGGGACGACCTGAAAGAATATTTTTGGGTGGACTTTCCTTTTAAATCCAAATGTTTATCTTTTATAGGGAGCTGTTAGGTTGTGAGTCATGTTGGCAGTACTTATTGGCCAGTAACGCTATCCCAGGCATAATCCAACTTCTAACCTTGCCCTGGTTTCCAGAGAGTCCCCGCTACCTTCTCATTGACTGTGGGGACAAAGAAGCCTGCTTAAAGGGTATGAAAACTTAGTTTCTAAGCATATACTGTATATTATACTGTACCAATATGGTGTGACAAGATTATTAGGTGCTGCTTTTTTAAATCACATCTTTACTGTTTTTCGAAGCCACGTGATTACAATTGTTCAAGGTCTATCCCGTAGCACTGCGGCGTCTGCGGGGCTGCGATGTGAGCAAAGCAGAGCTGGATGAGATTTTGGAGGAACAGAACGAAACCAAAGGAGAGAGAGCGAAACGGCCATGGGAGCTCTTTAGGGACCGCAGCATTCGCTGGCAACTCATCTCTGTAGCAGTCCTGAGCAGTGCCATGCAGCTATGTGGTAATGATTCGGTGAGACTAATCCTGTGCTGTCATTACACTGCCTTCTATTCAATTGAAAATTGATCCGTGTTTAGTCAAATATATTTATAATCAATTATTTTGAGAAATTTGGGGTTCATTGTTACATTTTGGAATAACTGAGTTGCCCGGCATACAGCTTTGGGATAATCTTACTTGTTCCCAACACTTTTTACATAACTCAAAAGGATTTCATCCAAAGCTTGTGTGCTGGTACATTTTGCACACTTAGAAATTTAGACATTTTTTTTCTTTCATTCCTCAGATTTATTTTTATGCATCATATGTGTTCCAAGAAGCAGGTATATCGTCAGAGCTGATCCAATATGTGACCATTGGCACGGGGATGTGTGAATTCAGCACTTGCATTCTGTGTGTGAGTGTTACAATAATCTGTTGTTTTCCAAAATATGTAACTGTCCCAGAACAACCCACAGGCAGCGTGAGTAGGTTTCTTTTTCCACACATGATCAAATTTCTTTAGTTGCCAGATTTATTAGTATTAAATACAAAATAATCTTTATGACGTTTTGGGTGTGTTCAGAACTTGTTGATAGAAAGGCTGGGTAGAAAGATGATGTTGATGGGTGGCTATGTTTTCATGACCGGCTGTGCTATAGTCTTTACTGTGGCTCTTTCACTAGAGGTATGTATTCTTTTTTCCAGTTCTAGTACACATACAGCCGTGGAAAAAATTAAGAGACCACTTCAAATTTTCATTTCAAACCAGCATTTTAAAACTTATTGTGGTCATTCCAGTCCAGTGTCTGTTGAATTTCAACAAAATTAAACCTCAGGAGTGACATAAAGCCATCCAACAGAATGACAAGATACATGAACAAATATTACTGTTGTATTGCTTAAAAGTGAATATACACTTGTTTTATTTGCAGTATAAAAGCCTCTTTTCTGTTATTTTGATATTTTCTCCAAACATTTTCTACAAATAAATGCAAAGAGAAACAATATTGTTATTTGAAATTTGGGTCAAAATAGGGTAACTACTTCACAGAATGTAAGAAGAACGATAATTTAACCTAAACACCTACCTATAAATAGTACATTCAGAAAAACTGAAATGATGCTTTAAAAAGGTCTCTTAATTATTTCTGCGGCTGTATATGCTTACAAGCATGATAATGTACAAGCAATGGTGCATGCTCAAAAATAAACTGCATTTAAAATATATTCTCTGTTAGTTGTTCTCTTGTCCTCTGAGAGCTTGTACATAATGTCTAATCTCAATACACATAACAATGTCTAACTACAGTTATCTAGTGTTCAGAGTTTACATCATCATTGGTTAACTATAGAACAGTAATATACCCTAGAAGACTTTAGACTGCAGTTTCAGTGTGTTGCCAAATAATTCAATAAGTGTTTTTTTATTTTACTTTCTTTCCGAAAGCATATTGTTAATTGGATGCCTTTCCTGAGCATGGCTTGTATCTTCACTTATATTCTCAGCTTTGGGATGGGACCAGGTGAATCATGCTGTAACATAACGTTCTATTAAAAATAAAAATATATATTATTAATAATTGTTGAGTCTGTTTTTCTGGTAGCTGGTGTGACTGGAATCCTCCCAACAGAACTCTTTAACCAGACAGCACGTCCTGCCGCTTACATGATCGCTGGTTCTCTGATGTGGCTGAATCTCTTCATAGTTGGGATGATCTTCCCTTTTCTTGTGGTGAGAGTTCAAACAGTGTATGACTTTCTGGGTTCCGCCTTTGTTCGGTTACCTGCTAAAGTAGAGCTTAATTATTAAAATAATTTTATTAAAATAATTTCTGTACATTACACCTACCCATTTAATATTACACAAAGCCTTGTACAACACATGCTGTGTTGCACTGAATAAAACATTTTGTTTGTTGTTGCAGAGTGGTTTGGGGCAGTATTGCTTTGTACCTTTTGGGACTGTATGCATCCTGTCTGCTGTTTATATTTTGATGGTTCTACCAGAAACCAAAGGAAAGACATTACCAATGATCACTAAAGAGTTTTACCAGCTTAACTACCGTGGAGAGGTGAAGATGGATTTTGAGGAAAGACAAGACCATTACCAACTAGGGCAAGTCTATCGTTCCACTGCTTTATAGAGGACGTCTGTCTAGTGTTAAATATTGATATAAAAAACTCTCTTTAAGTATAATCCATTGATTGTTCTTCACCCCAGTGAAGGTCATTTTCCCTCTACATTTGATATCTGCTAATTCAATATTTTCTTTATTACTACACCAACCTATTGTTATAGTCTCAATTTAACATTTAAAGACCTAATGAAAGAGTGTAGTAACACATATTTGGCCTCAAAACTGACTTTATGCTACTATAAAACACATTAATACTTACTATGCTTTAACAAAATCCATTGTTTTATAAACATATTTGATAAGGAAGATCAGTCCAGATAATAGATAAGTTGACTTTGGCAAGCATCAGTGAGGGTGTGCAGTTATTAGATCCTTCAGAATGTTTTCCGTGTAGATCAATGTGACTCAGCAACCCTCTCTTGGTGTGCCCCTGTTGCTTTTCTATGGCAACAGAGAGATTTAGTTCACAGAAAGCTTGAGGTACTTGGTTTTTTTTCAAGAACAGATTAAGACAGCTGTACCTATTGTTGCTTATTTCTGCATGACTGCCTGAACAACTGAATAAACATAGAATTTCAAGTCTTGCATACTTGTATGAATAAATTATTTAGGACTGTTTAAGCTGCACATTTAAAATATATTATTCAATATAGTTTAAGAGATGCCAGCAAAATGGGATTGTATTAGAAATGTACACAAATGGCAACAGGTTTGTCCTTTAATTGAACAATGCTGACAAAAATCTTTACAGGTTCTCTGCATTGAGTTATTATAATTTTAAGGGCTTTACATTCTCGGTGGTAATATTTACCTCAGTCCTGTGGTTAAAAGCTGCTTGGACTTTGGAACGTGGTGTTAAGAATAAGAAAGATTATCATTTTATACATTTAGACCTTTTTTTGTAGAGCAGGTTAAGATACATTTCTATTATCACAATTCTTTATCAGGGTCTAGGTAGGGCTAAAATAAGTTTGACTCTAAATAAATGTAACATTTGTAACTTTTGCTCTTTAAATTGAAACGTTTTTCATGTTAATTATAAATGTAATATGTTGTTTTCTTTACATTTAAATTCATATATATATATATATATATATATATTACAAATATATTTATATATATATATATATATATATACAAATATGTAAAATTCACAAAAAAGAAAATTCTCAAATACAATTTTATTGTATACCCATCTCTGTACCAAATATACAGAGACACAAAAACAGTGTACAAAAACAAACATCAATAGAAAAGTATGCTTATATCCAAATGTCCAAAAATTGATGAAGTTTGTGACACAAATTACAGAGAAACAACATTTTTTGTCTGAAAACATAAAATAGAATACCAAACAAAGAAATGTACACTTTTCTATGTGCATGTCTTTATACAAAAGTGTCAATGCAGCTGGGTTTGTACATGGTTATTATAAGATAGGTCCTTTAAATGAATTTCCAACCCATCGCTGTTCAACAATCAGTACTGGGAAGGCACTTTGCAACATACAGATATACAAATACCCAAAGATATACAAAAAAAAAAAAAAACATTTCCAGTGATGTAAAACCATACTTGACCTACATGACAAGCCATAACATTAAAAATCACTGAGTGCTAAATAAATTTGCAAATAAATAAAAGGGGCGAATATTCAGATCAGGTTATTCATAAAAGCAGATGATGATTGTTAAGAGAATAATTTTCTGATCTGTAACAAATGATTTGAAATGAACAATGATGGATTGAAGCTATTGTGCCATGGAGCTTGAAGAATCTGAGAGGTTTATCCACTTCTGTGTGCTCCTCAGACCATCTGCATGAAATGATTCTACTGCGCATAACAACAGTAAGCCTAACACGTACAAATATTAATAAAATAATTTTGTTTGCATTATGAAATTGACAGCTTCTATCGTCATGAGTGACCGCTTGTAACACTTGTAGCATTGTACAAACGGTCATAGCGAATACATTTATGGTACGCTAGGCTATTACCTTGAAGGGTAAAATATAAAGAAAAGATAACCAGCATTTACACTGCATTTAGAATAAGGGGAACAGGTTAACACCAAACACACATTCAAATACTTGCATAATATTACAACAAAAACAGAAATATGGATTATCTGTATCAACTTAAAACAATTATTTTAAACAAATCATATTCCTCCATTCATTCACCAAGGCCAAGGAAAATATATATACACAAAGATCCCAATCACGTAACAACAAAAATGGCCATAGATATACAAATTTGTTATATATATTTATATATATGAATGTATATGTGAGTGACAAGACTTTAAGTTAAGCAGGAATGTATTGAACCTCTTAAAAAAAACTCTGATATATTAAAAAAAGATTACAAAGCCCTCTGTTTATATTACATTCTAGAGATAAAGGACATTGGAGAGACCGTAAGCACACACACCTGTATTCACAACACACACACTAGCTCTCATGTACATACTGAATCTCTCACACCGTCCTTGAGTCAGATGCATGATTCAAGAAGAAAATAGCATGTTGCAGAAACAAATGAACAGAATAAAACAACATATACCTTTTTGTAAAGGAAACTCGGACACCAGTATCAATAAGTTAATAAAATATATTCTTTGCTTTTTGCTATATCTTACAGTGAAACCTGAAATTGGTCCCTGTTGGACATTAATAAAATGACACTTTTTGTGACCCAAAGCAACTCAAAACTATCAATTACATCAAAACAAGAGACAAACCACAAACAATTACTGATCTAACAGCTACTATTTGGACTGACGTTTTAAAAACATTTATACTCAAGATTAAAATACGTGGTGGATCATTTTAGCCACCAAATGGAATTTCAAAACAAATCGTTTTTTAAATGGGTTTCGTGATTGCTCCCCCTTGTCTTTCATTGGCTGAATAAACGGATTCAAACACAAAATCTCACCATTGGTTGAGACAACCTTGTTGTGTTGGGATGGTTGGATGCTCAAACAAACAGAGCAATGTTTTGAGGGTTTACGTATAGTTGCCTCTGCATATTAAGCCGGGGATATCGAAAGGATCCTCCGAAATTTCAGTTTTAAATTCGCAATATTGCCTGCTTCGCTTGCAAAATACCTGTGTGTTTGGGATTTTAACTGTGAGAGTCTGAAATTATATTCTGAACAAGTTGGGGGGTAGATTAGCTGCTTCATACCAACATGGAATCAAACGGCATCCATGATGGTCAAAACATTAACAAACATTACAATAATAATAAAAAATGCAGACAAAGAAGTCTACATATGGCGTCAAGAAGTATAAGACAACAGACTAAACTTGCAGTCGAATGTTTGGTTGTCCATTAAGCGCAGGACAACAACAAACGTCTCTCTTAAGGGGGTCATTTATCCCCTATATCCATTCCACTGGCGCCCATCTCAGAGTCCACCAGCGACGAAGCAAAGGCTGACTGAACGATCTGAAAGCCAAAGGATTCAAGAAGTGACATGTTTTGTTGCGGTGAAAACGGTGAGCCGAGATTACCAAGACTGGATCCCGCCGCTGCACGTTTCTTGTGCACCCTATGATGGTGCTTGTTGAGGTAAGACTTTGTACGGAAGGTCTGTCCACACTCGGCACAAGCAAACTTTTTTTCGGGGTCTGTTTTCAGTTTGGATCCCCCTGGAGTTGTCACCGCGTTGTCGGATTGCCCGTTAAAGATGAACGACGTGACTTCCAGTTCTCCTGCGGGTTTTTGTTCAGGCTTGAGATTGTTTCCGTTGGGGAGGTCACCGAAAGCTGTGTCCGAACCATCAGAGTCTTGGTGGGGGCATTTCCCAGCAATCTCCTGCCCGTCTGAAATAAACACAAAGTGGGAAGGGGATGGCGAGGTCAGGGAGCAAAAAAAAGGGGGAAGAGAAACAGAGGCCTAATATTAAGCGAGATATTTAAGAAAGAACACAATTTTCATGCATGCTTTCTATTTTTATTTCTAAGTATGACTTTATCTTCCTAACCTGTTCCCAAGTAAAATTTACAAAAGAATCAAAAATCGCAAATCAAAACAAAGCACCACTGAGTGATAACCAGACAAAAACATTCGTTGTTGATTTATAAGGAACAAATACTGGCCGAACCATTTAAGAAGCAAGGATGGAAATAGAAGATATTTGCTCCAGATCTTCACCAACATCCTCAACCCTCTTGCTCACCCCGTTCCCACCCTCCACACGGCCCGTACTGACCTGTAAGAGGCCCGTGAAGTGGAAACCCTGGTGCTCCAGAAGAGCGGCACTCCCAGAAATAGGGAGTTGGACTTGGTTTGCCCAGGAGCAACTCAGTCTGGAGGCTTAGAGCAGGAGGGACAGGCTGGGGCAGAACCGGCCCAGATATCCCCCGAAAAGACCCCTCTGTCTCGGGAAACGTAACCAAGAGCCGGCGACTGGTGCAAAGGTCTACACCGCCAGTAACCGCCCCAACATGAATAGAGAAGATAGAGAGGCCAGGGGGGACAATTCAGAGTCAACACAGTCAGATGACCGTTAGCTTGACATCAGTTCAGAAACCACCAGAGATTACAACAACACCAACTGTCTTTAAAAAGCTAAAATGACAATGAAAGTTCAATGAATGAATCTTTTTCTGTCATTATGCCAAGCCAGCAGCTGATACTGAACTTAGTGATAATTCTGTACTGATGTAAAGTTAACCATATCTCCTGATGTATTTCTGTATTCCTTAAACCTAATTTCGCAAAATCACACTTTTGACAGGTGTTCTGTATTCCAAACAATTTCTCTCTCTATACTTCTGCATCCACGATGCATTTGAAAAGGATCAAACCCTGCAAGGCTAAAATTTCAAGGCTAATCTGTTACTAAGCAATCCTGGAAATTCTAACAAATCTTAGTCCTTCAAAAAAAACTAATGCCATATTATTTTGATTCATCATGTTAAGCAAGGATATGTCTATCCCAACAAGCTGCTGGATTTTATGGCAATAATTGTTTGAAAAAGGTCCATTGATCCACAAAAATTAGGCACAAAATGTACATGTGCACTTAGGTGTGGACATGCATGAATGGAAGTTGTCCGTTAATGCTTGTTAAGGCAGCTCTTAATGAAAATGATTGTAAGCAACAAACAGAATGGAGCATGTGGCCATGCTAGCATTCAACAGCAGACGAAGCTGATGGATTAAGTCTGCAACTATTATTTAATATCCAAAAATAATCCTTAATTTCTATAATACATCTGAAAATGCATCTTATATAGAGAACGTTCAATTTTGGTTAAAAATGCTTCATTTGAATGATGGACTTTGAACACTATTTATATATTACTATCAAAAACCTTCAAATCTGCTAGACCAGAAGCACATATTCTGTGCACCTTGCATAAACACACTGGATTCTTTTCTACTGGATCCTTAATCTGTTCAGCTTTCGAAGACCAAATCGTGCCGCCATCTCAATCGTACACTTTAATCCAAACATGACGTAATAAAAAGCAACATTTAAAAGTTACATCCCTGATTTTCTGTAAATAATGTTGCAAGTAAGGACAGATGTCTACAGTTAAACACAAGCGCAGCGCTACAACCAGTGTTTGCGGGTGAGCGTTTATGCAAGCGAATGCAGAATCTGATAAGCAGCAGTGAGCGAGCAACAGGTGACGCTGTGGGGAGAGGCTTGCTTGCCTTCCACTGCGCACGGGCGTCCTGAGTGGTAGGGGGCACCGTTGTGCATCTGCGGCCTGTTGGTGAGCGGCTCAGGGAACTGATGAGCTGCAGAGGAAGGGAGCACGGACGAGCTGTGGTGCGTTTTTACGTGCACTTTTAAGTAGGATGCGGTTGAAAAACCTGAGACCATCGAAAAAGTAGGAAAAACAAATAAAAATAAAACAAACAAAAAAACAGAACAACACGCAGTTTATTAGTCAGAAGATTGCTTCAAAGCTATCTGACAGGGGCTTACAGGTAAAAAAAATCTCATTTTCATTGCCTGGGGTCTATAACAACAGAGTGTCAGTGCCAACAATGACAAGATTTGTTTCCCTGTAGATCACTTAAAACCATATTTATGTTTCTGCTGTGCATATATATTATGAACAGTACCTTTGTTGCATATTCCACAGTAGTTATGAGGTCCTTCGCTGTGTTTTTTCAAGTGGTCAGTCATGTAGGCAGCCCGCAGGAATTTCCCACACACTTGACATGGTATCTTATCTTCATGGCACGCCAGATGGGATCTCAGCCGATCTCGTGTTGCAAAGGATGCGTTGCAAATCTGTGAATGGTCAATATTCTATTAATAAAGCTAGAGAATAGTTTTAATGTTTCACCCAGAAATGAATCCATTATTTATCATGTTGCTCCGAATCCGTATGCTGTTATTTTTTTTGTGGAGTTCATCCACAAAATATTTGGTTCATAGTAAACATAGCGAAGTTATTATTCACTATATGGTCCTTTAGTGGTATTTATTTTTTATTAAACCCCAAGAGGGGTTATTAAGACCAAAATGTAATGGTTTTAATGGTATTAAGCTGAACAACATATTTGTAATGGAACCATTAATATTCACTACAGTGTGTGAATAGTGTATAGACTTGGTGTGTAAATACACGTGAAGTTCAGTATTTCTCACCTGACACTTATGGGGTCTCTCTGTGGTGTGCACCTGTTTAATATGTCCATTCAGATGATCTGGCCTACATAAAAAGCAGAACGACATATATTGAGGTCCCACATATGAACTAGTGTTTTTCTGAATAGGTGCTTAGACTCACCGTGAGAAACCTTTACCGCAGCTTTGACAGACATACGGTTTACCCACCGACCCGTCGTGAGATCGCACGTGATAAGACATCCTATCCTTACGTTTAAAACGCAGCCCGCACACCGGACAAGCGTAGGGTTTTTCGCCCGAATGTGACAGCTTGTGTCGGTTCAGGTGATACACGTCGCGGAAAACTTTCCCGCACAGATCACACGCTACGTGCCGTCTCGTCCTCTCGCGCTTGCGGTTATCCGCCGGGAGTCCGTTTTGCTGAAACCTCGCTTGGGTTTGAGAGATCAAAGTCGGACCGTCCACGGCGACGAGATCCACAGCGGTGCTCACGCCACCGGAAAAAGTCCCGTGCTGCGTTTCGTGGTTTTTTAACTGGACGTCGTCGGGAAAGACCTTTCCACAAACTCCACACGAGAAAAGTGGATTATTTTCATTATGAACAGTGCTGTTGTAAGTGATCGGCTCCGATGGGGAATCTTTTTTGGGTCTTCCTCTGCCTCGTTTTGATCCCTCGCTGTTTAGGTGGTTACTGGGAAACTCTAACGGGGAAACTGGTAAACGATCAGCAGCTTCTGGAACCGCCGGCTGCGAGCTGTTATTTGCTTGTCCCTGATCGGCACCGTCGCTGTCATTATTGTTGGTAAACACCGCGCCGTTGGACACGCTGCCGTTTGACATGTCCACGGGGTATGACAGCTGCTCCGCGGCCCCGGGGCTCCTGAACAGGCTGTGCTCTGCTCCCCGGGAAGGAGGCACGAGGATTTGTACGTTTGATTGTTTAATAACCTCCTGACAGATCTCGATGACAGATCGCATTAACAGAAACTTCGCCGCTGTCATCAGCTCCGGGAAACACTCCAGGCGCACCACAATCTTGGAGGTGTACGCGAAGTCCAGGATGTCTCGGAAAACTTTCGGGCTAATCGTGTGCATCTCCAGCTCCTTGCCTTCGCCGTCGTCCACCGTCTGACAACTGAATACCGACTCGAAATACTCGCTGCACGCAGCCAACACCGCTTTATGGGCCGGGAAGCTTTCCTCTCCGACGCGTAAGATAACATCGCAAAACCTGCCACCATCTTTTCTCTGAGTGTTGAGGTTGTGTAGCATCTCGGCGCTGTGTTTGCTCACCTGGTACGTGTAGGAGGAACTCCACGGCTGATCGGTCCTCTCCATGCCGCATTCATTCAACAACCGAGCCTAACGCATGCGACGGAAGAGGTAGACAAAAGCAAACGGATAGCAAACACCCGCGACGGGCAGACAATAAACAAAAACGCTCAGCGACGACCACCTCTCCTCGCCTTTTTAGCATCTAACATGTTAGCAGGGGGAAAAATGGCAGCCCCCCAGCTTCCTGTGAACTTTGACCTTTGGTTGAAGGGAGGGGGTATCGTGCGTATTTAATATTTTCAGTTTTATTCCAGTGTTAAAGATTAATTCAACTCGAGCGGTGTCGTATATAAGGAACATTAGATAATAATATTTATCATTTAAGTTTGGTTACTGAATGGTGGTCATCTTCCTGGTTCTCGCGTTACAGATTTCACATCCTTGTTTTCCACTAAGCCCCCTCCCCCAAATGCACGACAGACGCTGAAGACATGACAGTAGACTCTCTCACTTTTTCTATAGGATACTGTAACCATTTTACGTTAATTTACATGGAAAAAAAAATCCCGAAGTGACACTGTATACCAACCTCAAGTTCAGACACCCTGAACCGACAGTCTCGCTGTATCAGACATTCATACTCGGATAAGGAAACAAGAGAGCAATGTATTGTTTTCAATGTTTTTTTTCTTTTCTTAAAAGGATAGTTCAGCTTAAAATAAAAATGTTGTCATCATTTACAAACCTTCATGTCTGCATATGACTAACTCAATAGAAAATATTTTGAGAAAGGTTTTGTGTCCATACAATACAAAAATTAAATGGGGTCCAATGTTGTTTGGTTACCAATGTTATTCAAATCATATTTTGTGTTCTGCAGACTAAAGAAACTTGTTTCTTATGGCTATCCCCCACCACCCCCTTATCAAGAAGTTAGCTGAAGAGATAGTTCACCCAAAATTGTAAATTCCGTCATAATTTTTTCACCCTTTTGTCATTTCTTTCTTCCGCAGAACACAAAATAAGATATTTTAAAGAATGTTGGAAAATCGGCAACAGCGGTAACCAATATTTACAATATATTCTGAAGAATGTTGGCATCCAAACAACATTTACCCCCCTTTAACTTCCACTGTAGGGACACAACACCACAGAGAATTTTATTTTTGGGCAACTATGACTTAAATTTGCATTCTGTAAATGTTAATCTATTCAAATTTGGGGCTGCACTTAAATTGCATTTCAAAAAATCCTGAGAAAACATTTGTGATCACCCACAGAGGTTTGCAGTGGACAAACACTGGTGTGTAACAGAAATGGTTTTACTGTTACCATATAAAATGATTTGAAACCCATGTCCTTCCCAAGAAGCTAATTTGAGAATTCTGAAGTAATGAGTCAGAAAGTTTATTTTATGTGAATGATTTTTATTGAATTTTTTCATCTTTATTAACTATTTGTGCTTCTTAAATTAATAGCACATACTTAATTTCCAACCCCTGCCACCCTAAAACAAATGTGATTCAGAGCAGTGCTTCTCATAGACTAGAAGACCAGCTAGAGGGGAGGATGTGGGGGAGGGGTTTCTTAAAAAAAAAAAAAGGCACAACTAGCATTCACTTCTTGGGGTGGAAGTGTGTCCCCGGGCCCTGTTCTTATGGAACATTCTGGCTTCAACATTCCAGCAAAGTTTCAAGGGCATGTATCTCTGGATCAGGGATGCATTAAATCGCTACACATGCGGACGTCTCCATTCCAAAAAAACAGCAGTGCCGCCCTTTTCCACCCAGATCAAACTACGATGGGAACTGTGGAACATTGTGCAGACATTGTGACTCGACAAAGAAAAAGCAACTTTTCATTGCCTCGAAGCAGGATGAACCTTCCCCACATACAGACAGAAAAAGAAAAAAAATCTATGTACAACGTGGAAAAAGAAATCTATTCCCATAGTCTGTACAATTCAGGCCTATACATTATTTACTTTCTTAACTGTAATAATCAGTCAAAAAAACAAGAAAAAACAAGGAGAAACTACATTACTTGACAAACGCGGCAGGAAAAATATAAGGTCCAGAACTCGTCTTTTCCCTTTGTCGTCTTAAATTTTAGGCCTTAAAAAAAAAAAAAGAGAAAAACTTAAACTGCAAGACAGAGCACAGAAAAAAAGACGGGGCTCAGACATCTGTACATAATGGTAGGAATCAAAGTTCACATCTCTCCAACTAGTTGGCAGTGGGGAAGGGAAGGGGTGTCGTCATCTGCTGGATGGTTACAGGATGTCGTCACTGGCGGAACTCAAGCTCATCAACACTGATCACTTTAGCTGAAGGCATGGAAGGGAGGGGCTGCTGCAGCATGTCAGAGCCAAACCACTTGGCCAGGCCCAGAGTAGGGCTGCCCCCTCTTCGCTGGGAGTGGTTCGTCCGATGGGGACCGTGGCTCTGTGACTGGCCTCCTGACAGACCGACATGCAGATCTGTGGGGAAAATGAACACTTGCTCTTAAAAAAATAAATAAATAACTTCTATAGATAAACGTAATAAACAAAGAAAAATAATCCAGAATACACAAAAACATTAATCTTGATGCAGATGATATGTTGGCAGCTCAACAATTGGATTAAACCGAAGTCATATCTTAACTGGTCACCTTAGCTCTAAAATACAACTCTTAATAGCACTGTATTGCATATCACGATACAAAAAATGTGTTACACCTCTAAACGGAAGCATCAAATAAACCATTTAAAAACCCACATGGATCAACTTCCTCTCAACTGTACTTACTGGGTCTCTGCTGTTGTTGAAGCTGTTGCTGCATGACTGCTAACTGTATGTTTGGCCCAGCAGCTCTGGGGGCCATGAGAGGATGCCCTGCAGGTCCAAGAGGATACAGAGGCTGCCCTAAGAGAGCCGGGGGCAGACCCTGGAGCTGAGACAGGTCTACAGTCGGAGGAAACATGCCTGTTTGTGTAGAGAAAGAACAACAACTTTACTATTCAGATAAATGCATGATTATGGTAATTCTGCAGATTCAAGCCATTTATGAGATCTACTAAAGTCAAAAGATCAATCAATCACCAACCTGTCTGTAACAATGAGGGTCCAAGCTGTTGATGCTGAATGCCCTGAGCCAGCATCCTCTGCATCACACCTGGGTGAAGCTGGGGTGGAGGTCTGACCAAGGGGACGTGGGGAAGCAGAGGGACCGGGTACATCTGGGGTCTGGGAAAGGGAGAGGAGGGTCCTGGAGACAGCATGGTGGGAGTGTGGTGGCCGGTTGCAGAAGGAGGTCTTGGTCTGTCTGGGTCTTTAATATGACGATTATGGGAAGGAACAGGGGTGGAGCACGCCTTTACCCCGCCAGTCTGAGGACCACTGGTGTCCACATCTTCAAGAAAGGAACTGGGGGATGCAGGTCCATCTATAGAGAAAGAGATATAGAATGAGCAAACTTGATTTTTTTTTTTAATCAGACTAACTATGGCCTCTTGGAGTGTTATGAATGCATTGTGCCATACCCTCCTGAGAATTATGGGAGTTCGCGGTCTCCTCTTTGCTTCCTGGTCTGCTCCCAGGATCATCACGACTTTTCTCTTTTGACTCGTACATTTTTTTGATCACAGAGGTGGGAGTGAAAGAAGCAGACAACTGCAAAAGGAAAAAAAAAGCCCTCAAACATCAACAAAATGACACTGAATTCAACTAGATAAATCCATACCTGACACAGTCATACAAAGTATTTTTGGATAAACTACTCCCTCATAAGTCAAAAATAAGTTTAACTGACCACACTAGTAACTGTACTGCCAGGTGAGGTCCGGCCAGGCAGGTGAGGCCCAGGAGAACGAGTCATCCTTGGTTGTCTAAAAACAAAAAATCAGATGTGCGCAAAATCAGTCACTGTCTTATTAAATTGACAAAAATACACAGGACACATTTGTTTCAAGTATCACAATTTTTTGCAAAACCTGAAAATATCTTTCAATTTTTAATAGAATTCAATGATTTGAGAGACCTGCTATATGTAAATCGAAGTACCTGTTGCGATACACCTTGTCTGGAGCTTGTTTGTTGTAGCTGTACTGTGGGCAATTATGTACTGCCAGATCCTGATGGAACAAAGCTTCCAGACTGGTTTGGTCTACTCCCATCTGCAAAGCTCTCATCTAAAAACAAAGGATTCAACTCAAATTAAAAAACAACCCACATTGTAATTAGGATTGTTCTCAAAATGAAATCTATAGATGCTCTGATACAGTTTCATTGTAACATTGTCAAATAACAACCTGTGGTGTTGTCCTGGCCCGATGCAAGTCTGGAATTTGATCCAACACAGTCTGTGGACCAGCGGGGAACCCTGAGGTAACAAGAACGCAATGTAAGAGGGGAAAGTGAACATGCTTAACATTGGTTTTTAAGGCATATGTTATTTCAAACCACAGATTTGGTTAACACACAGCATTACTTGCAAGTTGCAACATTTAACTACCCAGAATAATAGTTTCATAAAGGCCTCTCACCAGTCACAGGTGGCATTCCTTGATAAAAGTCCTGTATAGGAGATCTCTGTGGGAAAAGTGGGGGTGAGGCACGGTGGTGCATGAGGCCAGGCACAGGGCCATGAGATGGAACCAACAATTCCTAAATCACAAGAGACAGACAAAAGTTGTAAAATAACATAGCCACATAATGCTGGCTGAGTGCTTATTTTAAAACTTGCACTAGATTCAAATATTAAGGCACAATAATAAATCTAAATGCATTTCACAAGTCATGACTAGCTGCCATATGCCGATTTCATCATTAGATGAGCAAGAACCAATGAGCTTCATACTTGAACTTAAACCATATTTTATATTTGGGTGAAGTTTATGAAGTAGGATTTTTCTAACTGCATTGTAATCACAAAAAAATGTCATTAACTACTAAAATGCTGTAAACTGGAACATTCATTGAAAATTATAAAATTACAGTAAGACTCGACAGATTACCTGAAAGATGTTTTTCTGCTGAGAAGCAGGTACCTGAGCCTCAGGTAAGGGCACAAGAGCAGGATCCACGGACTGCTGTTGTAACTGAACAGCGGGAACAGTACAGGGAAAAAAGTGGTTCGTAAGTGTTTTGTAATCGAGTTATGGATATCACACAATTCCACAAAGACCATCTGGCACATCAAGTTGTCACCTAAAACCTGATGGCATCTACACAAGTGTTAAAAAGCACAAGCCAGATAGCAACCACAACCTGACAGAAAAGTTGCCAAACAGTCTCAGAACAGGACCCGCACCACACATGCAAAAGTTCACTGACATTTTAAAGTCAGCCACGACTCCCAAATACAAATTTATGCCCATCACTGGTTAAAATAAACACCAACACTACAGCACTTCTACCCCAGACTAACTAGCAAGCGACAGACTTGCATTGCATGCAAACTGCATCGGTTTTGACTACAGTCACTTTGCATTGTTCACCCAGCTTGTTTCAGCCTCACACATGCAGCTTTACCTGACACTGGACTGCATGCAGGAAGTGCATACACAAACATGTGAGCGTAATCGAGGCAGCACACTTACATTACTCCCGCTGGCTTTGGGGTGGGTGGGCAGGGTTCCACTTGCCTTCATGGAGCTCACCAACTTGTTAAACGCAGACATGTCAGGGTCCCGCGATTTTGTCAAACCCCCGGCTCCTCCCGTGAGAGCCTCTTCCAGATGCTCCGCCATGAAGGGAGTACCACCTCCTCCGCTCAACTGCCTTTGAGGTAGCGGCTGAGTGGGTTCAGGCTGAACCTTCAGTCCCTTCAGACCCACCTCCACCTCCTCCAGAGACAACACCACTCCCGAGTTTGCTACAACAGGGCAGACAGGAAAAAATACATTAACTGTCAAAACAACAACAGTAAACCTTTCAGATGCAAAGTAGTGACCAAAAAGTCAAATGGCAAGAATAAACTTTAAGGGACAATATTTAGATTTTTTGTTTTGTTGCCTTTTTTATAAGTAATTGAACCATTGCATGTTCAAAGATGTTCATTGCATGTTCAGCAATTACTTATTACTTTATTTTGTCAGTTTAACATAACACAACAACCAATGAGATTCAACGTTATCATTATGCCTTTAATATAAAAAGCATTTAATATAAAATGACACTCACTGCTCTCCTTTAGGCGAGCCTTGTTGACATTCAAACTGGACAGTAGCGGTTTCAGGTCAATATTGGCCTTATGAAGCAGCTCCAGTATATCAACCTTCTCCCTGTGTTCCGCTGAAGGGATTGGGGTGAAAAACTGGGACAACCCTGGATTTAGTGCACCTGTTTGAGGATCAAGAACTGAAACACACCAATAACATTAGTTCATACATCCCAAATACCGGCCACAGATGGGAGAGCATTCTCAAAACAGACCAGGAGTTACCTGCTAGTCTCTCAAGCTCTTCGTGAGGGGTGGAGCGTAGACTGCTGGAGCGGCTGCCAGCTGGACTTTTCATTGGGTTATTAGAAAACCATCGGCTGAAGCGGCTGGCCGTGACGGGACCCTCCCCAAGAACATCCTCAATCATCTGGCAAAATAAGAACGCTTGGTTAGATGACGTGCCATAGCATAGAAGAGGAAACGATGGAGTGGATGACACTTACGTGATGAGTGTCTGCAGGCGGCTTAGCGCAATAGGGTGAAAAATTGGCATTTTGGACAACGCTTGCATTTAACCCCATTAAAAAAGTGGGACTCTCTTTTTATTTTAAAATTTATAAAAGGACTTATGCCTAATACAACCCCTATGAGTAAGATGGGCATAAATTTGTATCACATGGAGCTTTCTGCATAAACCAACAAACAGCTTTATGCACAACTGCAAATATCAAAATATCAGTTTCCCTAAATACAGCAACAACAGATATGAAATGCAACCAAGCTTGCAGAAACATTCAACTCATCAACATCCAATCACTTATGGTTACATTAATTCATTTAACAGCCATTTTGTCCAACACAACTGACAAGTGAAGAACTCAAAGAATTCATAGGAAGAAATAACAATAGACAGGCTGTGATAAAGTTGACCTGCTCATTTCAAGATTGGCAATGGTTAAGACACAAATAGTGAAATTAAAGAGCTTAGTACAAGAGATTAAGAAAGCTTTCGATTGACCAAAACCCAAAGAACCCTAAATGTGTTGAGATTGTATTTCCTCTCCCTTTAAGAAAACACACATAGTTTGTGCCTAGCACCCTCATAATAAAGCATGCAGTGCTCCCCATATCTTACCGAAGCCAGGCCAGGCATGGTCTTTTCAAGGTTGAAGAACTCATTGAAGTCAAATTCTCCAGGGGGTTGCTCAGGAAGAACCTCTGCATGCGGAACCTCTTGATCAGCTCCTGATTCTCGAACTATCCCAGGGTCATCCAGCCCACCATTACACTCAACTGTATGAGAAAGAATAACACAATAAAGTGAGCATGCTGGGAAATACATTTATAATGCTAACCAGGCACTCAGGTTCTTAAAGGGACACTCTTACCAAAAATGAAAATTCTGTCATCATTTACTCACCCTTAGATTGTTACAAAACTGTATAAGTTCTAAACACAAAGGAAGATATTTGGAAGAATGTCAGTAACCAAACAGATCTCATCCCCCATTGACTCACAGTATTAATTTTTCATACTATGGCAGTAAATGGGGGATGAGATCTGTTTGGTTACTGACATTCTTCCAAATACATTTTATTGTGTTCAGCAGAACAAAGACATTTATACAGGTTTGGAACAACTTAAGGGTGGGTAAATGACAGAAATTTTATTTTTGGGTGGAGTGGCCCTTTAAATATATAGCTAAATATTTTCTATACCTAACATGCATGTGTACAAAACATTTAAAGTAGAAAACAGCCTGCCACATGCCTTCTCTGACTGATTCAGGCTTCTTCCTGGAGCGTTTGGTTCTCCTTTTGTCATCCTCCAAGATCTTATCATCAAAACCAATGAGCTCAATGGTCTCAGACTGACTGGTGGGCCCACCAGAGAACCACTCTGGTTCCTCTTCAGCATAGGAATCATTTCTTCTCCTTTCACTAAACACTCTTTTGTCTCCAAAGTCTCTCTGCAGCAAGACACAGACATTTACAACTACATCTTAAAACAAAGATAAAAAATTGTTCTGCATTCTTAAAACCCTTCACTTAATACCCTAAATCTCTTGTCCTTAAATTCACGCTCCCGGTCTCGCTCCCTCTCCTTTTCAACTCGCACGTCTCTTTCGAACACCCGTGATGGCATGATACGGCCACTTCCTATGCGGCGTGTACCACCCAGGCGAAGAGTTTCGTTCTCTTTGTTTTCCAGAGGGCTGACAGGACGTCGAGGGATGGCAGTGGGCGCCACTTGACAACCACTACCAAAGCTACGACGCTGTGGACTAAGAACCACCTCCAGATCATCATCTTTAACACGTTCCCTAGGATCTGTAGCAAAACGTAAGCTTCAGGTTAAAGAACAAAACACAAAGTTATATCCTGCAACCATAGCGGTATATTTTTTACCTGCAATTCTGCGCTTCAGTGGAACTCTATCTTCTGTATAGTCTTTCTTGTATCCTTCAGCAGGACAGTTGTTTTCTGAGGAGGGATATAGGGAGGCATGCCATTTTTCAGGGTCCCAGACTCCATCACTATAAGGAAGATAATGATGTTAGCACCTATAAAACTTCTCAGCATATCAGTATATTTAATCCCATCAGTTAGTAATGTCACAGTATTCACACTACTGCTGTATATTAGAATCATGAACTAATGTCAGAAAGCAGCTGTATGGAATATAATGTCCAGAAGTCAAAACACCACTGACGTCCTTTACTCTTCAGGCAATATATGGCATCACATTAAAGTCTGTGTAAAGAGAATTCTGAGAATCGTTTCTAAACCCATTATAAATCTTAAAATATATTGCTAAAACACATTACAAATACTCTGAAGTATAGAATACTGAAGTGTGGAGTTAAACTGTTCAACTGTGTTTCACCAATGCTAAAACGGTGGCTCAATGATGCAATGGAGCATCCAAGCGTGGCTTCAGCAACAACAGCAGACACACCCCCAGAATTTGAGAGCAGGGAGTACTGCTCATTTTTTTCAAGACTTTGTTAACTTATTTTATTTACTTGGCTGTAAATCCTTCAAATTTGGTTGAATTGGTTAATAAAACTCAGAAGACATTTAATATTGGTTTACACAGACTTTAAGAATTATACAAATTTCAACTTCATGACCTGTATAGAAACCGATTTTATTAATGTATATATTTGTCTCAAAATGCTTTTTTCTTTCAAATCTTGTTCCATTCTATACATATTAATCAAGGTATTTAGTGTCTGTAATTAACTTATTTATTATCTTCTACATTTAAAATAAAGTTTAAAAAAAAAGGTAATATGTAAATTCAAAAATAAAGTTGTTCACCTGTCATATTTCTCTGATAGACACTCAGGCCTCTCATTTGAAATTGGCAATTCTTTGATTTCCAAAAGCTCTTCCTGCAAAACAGATTTGATTATTGGTATAAAAATGCCTTGGTGAATGAACAAATAAAAGTACATAGTGAAGAGTGAAACATGGTACATGAACGGAATGGACCTCAAGCTAAGAGTTGAACATGGGTCACAAATTTAAGTAACATACGTTTTGTTTTTTTACAACAATGTTCTACCATATTTTTGGCCTTTAGCATTAAACAGGCTTTTTGCATTTGTTCCTGTACAAATGTAAACATTTATCTCTTAGTACATAAATCTTATTTGCAAGTTGTGGATTTGTTTTACTGCCCATCCTGCAAAATTTCATTGACAGGATCAAAACTATCGAACTGACGTGCCAAACAAGCTGTAAAGATCAACTTCAAACTAATAACTTGATTGCCTGGACTGAAAATGTGTAACTGGTCCCAACATTTCAAATTAGTTCTGGTAGAAACTATAACATTATGAGCACTGAATTAGCATTGATAATGTGTGAACATGTGCTCATAGGTTCAAATGGCAACACCTTACACAAGATGATTGGTTTTCCCCAAGTGATGAGATTCTGGTTTATGAAAGTTACAGTGTTTTTATAGAACATTCGACTCTGTGTCATGACCCATTTATGTAATTGTTCTCACCTTGGTATATCTATAGGCAGAGGTTACTACCACGTCCTTTATTGTCTCCACCATGGTTTCACCATTTTCATCCTTCTCCATGACTCAGGTGGATGGTGAAATTCAAGTGAAGCTCCAATATCAGACACTTTGTGCACCTGTTGATTAAGTAGTGTAAATGAACTTAATAAATGATGTAATGGTTCTTTAAAGTCAAACATAAAACTACTTAAAAAACCAAATCAAAGCTACTGTGTAATGGGGGAATTAAACAGACCAATTGAGTCTTAATAAGCACTATATACAGCCGTTAACGACTATGGGAACTTAATTAAAATGAGATTTTAAACTAGTTGGGACGTGAAGCTGGTTTAAGGTCTTGGTTCTCTGTAATCTGAGAGCTTCTGTTAGCAAATGACGCGGCAGACAGACAGAAAACAACAGAATTCTCAAGAGCTTGATACAACAATATTAACATCAAAACCAACACAGAAAATACACATTTGGTTTACCACCTTTAAGGAAACCAAGCACGTTTTTCAACATCCTGAACTCACCTGATATTTGAAACGGTGTCACAGCACCTTTTTCCTCCCGCCTCGATACCTCAGCTAGCTGCTGGCTACCTGTCCTACACCAAACTACAAGAGATGCTGCAGTCAGTCCAGTTTTTAAACAAGCTACCTGCCTAAAAATAAAGGTTATCTGTTGACTTGATTTCACCGCAATCTTGACAGGAGACACGATTATCTCTTGACGCTTCAGATTTACTCGCGAACTGACAAGAGCTGGACTTCATTAGCCTATTTGCTAAAATCAAAAAGCCGACGCCGAGGATTTACTTCATTTCGTGTGAGCAAACGGCTCTACCTGCGCTTTTTAACTAAAATGTTGCTTCCGTCTTCGCGAATAAACAGAAAGAGAAAATAAAACTTACGACAAATCCCTTGTTTATTTGCGTCTGTTTCTAAGCTAATGATTCAGGTTAGCAAGCTAGGAAACTTATCAGCACTCAAAAAGCATCACAAACACAAATAAAGCGCGTTGGTTCACGTAAGCCTGGTAACGTTAGAATCAAGTCCCACAGATAACCGGGCTCTAGATCTTAAATAAAGCTTGTAGTCCGATGGCAACCACAAATGTACCTCGGGGTACTTTCTCTAAGCTCTCTCTTTCGTCTCTGTTCAGCAGCAGAGCGGCGAATTTCTTCAGATCTCTCACTGGTTCTGAGGGAGGCCCCAATCAAGGATTATATAGCGTCTACTAACGCCTTTCCTAAAATCTTAAGAAACCATCACTTACATCTTATTGTAATTTCAAATATAATGAAACTGAGTATCAGGTTGAGAGGTTTCAGTTGTGTATTTTGCAAAATGGGGTTTACTAGAGTCACAACAGTTGATTATAGCAGATTAATTTCAGGCAATCAATGTGGCCACCAATTGTAAATTGTAGTCACGTGACAATATTTAAAACGCTCAGTCAGCGATGGCTCAGTTTTGTTCTTGGGCAAACACTTTCAAAATAATGCAGATAAACAGATCAATTTAATTGCATATTTGTTTTATTTTTATATGCATATCATTATGCGCTACGCGATTTTGTAAATGTATATTGTTCAAGTAACGAAACAACTTACAAATAAATAAATTGTATTGATAACACACATTGTGTTTTTCGCCTATAAAAATTTTTTTTTTAAGTACATGGTCCTACTAAAATTTAACAAATATTTCTAGTATTTTTATGGATTACACAAAATGTTCGTGTTGTGTCAAATCAAGTAGATTATTTATCTGTATATTGTTGTTTTATTTTTAATGATTGCTGCTTTATGAATTATTTTTAAAATTGAGTGAAAATATAAGAACAGTAAATAATACATAATGATAATTTAATAAAAAAAGAGCAATCTACAACAGTGACCAGATGTAACAATGTATGGAAGTGTAATAAAGTAGAGATTTGTAGACAGTTAAATAGATGTCATTATTTCAGGCCATGGTATGACTCCTCTGGGCTTGATAGAAGTAACGAAGGGATCGATTAGATTTTTTATCATTGTTCCATCTAGTGTAAATGTCTATGGAAAGAACTCATCAGACAACACCTAGCTGACTTTACTATGCTATTTGCAAAATAGTAAAGAAAGGGGCACAAACGTAATATTGATTCTCTGAAAAGACTTCCAAGTTTATCTGGAAGCTTTCACACTAGGAACTTGTTAGACCCTACACACATCTAGATGTGGACTGTGGTGAGGCATGAGGCTGAATGAAAAACTATTGTTTTATGTAGGCTACGTCAAAGTCATGAACATAACCCAAACATGCAGTTCCAGCTCCGATACTGATAGATAACAGTGACAGACTTAACCATTTAATTTAGTTTATTGGCTTATCTAAATCCGAGTCAGTTCACAGAATGTGAACAAGTGAGTCAGAATCACTTGTGCAATACACAACCTTATCTTGTACCATTGTTAAAGTGATACATTAGAGTATATTTTTGACAAGGTCTTTTATTATGACATGATGTACCGGAAGTATGTCAATGCAACACAGAAGAGCGGCAGTTATGGTTTGTTGTTGGTTGTCAGTCAGATAAAACTTAGCGATGATAGCTTTAGATTTATAATTAGTAGCTTTAACCCTGTTAAATAACATGAACACATTCATAAACGTTAACCTAATGACTTTACATGAACCAGTTATAACTCGGGCATCTTTTACTTGATTAAAGATGCACACGACAAAAGCAAAAGGCGTAAAACAGTCATTTTGTGGTGTTGCGGGTGTTGCGAAAAGCCTGTCACGTATAACACCCACACGCAAAATCACTTACCGGGTGGGATATACTTGGAACCGCGGAGGCAGACTTAAAGAACTGAGGATAAGGTATAAATATGTTTGCTTAATGCTTTTGTGAAGTTGTATTTTGTAATGTCAATAAAAATTAATGTTGCTTTGGATTGTAAGGCACCTTGCACGAAAGTTCCTTCACCTGTGGATACAAAAGACGTTTGGACGAATAACAACATCCAAAGCCAGGTAGCTGTATACAGTTATATACTACTTATAAATCTGTACTATACTTTAATATTCTATTTCAAAGTATTAAAAAAATTATTATAAATGAATAAACAATTATAAATGAACATTTCTATTTATTCAGATCTCACTATCGTAAGGTGGTCTTAAAGAAGACATTAGGAGCTTGGAAAGATGAGTGGTGGCAAGCAAGAAGGGAATGGACACTGAACATAAGAGCTGATTGTCATAATGTGTAAGTCTGACCAGATACACACCATTTTGCTTAACTTATGGATTTATGCCATTGTTGTAAACAAAAACATTGTTGTTAGAAAAGTAAAAATCCAGTTAATACTTGCTTACCTCACTGATGAACTCAGGATTTCTTTCTGCCTCTTGTTTTGCTTGCTTATGTAGGTATATGCTATACAGCAAAACATTTCAGGCCTGGCAGGAATATGTGGCTGTACAGAGAGAAGAAAAAAAGAATCTGCAACTCGCAATCAACTTTGGTATGTAGCCTGATTTTCTTCTAATATTTCGGTATATAGGTAAAGATTATATTTTTCCTGTAGCTCAGTGTTTAGAGCATGGTGCTAGCAACGCCAAGGTCATGGGTTCGATCCCAGGGATTGCACATATTTAGAAACAAATGTATAATGCAGTGTAAGTCGCTTTGGATAAAAGCGTTTGCCAAATGCATAAATGTAAATGTATTATTTTAATTTTACATATTAATTCAAATGAATAATTTAGGCAAAAGTTTACTTTTGGTTTTAAGGTAAGAAACAACATTCAAATGTCACAAACAGACAATTTGGTTTAATCGTTTGCAAATATAATGTAACATATGTTATTAAAAGACATATTTTTATTTTTTGTATAATGTTAAACTTTACCTGTCAAAATGATTTGCAGCATCCGTGATAGTGTGTGTTATTAGTTTTGAGCAGTTGTTATCTGGGAATAACAAACCTGCAAATGTCGTGATTAGCCAATCAGAGTCAAGCATTCCAACGAGCCCTGTATGAAGTTATAAGAGTTGATGTTAAATCTATATTGCAGAGATAAGACACAAACGGCGTCATGTGTGGAATGGCTGGGAGGTGTATGTGGACATGTGTCGCATAAAACACCAGATGCAAGAGACGGCAGAACGACACAAGAGTCTTGCTGTACTGAAGTAAGCTTATATTAAATGTTATATTCATATGTGTGTAATGCTACAATCTTACAATGGATAATATGCACTATTTTTAGCATTAGAGGTGTGTATGTACAGTAGTAAATATAGAGTCAGTGTATAATGGCCTACATGCAAGAGCAATAATGTGAAATAATTTTTCAGGTGGGTTTGGATGGGTTGGCATGCTGCACTACGGCACAGGGATGTGGAGTACCATCAAGAAGATCTCGCTTTACAACACTGGGCTCACACTGTACAAAGCAGAGTGAGTATGAGTGTACATGTAAATGCAACATCTAGTTTGAATAACGTCCAACATGGCTGTTCTTCACAGGGATGGCTGCACTGGAGAGAGAGGATGAAACATGCCTGTGATTTGAAGGAGAAGGAGTCCAAAGCTCATCGTCACTATTGCCTTCAGTTGCAGAAACATGCTCTGCATGGGTGGATTAGACACATACGGAACAGAGTGGATAAGAACAACAAAACAGGTACCATTCATTTAGTTTCATTGCTTATATTCATGATAGATGGACTTTATTGGGTCAGTTCAATTTTACTTGCAGTTGCAGTAAAATCAGTTATAGTTGTGTCTGGCTAGTCTCTTGAATTCACTTAATGATGAATATTTGCTGTGATGTAGCGGTTGCTCAGGATGCATGGCATGTCTCAGTGCTGGAGAAGTATTGGTGTGTGTGGCACAAGGTTCTTCAATCCAGGCATGCTGAGATGGACAAAGACCAGAAAGCAGACAAACTGGCGCAGCACGGATCCCAGCGCCTGGCTTTTGCACACTGGAAACAATGTATATTTGCTTACACAGAGTTTTACTTCATGCTACTACATAGTTCTACTTTAGTTTGCATTTAAAGACAAAGGAGAAGTAAACTATATCAACTATTTAATGCTTTCCTGTGTCATGCAGATGTCAGTCTGTGCTCAGAAAAGGCTAAGAAGGAAAAGGCTGCCATGCATCACCGACATATCAGTATTTTGGTTAGTGGATATTTTTGTTTTGGAAGCATTAACATGTTTTTTGTTGTTAATATTGTGTGTGATGATCATCCTTGTGTTTCTTTTTAGCATTTGGGGTTGAAAGGCTTGGCCCTAAATGTCACGCAGAGTAAAACTCACCGCCTCAATAAAAATATTTGTGTCCAGCATCATCGTCACATTGTAAGAGCATGAAAATTTATTTTTTATTTATCAAACTGTTTCAAAACTATCATTAAAACCTACTGTTGAAATGTAGTTGTTGGTGAGGTGTTGGAAAGCATGGCAGCTGCGTCTGGATCAGGCCGAAGACCAAAGCTTACAGCCCCAGATGAGCATCGCACAAACCCATCATAAGTTAGTCGATGCATATGCCTGCCCGTGCCATATACATTTTTTATACTAGCAAACATGCATTTGTGTATGAGACTGTGTATGTTTAACAGTTGTTATTATTTAACAGGATCTCTGTGTTGAGAGTTTGTCTTCATCATTGGAAAGATCAGCTTATGCAGCATAGACAGATGCAGGTAGCGCCACATGCATATTTTGATTTTTATTCAAATTGTTTTTCTACCATAATTGGTTCATATTATTTAGACGTTTTCCATTACTATATCTGATCTCTTTGTGTATGGATTTGGGTAGAATTTGGAATTGCGTGCTGATGCCAGCTTTGCTAGACGTGCGCTTCCACAATGTGTGAACTCTTGGATGGAGTTTACATCACAAAGGGCAGAGAAACGACAGAGAAAAGAGGCAGCTGAACAACATTACAAGTCAGTATCTGTGACCAAAACGTCGTGTATATGTTCATTTGTACTATATTAAAAATATACATGTGTTTTCTTTTTTTATTAGGCAACAGACTTCTGGTTCTGTATTTTACGCCTGGTGGAGAAACCTGGAGATACAGAGAGATCACAGACTAGCCGAAAGAACTGTAAAGAACTTGTGGCCATGCACATACATATACCTCTCAATCCACACACACTATAACATATAGTGAAATTCTTTTTACAACACTCTTTAATTGACATCACAAAATTTCAAAGGATATTTGTGCATTATATCATATCCTAAGCTGTTTGTATGTTTTTCATAGGCTATATTACATGCCGAGCATGTGTGTATTGCCCATGCCTGGTCTAAGTGGTCCGACAGAGCTGTACAGTGCAGAGAAGAGAGATCCAAACATTTAGCAGCCGACTCGCTTTACACACACACTTTGCTATGCAAGGCTCTGAAAAAATGGAGACTTGTCGTCGCAACCCTACAGACCAGGTGTGCTCAAATTCAAACTTTGCTAAATTGTATCATATATGGCTTCAGGAAGATCAACTAAAACCTTAAGTTTTGCTGAATGTTTGTTTTGTCTATCAGTCAGAGACATTTTGAGCAGGCAGAGGATCATGACAGACAGCAGTGTCTCAGGAAAGCCATGATGGACTGGCATCAGGTACGGGTGAAGCCGACAGTAAAACATGATCCAGCTGTTTATGAAATACTGTGAATCTAGGTTAAACATGAGCTTTTTTTTTGTAACAGTATGTAGATCACAAAAGAGAAAAGAAAAAAAGATTTGCACAAATGGAGGAACATTATCAAAGCAGACTGCTCAGACATACTTTAGAAGCTTGGAAGGTATGAAAACAGAATTAGACTCAAAAATGCACAGACTATGGTAACATCATGTTAGATAGTATCAACACGTATCTAAGAAGATGTTAAACTCATAGTTTTGCATGCATGTGTGCAGAGGTATCATTTGCAGACTCAGTTGATCAAACAAGATGTGGAACATCGTTATAAGGAACATCAGCAGCACCTGCTCAGGTATCGTGTGTATTTTTTTCAGAATTTATTTCAACGCATTTGATTTCATAGATTCTCTTTTATTTAATTTAATTTAATTTGTGTGATTTGCAGAAAAATGTTCTGTCTGTGGAAGACAAACGTGTCACATTTGATGGAGGAAAAAAAGAAGGAAATCAAAGTGCAGTGCTTTTATCAAAACCACCTTTTGTCACAGGTGGTTTTACCAAGATCTTTTTTTATATTGGAGAATTACTTAGACAGTGTTATGACAATGCTGTGGTGTATTCAAATACTTATTTTTTCAGCTAATAGATATATTTGTGTGATTTGAGGTGTGTGATTTTTATTAATAGGTGTTTCTGGCATGGCAGAAGAGAGCAGTAACTGCAATTCTCCATCGTCACCAACAGGGGGAAGCCCTGAGACAAGCTCAGACACATCTAGATAAATGTACTTTTTGATATAGAAATCTCATTGTTTCTTGTATGTTTACTAAAACTATAAATTAGATACATTTATGTTGAGGAAAGATCTGTACTACTGATACGATTGATGAAATGCAGTGTCAGTATTGTTTGTGTACTTTGTTAGTATGCACTCAAGTGGTTTTGAGGAGATGGAGAGAACGTAGCAGGGAGGTAAAGAATGAGAGATTGGCGAATGAGAGGGCCAGAAGACACCACAGCAAAATGCTGAGTAAAAGAGTCCTGAGCACTTGGAGAATTAATATTCACCATCACAAAAACTATCAGGTACGATTCCATCTCTCGGTGTGTAGATACAGTACATTTTATTATAGTTTTTTCTTAGTTTTTTTTATTTAGACATACGTATTTTTGTGTGTGTCAGGTCATGAAAAACAGTAGCGTTGAGCTTCACAGGTTGAAGATTTGCCAGCGCTTTTTTATCTGCTGGAGGACACAGGTAAGGTTTGAATTATTGGAATAATCTCTTTTTTACAATTTTGTTACACACTGTACCTTTAAAAGTTAAAATTATGTTGTATGATGTTGTATTTATGATATACAGGCTCTATTATGGCCTCACTTATTTCAAATGAGCTCAAGCTGTTGAGTCATTTTTAAGGCTGGAGCTGCATGATTGATTTTTGTCTCTCTTTGAAGTCTCTATATTGTAATTTGTGTCTGAATGTGAACATTTGACACACAGCTGCAGAGCAGAAGAAGAGAGGCGGAGCTGACCGAGACCGCACTTTGGCATTGGTCTCTTAACCTGCAGGCCAAGGTTAGATTACAGCCTTATAGCATGCAACTGCATTGTCTTATACGGTGTGGTTACATTGGTCTGTTTGTTTTCAGGTGTTTTGCGCATGGCGGCTCTGGATCGCAGACTGTCAGAGAAAACAGAAGCGACTGGCAGAGGCAGCTCAGTTTTATAGAGATGAACTGTTGAGGGAGGGTGTCACACACATCCTCACACACACGGCACACATGAGCGCTTTTTCTACAAATATGGCCCTGCACAGCTACGAACAGGTTTCTCATTTTTGACAGTTTTAACTTAAAAAAAAAAAAAGTGTTATCAATACGCCATTGTGCATATTGTTCTTAATAATATAACATATCACATATAGCGTTGTCGGAGGATACAGGAAGTGGTCAGGCGGTGTGCCCTACGATGGAAGCAGAAGGCACTGTGTAAGCCTACCAAAGGTAAAACTATAGTGTCCAAAGACAACCACCCCAAGAAGAGCGTGTCTTTCTTTCTGCCTGAAGACCACACCCCTGGTCCCACCTCCTGCCCAATCAGGGCCCAAGCAGTGGAGGGGAAACAAACGGATTCAATCATCAACCAGCTGTGAGTAAAGGCCATTCTTGCATTATCACAACATATTATAGAGAGAAAACTTTTTTTTGATTGTTTAATTATTGATTTCTCCAAATATACTGTATGTCCAAAAAAAATGTAATCCTCTTGTCGTGTCAACAGGTTGTTGGTTCGAGCTGCTAGACTCCAACCAAGGAGACCAGATGACCTCCTGCAGTCCCCAGCCAAACATCTGTTACTTCACTCCAAGATCAACAGGTTTAGTACACATACACACTTTGTTAATCATTCAAACATACCTTTTCGTATAAATATGTAAAAATATAGTAATAAACGTCTTCTTTCTGTGGTGCTCCAGTAGTCAGAGGACATCTGTAAGTGAGAATGAGTTTGCCTTAGTCTCTTCAAAGAATCCAGTTTTTCCCACTCCATTAATCTCAGTCCCTGTTACCAACAATCCTCTGGGGTCATCTACATCAGCACTAAACCCTAAGATCCTGCCCCTCAAAACTGACTCTCCAGGATATATTGCCACTACCAGCCAGGACATACTGCTGCCTCCTTCTTCATTTACTGTCAGGAAAGCACACGGCAAGGTAAATTGCGAAGCTGCAGGAATAATTGTTTACTCTTAGGTTAGTGCAAAGAAAACCCAATAAAAATATTTAAATGTAAATTCTATTATATGAAAGAAATCACAATATAAAGGAAAATAACTATCAACAGTTATGACATTTGTCATATTCATGCAACCCTACCAGGCACTTTGCTAAATGTTTTGTTTTAAGTAATGTCTTTCAAATTTTTTAAGCTTCCTCATTAGGCTAAACTAATCATTTTAGGATCATTTTATTAACTATGTATTTATTTTATACAGAAAACAAGTCATGTGGAAACTTCACTGAATTCTGTTATCTTGCCTCCAAAAGGTAAATAACAAGACATACATTCTTTTATAATATTAAGTTAGTTATGACGTTGTTGTGTTATGTTCTGTTGTTATGTGTGATATTAAAAAGCCTCATTGCTTTTTCCCTTGCTGTAGGTGTATGTAAGAGAGCACCCGAGGAAGAGGAGAACGAGGAAGATGAGGCTTCGGATGTGGAAACAGACTCCGAGCAAACAGAGATTCTCACTAAAGAGCTGCTAGATATTAGAATGGAAATGCAACGATATCAACAAGACAGAAAGCAGCTACAGTAAGTGTGAACTGTCTGCTCCAGTTAAGAGTTAAAATATTTCTGTCTGTGCTTTAGTGGTAAATATGAACAAAATTAATCTTTATCGTTGCCATTTTGTGATTCTGCAAAACACTGTGTGTGTGTGTGTGTGTGTGTGTGTGTGTGTGTGTGTGTGTGTGTGTGTATAGTGCATGGCGTCAGCTTCAGAAGGTCTTGAGTAACTGGCTCCAAACAACAGGCACTGAGGGAGAACCAGATGAAAGAGGAAACATATTACAAGAATTAAATGAGGTATCTGTCTTATCAGAGGTATCAGTACATGAAATAGGAGGATAAGATTCAGGCTGCACGTTTGTACAGAGCATACCGGTGGTTCACATTTAACACGCATATTTTAGTAGAATCAACGTAAACATAAATCTAATACTCGAAACCATCTGTGAGGGGTTTTCAGGCGATTGCATAACCCCCTACTCTAATATATATACTTCGTTATAGAGTGTGGATTATTGGAAATGTTATAATGCAAATATTGGAAATTCTTGGTATTTTGTTATTTATTATGTTAGTGACTTAAATTTACTTTTTAATTTAATGCTTGTCATCACTGCCCCAGAGGTCTAACTTATGTTTGGGTCTAATGTGCCTGGTTTCATTTATTTCTGTGTTCTTGTGTTTGCATATTTAGTGTTTTATTGTGATGTTTTTTTGCAGCTTGAGAGGCGCATTTCTTCTCTGTCTGTGAAACTAAACAAGCAGAAGCCCTCCATGATCCGCCATGCTGCAAGAGTTGACACCATCAAGACTCAACTACTGCCGTCAAAGGTTAACACATAGATATAGTGGGTTATATCACCAGTATGCCATCCAACATGTCCAAAATGTGTGACAGAAACTTTATTTCTTGATTGTTTGATGCATATCGATTTGCAATATGTTGTTATTGTGCATCAGCATTTAATGGCAATTACATCCAAAATATTGTACTTGTGAAAATTGTGATATTTATTTGCTCTACAATCAGGTGTTATTTATTTTGTCTAAACTGTTGTAAAATATGTTCCTTCTTATTTTTAATGAATCATAAAAATAAATCTGAACTTAATAATGTTGAAGTATTAGGTCTTGGAAGCTTTATTTGGAATTTTCATATTTAATTGATAGTAAACAGGAGGTCATTCCACACAGCATACGCACTTTGGAAATGCCCTAAAACGCCAGGCAAGGAAAAACTTCCACGTGACGAGAGAGAGTTCTGCACTAATATTTTCCACATGTGCGCATTCTCATTTCAAAACACTGTCTTGCCCAATACACGTTTTTCAAACTGGTGCAAATTTATACAGTGAGATCTTCAGTAGGTGACATGCCCGCTCCATTGGTGGTTTTACGGCACGGTTTGAAACGTCTGTGCAAGATTTACTGTAGACGAATTTGATTCTTACACTTCTCCAGCAGAGATTATTGAAACTACGATGAAGAGAGCATGTGTTGCTGTCATATTACTGCTGTGTTGTGTCACCTGTTTGGGTAAGTGCAATTTGTCATTTACATAAAAAGTAATATAGTTTATTTTATTAATTGTATTTGATTTAATGCATCTCCAAATCATCTTGAAAACATTGCTCTGCATAGGATTTGTTTTAATGTGTTAGGTGGTCAAAATAAATGAACTTCTTACAGAAAAATATTAAGATACTTAAATGCCCAACCAAAATACTCATATAATTTAATAATAATTAAATAGTTTATTTTTATTGCATGTGCACGACTGTTATCTTGGACAGTTTCACCTGACGACAGGACAGTTTTTATTATGCCTCAAAGCAAGAGGGCTAACACTTTACATTTTCATTTAAAATATACATTTTGTAGTTTTACTTTCAATGTAGTCTAGAAATAGCCTAAGATTTCCTTTTTGCTGTATAGTGGCATTGTTAAAAAACTGTGCTTCGTTCCTTTGACTTTGACTTCTTAGGATTTTCCCATACCCCCCATACATTTAATGACTAGCCCATAATATAATTTCCATAAAATGTAGTTTGTGCATTTGTGCGTTCAGGAAAGAAGATGCGCTGGTGTACTGTATCAGAGCCGGAGCAGAGGAAATGCGCGGAGCTCGCCAAGGCACTGGCCAGCGTCCTTCCACCTGCATCTCTCGCGGCCTTCGGGCGTCTCTCGTGTGTGAAAGCTTATGGCACAGCTGACTGCATTAATAAAATACGGGTGCCTTGAAGCTTTATTTTTTAGACTAAATCAATAAGAACAACGCATTATTTTAGTTTTAAAGATCAGATTTTCTTCTCCTCTCAGGATAATAAAGCTGACCTGGTGACTCTGGATGCTGGAGAGGTTTATTCTGCAGTGAAACAGTTTGGTCTCACAACAGTTGCGAAGGAAATCTACAAAGATGGTATCATGCCACAACCTAATTTGGCTTTAATTTTGTCTAGTTTGAGACCATTTTTGTTTCAAAGTTCTAAAACTTTTCTGGTTTAACTTACAAATCATTATGGAGCTACAGTCAAATGTTCATCAAATTAAATTCTCAATACTACATGCACTGTTTGCTTTAAAACACAAGTTGTGTTTTTTTACTCCATCTTTCTCTCCTCCAAATCATTGTTTTATCTCCCAGGTGGTTGTATTCTTGCAGTGGCTGTGGTAAGGAATGATAGTACATTAGACATGCACTCTTTGAAGGGCAGTAGGAGTTGTCACAGTGGAGCTCGCTGGACTGCAGGCTGGAGTCTGCCTTTAGGACATCTGCTCTCTCGCAACCTACTGCCCTGGGGAGAAGATGAGCCTCTTAGTCAGGGTAACTCAAACAATCACGACTAGACATTAGAAGCACTCTAAAAAATGTCTGGTTTTATGCTTTGAATACCTACTTTTCATGATTCATTTTGGGAAACATTCAAGTCTCACCCTGAAGTTATTGTCACTGAATATCCTTCCTCACTCAAACAAAAACCCAAAACAAGACTAAATGGGTTTCGAAAATTGTTTCATGCTGTCTTTAAAATGCGTTATAGAGTTCGAAGTTATCTATGATCATATTTTACTGTATTGTCAGCGGTTAGTGGTTTCTTCAATGCCAGCTGTGTGCCCGGAGCATCTGTAATGGCAGCCAGTCTCTGTTCCTTGTGCCAGGGTCAAAGATCATATATTCGTCAGAAGAATTTCCATTGTGAGACATCTCACAGTGAGCCATTCTACCATAACCAAGGGGCACTCAGGTTAGGATACGTATACCTACTATTACATACAGTACATGTACAAGCTTGGTGAATCTTATTCTAAAGACTTTTATTATTTCTCACTCTTAGATGTCTGCAGTCAGGGGCAGGAGACGTTGCCTTTGTGGACCACACCGTTTTAGACAGCATAGACGGTTAATGCAAAATATTTTTTTACAATATTACATCCAACCTATTTGCATCCTCTCAATTTTCTCTTTCCTCAACAGAAAGTGAGAAAGATGAGTTCAGGCTGTTGTGTACAGATGGTACACACGTTCCTTTAGGTAGTTACAGAAAGTGTAATCTCGGACGAGGCCCTGGAGGGGGGGTGATCACGCGTATAAATAACCGTAAAATAGCGCGGAAGTTCTTGGCTTCTGCCCAGGTATTGTAGTAGATCTTTCCTAAAGTCTGCACAAGTATGAAGTTGAAGCACACATTTGGCCCAAACCTGAAATTTCCCTCTTTTTTTGTACTTTTTCTTACAGATGGCTTTTGGCTGGAAAGGAAGGGAACGCCAGCGGTTCCAACTGTTTGACTCCGCAACCTATGGTGGAAGTGACCTTCTCTTTAAAGATGTGACTGATAAACTCTCTGTTTTGATGGATGACATGGATATAAGCCAGGTTCTGGGACTGGACTATGTGGCCTTGCTCAAGGGCCTTGGACATGAAGGTGAAAAATGGCTTTTTCTCTGTACAGAAGTAGTGTCAGAAATGATAAGCTTAGACTTGAATTTGTGTGTGTGTGTGGTCAGGTAGCTCGCTGGAGGACAGCGTGGTGAGGTGGTGCTGTATAAGTCATGCTGAGCAGAAGAAGTGCGAGCAGTGGGCTCTTAGTATAAAGTCAGATCCTCTTGTGTGCGTGAAAGCATCATCTATGAGCGACTGCATTGAGAAGATCAAGGTCCAGTAAGACCATTTTGTTGCAAACTGTGACAAATCTGAACTGTGAACTGTGTTGCAAATATATATATATATATATTTAATTTTTTAATTACATCACTGTGATGTGGTGAAAACGTTAATTTCAGGCCCTGCCTGTAAGGGATTGTAATGTCTCAGTATTACCTTGAACAGAATCATTTGTTCATGTTCACAGAGAGATGAGGTGGATGCTGTGTCCTTGGATGCCACTCATGCTTTCATAGCTGGGAAATGTGGCCTCGTCCCTGTTGTGACTGAATATTATGGTATATAATATCGTATATCATGCCAACTCACGTTTATCTTGCAAATATCACCTTTTTTCTGTCTGTTCATCTTAAATTTAGGAGAGAACTGTGACCTTAAAGGAGCCGGAGGCCATTATGAAAGTGATGGTAATGATAAACAAAATAAGCTTAGTATAAATTATACATCACTTTTATTATTTTTACATCAAATCCATTTCTCGGAGTAGAATTGCCGCCGTTGTATGGCACGGCAGTCGTACGTCGGACAAGCAAAAGTGTGAATTTTGGAGGCCTGGGAGGCAGACGCTCCTGCCATGGTCACATGTACAGCCCTGCAGGATGGGTTTTGCCTGTGAGACACACACTCAGCACCGAACACAACAACAGTGCCCCCTGTGAACCAAATAAAGGTACTACACCTTAAAATAATATTTGTTGAATGGTTATGAATATAGTTTTACTTCATTCTGTTGTTAGTGTACGCTGAGGTGTTTTGGAAAGGTTGTTTGCCAGGAGGTCAAGGCAATCTATGTAAGGTTTGTATGGGTGGGACTGAGGAAGCTGCCACCAGACGGTGTACTGACAACCATAATGAACGTTACTATGGTAATATGGGTGCATTAAGGTGAGGAAATGCTACTAATTTCACCGTTAAAATAAAAAATGTTATGCAGAAAATGTCTTAAATATGCAGACTTAACCTGTTACTGTAGGTGCTTGGTTGGAGACCCCAGTGGGAAGAGCTTTGGAGATGTGGCCTTTATGGAACACCATAATCTGGAAACCAACATTAAACGTACTGAAGGACTCATATTGTCATTTATATATAAAGCAACACTTGTGTCACTCACTAATAATGTAATATGTTTGATTGACAGGTCTAAACAGCAGCGGCTGGGCAGCAGGCTGGCTCACCTGGGACTTTGAATTGCTTTGCAGTGATGGAAATCGAGCTCCTCTGACTGAATGGAAGACCTGTAACTTAGGGACAGTTCCTCCAAATATTGTCATGACACGTCCTGTTCTTACAGCTCGAATTTATGACCTCCTGATGAAGTCACAGGTGTTTACTTTGACATACTGTAATCGTTGAATTGATCATTTACCAAAGTCTTTTTTAAGCCAGTTTGCTACAATTTTTAAGATGTAAAGCATCATCCTATAGGCCTACATCAGCAACATATTGATTATCCTAAAGATGACGTTTTGTTCTATAGGAGACAATAGCAGCTAATCCAAATACTGGATTTCACCTATTTGAGTCTGAGCAGTATGGAGAGAGCGACCTACTCTTTAAAGACGCTACAAAGTGCCTTGTTCACACCAGTCACATGGACTACCGCACAATACTTGGGGAAGAGTTCTACTCACAGGCAGAGAGCATCTTTAACTGCACACACTCAAGTATGAATATAAAGAAAGCAAGCATAGCATTTGTGTTACATTTTTCCTACAACCAGTTTTATTTTAAAAGTGTACTTAAATAGGTTAACATTTTTTTAAGCTTTTGTTTCGTTTTTTGACAGACATCTTGGAGTTCTGCAATCAAGACGTGTGCAGCATATTCTAAAAAACCTAGATGGCTAGATGATGGCATTTATGACTATAGATCATCCAAAAGCATCGATCATATGCACAGCTCTGGGAAAATAAGACCACTCCATTTTTGGCCCTATAGCATTTCTACGTGTTGTGGCCATTTCATTGTCTTTTTAAATCCAACAAAACTACACCTTAGGAATGGCATGGAATGTGAGAGTCAACAGGAATGCTGTGATTAATAATCAGGGTTATTCTATTAAACTGTCTATTTCTGAACTGTTCTCAAAGCATTGGTATTGTGCTGTTTAGAAATGAATATGAACTTATTTTTGCAGAATTCAATGACTAAAACATTGCATCTGTTTTGTTATTTTGACTAGTTTGTCCAGTTTTCATTTTCTGCAAATAATTTCTAATAAAAAACCTTGTTAGTAATTAACGGAATTAAGCACAAATGATCATTTGTTCCTAACACAACTGTAAATAGAATTTTTTTTCATGTTTTCCAGAGCCATATATGGCTTCTTTTGTATCATTCTTGTCATACAATAAAATGCTCTTTAAAGTTTTAAAGCTGCAATATCAGAGAATTAATTTCCATGTCATTCTGTGTTATAAATAGCTAAATACAGTATGTTTTTCTTTGATCAACGTCCCAAAGGGCAAGACTTTCCAACCACAAGCGTAACATTGACTACATTTCCCATCATGCACTTTTGTTACAACACGGAAGTTGTTATTTTGACGACCTCTACAGCAGAGAACACAGTTGTAATTTATACTGAACATAAGCTTTTAGGCGTTGTGGATATTATTCATACAGGTAGGTTATAATGTAAATAGTTTTACATCTCAGTTATGCAGTAAAATCTATATTTAGACAATATCCATCGCGTGTTTATTATTATTGTAACGTTAGTCTGCTTAGCATTTGAATGTATTCTCACGAGTTAAGTCACATTTCATCTAAATGTTTATGTTTTGGGCATGGTTTGTATACTTTGTAAAAATGCGCAAAACTGAACGTACTGGTTTGTTTCTTGTCATGTTTTTAACGTAATAGTTGACCTAGTGTGTTGGAAAGAACGTGTTGACGTTATTGTTATTCTTATGATGTCAGAAATAATGAAACCGTGGGTATATTGTTTTATAATTATCAGTTCTATTTGATAACCAAAATCGTTTAGCAAGTAAAACATTACAGTTAATTATTTTTCATATGTTTTTCTTTATTGCACCATATTTGCTGAATTGTTATCTCCTTATGTTTTCTGAACATGACATAAAATCATATATAATAAAAACAAATGTCATGTTATGCATCAAAGGTTATTGTATGTATAGGTCTGTAGATGCTGTTATCATGGCGATCCCTGTCTCCTGGTGTGGCAGTAGGAAGACATGCTTCTACAATACAATCTGCAGTCCAGAGATTTGTTCCTGCAAGCAGCTCAGTTGACTCCAGTGCTTTGGAGCAGCTCCAGTCTATCGTGTCACAAGCTTCACGTCTATTTGTGATTAGTGGTGCTGGACTCTCCACTGAATCTGGCATCCCAGACTATCGGTCAGAAGGTGTTGGACTGTACGCACGGACAGACAGACGTCCTATGCAACACTCTGAGTTTGTGCGAAGTGCAAAATCAAGGCAGAGATACTGGGCGCGGAACTATGTTGGGTGGCAACAGTTCTCTTCACACTTGCCTAATTCAGCTCACTTTGCATTAAAGGACTGGGAAGATAAAGGAAAATTACACTGGCTTGTCACTCAGAATGTAGATGCCTTGCACTTGAAGGCTGGAAGTCAGAGATTAACTGAACTTCATGGATGTACACACAGGTAAAGTAGATGAGATGCTGGAAATTGTTTTCTTTATTTGTCAACACACTGCATGTCAACAGATATGAAGTTGAGACTTATTCTTAAATTAGATTGGAAGACCGGAAAAAAGTACAGATAAAATAGTGTTTTGCTTTTAGGGTTGTGTGTTTGGGCTGTGGGAGTTTGACACTGCGAGCGGAGCTTCAAAAGCGTTTTGCTGAATTAAATCCAAGCTGGGCAGCAAGTGCAAGTGCAGGTGCTGTGGCTCCCGATGGAGATGTGTTTCTGGAGGATGAGCAGGTCCAGAACTTCAGAGTACCTGCTTGTGATGCATGTGGTGGCATCCTTAAACCTGAGGTTACGTTCTTTGGTGATGTAGTGAACCGGGCTACAGTTCAGTTTGTGCATAACAAACTGTCCGAGTCTGATGCTGTGCTTGTGGCTGGATCTTCTCTTCAGGTGAGTAAGTTTCTATTTAAATGAAGTGACATCCAAATGATTCATTAAATGAATTTAATTACATTTATTGTTATTTTCCAGGTTTATTCAGGGTACCGTTTTCTGCTTGCAGCTAGTGAACGGAAACTTTCAATTGCCATTGTAAATATAGGACCTACAAGGGCCGATCACCTTGCTGATGTTAAGCTGAGCGCTCGATGTGGAGAAGTGTTGCCAGCCATTCAACTCAGCTGAAAGGGGGACCTTCAGTTCACTTTCCTAGCTCAGGAACCTTAATTTATGACCATGACGGTCAATTTCATGTTTTACAGTCTATAATATAAAACGTTTTGTTACTGAACTCTACCTCAAAGTCACTGCAGGATTACTTTAAAGTAGGTTATAGGCAATATGACAAATATACTGTATAACCAGTTATCTGGATACTGTTTGAATAATGATTTACTGAAAAGCAAATCACCAAGGCCCTCAAGAACTATTTGGGAAACATCCCACAAAATCATGAATTACTGACTTAAATAACACTAAAATTGGTCATGTTAAAAATGAAACCCTATTTTAAAACAGTATATTTTCTAATAGCACTGAATGTACTATGATTGTTTTCTACAGTGCATTCAAATAACACATCCAAATAACATACCTAATAAATAAAATATCTTTCTTTGTAGCATTTGAATATTAGTGTGCTTTTTAACACAGCATTTATCACCAGGACTTTATCTTTAGTTACCATTAGGTTACCACATTTACATTACAGTAATTTACAAAAGCAATATTTTGTCATATTTTTCAGGTGGCTTTAAAAGAACAGAGCGTGCCAATACCATACACTTACAAAAGTGATCAAATACAATCCGTGTGCATTCTTCATACAAACAAGCAATAATTAAGTGACAATTTAGCAAACAATTATGTAAATTAACTATGTATCACATGTAAAATAAAATCACTAGTTTGGTCAAAGAGTCACAGCAGGTAAAGTGACAGAATCCTTAGTAAAGCAGAGATCAGTCAAAACTGACTGTTTGTTAAATCTCTTTCTCAGACACTCAATCCACCGCTGCATGTGACTTTCTAATTCTACCCACAGTTCCTCAGGAACACTGAATGAGTACAGACAACAGCAATGATTGATGTCATTTATCTGCCACTTCACTTCTACTGTGCACAGTGCCAATGGTGTCATAGGCAAACAGTTTCCAAATCCTTTGGTTTGGTCAAACCAGTAAGTGGCAGGATAACCCAACAGGATTCCAAAGAGAGTGCACAAGTTCCACTCATTCCACAACTCCTCTTCTACCACAATGACTGAGGAGCTGTGGTCCAACACACTCCTGAATAATCCTAAAAGAGATTTGATCATATCCTCTGTTTTTTCAAAACCAATCAAGACAGGTTGTTTTCTGCATAAGCATACGTCAATAAGAAAGAGACTTTTGTTTTGAAGAAGTTCATCCAGGTGAGACTCCATCGTAGCAGAGTTAAAAATGATGACGTTGTCGTCTATAGAGAGCATCCGAAGCGCATTGGTTATAATTCCAAGCTCCTGTAGTGAATTGAGGAATAGCCGGACTTGTTCTGGTGATGCTGCATTACAGTCGTAAAGCAGAGCGTGTTTGACGCCCAGATCCACAGCCATTAGTTGAGCAGTCAAAGTAACACATGACGACGAAGATAAACGTTTCTTACGGACACACAAGAACTTCTGTGCAGCAGCGACGAGAGTCGAAGTCGAGGCAACCATTGCTTGTTGTACATGGACTCAAAAACAAGAACACATAACGTTAAATCAAAGTTAGATGTTTGTTGGATACCAAAGTAGAACAACATTAATGATAAACTAAATTTGTTAAGAACCTTTACTTAATTAAGATTAAGAGGCGCACGTTCGTGGGGGCATCATTAGGTAGGAGCATGAAGAGGACACTTCCTGTTTGAACGTCACAAGTGCTATCAATTAAAATAATACCTAGCATTTACGAACATAGATTTTGTATTTTTATAGAAGCTGATGAATACTTAAATACGAATCAATTAGTCTTGCTTGCTCCCTCAAAGCGTTAGTTAGAAAGGTCAACAATAAAATACTTTTATTTTGAAAGCGATGTACATTGAGGCGGAAGTGTATTCTATTTGACAAGCTGGCTGTACATTGTGAAATCCAGTTGCACTTTTACTGTAAGAAAATACGGTGTTGGTGAAATGAAGTGACGACAGTAGCACTATTTTTTAATTACTGTCGGTGATTTTAACAGTGAGTTTAAAAACGAGTTAATTGAGTTTAAAAAGTATATTTTACCATGGGCTCAGAAGATGTACTCAAGGGTGCTACAACGCTGGCATCCTACAATGTTCTGCTTCAGGTACTGAACCATTATTACACACATACAGTCGCATTAAATACAGCTTTGTAGATTACATTACTAGTTTTGTAATGTGGAAACTAGTAACTTGGTGTTAGCACATATTGTATTATTATTGCCGTATGACATATCGCTTTATTGCTTCTCTCTGTAAGTCGCTTTGGATAAAAGCGTCTGCTAAATGACTAAATGTTAAATGTTAATACACCTTTTATTGCAGGTCATGTTTCGAGTGTTGACGTTCCTCTTGAACGCGTTCACTTTGCGCTATGTATCTAAGGAGCTGATAGGTGTAGTAAATGTTAGGTAAGCGTACACTTACACGACATAAACACAAGTTTTAATTGTATGTCTTGTAAATGGGTCATTAACTGTAAAGTTTGCTTTTGTTACAGGTTGATGCTGCTCTATTCTACGGTGGTGTTTTTGTCCAGGGAGGCGTTCCGGAGGGCGTGTCTAAGCGGCGAAGGGGCGGGGCGTAACTGGAGACAGCTGATCAACCTGTTATGGCTGACGTAAGTAGAAATTCGTTTGTGATGAGATATTTTGGTTGCATCAGTAGGTTTTTTATCTGGCTGTCACATGTAGGTGTCTGAAAATAAATTCGACATGCTCATATTATTTTAATTTGTACTTTTTTACTACTATTTCAACATCATCCTGCCCAGGCACTGATAATTATTGAGTCTGATAATTTATGATCTGTATCTCTCTGTTTTTCTCAAACTTTCAGATTTCCTCTAGGTTGCGTATGGGGTGTGTTGTTGGTCTGTGTGTGGTGGTGGATGCTGCAGGCACCTGATCCAGAGTCCATCCCGCATTATTTTCCTGCTGTTGGATTGTTCTGCCTTTCTGCACTTACAGAGCTACTCTCTGAACCTCTCTGGGTTCTTGCTCACGCGCACATGTTCGTTCGTTTGAAGGTGTCAACATCCTTTTTGTTTTCTTGTCATACTACATACACAATTCATGTAGTTTGTATAAGGGGAAGCAGCTGATCAAATAAAATATACATATTTTCTTTTAACAGGTGATTGCAGAAAGCTTAGCCATGATCGCCAAGTGTCTTGTTACTGTAGTGATGGTGGTCTCAGCACCTCAGTGGGGGCTTTATATCTTCTCTGCAGCCCAGGTGTGTACATTTGCATATTTACACATTGAATGTATGCAACGTCTGTAGTGCCTTTCTAAATGTAATCTTAAGTTTGTGTGTTTTTGATTCAAAAGTGTGTCTATGCAGGGTTTTTGCTCCTTTGTTACGTGCTATACTTTGTCCATTTCCTCGGCTCGGAGGAAGCGGAGAGTAAATTGTTCCCTTTTCGCCGCATCACAGACCTGCTGCCATCGAGGGTGGACCATGAGGTGAGATTCGACTTTGCAATGCCACACCACATTCTTCTGTTCAATGCTGCAGTGAACATTATTATTTCAGTCAAACTGAAAGCTGTTTGGGTTTTTTTTAGCCACTGCTTAACTGGAAGTTGACCACCCTAACATGGAGCTTTTTCAAACAATCTTTCCTGAAACAGATACTTACAGAAGGTCAGTGTAACTTTTATTTATTAAGGTCTTTAGGCATGCGGCATACACAACTTAGTGTTCTGTTTCGTTTTCTTGGAGCATTTTTGATAAATGGTTTGTTTTGCTTTTGTAGGAGAACGTTATGTGATGACATTTTTGAATGTTCTTAACTTTGGAGACCAGGGTGAGTTTGTACGTTCAGCCACCTGAACTATACACACAATGCACAAACAGTGTATTTATTATACACTTTATTCTTTTTATTTTTTTTTACAGGGGTTTATGATATAGTAAATAATCTCGGTTCAATGGTGGCACGATTTCTTTTCCTGCCTATCGAAGAGAGTTTCTACGTTTTCTTCGCTAAGGTCCTGGAACGTGGTCAAAGCGTACGCTATCAAAAACAAGTCAGTATCTATTTGCATATCTAACTGTAGTTAATGCAGCTAGTCAAATGTATGATTGTGTAATGCTGATTGGTCCACAGGAGGATGTTTCGATGGCAGCTGAGGTACTGGAATGTCTTTTAAAGCTGGTGCTTTTGACTGGCCTGATCATCTCAGTGTTTGGTTATGCATATTCCCATCTAGCACTGGACATCTATGGTGGAGAGCTTCTAAGCAGTGGAACAGGTAAAACACAAGTGGAAATCATTTTTCTATGGAGAAGTACTTCATCGCTTCATCGTCATTTTTCCTGTCCAATGGGATATAAGTTAAAAAAAATTTTTTTTTTGTATGCACTTTGTAAGGCCTTTACATTTTTTCCCAATGTCATTTGTTTATATATTTTGCAGGGCCAACTCTCTTGCGGTTTTATAGCTGCTATGTTTTGCTGTTAGCCATTAATGGAGTAACAGAGTGTTTTGCTTTTGCTGCCATGAGCAAGGAAGAAGTTGACAGGTAAACATTACAATTAGATTACAACATTTTTAATTGTAATGCAATTGTTTAAGAGTAATAATTGAGTCTTTTTGTCTCTTTAGATACAATCTAGTGATGTTGGGCCTGTCTGCATCCTTTCTGCTGCTTTCTTATTGGCTAACGTGGATGTTGGGCAGTGTTGGCTTCATTTTGGCAAACTGCTGTAACATGGCTTTACGAATAACTCACAGCGTTATTTATATACATCGGTATTTCCTACAAAGCCCATACAGACCCCTGTGGGGGCTCCGCCCACATTTGGCTGTCATCGTTGTACTTATGATAGGCTCTGCCATCACAGCATTTTCAGAGGTATTGTAGCAATTGACTTATTAAAGTTTGAATATGTTTTGATGTGACACATTTTTTTTTACCTCTTTGTCTTTCAGATAATGTTCTGCTGTGATAGTGGCTGGTTGCCCAGGCTGGTTCACATTGTCGTGGGGGCCGTTTGTCTCATGGGGGTGGTCATCACAGTGTTTCTAACAGAAACGAGACTTGTGCAGTTCATCAAAACTCAGTTATTACCCAAATACAGCAAGAAACGCACATAAGCTGTATTGATTGCGGTTGACACTAACATGGACCAAATATTGCCTTATGAACACGGGCAGTGTTATTTAATATTGTATGAAAAATTTAAACAAACAGTTTGTTTTCATAAGCAATGTAGAATTTTCAAGATCAAAGGAGATCTTGTGTTTACCTCCTTGGGGCATCGAAGTTTACAAAGGCAGTGCTTACGATTTGAAATTCCATATTGTAGCAGGGAATGTATGTAATGTTTATATAAACAGATTTCAACGGTGCTGGTTACCATTTGAAAACATTTAAGACAAGATTGTAAAATATCTAGTGTTGTAATGCCTGGATACAAATTAAAGAGTTTGTCTCAAATGTATTTATTATTTTTTGTATTTACTTCACATTATAGACACAAATGTTGACATAACTCTTTAAATGTTGTGCTGAGAGTTTACAAACCAGTAAAATGGAAAGATTACACAGACTCGTGCATGGCAGGATATTTAGTCATTTCAAAGCATCTCTCCTTGCAAAAGATGTCATTCCAAATGAATACAGAAGACAAATTAACATCAAACAGTTTATACACAAACACAGTGCATGTGCACAGACAATGTTGGGACACAAACCATATGCTGCTGTTAGCATTTCTGAGCAGCTGGAACCAATTGTATTGAAGATGTCATCCTTTAATAATGGCTTCATATCCTTGCAAGAACAGTGACTCAATTTAAATGGGAGGAGTAACAGTATGACTCATTTGTTGGCCAAAGAATTATGGCCCACTTGGGACGACTTTGCAAGGGAAGGGTGTGTTTATAAATGTACATGCAATGAGAAACAGAGGAAGAAACTTCAGCAGAGCTTTAGAACTTTACAACTTAAGTGCGCCATGTCTCAGGTAAGAGAAAGAAGGCTGAGAACCAAAGAGAGCTATTCTGTTTGTTGATATTCTATGCTTCTTTCAGAAAGAGGAGGGAGATGAGGGGACAGTGAAGAGACCTGAAGTGAAAGCGGAGGATCTGATTGATGCGAGGGATAAACTTGCCTTTGGGACAGAGGTGAAGAGCAAAACGTTTGAAGTGATGCAGGAATGCGGTAAGCCGAGCAGTCATTAAATAATCCTTACCTTCATCCTACAGTGAATCCAAGCTTGTTTGTTGTTATTCTTGACCAAAATGAAATCAAGCAGCTTCTGTGGGTTTGTTTCCACTCCATATATAGTCAGAACGCACACGCAGTTGGTTAAGGGAGTTGATTTAGAGGTCCCTCTGCTAGTCAATATTGTTACTGTGTCATGTCTTACTTTTTAAAATGTTATCTTATAAGTATATAAATAGTATTTTAAATATCATCTTTCAAAACCTAGTTTAGTTGTTTTGTAATTTAGGATAATTTAATAATGACGTTATATAAAAGAATTTACAATCATGTCTCCATAAATGATGTTTGTTTCAGGTGGGTTGTGTTGTTTTTTTGTTGTCAGAACGAGCTGGGAAAGCCGCTCCATCAGTGTTCAGTAATGTTCGCTCTGGATCTGAGACGGCTTTTAACAAACCCAGCAAGAGAAAGTGACATGGGATGTGCAGTTCTTCAATATTAAAATGCATTGAGATTTTGGTTGAACAGAAGGTTTTCTTCAATATAAACACTGAACTTCTGTATTTGATGTATGTAGAAGATTTGATGTCTTCTACATGGGTGGATCAACTCATAAGGACTGACATGTTAAAAATAGACTGGAAACTGAACCACTGATTTTCTCATAATAAAAGGACATACATGTTTAATTCAATACCGTGTTATATTTCACATTGCTATCAAAAAGATTCCTTTTCAAACAAAGGACAAACCAAAAAGACATCAGACAGAACAACGGAGAACTCATAACAGGGAAAAAAAGTGGGAGATAATACTTAAATGAAGAATTCCGGTCATCTAAGCATTAATGGAAAGACTTGAGTCTAAAAAGTAAGTAAAACAATACAGTAGCCATAGTTTGCTGTTTGATTGACTCTGTGGCCATCACACTGTGAAAACTTAGTAAAAAGTCAGTAAAGCAAACAAAGGGAGAGAGAGTGCTTGAGTTATTTCATAAACTTGGTGTGCTGATCTTGCAAAATCTTTGCAGAGGACTTCGCATCATAGAAGAGTTCATTAATTTCTTCGATGTTTTCTTTTTCGACAACTTCCTTCCCCTGAACTCGTGCCAGCAGGCTGGCAGGGGTCAGCAGCTGCACAGCATATCTGCATGAACACACAAGAAAAATACAGCATAAGTTACCCATGTGCTGTGATATGACAGCTGTGTGTTTATATATTCATGTTACCTGAGTGTAGTTTTGGTTCCAATCTCTCCAAGGTGAGATAAAGCCTCCTCACTGATGTTGATACCCTCTGTCTGCGCTCGGATCTTTATGATCTATAGACACAAGGATATCATGCCAAAAATATATTTACTCCATTTTACCACTTTTTTAATCAAGTGTTTATTTTACAAAAGGTGGTTTAATCACTATTCATTTTCATTGTAAAGAAACGGATGCAATGAAAGTAAATGGTGACTGAGGTTGTGCAATAACATTCTCCCCTTTATGTTGAGGTTGGGTGAGTAAATGATTATAGAATGTGGTAAACTGTTATTTCATTTTAACTTAATGAAAATCTGATAAATATGATTGATCGTTCCTTCAAAAAGCTCACTAGGCTAATAAACATTTGCAGAGGGCACACCTGTTTCATTTCTTGTGGCGTGTACAGCATTGTCCTGATAATCATGACTCGATCTAGTAGATCCAGTGGGATTCCGTGAGGGGAGCTGATGTCCTCTGTGCCCCTAAAATAAAAACAAACCGACAGACATTTTTATACTTGTTGCACAGCAAAGCAACTTGTTAAAATGACTCTGAAACTGCTATTTAAATATCCCATAGTATCAAAACCACACCTGATAAGGCAGTTTCCTCGGTTGGATGCAAACACAACAATGGGAGAGATGGAGCTTTCCAGTGCTCGGTGCAGATAGGTGAAACACTCAATGTCCAGCATGTGAACCTCATCAATAAACAGAACCCCAGGAACCAGCTCTGCCACTCCCTGATCTATGTACTTGTTTACCACCTTATTGATCTCACTTCGCAGTTTATCTGCAAAAATATAAACCGTCGTGCATTTATGAGTTTCAGAATGATAAATGTGGCATGTTTAATAGAATTCCAGGTATATCAGTATAAAAAAAAGAGAGTGATACCAGTGATTTCTGTCTTTTTAGGCTTCATCAGTTGACCCATCATAGAAAGTATGTCCTGACCTCCCTGGAAAAAACACAACCTTAAAACATCAGCATTATTGTTGCATTTGAGGTCCGTATTCAAATGTGTGAGTTGTCTGGGACATGTGAAGTGTGTGGATACCTGAGGTCTTGCATTAGCAACATCCAGGTCATGAAGTGTAACATCCTGAATAATCTCTTTCTTCTTGTGTACGTCACCTTTCGGTAATGGTACGTACTCCTCCGCCTCTAAATCGAACTCTGTTGCGAACGTATCGCATCGTCCCTGCCTCTGCAGACCACCAAAAACAAATTTGTGATCGCATGTGTATGTTATGCAGGATTGTATAGTCTGCTAGCAGCAGGAAACACAATCTGACTAATGAAAGATTACATGAACAGGTAGACAAAAAATGCCCATACCTTGACTGCCCCACTGTTAGCTTCAATGTAGATAACATCACCGACCTCCACTCTCTCCTTTTGCAGGCTTTCATAGATGCTGGGATCCAGCTGCATACACACATAGCATATAATTTAAACACACACTACTAAATGTTTCTTGCAAACATTGCAATACAGCATCCACAAAAAGCAAGACGCTTTTACTTGCTTACCTTTAACTGTTTAGTGCCCTTTGCTGTCTTCAACCCGATGATGACATGACTGACAGTTTTGCCATAGCCCCCCATTGGGTTTTCAGTCTCGCACGGGGTTAGTTCGGTGACCTCTCCTTCATACACCTCTTTAGTCTCTTTGATACGCAGACCTGCATGTACAATCAAAATAAAAACCTTAATCAGAACAATGAATAAAATGTATATAACCAAATATATCTCATCTAAAATAACCGTACCACTGTTAATGTAAGGAAATGTTAACCAGACAGGTGTATTGTCTACTAAAGTGGCCAGGTATTGAAGGGGGGCTCACCTATGGCTCTTCTGAAGTTCTCCATCAGCACTTCAGTTTTCTTGATTTCTGATGAATATACTTCACTACCCACCATGGGACAGAATGGAACTTTATTTCCCAGTTCCTGTGCCATGGCCAATGCTAAAGCAGTCTGCACGATACAGAATTTTGAATTAGATTTAAACACTCACTCAATAACCAGCTCTTAATCTATTACCAATGACTGATGTGATAAAAGCTATTGGTATTTGCCTTTCCAGTTCCAGGAGGCCCTGCAAGTAGAATAGCTCTGCCAGCCATCTTTTTAGAACGAATGAGCTCCACGATGATGCCACAAGCCTACAAATAAAAAATGCAACAAATGTTATAACTAAAAACTTAAATATTGTATCCGTTATCAATGATCTGTTAAAACGAAAATAACATACCACACAATATATACTATGTACAACATAATACTGATAAATGGGACTGGTAGGAAGTTATATTGATTAGTAAGCTTGAACTTTTATTATTTTATGATCTTACGTTCACAATTGACATATGAATACATATAAAGGCAATGCACGTAATCTTCATAATCAATAATTTGGTTACCTCTCTAGCAGTCTCCTGTCCCACAAGCCCGGACGCGGACTGTTTAGCATTACCGGCCTCATCCAGACCCAATCCCTTCACATGGCTATGAGATGCAATGCGCTGCGTCTTCGTTGTGCTTTTCACCTCCTCGATCTTCATGTTTCTTTTAAGTTAATCAAACACTTTTAGACCTGCATAAAAACCCTTAAACCTGTCAAAGGAAAGACCGTTGAAATCAAACACAAGAGACCCGCGTTTCCATGTGGGTAACCAAGGCAATTTGAGGAAGTACCGCCTTAGACATGATTTTTAGTTTTCTTTGCAACGATTGGTCAACGTGCTGAATCTCTGTTAACCCATTGGATAACTCTAATGTCTGTCTATGGCTTAAGATCACGCCTCTTTTTCCCAGTGTGTCTCTGTATGAAATGGTGTACTGAAACAAAGTTAACCGATGGCGGTTCCACACGATTTATATTGATATATTTAGACCACATAAATAGTTAAATATTTAATTTATATATTTAAACTAATGGACTTATTTTTTTTCAGTATATAAACCCGTTTTGACCGTTTAGATATGTTAATAAAACTTTTGAGGGGAAGTGGAACCTCTGAACGGAGTAGTTCTTACGTCAGGGTTTCAGTTATACCAGAGCAGGAAGATCAGCTGTCAAATTTGAGCAAAGTTGTATAATTAAACATGCAGATAGAGCATTTTAAACACTTACAAAATAAATAGAGGAGATCTAGCTGAACTTGATGAACGTTTATTATTAAGAGGTTTGAGATTGTGTTGCCGTCAGTAGTTCAAAAGTCTGCGCATTCATTCAGGTACCCAACAGTCGTGCTGTACTGATGGCAGATCCAGGTAACAGCCCCAAAACGCTCAACTTTAACGTCGGTGTCCTCGGTCATGTGGACAGCGGCAAAACGTCGCTTGCCCGGGCGTTGAGCAGCACCGCATCCACCGCAGCCTTCGACAAGAACCCTCAGTCCAAAGAGCGGGGCATCACGCTGGATCTCGGGTTCAGTGCGTTTACTGTGCCCTTTCCTGAGCACCTGATTAAAGCTTGCGGGGACCGAAAATATGACAGTCTGCAGTTCACACTGGTGGACTGCCCGGGCCATGCCTCCCTCATACGCACCATCATCGGGGGTGAGTGGGTAAATGACTTATTAAATGGGGTTGAGGGTTACAAAACATAAATACACTATGGCGTTAAACAGAACGTTTGTTAAAAACCAACAAGATCAAATCAAGTAGGTATTGATTTCACTGCTTTTACGGGGCATTTACGTGCATGTTCGAATCGAATTATATACTTTGGATTTTGCACTACAAAACCTCACATACTATTGATATCTTTTGTCAGTTTTGGACTTTGTCCCGCAACACCGCGTATAGCCAGAAGGTGGAGTATGTGTTTCCCTAACAGTATGTGAACCTTAATATCAAAATAATAAAAAATTATTAAAACCGATAAAACATTGTAATATAATAATTATATAAGAGTGACTGTTCAAAGTGACTGTGTGAACATCATATTGCTGTTGTCAATCATTATTATTAGTTACCTTTCATGTTTGTCACTGGAATTTGCAAATATCAATCCAATAAAAAGTATTAATAGTGCTTGTCAACTTTGACAACACAGTATGTAATAATTTAAAGAGTACTGTGTTTTTTCAATTTCCTGAAAAACAGCAAATTTGGACATCCGAGGTTTTAGAAGGACAGCGACGATATGTTTTATACATAAAAATATTCTTCCATACTTTGAGGCACTCTTATAATGAAATTATGAGACTTCAGACTGGATTTCATACAGGGTCACAAATAGACAGTCACACAACATTGTGATGTAGTGATCACATAGTTATGTATGGGCAAATAAATAAAAAGGGGAAACAATGTCTTGAGGCATTTTGTTAACCTGTGGGACCAAACAAACTTCAAAAAGCTCAAGTTTAGTGAGAGTGAAGGAGGGGGAACAAGACATTTAGTGTAATTGCAATGATGACAGTTGTGTGTGTGTGCACTTATGGCACATGTGGTTGATTAGGGCAGCTGTTCAGGGTTCTGGTTCAGCTTCCTCTCTCTCTTCCTAAGGGGGATCTCTCAGGAAAGAATAAGATGCTAGAAAGAAAGAGAGGGAAAGGGAAAACAGCAGTCCTGTATCATTCTTTATTTCTCTAGTGCTTTCTTTCTTTTATTCTCTCTGCATTCATAAATATTTTAGTTTTTTTCCTACTGTGTGTTTGTTTTTAGGGGCTCAGATCATTGATTTGATGATGTTGGTGGTTGACGTTGTCAAAGGTATGCAAACGCAAACAGCAGAGTGCCTTCTGATTGGTCAGCTCACCTGCTCCCGCATGGTCGTCATCCTCAACAAAATAGACCTGTTGCCTAGTGACAAGAGACAGGGTGCAATTGACAAGATGACCAAGAGGATGCACAAAACTCTTGAGAACACTAGGTACACACTTTTACGTCTTGCCAGTATTCAAAACACACCATATACTCGTAAACAAGCCATGTCTTTTCAACATCATATATTTTGCTACAACGTAAACATGTTCAGACTTTATTCCTTGCTTTACAGATTTAAAGGCTGCCCTGTTATTGCTGTGGCAGCTAAACCAGGTGGTCCCGAGGCCCTGGATACAGAGGAGGCACAAGGAATCACTGAACTTATAGAAGTGAGTTAATGGGCGTTATGTTCTCAACAACACATTGGGACAGATTTACATGGCGGTCCAAATGTCTAAGATCATTTTGACAATCTAGGATATAAATCTTAAAAGAAAGGTTTAGTAGTACAAATGTAACAATGAAGCTGTGACTTAAAATAGGCTAGAAACATTTCAGATTCAACTTTATTTATGGGTCACTAATCAAATGTATGCAAATTTGTGACATGGATGATGTAAACTCCTTTGGACAAAGGACAAATTTCCTTGCTTACATTGCGGCACACAAGATGACCCATGGAGTCAGATTTGCACATTTGTTCACTTACTTGTTTGGTGATATTGTCATTTATAAAGAAAAATGTTTGTATCTCTGTCCATGTGTCTTTAGTTACTAAAGTCCCAGGCCTTCCTTCCTCAAAGAGATCCATCAGGTGCTCTTTTGATGGCAGTAGATCACTGCTTTTCCATCCGTGGCCAGGGTACCGTCATTACCGGCACCGTCTTGCAAGGGTCTGTCAATGTCAACGATACGGTGGAGATACCTGCCCTAAAGGTACACTGACATTTATCTACACACAGAGAACAAGTGCAGAAGACGAAAAAAGAAAACCAACAACTCACTTTTTGTTATTTCTGGTTTTTATTGTCTCAGGTAACCCGCAAAGTGAAATCTATCCAGATGTTCCGGAAGCCAGTTCCCAGTGCCATTCAAGGAGACCGGGTTGGTGTGTGTGTGACGCAGTTTGACCCAAAGCTATTGGAGCGAGGTGTAGTATGCACGCCAGGTTCGTTGCGAACTCTGTACGCCGCTGTCATATCCGTCCAAAAGATTGACTACTATCGCGCAGTGCTAAGCAGCCGAGCCAAGTTCCACATTACCGTCGGACACGAAACCGTCATGGCGCGTATTTCGTTCATCAATCGAGTGATGCCCGGAAACCAAAATGGAGACTGTAGTCCTTCCTCTCCAGAGGAATGCTTAGAGTCTTTCTCGTTTGATTGGGAGTTTCACCACCTGGATGAGTATTTGACTTGTCCGGCAGAAGCTGAGACGTGGGAGGTACAGCAATGGGCGTTGCTCGAGTTTGAACGGCCGGTCACGTGTCCGCCACTCTGCTTAGTGATAGGCTCACGACTTGATTCGGATATTCATGGTAACACATGCAGGCTTGCCTTTCACGGAAAGCTGTTGGAAGGGTTTGAGGACAAAAACTACATGGAAACAGCGCTGCCTCGACTTAAGATCAGCAAAGACAAGCAGAAGGAAGGAGCAGTGGAACGAGTATGTTTCTGTTGTACAAATAGTATATGTCATATTTAGATTTGCACATGTACATAAGCTTTACATGAGCGTTTTATATATTTTACATCTTCCTTTTGTCTTTGGTCAGGTGACAGATGACTACACTGTGATTGGTCGAAACCTGTTTAAGAAGGAGACCAACCTTCAGCTCTTTGTGGGTTTAAAAGTTACACTCTCAACTGGAGAAACGGGGACTATTGAAGGCGGGTTCGGCCAAAGCGGCAAGATCAAAATCAGAATACCAGGTGAACACGACAAACACACATAAACAAATATAAGCTGAATAGAAAACTGTATACAATGTGCTTAAAAAAACTGAAGTACTGGGAAAGCTGTCAGGCCAACTTCAATATTTCTCTCCCGTCTGTTAGAGGGTCTCAAAGAAGAAACCAAGCAGCTCCTATCCTCTTCCTCTAAGAAGAAGGGGAAGGGGGGAGCCAAAAATGAATCATCCAAAGCAGAGGAAACCAAGTCTGACTCTCAGCCTGTCACCATTTACCTGAACTTCAAACGTTATGTTTACGACCCCCAGAAAAAAATGGTGCAGTCCTGAAACTGATCTTGTGATTAGTCGTTTAAGAAGAGTTAAAAGAGCTGGTTGCAGGAATAATCATGTTCTGATCAGATGCTTAGTATGATGCTGAGAAAAAACTAGTATGATGCCAGCTGGACCTCTTGTGTATATTTTCTATGCGTGAAGAGATTCAATTCTTTTATTTTAGTTTCGTTATTCTTTTACGTATGGAATAACAATAATCAACGACAATGAAAGGGGATGTTCCTTCAATACGCACCATCCTATTTCAAGTCATGCTGTCATGTGATTGCTAATAAAAGGCTTCATTAGCTAAACTTCTTTAATGGTGATATAGTATTTCTTGTAGGTAGAGTATTTTTAAGCATAGTGAGAGAGGTTAGGCAAAAGTTTTGTTTGTGTAGGCAAATTTGTCTTTGCACACAACATCAGTTGCCCACATTTATAAATATTTTCCCATTCTTTAACCCTGTGTGTGTGTGTGTGTGTGTGTGTGTGTGCGCGCGTGTGTGCGCGTACACCTTTGTCTTCATCTCCCTTCTGAATGTGAAGGTTTTCAATTAAATTCAAAAACATAGTAAAACTACTTAAGATAAAGCACAACTAAAACCCTTTAAAACAATCCTACCATTGTTTATCATTTTGCATTACAGATTTGCATATCTATTTCTGTTTCATTATGGCAAAAAGCGGCTGTACTAAAATGCTTAATGCCACCTGTATTATACTTCCTTGTTTGTACCTGACGCCGCATGTAAGAAAGTATTGTTATTAACAGAAGTGCTAATAACTTTGGACTTTTTGAACCCTTAGTAACCGCCTTTCACTTTAAATCTCTCGTACACAGTTTTTGACAAACAAATGTACCGTAACACGTTGATTTATATTACTTTGACTTTAATGATCTAACTGACACTAAAGGTTAAAGTGATAGTGCACCTACAATTTTTAATTCTGTCATCATTTACTCACCCTCTTGTTATTTAAAACCTGTTTCACCTTCCTTCTCCTGCAGAACACAAAAGAAGATATTTAGAAGAATTTTGGCAACCAAACAATGACACTATCCATTGACTTGCATTGGTTTTGTGTCCGTACAATAGAAGTAAATGGGTACCGCCGTTGTTACCATAATTCATTAAAATATCTTCTTTTGTGTTCTGCAGAAGATAGAAAGTCGTACAGGTTTTGAATGACGAGAGTAAATTATGAATTTTCATTTTTGGGTGAACTATACCATTAAGGCTTTTTTAAATTTGCATTTAATCATTGAAACTTAATCTTTGAATAGTCCAAATATTTTTAATATTATGAAACTTTTAAGTTAAGAATTTTACTACTCAACATGAAGGTGCATAACATGTTTTGAACCAAGATAGGCAATGGGTCTCATCTGGATATGATTTGGGAACTAAAGTATTTGAAATGTTATTTCAGTTCACCATTTTTATTTAAATACCTCGAAGAAAAGTCTGATATCTGCCACTATTTGTTTTAGCTATATGATCTCTTTCCTATTCTTTCTGAATATTTCATATTTGCCCATCACATTTGTTCCCCTCCTTTGCCATTTGGTTTCGGGATTTGAAGAATTAAAGGTTTGTTTACTCAAAAATGAGAGTTGTTTTATCATTTATTCACCCTCATCAAACCTGTATGACTTTCATTCTGCAGAACACAAAAGAAGATATTTTGAAAAACGTTGGTAACCAAACAACACTGACTTGATTGACTTACATTGTATGGACATAAAACCGCACATTGACACATCTCTCACAATACCGTCTTTTGTCATATACAGGCTTAAATGACATGAGAGTAAATTAATGATGACGTTTTATATTTAAGTTAACTATTTCTTTAAAGCTGTGCTTTAAGTTTTACTCAAACAAGAAATGCTTCAGCAAACTGAACACTGAACTAAAATGAACTGATCACCTGGTGATATGTATTTTGCAGTTTTAAACTAGGACAGTTGCCTGATGTGATCTGAAAATCGACTGACCACTTTTCCGAGCATCAAAAGTTCATTGTGTGTGTGTGTGTGTTTTACTTTGCATTAATATTAATGAAGCTGAGTTACATTTTTTTCTCATTAATTACAACAGGAAAGAGACAGAACGCTCAGTTAAACGCTGCAGGCGTCAGAACCCTGTGTGTGTCTAACATAACATGAAGGCTTTCATGCCAAATTCAACCCGCTCAGTGTTTGTGACGTTGACTTCTGACACACACACTCTCATTTTCCCTGCAGTGACTCTGATAGTAATCTCAGTTTTTTATTTTGTGTGTAAGTGCATGCGTGTGCTAGCCTTTGATATGACAGCTTGAGTCTGTTAACCTCTCTAATCAGGGTCCTTCATCAGAGAGGTCCTTTAGAGTGCCTGTTTAAAATTCATAAATGAATTGAAAGAGTAGAGGGATAGAAAAAACGAACAGAGGGGAAAAAGGAAATAAAAAAACATATGATTTCCCACGAGGTAGAAACTGCAGATTGTCTCCTTCCTAACCCCTGGACTTGCACTGATCGTGAGATGAGACCAAAAGGGGGTAAAGTCACGCTCAGTGTTTGAATTACCACTAACATTAATGTTATCAGCTTCATCAGCACAGGCTGTTGGCATTTGTGTGTGTGCGTTTTTAATTGTGATTTCATTTCTTTGAACTCAGAATTGTTACCTTCTTTCTCTGTTTCTCTCTTTCCTTAACTCTTTGGTTTAAATGTGGATACTGCAATAGCAATGTCACATGTAGAGGGCAGTAGTACCCCCAGAGTTAAGCAGGCATTTGCTATGGCAAGTAGAAATCTCTAGCCTTATGTATAAAGCTGGTTCATAACTGTTTTTGTTATAGAATGTTATATAAATGATAACAGATTCTGTTGTTTTATGAGGATATGAGTGCTAGATGATAAAGTGCTTTAAATAATCTCATATGTAAATCAAAGGAGCAGCTTGAGCCATGATTTCTTGAGTCTTCCTTGGAGACATATAAGTGGGCTCTTTTGATTTATAGGACAGTAAGCTATTATTTATCAAGGCATCCTAGCAATCATACACAAAAATGCTGGGTTATTTTCAACCCAGTGCTGGGACAAAAAAAAACCCAACCCAACCGATGGGTTGTAAATTCACCTATGCTGGGTGGTTTCAACCCTAAATGCTTGGTTGTTTTAACCCACTGTTTGGTCAAATATAAACATTTTCTGGGTTTACCCCAATGGTTGGGCTTGTCCCTTTGTGATCGAACATGGATTAGAAATAACCCAGGATGGAGTGTAGTAATTTTGCTGATGAATTGTTACCCACAATACCTTATAGCCTTGTGTCATCTAGGCCTGTCACAATATCAGATTTTCACTTTTTTTTTATGAACACACATTGCTATCAGTCAAATTCATCTTTAATTTAGTTTATTTTGTGTTTTCTCCCTTTTGGCCAACAAATCACACAAGTGTAAGGATTAGAGAGCCATTTTGGCTCATAACTCAAAATTTGAATGGGTGCTGAATTATTTACGATATGTGTAGAACGAACACAATATCGATTGTCGCGTTTTTTAATATCACGGTTATTGACAATACGTAAATATATATTGTGTCAATGTATTATACTATAATACTGTATACTGTTGGTATATTGTGACACCCTTAGTGTCAGCACATTTTGTACACGTTGTACAGGAAGTTTCTGAAAAAGTAAATCAGCTACAGTCTACAATCATAATGATTGTTATCTATTGAGGGTGAATGAGAAAACCTGGGAAGGTTTAGGATTTTAATCTTCATATAGCTATTAACTTTCTGATCTTTAATGATTTTCTTCCTGGAGCTGAATCTAAAACATAGATATGCAGCACATAACCATTAAAATATCTGAGTCAGATTTTTATATTGATGAATTTGGCAGACACTTTTATGCAAAGCGACTTTTAAGTACAATTTGATCAGTATGTGTGTTCTCTGAAATTGAACCCACAACTTTAGCGCTTCTAACGCAATGCTATAACAATTGAGCTACAGGATATCAAATAATCAATCACTTTTGATTGAGCAGTCATCAATTCATCTATAAATCAATAGACTACTGAATCTGTTCTAATCTCATCATTGCTGAAAGAGCTTTAGTAGAATCTGCTAGTGTCCTTGTATACTCGATTAAATAGGAAAACATCAGTGAAAAATACAAACCTGCAGATATTCTTATACAAAAACAACTTAATTCATTATAATTCTTGCTTGTTTAAAGAAAGTCTGAGGTTCACTTTTACATTTACATTTATTTATTTGGCAGACGCTTTTATCCAAAGCGACTTATAGCAATGTTACATATTTTCGACGATAGCGACACCAAGGTCGTGGGTTTGATACCTAGGGAATGCCTATGCTGAAATGTATATCCTAAATAGGCTGCACGTCACTTTGGATAAAAGTGTCTGCCAAATCTAAATATTTCATTTAGATCTTATTAAAGTCTCAAATAGAAGTGATTTCAGGCTGAAATTTTTGTAGGAACACACACATGCACATATATCATGTTTCCCAGTGAGCTAAGTCTCTTGTCTTCACAGAGTCATAAAGTAACACAGTGAGTTATAGCATAGAGCTCCACTTCCACAAAAAACCACAGTCATGTAACACATTCATTCAAGAGATGTTTTGTTTGAGTCCATTACCCCCCTTTCCATCCTTTCTTCTAATGCACTTTATCGCTGTCGCTCCTTTGTTCTTTGTTACCTATTCTTTATGTTTACTTTGTATGGGTCTTTATGTCCATACAACCTTTAGCCCACACCTTCCTTTCTCTTGTTTCTCTGTTCTTCACATTTCTTTCAGGTCAGGCTTCTTTAGCAGCGTTGCAATGTGGTTTTTGTTACACAGGTATTGTGTCTGTCTTGTCTTGGGTATGAGAATTTGATCATTTAATAGACATTAAAGCAATAATAAAAGAACTATGAAACCATAATAAAATAATACAATTCAGATATCCAATAATCTGAATAAACCATCTGTCTGTTAGGTAATTTAAACATGTATATTTCATTTTCTTATTTGTAGGAGGTTTTTGGTTTATTCACGCTAGTTATTTTATACTGGCTTCCAAAACAGCTCATCCAATCAGAATTCAGTGTTGTTGTTGTTCATTTTTTTCAGAAAGATGTGATCATTTTACATTTTTATGGGTTGATAAGTGTTAAAGATTGTGACTCTTGCGCAAAAATTTTCATTTCAATTGTTTGAGAGTGCATCAAAGTGTCATTCTACATTTCGTGATCAATTTGTTGACACGAGTGACAAGCACTTCAATAGAATTTAGTGGAGCAAAAAAGGGAATCGCAGAGGTCATTTTGTTTCCGATCAGGTCACACACATCCACTGTCAGACTCACCGGACCAATTAGATGACGCGGTAAAAGCCTCCCACATCCTTTACTAAAGAGACTAACCATATTAGCAGGCTCTCCATCTTATCTTTGAGCGATAAACAGGCGGCTATTAGATTACAGCTATTAAATTAGAAACAGTCTCTAAACAAACAATTACCTGATTGTAAGTGTGGGACGGGTAAAGGAGGATAATGTATATTATATTTCGTGAATTGTCTCTACTGTAAGCTCTATTCATATTTTCTAGTTTACTTTTCTTAAAAGTACTCATAATAGTAAAACGTGTGTGAGTTTATGAATGCATGGAGAAGTTTAATTTTGTGGGTAATGTGTGCAAGATGGTTCCATTTAAGTGTATCATTTTTTGTTTTGTTTAATGGCTTGAATTAGTTTGATAGCATCAGCACAATACAATAGAGCAAAAATCAGATACCACCATCAAACTCCACATTTCTCTCTCTCTCTCTTGCACCCTATTTCACCTTACACACATACACATATAATTGTACCATGTTACATTTGGAATCAATCCTGAATCAAATGACATAGAATGGAGCAGCTTTTATTTTTTTAGTATACACTAAGTGGGTAAAGTGTGTATGAGGTTAAGTTGTATTTGGCTTTCAATATGTATACTAATTACAGTTGATGTTGTAATGACCCAGCTGTCACTCAATACAGCTCTCGGGTTACTGTAGCAATGACTGCTATTCTACCCATGAGCCTCTGAGCTTTTTCAATCACAACAATAAAGCACAATAGCAGCTCACTGAAGGAGCCGACTGTGTTTGTGTAGTGCAAAAAAGTGTGTATAGGAATTGGCTTGTGTGTGAATTAGTTTTTCGAAATACCATCATCTTCTCTTTCTTTCGTTCTCCAAATTTCGTTCTCCTGACAACACATTTGTCAGTCAGGCAGCCTTATCTTAAATCTGTATCCAGCCTGCTCTCTGCCTGGTCTTTTTTTGTCAGTTTTGCTTCAAAACTATAGCTTGACAGCGTGTCAACTATGTGAACCTTTCAAAGTTTGTTGTTAACTTAAATTTAGCGGTTTGTAGATGTCTTATATTGTTTGCTTTATAGGTTGTCACTTTCCTCAGTTAAAGAATATTTAAGGCTTTGTTATCTGTCATTTATTCATGCGCTACTAGGCAGTTTCACTGGTTTAAAGTATATTCACCTAAAAATTTACCGAACAATGGTGGTACCCATGGACTTGCATTGGTTTTGTGTCCAAGTGAATGGGGACCGCTGTTGTTCGGTTATAACGTTCTTCAAAATATCAGTAAATGTGTTTTGCAGAAGAATGAAAGTCATACAGGTTTAAAATGACAAGTGGGTGAGTAAATAATGACATCACTTTAAGTGAGTATGTCTGCATTTACAGCTACATAGCCAGATAACCTCAGTGTATTTAGATCCAATCCCCTCCTGCCTCCGGCCTACTTTCCTGCCTCTAAGGTTTCCCTCAGGACAAAACGACAGGGAAAATAAAAGAGAGAGGAGAGAGAGAAGCAAGCAGATCTGTTACCCTGTTCCATGAGGGTGGCAGTAAAACACATACTGTATACTGCACACTAACACGCACACACCTTTACCTCCGCACAAACTGTCCCTAGAGATGGGAACTGAGCGCTCACAGTTGGTGTTTGTCAAATAAGTGATTGTTTGAAGACAGAGGATGAATTAATTTACCTGCTAAACAGGAAGATAAGGAGGAGAGAATAAAAGGAGTTGAATGGTGCCCGGCCTGTGTTGGATAGGAGGGTTCTGTTGTGTCCCAGATTTGAAAGAGAATGTTTGCAAATAGCTATCAGTTCAGGTCAGATCCACCAAACATAGTATGCATGTGTTGTTATTCAAGGCGTTATTCAAAGTGTAACTTTGGGTTTTTGGTGGATTCCATCTGTGTATAAGCACAGTTAAATGGTTAAAATGTTGTATAGCGAAGCCATGGCTTGTTTGTGGTTATCATGGTTTATTTACAGTAGCCGTGTTTCCTTTTTTGTTTTATTTGTAGTAGCAAGGTTTGTTTTTGTGAAGGAGGGTAGTCAATAAATAAATATAACAGTTTATGCATATTTGAATCTAAATAAAAGTATATCTTTAAGTGGTTTTGGACTTTGTTCTGGCTTATAATAGACTTTGTATTTTTAGAAGCACACAAAATTACGACCAATATTATAAATGCGTTTTGCTCATGTTTGGTAGTTTTATATCTTTGAAAAAAATGTGTGAATTAGTTGTTGTTATTTAATAAATGAACTGTTAATATAAGTTACAATACAGTACACATATAGTACATTACAATTTAGAAATTCTCCTACGCACTTATCAAACAACAGTTATGTATTAGGCAGACACATCTATCCAAAAAAAGTGAAATTGGGTATATGCATTTCAATTAATGTGTCCCTGCGTACATTAGCATTGTTAGTACCATGCGCATCTATTTTAGCTAATGCACAACTGTGAAAGGCTGCTCTTATCATGACCTCTAGTCGCCTAAACACAAACCCTAAAGACTTTCTCTGCTCTTGAATCCTTATCTCATCTCTCCGCTTCCTCTTGTCTCTCTTGAGTCCTGCTCTTCATTCTCTGCTTTGGTCCAGTCAGCATGCTGATAAGGTCTTTTGCTGAGCGTCTGTGCGACCGTGAATAGAGCCACACGTGTGTGATTGTTTTTATATGTTGGTTGCATAATCACCTCTCATTAATAGTAACTTTTTGCAAATAAGTCAACAAGTCATACAACATGAACCTATAGTATTTAAGTCATTTATTAAACAAAACACAGGTACACGATACAAAAGTGTGTTATATGTAAGAACATGAATAGTTGCAATGGATGTTGATACCATCATTCTCATATAACGCCTGAAAATAAGAACAAAGATAAAGAAATAAATTATAGCAATAATTATATAATTACAAATGGTGTAGGGCGTCTTGCAAACTATTTTTAAATTATGATTTTTATATGTTTTGAAACAGCATTTGTTATGTGGGCAAAAATACTCTCCTCCATCTCTTCTTCACAGTTCCTTAAGATACAGTGCACTCTCAGTAGATTTTGTAAGGTGTTGGGGGGGGTTCAGCCAGAAATAAACGTTTTCATATTTTAAACTTTAAATTTGGGCTATTTATTATTAATTGATAACTGGCTAATGTATTACATTTGATGTACTAAAGTCAGTATTTATGTTGTCTTAGAATTCATTTCAATAATCAACAAAATAAAGTGCAAATTGTTAAAACTTAATCAATTAGTCTAATAAAATAAAGTTTTATTGACCTCGAAATAGCAAAGCAAATTAACATTTCACAACTAAGATAAGGTTAAATCTTAAACAAAAGGTCCTTCAGTCGGTCACAAGTATCTCTAACTCGTTTTCCAAACTTGGGGGAGGGGTGTTGCAACCGGGAACTCAATTCAAGCACAGGAATACAGTGGTTTATTATAATATGTATTTTAATATATCTTCATTAAGTACGATGTGGTATCCTTCTCTTAGCCTATGGCAGTGACTAAGCTAGTATGACTAAATGCAGGATGTAATTGTATGGGCGGGGTCATATTGAAGGGGTGGTGCATATTGACCATTAATGGTTTATTTTGCACACAACTGTCAAATTGTTGAATATCCCCTCTCCTTTTCTTAGGTCTGCTTGACATTTTCCTATTGCGGGTCTGAATCCCATCTTTCTTCATAGTTAGAGGACGGTTCACCTGAATGCACAAAATGAGAGAAAGTACAGGATGTATATAGTCGTTACAAACAACACTGTACATTAAAGTGCATATGCAAAGTCCTAAGGTGAGACTAAATAACATTAACTCACATTGTGTAGTTTGTAGTATAGGCCACAGGCATTACACACAGGTTCCCCGTTGGCATTACGTCTCCAAAGTGTGGTGGTGCCAGTCTGGCAGTTTGCACAACACGTGCCTGCTCGTCTGGAGGCTGACTAAAAGTTAAACACAAATATTAAACACAGTTAAAGTCAAAACCAAAACCACTGTCTGTTGTGAAGAATTTGATCAATGACATATAAGCTTTTGCATGTGTAAAATATTGTTATACAAGGAGAAAAACATTTAAGTAAGCCTGCCGTAGGCTAATTCAAAATTATACATAGCCTATGTATTTATATAGGAAAAGCTTGTTTGTTTTTTGGGTAAAATGTTGAATTTAAATAGTATAGGCTATATTTTTTTATGAAATATGATACATATAAAAATGTATAAAAATAATATGAAAGGTAAATATAGAAAATGTAAAACTATTAAAATAAGTAAAAATAAAATATAATAGACTATTTAATATTTTTGCATTGCATAAAACATTAAAGGAAGCCGTGGTAACATTGCTGGTCCAAAGTGAACAATTTGTGACAGTGGTGCAAAAAGTCTGGTTTATTACAGTCAAACACGTAACTGTGTGGAGATACAGACTATAATACAATGTGACTATGCCAACCTGAAATACTTGAGGTGGAGCAAAAACTTTTTTATAAAAGCCAACCTAACTAAGAAAGGTTTTAAGACAAATATATTTTTTTCTAAATGAGGAAACTTATGCATTGTCATATTCACCCCCTTTCCTATTTATATCCTTATACATTTCTTCTTTAATGTCCGTCTAGTGGTGTGGTAGGCTATAGTGAGGTGAAGCAGACTCTCCACATGCCAAAGCAAAACAAAGTAGGAACGGAAGCGTTGTCGGGTCTCGCGACGTTATCGGTACCGGGCAGACATCCTGCCACGGAAACAAATCGACCGACCTGTCTCTGCACGCGCTCTCCAAATATACGACGTGTACCTGAGATCCGAAGCTAGTCAGCCTAAAATTTACAGCTAATGCGCAGAATGGAGACTCAAACAAATTCACTAAAGGTAGTCACGCTGATTTATTACGCGTTTTCCTTGTTTCTCAGTTCTGCAAACGTATAGCCTATTCTGAAGCCCCTAAAATGTTCTGTGTAAAAATGTAATAAGTTAGTTGATGTAATTTTGTAAAACAAGGGCTTGGAGTTAATATTTTAGGCTGTTTTACAACGCACATTTATTTGAGTAATGATGTGCGGCATCAAAAATAACATTGAAAAACATGAAAAAAAATATGTGTAGTATTCTGTTTAGTGACAGAGGGAATATCGCAATATTAAATAACTAATTGATATCTATACCAATTAGAATGCGTTTGGCGTTTGTTCTCAATCATTGCAGTGAACTTATGAATACAATTCTAAACCTTCATACTGTTTTTAACACAGAAAATTGTCTAAAATGTTTATAAAATAAATAAATGTAGGCTATTTGACACAGAATTAATTTAACATGATAGACCTTGTGTTGGCCTACAGGAATAAAATAGGTATCCGATTTCTGCTCAAGTTTACACTTATTCATGCTAATGAATTCTAATACATTATATGCTGTTTAAGCCAGTTAACAGGGCCATGGAAACTCAATGGTCCATTACACACACAGTCTCTCTTTCTCTCATCTTTTCATTCTCTGTACACAATTTCTGTCACAGCCACATCACTTGGACACAATGTCAATGAAAGTGAAACGTTAAATGTATTTTATTTTTTAAATAATGTTCTTTTTAATGGACATTTGGACCATTCGCTGTTGCCAAACAGGAACATAGCAGACAAACCTTTATCAATGTTTTATCAGATTGCTGTGGTTGTGTTGGACAGTGTGCGTATAGTGGAAAGGTTTGTAAACTGGTGGCACTTACCAGTCGGCGCTTGGGTCTGATGAGTGGTCGGTTCTGTCCATTCATCTTGTGGTAAAGTCCACATGCATTGCACAGGTAATGACCTGTTCCATCCCTTCTCCACAGAGGAGTTGACGTAGCTCCACAGTTTACGCACTCACGCCCTTCCGGCACACATGCACAAAAGGAAGAGAGGAAATAAAAACTTGAGCAACTTATTCACGCTGAGTGGAATGAATGTGGTAATGCGGTTGTACAAAGGAACATTATGACTTTGTAATCTGTTTTCTAACGAATTTGAAAGGTTGAATCGCAGTTTAAATTTATCACATGATATGCAACATTATGTGCAGAACTGCTCTAGAGACAACAGACACAAAATTATACGCATTGATGTGTTCCTCATAATATCCAAACCTGGTCACTTCCATAAATTAATATCAAAAAGGGCACATGGTGTGACGTTTTATAACATTTTAAATTGTGTGCAATAAAAAATATTGGTTATTTAGGAACTGCTCCATAAAATAGTTGAAGGCTATATTTTTAATATTATTACTCAGTACTTAATTTAATCCCACTGTTACAAGAACACTGTAAGTGAGCCCCAATTGTTTACCGACAGCAGATGTTTAGAGCTAGACACTTAACATCTGACGGTGTGGGTTCCTCTGTCGGTGTGAACTACGAACTCTGAGGTTACCTGAGAAAGCGCGGCTTTTGCTTTTGCATCTAGATGGCGCGTTGCTCGCGCAGGACTCCAGCAAACTTCTGGAGTGAAACACACTGCCGGGGTACTCGTGCGCTCCAGATAAAGCATAATCGGAGTATGAGGGAATATGTGTCGTCGTTGTCTGCGCCAGATTGCCGCGTATTGGATTTGAGCACTCCATCTTCATCCCGTCGACGAAATGCAAGTGATACTTTCCAGTGTCCCTTACAGCGCACGCAGGGTCAGGGGAAGCGTCTTTGGGGGGAGTAGGGGGTAGACAGTAGATTTGTGGGCTGCAGTGTTGCGTCATTGACAGGCATGACATCGAACCAGGAGCAGCCGTACCATTACCCGGGTAGAGACCGTTTGAGTTTTCAAAGCCCGTTGAATGAAGAACCGCTTTGCCCAGGTGACCGACGGCCCATGTGCTGTGGTGTTGGACCGATTTGCTGTTCTCCAGTATCGGAAGACCTTGGGCATGGATAAGGTGGGGTCGACACATTGAGCCACCAGTAAGCCGAGCTGTCAAAACAAATGAAATTGTGTTAACACTTTGCAATATTGTTCAAGTCTAAATATTCGATTCTACCGTTTTGTCGCTATTACGCGGACAATACGTATACAATTACTTCAGTGAATCTAAAAGTATTACACCAGGCAAATGTCGAAATATTCATAAATTAATTGTAATCGGAAGTAGACGATTTTGGTTTTATAGGTTATAGTTTAAACCTGTCAGAGGTTCGGTGTTTGATGGAAAAGTAAGATACCAGATTTACATCGAGACACGTGCGTAAAAGCTATGCTAAATGGAAATAAAATTAAAACTAAGGTTGAATCCCTTTACGTTCAAGCTACGAAAACAATTGCTATTTGTGTTATATTAATTTGATTGGCTTCGTAATTTTAGCCATTATTATTTTTAAGTTGACTACATGTTTTAGTCTTATAGGCATACAATCAATAGTATCCAAATATAGGAAATATGAATATTCTTATATTACCTAATATCATATTTTATTATTATCGTATTAATTTATACAATGCATGAACGTGATATACATTATTGTTTTGGAAATGATTCTTACACACTTTGGATTATAAATAAAATATATAGCATTTTGTATTAAATATCTCGGTGACACAATAAACGTGGATCAACAATGAGTGCAGTAGAGCACCTGCAAAAACGCTGTTAAAACCCACAACTATTCCTATATACTCACCATGTGTCTGGCTGTAGGACATTCGTCCACGAGTGTGAGAGTGGACTCCGTGTGTGTGATAATAGTGGTTTCCTTGAGAGTCCAAATGATTAAGAAATACATCCACCTCATCTGGTGGTAATAAAGAGGCACTTGGCTCTATATATCCAGAACCATGATGTCCTAAACCCGCGTGAGGAGTCAATGAATCTGGGGTGCCCATTAAGGCTGAATGGTGACCGTGCATCATCCACCTGGGTTCCGCGGGGATCTCCATATATATGTCTTTCCGCCTGGTGGAGATGTAGCCTAGTCCTGTACGGTGAAACAAAGTAAAAACTTCAAGTTATTCCAAGTTTATCCGGCGTACCAAAAGTTTTTTTCCAAAGTATTTGTCCGCACGTATTGTCTTTACTTGCTGTTAAATATACGTGTTTTAGTACATCCTGACAGCGAAAGCATTATTAATACATAATAAAATAATAAAAATAACGCAAGAACTCGGCGTGACACTTGCGAGAAGCGCACGAGCGATGCTCTAAAAGATAAAGATCTCGCGCTTGCAAAAACCCCTCTTAATAGCTGTGTACCTCAGCTGTTTGTGCTGATATAGATCTTTACGACAGAAACCTAACATATGCGACCATATCCTGTAAGTTGGTGGAAAAAATAGGCTAGGAAAAGTTGTCCAAACCGACCCTTAATCTTGTCACTTCATGGCACGCGCGCTTCTCCTTTAAAAGATCTTATTTTAGTGCCTGTAAGCGTCGGGAATGATCGCCACAAGAAAGCAATACTAACAACTAGTCACAAAACTAATATGCATGACTTCTATAAGAGGCATAGGCCAAAGGCGGACTCCTCCCGCCAGCATGAGGGATTTTTTTAGCCAATTAGAGTTCGTCCTTTTCCAGCTTGACACCTGAAACCCCAATTTACATCAAGCATCCATTCTCTTGTTATAGGTCTACGCTGTTTACAGTAAATCCGTATTTTTCATTAAGCATTATCATACTCACTCATGTTAATAATAATGGTTAATTCCTGACAAATATCATAAGCACAAGAAAACGATGCCTGTTTGCAAAAATATACACACTGTGGAGGATAGCCTACATTCTAAGAACAAAACTAAGGGTTGTTAATTCAATTTTTGCATTATATGACGAAGAGGTTATTAAAGTAAGGACGATAAGGAAGCAAAGCAACGCCCTCCATCGACTTCTCCCTAGCTTGAATTATTCAGGGAATAAGTTTCTGGCCGGCGCGCGCGTATTGTCTGTCTCGGCAGACACTTCTCGTGCGCGGTCAGTGACAACACGAAACCGCTGACCACCTACCCTCACTCTCATAAGATCTTTCCATCACTTTGATGAGAGAGGGAGAGAGTGAAAGGTAGACTGGCAGATTGAATGAGAGTGAGCGAGACATGATCTCCGTGCTGGGATCTTTTACGGCCATTAAATACATCAAAAATATTTCTTAAAAAGTTGTATGAAATAAGAGCATTAGTGCACTCTAATTAATTGTATTTCATCCCCAGCTTTAATTGACATTTTCCCAGTTTTTTATTGTAACTCTATGACCACTATCACTTACAAATTACATCACAAGCTACTCAGATATACATTAGTCTACCAACCAAAGTGAGTTTTACATTGTTGGACTGGATAATGCTGTGCATGTAAAGATGTCAGTATAGGAGACATTTAAACAGTAAGCTTATAGAAGATAAGCTTAGAGGATTTACTGTTTATATTAGATCTGATTTATGGTGAAATAAAAACTGAGAGCAGTTGTCTGAATGTTTGATTAACATTTTATAATCTGATACAATGCGTTTTGCTGGCAGAATTCCTTAGAAATTGGCTTTTACCTTATATTCTCTCATCTCTTCTGAAGATTTACATTTCCATTTTTACAAAACAATCTTGTGAGCACAAAGTTGTGTTCAGGGGTGTGCTATACAAATCAAGGCTTCAAATCATCTGTTTATTACTTTATAAAACATTTTAACCTGAAAAGCTCTCTCTCTTTCTGTGTGTGTCTTGAGTGAGTTCAACAATAGCATATATGGTCGTTTAATTGGCCCGTTCATTTCCTCCGCAAAAAGCACCAGGATGCAGTGTTACCAGTATACTGCAGTAACAACCTGTCAGTCATCTTTTTTCTTTATCACATTTTTCAAACATCCACACACAGACTACTTGCACACATAAAAATGATTAACAGTTGGGGCACATATATTTTCCTCATGTTACTGTAAATGCAGCTGTTCAATTGAATCCTATATAGACAACAAATTGTCTTTACAGCTTCACTGAACTTTTTTTACTTTGAAATTACTCGATTTAATCATGTACGTCGGTTCCACACGATTGAATTATTTTTTTTAACATAATATTAAAAATAATTCTTAATTTGCAAGAAAAGTGTGGAATCATGTGGAACCGATTTTCAATTATTAAATTAAGTAATTCCAATGAATCTTTTTTTCAGTGTTAATTTGTAAAAAGATGTAATATACTTCAGTGTTATACATTGTTCTATTGTACCATGCAGTTAAATGTGATCTATACAGCTAGCATGTGCAGACTGGCTGTTTGTGCCTAACTGAGACATATTTAGCCCAAACATTTCTAACAGCACTTCGTGGAAATGTTTTATTCTTTGCTAACTGGATATTTTTGTACTGATTGATTTTCTTCATCATTTCATGTCAATTCGTTGTTTCTAACCTACCTTAAGATGTGTACCCTTTTTATTAGGAAATATCATTTTTATGAATCCAGAACTTACCAAAGCTGATCAGATTTCAATTGTTCCTCTGAAGTCTAATCTATATTTTTTCCTAGTACAATTATTTCTGTGTTTTGATATAATCAGTGGAGTGAATGATAGCTGAAATCTTAACACTCTTGTCCAGACCATACAGCCTCCGTGGAAGGTATACTTGTAGCGTGTGTGAGTGTGTATGTGTACATTTTGTGTAATTGCAAATGAATGTGAGTGAATGTCTGTGAATAACCCCTCTACCCCTCCCATACCCAGAATGCCCTGCAGGCCTGGTTTTCACCACATCAGGATACAGGCTTGCTGGCTGAATTCCGGTATGAAACGGAGCGCTGGTGCACCGCAAAGTGTGTGTCATACACATGCAATCCCTCCTCAGACAGATGGACAGGTGCTGTAACGGACATTTAATTTTTTATGTTCATTACATTCAATCACTCAATATGCTTGTGTCACATACAACAAGAGTCTATACATTAATGTACACACTGATGCGCCTCAGGTAGACTACTAGACCAATGTTACACTCAGCAGAGTCAATGCTTCAAAATCAAGTCAGGACAAATCTGCCATCAGTTACGTACATTGAAGATCAATTGTCCTATAACACCACTTAAAGTGCATATATGGAACACCACTATATAGGGCATATTTGCCCTATGTGCATAGAAATAGCAAATCACTGTATAAAAAGGAAATCAGTATATCTAGTATCACTTGTTGATTTGTGAACACAGGCCTTTAGTTCCATTCAGAGTGCCAAGCTCATTTTGGGACAGAATACATTAAAGGGATAGTTCACCCCAAAATAAAACTTCTGTCATCATTTATTCACCCTCATGTTGTTTAAAACCTATATATGACTCTTTCATCTGTGGAACACAAAAGAAGGTATTTTGAGAAATGTCTGACATAAAGACAAGTAAATAATGGAAGCATTTTCTTTAAATACAAACTAAAGTGAATATATCTCATTTGTTGATGTTTAATTTTTGTGCTCATGAGCATTTTAGGCAACTATGCTTTTAAAGGTATTGTTACTTTCTGTCACTGAGTACTTTTACTTTATGATGTCATTTCATATTGTTTACTCTCTTAAACTTTAAATCTTTTTTTGAAGAATGGTGGTAAACCAAATACCGTTGGTTCCCATTTACTTCTATTGTATGGACAGAACCAATGCAAGTCAATTGGGATCAACGGTTTTCTGATACCAGCATTCTTAAAAATATCTTCTGTTGTGTTCCGCAGAAGAAAAAAAGTCATACCGGTTTAAAATGTCAAGAGGACAGGCAAATGATGACAAAAATTTAGATTTTGGGTGAACTATCCCTTTAAGTGACAGTTTTCAAGACCATAAGTCTTTGTTAAGAACCATTTTGCTTCACTGTTTGATTTTTGTGATTGATTAAGGAGAATTAATATATAACAAAGGTCAAAGTAAACATGTTTGAATGAGTGACAACAGATTCTTTTTGGAGTTTTTTTACACTAAAAGATTATTCTTAACCTAACTGTTATGGTAAACCACTATGAATCTATTGAGGTGTGACCAAACAGAGCTACAGATGAACATTTACTGTCATTTCTAACCCAAAGCTGCCATCTTCTGGCCATTCTTGAGGTATAGAATCAAGAAACTCCACTTGAACTTGGAAACATTGTCCACCACACAACCAGCCTAGTACTTTGGGCCTGTTTTTTGTCATTGACACGACTGGCAAAATACAGACATGTTGTATATAAATACAATATGAAAGATGATACAATATACAGTGTTTATGTTATATTAATTTGTCTTCAAACTTGAGCAAGATCTACTCCTGGAACAGAAACAGTATTAAGATGTTGAAAGTGTTCTTGTGAATTCACAATGAACGTGTAACGTGTGGTAAGAGAGTAAGTGTATGTGTGCATAAGTGTTTTCAGCTATAAGGGGATGTGCTGGGTAACTGTTGCCCGCTTTGGGTTTCCGGACTGGGCGCCTGCAGACTGCCAGTTCCCCCTCTCCCTCTCTATCTCTCTCTTCGTCTCTCCTTTTATCTCTTTTTTACACCAGCCAGGCTCTCAGCCAGGATACTGTGGTAACAGGGCTGATGTTGATGGAAGAGAAGAGGAGAGAGAAGATCTGGTAAGCCATGGTGCCATACCATAACATGCCATTGTGTTTGTGGGCAAACTTAGAGCAAATTTAATATTTATATGCAAAATATATACTTCTATAAAATAGATATATACATAAAACTAGAACATGTCCAGTGTTGTCTGTAAAGACCCACTTCAGACATGACACTGATTTTGTTCAAAATAACCTTTATACAGAAATGCACTGTATTTCTGTGTCTATGAGTTTGAATATCTATGTTTGTGAGTGCATGTGAAATTTCATATCTGGTTGATAGTCTGCAGATCATAGGCAGAGAGTATTAATAGATACTGAGAGATTGTTGACTGGCATCTCTTCGTGAATACAGCGAAACAGGCAGATTTGACTCAGTCTCACACACATTTTCTGACTTTCAAGTATCAAGATCAGAGCCCCATCTTATTAATGTCACATCCATGTGAGTTTGTTTGTGTGTATTTCAAGTATAAGCTATGATGCCATCAGACTAAAATTCTAACACGCCGACCACAGAGGCTGACAAGAAACGTTTTGATTTTTTTGTCTCCAAACCCAAAGCATCCACAGTTTACTGTTATCCCTTTAGTGAAAGATAAAATGAGGATTTATGTATTTGAATGTGTCGGTGGGAAAGATGTCAGCACGTCTGAATGTTTGGTAGGATGGCAGTTCACCTGGAGAGCAAACAGAGAAGGTGGATGAGCATGTGCATGATCGGCCATTTGATTCTGAGATATGTTGGTTCAGTCTGTAGTAACAACATTTGTGCAGAGGATTTGGGAATATCATTTGGAATCATTTGGAATTTAATGAATGAAGCAAGGCTTCTGAACTTTGACCTCTCTGCAGTGTGATGCATCCTTTACAAAGAAGAATTGCACTTTTTTTTATATACAATATAAAAGGCTTTTGTGGCTCAGTGGTCAGAGCATGGCGCTAGCAATGCCAAGGTCATGGGTTCGAACCCAGGGATTGCACATACTTAGAAACAAATAGTATAATGCAATGTAAGTCGCTTTGGATAAAAGTGTCTGCCAAATGCATAAATGAGAATAGTTTTTGTGTATTTTAAACCAAATGACCAATTTTCGAGAGCTGATTCAATTCATGCATGAATGTAGGACAACCACAGCCCAGATTGTCTTTGTTTCTTTTGTGTTTAATGCTTTTAGAGAAATGTAAAACAAGTTTTAAACTTTCAAACACATTATTTAGAAAAGAAACTCAGATGTCCACTTTTTTGGTTGGAAGAGATACTGTATCTGTCCACTGTAATGACCTCTCTGCATAAATGGGTTTAATAATAGAATTCAAATATATTCATGCTATTGAAATTGGAAATATACACAGAGAAATGAACTGTGGCATTTCAAATTTATTGTCTAAGAAAGGTTTATAAACATATTCTGTTAACATGCCATTGAAGATCTTAACTTGATAGTTCACCCAAAAATTTAAATTCTGTCATCATTTCCTCACCCTCTTGTTATTTCAAACCTGTAGGACTTCTTTCTTCTGCAGAACACAAAAGAAGATATTTTGAAGAATGTTGGTAACTGAACAACGGTGGTACCAGTTGACTCGCATTGGTGTCCATACAATAGTCAATGGGGACCAACGGTTTTCTGATACCAACGTTCCTTAAAATGTCCTCTTTTGTGTTCTGCAGAAGATAGAAAGTCATTCAGGTTTGAAATGAAAAGATGGTGAGGAAATTATGACAGAATTTTAGTTTTTTGAGGTGAACTACTCCTTTAAGTATAAAATGGCTCGTGCAGCGTACAATGTAGTCTTTTAAAATAAATGTAAGATGAAATACACAGTATGCATACAGTATGTGTCACAACAATACAAATGATAATTAAAAACAAATATTGTCATAAAAACAGTATTTCTTTGTATCTGCCCTAGCTCCGTCTTGGTCTCGTTTTCATTTCGACACTTTTGAATGAGTATCTTTCTCCTGAGCGATAGTCAGTCAGGATATACCAGGTGCCCCAATAGATTCCATCTGTGATGCCGCTATAACGCCCGTGGTAGTAGCGTCCATTAAGGTTGGCAGCCAGACAGGAGTCAAACCACCAACCTGCACCATAGTAGAGGGCACAGTTTCCAGCGGCGTAGCGGTCGTAATCCCGATCATACGTACTGAAAAATCTCCCATCGTGATTATACTGTTTGCTGTAGCTGAGAGCATTGCCAGCATCACCGTGGTAATCTCGAGCAGTTAGGCGGAACCTTACAGAGAGAATCCCACATATGCATCACAGTAAGAAATTGAATAAACACTTAAGTTCTATAAGATGAATCTCTGTGTGTGCATGTACCTCTGGTTTTCTCCTGCCACTTTAAAGGTGTTATAGTTTGCATGCCGCTTCTGTTCGTGCCAGTCTTGGAGCGTGATGCGGAGGATATGATGGCCACTGGAGGTTAGGGCATGAAGAACAGTGTTGCCCAACCAGTGCTCTGTCTGTGGGGAGCCGAATCCATCACGATACTCCTGCCAGGTTCGATTAAAGTCCGTTTTTCCATCAAACCGACGCTGGAACACTGTCCAGCCGCCACCGGCTGAAGTCATGTCACACACAGCCTAAAGAGAGACAGGCGTCAAATGAGAAAGCAATGACATACAGTTTGACCAGAAGTGTATTTGGGCAACTAAGACACACTTGAAAAAGTACATTTGATTTGGTATTTGTTTTAAAGAAACATATACATTTACAGTATTTGGATTCTTTCAGGTCATTAAACTGAGGGGAAATGACCTCATACAATCACTCAATAATATCATAGGACTAGTTTGAATAAATAGGCCTAAGTAAGGTGATGTTTTAGACTGTCATAACCTGTTCTCTGCTCAGGTTTGGGGTAGTCAGACCAATTATAAACAGGTGTGTCTGCGGCTTTATTGTACCTCTAGCGCAGGCTGCTTCGGATCAGGTTGTATGGTGTAAATTCCGTTCTCTTTGATTCCTAATTGGTAGATCTCTTGACAATCTTGAGGGTAAAGCCCTGCAGAGGGAGGAACTGCCATATACACAAAACATCTGTGAACATTTGTGCAGTAAATGTACTATAGTACTGCTGGACTGCATTGGAGTGTTTGTTCTGTGTGTTTCTATTTGTTTATCTGTGTGAATGTGTGTCTCACCTGTGGGTGTCCTTGGTTTGGGGCTGTTATGTGTAGAACGTGTGATACCCTTTAACAACAGCAGCAAATCTTTCTCTCCACCTCTGCCCACCACGCTTTCTAAGAGAAGAAATGAGACAGAATGTATTCCAGCATTTGAAACCAATCCTTATAAATTTAAACACGCAGTTCTTAATTATTATAGTTATTTATAATATTCTGTCTCTCAAATGATGATTTAAGCAAATGGAAGGACATCTAAAGAAATGTCAAATTCATCCAAAAATGAAAATTCTGTCATCATTTCATCCTGTTATCCATTTCAAACCTATATGACTTTCTTTCTTCTGCAGATTACAAAAGAAGATATTTTGAAGAATGTTGGTAACGAGAGAACACGCTGACTTCCATACAATAAAAGTCAATACCGCAATTGTTCGGTTACCAACATTCTTCAAAATATCTTCTTTTGTGTTTTGCAGAGGAAATGATGTCGTGAATGATGAAAGATTTTTTTTGGGGGGTGAACTATCCCTTTAAAGTAGGGTTTCTTACAGCTTCAATTTATTCAAATAAAAGCTAAACTAAAATGTATTTGATATTAAAAAGTTTAATAGAAAAATAAATAATAGAACAGCATATTAATAAATATTCACTTTTTAGATAAGCTAGTTGAATATTACTCTGTGATTAGGGTTATACAAAGGTTAGGGAAAGGTTATGAAAGGGTCATTTCACCACGAGTCTGGCATTCCTTAGAACACCTTTGTTTACAGAGTGTAAATTTGATCTTAACTTAATTGAGTGAATTTTTAAAGTAGCTGCTCTGTTGAATATACTGGAATCCCACAATAATGTGCTTTCTGTCTATCAGTTCAGTATACGAGTGTTTAAACGAATGCTGGAATGACATGTGTTGTGAAATGTAATGACCGAGTCTGGTGGACATCTCTCTGAGTCTCTGACTATGGCAGTGGAGGTCACATTCTGTCAACACTGCTGCTATAAGAGCCAGAAAGGCTACGAGTGAATCAGATGCGTCCGTCTGACTCACAACCACAGATTCGTGTTGAAGCATACACCGCTGAAGCTGGATGAGACGTTCAGATGCATCAGACACCTACATGACATGAAAATACAAACACATACACAAAAGAGCATCTTAGTTAATAGTACCACCATCTGCTTTTTCAGACTATAACAGCAATAATAAAACATCTGTCATTTGTAACCCTAGCTTAAGTAGCACAAGAATATTTCGATTTTTTTTATTCTTTTATGCGAGAAATCATTAGGATAGTAAGTTAAGGTCATGTTCCATGAAGATATTTTGTAAATTTCCTACCGAAAATATATTAAAACTTTTTTTGTGAGTGGATGCAGCAAAATCGCTAACAAAAAAGGCCAGAAACTACAAACTTCACTCGCTGCTGCCGCTCTTTGGGAATTACAAGTTTGGTATCTATGTGAAGCTTAGATATTCAACTTTCGGGTTCATCTATTCTCCACAACGATATTATAGTGGTAAGCTAATAGAGAGCATTAAAATAAACCTGTTTTTTAGCAGCGGCCTGCTACAGCGCCTCTGATTAATAACGATTTTCTCAATATTTAGATTTTTTTGCACACTCAGATTCCAGAGTTTTAAATAGTTATATCTCGACCAAATATTGTCCTATCCTAACCATATATCAATAGAAAGCTTATTTATTCAGCTTTCAGATTATGTAAAAATCTCAATTTTGTGTGTAAGACTGGTTTTGTTGTGACATATCACTTAACACTGCAACACTGATGAATTTAAAAGTTACACTGATTTTGTTAAAGATCTATTATTATTATTAGTGAATAGCCATTCAAATTGTTGCTCACTAATCTCTCGGTTACTCCTAAAATAATGTTTTGTATAATGGCTATTTATTACAAGGCAGACATTCACACTACATAACACATGCTGTTGTTTCATATGCACTTACAAAATCTTACCTGTGCACTTCTACGATTCTCTGAAGTCTTTCTGAGCCGCGAGTCCTGCGAGTGATGCATTTTAGGGGGTGAAGCACTGCAGCTACCCTCACATCTGCTGCTGGGAGGTCCGGCCACCAAGGTGTCCTTCTGTCCCAAGACGCATATGCACATCATGTCGGCTCCTAGCAAAAGCAAGGGCACCACACACACACACACACGCATGCTGCTCGGTCCGCCAGTGGGAAATAAGAGTCCAAAGAGATACTATGCACCTGTTCCTTCGATTTCCCTCTCTTTGGTCTACTGGTTTCTACCCTATTCTCAGTGGACTTTTATGTAGCCCCACTCTTGTTGCTCTGTTTTCTCAGATTTGAAGTTGCCCTGTAACACAGTTGTGCAGTATCTTCTGGTCAATTGCTCACTCAGTCCTCCACATTGTATTCTTATCTCACTATGTGCTCCTCAGGGTCTCTTCTCCTGTTTTTCTCTTTTATTTGATCTTCTCTCCTCTATCCCTCCCTCTCGCTCTCCTGCACTCCTTTTTTGTTTGTGAGGCTCTTTTGGCTCAGATTCCTAGATAACTGTGGCTCTTCGCTGTCTGACATGCATCATCGGTACACCCACCCCCTAATAGACACACACATTCGGACATACTCAAACACTCACTTTCTAACTGATCATAGTAGTGAATCCAACCTAATATATTTTCTTGAATTACTTACATTATAAAATCTAGACAGTATAATAACACATGTTTATATTTCACATAAAGTGCAAAGTTAAATGAGATGGTTATCAGGTTTTAACTCAACTCTTCAGCATATGTGTGTGGCATTGAATGTGATGTGTGTAAAGCTTACTGAGTTTGTTAAGGGTTGTAAAAACTAGAGGCATTCCTCTTTTAACAGTCATATTAAGAGACAGACAGACACACACACTAATTCATATACACACATAGGCAGAGAAGGACAAAACTCTTGAATAGGTTGACCCTAGCTACACTTTGACCCCTAACCTTTCTCTGTCTCCAGGAGGAAGGTGCTAGACCTGTTTTATTGAGGGATGTTTGCTCTTTGTGTGCATGTTACAGGAAATGGTAAGAACGGCTATAAATACAACTGTTCAACTGTAAATATGTTAACATGCATAATATAGTCAATGTGTGATAACCTGTGGAATAGAATGATGTTCGATAACCCCACACATCGACATACACTATATAGAAATGCAACAAAAGCTTAAATAGCTTGCGATTGGGTTCAAACGTATATAATCTATTACTGTAAACAAAAATCATCCACGAGACAAATCATAACCAATGGATAAACTTGAGCTGCCATCTAGTGTTGAATATGTGCAATGACGTCATCCGTCGTTGTCAAGTGTTTACATAACAAAAGGAACACTTTTCAGACCTTGAACTTCACTTTGTTGTATTCTCCCTTTTATAGCAGTTACACAATAAACGTAATCATATATTGAGTTTCACGTAAACGCATTGAGAGAGACAAGTCAATGCTTTCCTCCTAAAATAGGCTTTGTATTTAGGAACAGAGGTGTACGTTGTAAGTAAAGACTTGTTGTCACATTAGTATTCGCTTTCTTATTATCGTTTTCTTATTATATAGGCTAGAGTAGCACCTCTCATATTAATGAATAAAATAATTAGCTGAATAAAGAGATTTGTGGACGTGATAACTGAACATAATAATACAATAATAACTTCATTTACAGTATTTGTATAGTACTCTCAAGATACCCAAATATGAATTTCTATCTCGTAACAAAATTTAATTTGATTAACAAAATAATTTGATGTCAAGCATACCAATATCAATAGACCTACACTTACATTCATGGTAGATTGAGACTAACATTCGGGTCCCTCACTTTGCCTGTGGTACCATTCCATAACATTTTCACCTATAACATATTCTCCCATGCAAACGTATTTTGAGGTTCAGTGAAGTAAATACTTTACAAAAGTGCTTAGGCAGATTTTTAACAAACAATTCGACTCTTTGGCGACCCCTGCTGTTATAAAGTAGCTTATGCCACACGAGAGGGCGAGGTTCTCACCTTTTTTAAAAAAAGCCCCGAACTCACTGTTATTCAATATATAATATAAAATAAAAAACATTTTATGGACAGCTGCTCGAGGTCTATTAGTTTTTATATTATGTTAAGAGCAACTCGAAAATATTTGAGGGGCGCAAACGGTTTAGCATCACCGGGCACATAAATATTCAGCTATTAAAACTTTAATATAGTAAACAAATTAAATCTCTAAATATATGGTTATTTAAGTATTTCATTAAACATGTCGATTTCACGTTTGCTTATTTTCACAGGGAGACTTCATTCTAAATAGGCAGCTATAACAGTTTCATTTTACCAGGAAGAGAAAAATTGCCAATACACAGCCACGCGAGGGCGTTTAATGTGCTAGTTATGTTAAATTAAACTTTTTATATCTCGAATGCGTTTTGTAAATACGGAACAATAAATATAATTCTAGCTTCTCCAGCATCTTTATTTTTATCGCCCATTTAATACATTGACTATTTTTATATCCAAAAAGAGTTTTTTATTCGCAAAGTTGGTGCCCCTACCTACAATCCCAAGGTATTCTATGGGTGCGAACTTTTATTTGCCTTCCATCGACATCGTTATGCGTTTGTGTTACATCTTTCACATACTTCCCGAAAGAGCATCGTTTGCACTTATTATGTAAACAGTTCACGTTTATATTATACGTTGGAGTAACAAGAAAAAGGCGCCTAAAGTCGTGGAAGAAAACACAACTTCACACGCGCTTATGTCGACTGTGTTGTTGTTCTCAATCACGTCCGCTTATCGCCGTTAAATCTCAACCATGAAACTCCGTGGTGATGCTTACATCTCATAGCAGATATTCTCACGGTCTCGATAAACACATTTATTGGCATCATGTCTGCGAAGATGGAAGAGTCAGCGCCAGCCCAAACCTCCGCTCCAACAATAACTAAAACGAAGAAGACAACGACGAATAAGGCAAAACCTGTCGTAACTGGCTCACCAGCCAAAAAGAAGAAGAAGAGCAAGACGCCTGGCAAGTACAGCCAGCTCGTCATTAATGCGATCCGAACCCTGGGTGAGAAAAACGGATCGTCGCTTTTCAAGATATACAATGAAGCGAAGAAAGAGAGCTGGTTTGACCAGCAGAACGGTCGCATGTATCTGCGCTACTCCATCCGCGCTCTCCTGCTCAACGACACGCTCGTGCAGGTAAAGGGACTGGGCGCCAACGGCTCTTTCAAGCTCAATAAGAAGACATTTGAGAAGAAGGCAAAGAAAAGTGCCGCCAAGCCAACCAAGACAGAGAAGTCTGCCAAACCGGCGCTCAAAAAAGCCGAGGCTAAGAAAGTGAATGCAAAGAAGAGCGCAAAGAAGAGCTCCAGTAAAAAGAAGACTCCGGCTGCTACGGAGAAACCGAGTGTAAAGAAAACGTCACCCAAACCGAAGAAAGCAGCTGCCAAAAAACCTAAAGTCGCGGCGAAGAAGGCAACCAAAGCAAAGAAGTCAAAATAGACCGACTGGAAATAACGGAATCATTTATGTAAATACATTTTTTGCAAGAGAATTCGGGGAACAATTTGACATTTTTATTTTCTTTTTTAACTTTATTCTTTTGAAAAAGCATATGTTGATTTGGTTTTGTTTTCTGTTTAGGAAACGGCTTCATAGAGACACACCCACGTATGTTTCTGGTAGCAATACGTCATGCTTTTTTGAAATGCGATTGCTGTTTTGTATGATGCAGTTGTTGACAAAAGTTGTGCAGTTTTTGTTTAGAACGCTTTGTAAATATAAATTTGTATTTGTTTCTTTTACAGCAGTAGTCTGTGTACCGCTTGTTAGCTTTTTATACAACATTTTGTTGATGGATTTAAAAAAATGTCTTTTGTTCGTTTAGACAATAAACGTTTGATATATAACAAGTATAAATCTGTCATTTCTGTTTCATGCAGTACATTTGGTATAAAATCAATAATGATTCCGTATAGATACTGTACTGTAAGTAGTTTTCCTATAACCATACATAATAAATTAATTAATAAAATAAAATAAAAAACGAGAAATCTAAATCATATAATAACAAAATTCCTCGTCTCTAATATTTCTGTTACATTCAATCTCCTGTTTGTATGCCTTCACTGTACGTAAATGAATAAATAAATAATATAAAAACGCCAAAACATAGGTTATGTGAACATGATGGGAACAATATCCTTCCATAGTAACGCTACTGTCATTACAAATTCTCACCACAGTAGCTACTCTGACATATCAAAGCCATGCATCAAAGCCATACATTAATATAATACCGGACAGATCCATTCTTTTTAGTGAAATAATGTAACTGTAAAATTATCTCAGTTTACTTGAACAATAAGCTTGATTTCACCTACTAAACATCAACCTAAGCAGGAAAAAAGAAGCGCACCCCTATTTAGTGAAAAAGTGGTATGTCCCGCGGTGTGGCGTTTACTCGCGGAAGTCGCCCGGTGTTTGTAGCACTTCCGTCTTCTGCTCCAACTGCTACACAGAAATGGTAGGATTGTCTTTGAACAAGATATAATAAAATAGCTGCTATTGATTGAATTAAGTGAATTATGACATTGCGGTGACCTGATTGTTATGTTCCTGGTTTTGTTTCTGCACTAACGTGAAGTTGCTCAATCCGCACGTAGTGCTAAATCACTAGCTAACACCCACACCCATATTCTCCTGTCGCGGGTAGCGTGAAATTAATAATTTGACATTTTAAATTTGTTGTGGAGTAACATTGCCATCTTTTTGTTGTTTGATTTGTGTACCTGGCAAACCAATTCAAATTGACCTTCCTTTGTATGCACCGATGGAGAGCTAGAATTTCATCAGTCCTATTGACAGTAGCTCTAGTAAAACAATTTTTGTTATCCCTTAGTAAGTGTCGATATATTACCTATTGATATCAACGTGTAAATTAGCATGTTTAACTTTTTACTGGTCCCAGATATACAATAAAATACAACATTTGAGATGTAACACAAATTTACTTGCCTTAGAAATCTATTGCGTCCAGAAGTCTTGCTGTTTTTATTTGTATTTTTTCCTAGTCTAGTTCTGTATTATAATGCTAAGAAAGAAGATCAATTTGGTCTGTCTTTCATGCACATGTTTGCACTTCCTCCATGAGTTGTATTTAAATTCAGGAAGTGACAAGATTTAGACTGTCCTCTTTCTAAAACAGTCAATTCTATAAAAAAGTATTATTATTTTTGCAACATAAAAAGCTTTGTTAGTTGTGTGTATTGCATACTTTTTTTTGGAGCACAGCATCCCAAGAATTTCCCTGCAGGTTCAGACGTGCATTTTAAAACCAGTGTGGAAGTTGTGAACAGTTTGCTATCTGTATGCAGCCTGTGTGGTTTGCCACATTCTGATTTAAAGGGATAGTTCACCCAAAAGTTTTGTCATGAATTTCTCACTCTCTAGTTGTTCCAAACCTGTATACATTTTGGTTGAACACAGAGAAAGATATTTGAACGAATGCTTGTAACTTATCAGTTCTTTGCCCCCATTGACTACCATAGTAGGATAAATGACAATGGTAGTCAAAAGTACCCCAGAACTTTTTACTGTCCTACATTCCTCAAAAGATCTAATTTTGTGTTAAACAGAACAAAAAATTAATTTCCTACTATGGTAGGTAAATATCTTTTTCTGTGATCATCAAAACAAAGAAATATATACAGATTTGGAACAACTCAAAGGTGAGTAAATGATGACAGAATTTTATTTTTGGGGTGAACTATCCCTTTAAGTCATTTATTTATTTTGGCAGACGGCAACTCTGCGTCCGTATCTGAATGCAGTGCGTGCTACACTGCAAGCCGCCCTCTGTCTGGAGAACTTTTCCTCACAGGTGGTTGAACGACACAACAAACCTGAGGTTGAAGTGAGGTAAGTGTGTGCAGATATGTGTGTGTGTTTGATCTGTGTAAAAGTTGTACAATTAATTTTGGTGAGAAACCAATGTGCCAACATTTGATTCTTTGGTTGAAAGTTGGCATCTTGCCTTTCTCTGTTGTAGTGTTGTATGTTTGCAATATAAGCCACAGCTGTGTTTAAAATAGCATACAAGCAAACGCATTCTACATTAAATGATGTCATATACATGCTTTACATACAGTGCACAATTTTGGTGTGCATGTGATGTCTGAATGACTGAAAGGAAGAGTTCATCGCATCCACGTTTCATCATTTACTCAAAGCAGTTCCAAACTTGTTTAGCCTTCATTTTTTGTAACCAAAGAGTTCTGGGCCACTATTGACCACTAGTAGGATAAAAACCATGATGTAGTCAATGGTGCACCAGAAGTGTTTGGTTTCCCACGTTCTTAAAAATATCTTATTTTGTGTTCAGCAGAACAAAGAATTTTATACAGGTTTGAAACAACTGTAGTGTGAGTAAATGATGACATTTTTTGGTGAACTATCCCTTTTAAGGCTGGACGGCTGCAGATTTTGGGCAGTCAGCATTCCAAGGTTTAAATTAATATACATAACATACATATGTCTTTTAGGACATCATATTTGATTATTTGTTAGACATCTTGTAGGTCATGTGACAGAAATTCAGCATACCAGTTTAAAACTGCATATCGTGTTGTGTGTCATGTATTTACACAAGTGTCCTTATGTCTGTGTGTCACCAGGAGCAGTAAAGAGCTGTTGCTTCAGCCTGTTGTGATCAGTAGGAATGATAAAGAGAAGGTTTTAATAGAAGGATCCATCAACTCTGTTAGAGTCAGCATTGCTGTGAAACAGGTAAATGCATCTGAACATGCAATTGTGATTTTTTTCTGAGATCTTATGGGTCTAAAAATATCAAAATGCTACTGGTTATACAAAAGTGGAAGTGCAAAAGACAATGGTTATACAGTTACAAAAACACTGCATGGTTTCACTTTGACTCATAAATACGGATGCAGTCGAGTAAAAGTGTTGACCAAAGAAAGACTGACCTAGCAAGAGAATGAAGCTAAAAATTGTTTCTCTTAAATCGTTTATGGTGATGATGCACATCAACTGGTCCCTTGAAGGCTGATGAGATTGAAAAGATTCTGTGCCATAAGTTCATGCGCTTTATGATGATGAGAGCTGAGAACTTCTTCATTCTGCGGAGGAAACCTGTTGAGGTGAGAATTCGCAAGTGCAATTTTATTTGCTAGTCCTTATTTTGTTTTACATGGACTGTTAGATTGCTGGTTTTTTTGCCAATAAACTAATTTTTTTAATGTATTCATTTAATAAGCATTTTTTTATTAGTTTCGCAACTTCATTTGTTGATTTGTTTGTGTAATCAATCCAAAATATTGCTGCATATGATAACAATGATTTAATATAATCCTGTTTGTAATGATTATTTAATGAAAGTGTAAAATATGCCTGAATATAATGAAATATAAATCTTTGTCAAAGATTTGCAAAATATTCTGAGATCATTTTTAGCTTCATTACCCAGCCAAAGCAGGCTTCCATGAAATGCCATCATGTAATGTAATATTTTACCAATAAATAACTCTCCTTTTCTCTCCTCAGGGATATGACATCAGTTTCCTCATTACTAACTTCCACACAGAACAGATGTACAAGCATAAGTTAGTGGACTTTGTCATCCATTTTATGGAGGAGATTGATAAAGAAATCAGCGAGATGAAGCTGTCAGTCAACGCCAGGGCTCGCATAGTTGCAGAGGAGTTCCTCAAAAATGTGAGTCTCTTTTATATTGATTTTATACAAATAGAGATAAAGAATTTTGTCACCAACCTATTCTGTATTCCTTTGGTGCAGTTTTAGGAGATTATCAGTGCACTCTCTGCTGGCTGCAATACCCGTGTCACCTCAGAATAGTGGATGAAGAGTTTTGGGGCCAGTGAGGGTGGAGTTAAAGTGTGATTGACGACCAACCTGGAACATCACCAAAGGGGGAAAAGTAAAGTGTGTGGCCTCTGTCAGAGGATTGAATTCAGAGTATTGCAGTATTAAAGAGCAGACTGATGGATTTCAAAGATAGACATGGTACTCCCTTTGCTGTTTCAAACAGTTTTATTTTGTGTTTGATTTGTCACCCCTCCCTCCCCTGCCTTTTATGTCAATATTTGTCAATGCCCTTTTACTAATGACCTCATCTTTTAAAAGTATTCTGAAATTCCTATATTGTTTCCTGCTTGATATCTTATCTTAGACCCCTTCATTTTTATTTAGTGGTCGGTAAGTGCTCACAACTTTGCAATATTCTGAATATGCCTCAGCTTTCCCTTGTGCTCATAAATATTGACAAGTATGTACATATTAAAAATGAATAGACTCAATTAACCTCTGCAAACTTCAAAATCAGGTCGGGTCTATATAGATAAAATCAAATCGATGCTCGTGAGCACAAAGGAAAAAATGTTGTTCCAATAATTTAAACGGTCTGTTTTGTCAGTGTTTTTTATAAATATGTATACTGTGTTCAAATGACCATTTTCATGTTGTTTTGATATAAATAGATCCTCACGGTGGTGCACATGGATCTTACAAATCATATCAGTGATGGCAAATAATGATGATAATGCTACAATAAATCCCTTTATTGCTTGTTGTATGTAGTGTGTGTGCACTGTGGAAAAGACACCTTTTGGTTCAAACACAAATTGTGATAAATGCAGCAAGCAACATTCCAGTCAACTAAAATATTGAAAATCGGAGCGAATTAGAAAGTAAGAACAATATAACGTGGGATATCTGTAAGCATATAATAAAATATACAATAAAATAAATTTAAAAATAAAAAATATTATATAAACAGAACATGCATTACGTTTAATAATATACTCCATGCTTCTATATTTAGCATTAAAGTAAAGAATTTCATCTTCACACAATTTTATCCATTATAATAAAAAAAACACAGAAACCAATAACAAGTACTTGCCGCTCTTTAAGGTCTTATTGAACCGTCTTCACAGAACAGCTAGATACGTGTCTATATTTGTACACTATATGGAATCAAAAAATATATCTCTTTTTATTAAGGAAATGAGCTTATCCTCATATATAATCGCTTGAGAATTTTTACTACTCCTTCCCCTTTTACGTATCCCTTATCATGTTTCTCCTGCCTAGGAACCTCAGACTGTTATTTGGTATAAATCATCTGATCCCTTGTTGAACAGGCATGAAGTTCATCACTGCTTAGACTATTCTAATGTACTGTAATGTTCAGATGTACTGGTCAGATAATTTTATGGTAACACTAATTATTTGTTAACATTAGTTAACTATTAATGAGTTCACTATATAAGTAGAATTAGCTAACAATCAAAAAGTATTATCTTTCTAGTTTATAACTATACTGATACATTTTTCAAATCAAAAGTTGATCAAAAGAACATTTTTAAAGCCAGCAATATATTTATAGTCCCTACTTATAAACACCTACACAGTTCATGTTCTCTGTGTTCATCATCCAGGGATTTCTTAATAAAACAAATCCGTCCCCTGCACGTTAATGGGCAAGTGTGTTCACTGGGCATTCCTGTCCCCCTTCCTTCACAAAATAATGGCTTTTGACTCCCATAGTATTTATTTTCCCTACTATAGCAGTAAATGTGGATGCGATCTGTTTGGTTACTGACATTCCTCCAAATATCTTCCTTTGTGTTCAAAAGAACAACCTGAGAGCTGAAATTTTTAATTTTTGGGTGAACTATCCCTTTAAGCCTACCGTAGTAGAGTTCTTAAGTCTAAACTGACTGTCCATTTCACATTTAATAATTCAGAAATATGTGACCATGTCCGTCTTTTTCCCAATGATAGTCTTTTTCTCATCATCCTACATGATGTAAAGAACATTCTGTGAAAATATAATCTTGATTTCTTTAATATTGGCTGAGTAAGGCATTGTAAAAAATTACAATTGTAGTGAAATGAATGGTCAAAATTAAACTTGTCTCAAAGATTTCTTTTTTTGCCTGGATTTCACTGTCACAGTTACATATGGACACTGAGTTGCACCCTTAATGTGTTCCTTCCCAAAGTATGCACTGTGCTAAGATTTGTCAAGATGAATTAAAACATTTGTTATCAAATTCTTCCAAGAAAAATCTCAACTATGTCCACATTTACTATATATTTGATCATGTCAACAATTGTCTCATTTTAATATTTTTCAACTGAGACTTCCATTACATTTAGAGCTAAAAAAGTAAAAGTAAAAAACATTTGGGTCTCTGGTTTAGTTAATCACAGTCTGACACCACTTAGAAATTTTGAAGTTAAATTTTGCAACTTTAAAGTTTAATTTTGCAACTTTAAAGTTTAATTTTGCATTACAATTTGAATTATTTTTAAAAGCACAATGGATTGTATTTGCATCATTTAAGAGTATAGCTTCAGAAAAAGCAGGTAAAATGACAGTGACAAAAGTGAAAGAGATTACATGGAAGGACGACATGTAAACTCAGTAATACTTGTCACCTATTAACTACTCGGAATATAGCAATCCCATGTAAATAATCATATGTCTTAGTCATCTGAAAACCAAGGTGTTATATTATATTTCAAACTATGTCTGTCTCATCCAAGATCCAAGTTAGACCTATTCATCTCCAACACTTGCACACTTGCAGGCTCTTGACAGACACTGAAACACTTGGATTTTGTTTTGTAACGTAATGCAGGAACTACAAGACCCAAAAACCCCCATGAGAATGCTGCCATTTAGATGGAGAAGACTGCAGTGGTGGCTATATTTGTATTTTGTCCAAATAAGAAGAAACTGTAATGGCCGAGCTATCACGTTTCACATTTTTATTCAATGGGTGGGGGTCTGTTATATCTCAAGAGTGAGTCCCCAACATTTTATACATCTTTCTCCTCCTTGCCAGTTTGGAATGACCTTTCTAGTGGGAAGCCTGACCTTATAGCTCACAAAGCCTACTTTAAATCGTAACATATCACCTTACAAACAAAGTAAACTCTTTTACACACGTTTTCGGAGAACTGTTTATTCATGGATGTGGAAGCATGCTACTAAGCATCCCGTTAGAAAAATAACTTTTTGACATCTAAAGTCAATAAATGTCCATTAAATAATACATAATCTATAGGCATGTACTTTAACTTATTTAAAGTGCCTTGTACACATTATCTCATCACTCTGTGTCGAAAGGCACGGCTAAAAGCACATAATGACTCAAGTTGAGCTGTTGGCACCAAGGATTTTGTCACCACCTTGGACTTTGTTTCATACCCAAGAGAGGCCTGGGAGCCTCAGCTGTTCTTAGCATAGACAGGCATAATCTCTTGGCATCCCCCTTGTTTCTTAAAGCTTGTGGGATAAAGGCATACCAGTTTGATTTCTTTATAATATTTACAACTTCAAAAGCTCTTGCAACTTTATACCAGTGACATTTGCTATCAATAGGGGTTGATGTGTTACTACCAGAAGACACTGAAAAGACAATTACCTGGCACTACAGCCTTTTATTTGTTGAGATAACAATTCAGAATTTTTGTCACTTCATTGTGACCCATAATATATGTAGTGAATAACTGATAAATATAAAAAGAGTATTTTTTAACAGTTTCCTAAAAGGCTTTCCTTACAATAACAATGAAAAGATGCATATGCATCTTGACGCTCTCTCTGTGCAGACGGGGTGACTACATTAATCAAAAGATAAAAATAATGCAGTGATGCTGCTCAAGATGACAAATGTAAATGGAGAAACAGGACTCATGACCAAAAATGAGATGCTTAAATATGCTGACGGGTCACTTGAAGCCCTATATAAGAGACAGGTCTAGACCCCTCCCAGGGCTTACAACTACACAGCAAAGGTTAGTGTCTTTAACTTCATTTCTCTTTTACTTTCCTTATACATAATCTATTTATATTCTTCAGTAAACTCATTACAAAATTGACTTGACCTAACTACTTAAGTTTTGGAGTTAATGCTAAAGTATAAGCAGCAAAACAAGTGACGTTTTTGTTAACAACAGGTGGTGAAATAAACATCAAGATCATCTCCCAAGAGTTTGTGCAAGACCAAGGTAAACCTGAGTGCATTTTTTTTTTTTTTTAAGTATAACTACTAAACAATGTGACATATTGTTTGAGTTATTGAACATATTCTTTTCCCCCCCAAGTATATCTAAAATGTTGGTTGTTTTTTAAGAGTTCCACCATGTCGGACTCAGATATGGAGTGTTTTGGCCCGGCTGCCATTTACCTCCGCAAGCCAGAGAGGGAAAGGGTTGAAGCTCAAAACACACCGTTTGATGCCAAAACTGCCTTCTTCGTGACTGAGCCCAAGGAGATGTACCTCAAAGGGGTCCTCAAAAGTCGGGATGGTGGCAAAGCCACGGTCACAACCCTGTGTGGGAAAGTGAGTAAAAAATGGTCATTCAGATACATTTTGCTACTTACATTTTACAGAGATCAACATTTTTTTTTTAGAGATTAGCATCTTTTAAAACTTTAAAATGACATTCCAGACCCTCACGGTGAAGGAGGATGAGATTTTTCCAATGAATCCCCCCAAGTTTGATAAAATTGAAGACATGGCCATGATGACCCACCTCAGTGAGCCTTCTGTGCTGTACAACCTCAAAGAGCGTTACGCAGCATGGATGATTTACGTAAGTAAAAAGCAACTAAATGCTCAAATTCATTTTACGTATATATAGGATATACAAAATAAAATATAGAAATGTATAAAGTATATAAGTTTCGGTGACGTCGACAAACTGCGTGCGTGGTAGAACGAATGTCAAGTCATCACATTAACATTCATCATTGATGTTTAAAAACGCCCCCCCCCCAAACGCTTCAGATATTTCTACGTCCTGTGTAACTAAAAATAATGTACCTTGGAAAATAATATGTATTAAAATCTCCATTTCAGACCTACTCTGGGCTGTTCTGCGTCACTGTGAACCCCTACAAGTGGCTCCCAGTGTATGATGCTGTAGTTGTGGCGGGATACAGGGGCAAAAAAAGAATTGAGGCCCCACCTCACATCTTCTCCATCTCTGATAACGCCTATCAGTTTATGCTCACTGGTATGAAAATTGATTAAACGTTTAAATAAAGTTTATTGGTTAAATAATGTTGCTTACATTTAGTTAATAGCCTTCAAAAGTATTTTAAGTCTTTCAACTCTTTTGTAGATCGTGAGAATCAGTCTATCCTGATTACGTAAGTTTTTTTTGCACCTAATTTTATTTTGGAACACAAATATGGAGTTTTAAAGGTGGAACTATGCGGTTTAATTGATATTATATTAATAATGTTGTACTACTATATATTTCAGTGGAGAATCTGGTGCAGGAAAAACTGTTAACACCAAACGTGTCATCCAGTACTTTGCGACAATCGCTGTGGCTGGACAGAAGAAAACAGAACATGTTCCTGGGAAAATGCAGGTATACGCCCTATCTGTTTATCAATATGATAACGATGATGTATTTATTTATTTATTACGTATTACGCATAGAGAAGTAAAGCAGTTATTCGATTGCAAATAAATCTGAAAATATTTTGTGTCCATTAGGGGTCGCTGGAGGATCAAATCATTGCAGCCAACCCTTTGCTGGAAGCCTATGGAAATGCCAAGACTGTGAGGAATGACAACTCATCTCGCTTTGTAAGTATTGAGTCAACAAATGTCAACTTTTTGATTTTGATGCTGCTGTGGTTTGTTTGTTTATGTAATGATTTTGATCTGTTTCAATTCTAGGGTAAATTCATTCGAATTCACTTTGGGTCAACTGGAAAGTTGGCCTCAGCTGATATTGAAACTTGTAAGTCCTTCCTTCATTCTTTTTAATTACAACAGATTTTAATAGATGTTAAATTGTATCAGTCCGTCTCATAATGATGTGATTGTTCTAGACCTGCTGGAAAAATCCAGAGTAACTTTCCAGCTGTCTGCTGAGAGGAGTTACCACATCTTCTACCAACTCTGCACTGGACATAAGCCAGAACTGTTGGGTACAAGACATTACATTATTAGGATCTTATTTTACAAGATTGTTCCTTTTAAGTCACATGTTAAGTTATTGCATTTGAACGGCAGTATAATATTTTTCCTTTTCATGTTTCTCTTGTAGAGGCTCTTCTGATCACCACTAACCCATACGACTATCACATGATCAGTCAGGGTGAGATCACAGTCAAGAGCATCAATGATGTGGATGAGTTTGTTGCAACTGATGTAAGCGGAAGTGATATTTTCAGAAATCAAAGCATTGTCTTTCTGTCAATCATTTTAACGATGTACAAAACATGATGTATATTTGATGGTTTTCGACTTGCAGACAGCCATTGATATCTTGGGCTTCACTGCTGAGGAGAAATTAGGCATCTACAAGCTGACAGGAGCTGTGGTGCATCATGGGAACATGAAGTTCAAGCAGAAGCAGAGAGAGGAGCAGGCCGAGCCTGATGGATCTGAGGGTGAGACTTCCGTTCACACATGGTTGCAATATCGCAGCAATATGGTTACATGAAGTAAATTATTTATATATTTTTTTTTCCAGTGGCTGATAAAATTGCTTACCTCTTGGGACTAAACTCGGCTGATATGCTTAAAGCTTTGTGTTATCCCAGAGTGAAGGTTGGGAATGAGTTTGTGACCAAAGGTCAAACCGTTCCTCAGGTATATACATCAATTATTTTGTACTGTATTTATATCACTTGGCTGTTGCTGATGACAATTTTTTTATGAATCAGGTGTATAATGCAGCCATGGCTCTGTGCAAGTCAGTGTATGAGAAAATGTTCTTGTGGATGGTTGTCCGAATCAATGAGATGTTGGACACCAAACAACCAAGACAATTCTTCATTGGAGTGCTGGACATTGCTGGGTTTGAAATCTTTGATGTAAGTTAACAAGATTATATATACTGTGTATATAAATTATATAATTTTTTATACATTTTAAGATTAAAGATGAAAAATGTCATGTTTGCTACAGTACAACAGCCTGGAGCAGCTGTGCATTAATTTCACCAATGAGAAACTGCAACAGTTTTTCAACCATCACATGTTTGTGCTGGAACAAGAGGAGTACAAGAAAGAAGGCATTGAGTGGGAATTCATTGACTTTGGTATGGACTTGGCTGCCTGCATTGAGCTTATTGAGAAGGTAATAAACATCAGCATCGTCGTTTTTCATAGCAAATCTCAATTCTTGAGTTTTATCTCAGGGTAATATGCTTTTTCCTGCAGCCGATGGGCATTTTCTCCATCCTTGAAGAAGAGTGTATGTTCCCCAAGGCAACAGACATGACTTTCAAGAACAAACTGCACGACCAGCATCTTGGTAAAAGCGCATGCTTCCAGAAACCCAAACCTGCCAAAGGCAAGGCTGAGGCTCACTTCTCCTTGGTGCACTATGCTGGAACTGTGGACTACAACATCACAGGCTGGCTGGATAAGAACAAGGACCCACTGAACGACTCTGTGGTTCAGCTATACCAGAAGTCCTCAGTCAAACTGTTGGGTCTCCTGTATGCTAGTCATGCCGCCACTGATGGTTTGCACATCTTTATTATTTCCAATTTCTGTAGGTGTTGTTGTTTACCAGAGATTGCTTATATTATTTTGTTTAACCGACAGCCGATGCTGGTGGCAAAAAGGGTGGAAAAAAGAAGGGCGGCTCCTTCCAGACTGTGTCTGCTCTGTTCCGGGTAATACTATTGTTTCATGTGACTCTTTAAAACATATATGATTTAAAACAAGAGTGTAATAGATTATATCTTCTCTGTTTGTCAAACTTGTAGGAGAACTTGGGCAAACTGATGACCAATCTAAGAAGCACTCATCCTCATTTTGTGCGTTGCTTGATTCCAAATGAGTCAAAGACTCCAGGTCAAAACTTTTTACATTTCTCATTATTATAAATATCAATAACTGTACTACTATATCATTTGTTTCAAATAAGCATGAGTAGTTTGTCTGGGCACACTGTAATAATTTTGTTTTCATTCAACTTTAGGTCTCATGGAGAACTTTTTGGTCATCCACCAGTTGCGTTGTAATGGTGTACTTGAGGGTATCAGGATCTGTAGGAAAGGTTTCCCAAGCAGAATCCAGTATGGTGACTTTAAGCAGAGGTGATTTGTGTACATTGTGTATTATTTCCATGTGTATTAAATTAATATTTCAATCAACAGCCCAATCATTTTAAACACTTTCAAAGTTCAAGAACTTTCAGTTGTTTTGGTTTAATTTGATTACAATAAGAAAAGGTCTTCTGTTTCAGGTACAAAGTACTGAATGCTAGCATCATCCCTGAAGGTCAGTTCATTGATAATAAAAAGGCTTCTGAGAAGCTTCTTGGCTCCATTGATGTCGATCATACCCAGTACAAGTTTGGACACACCAAGGTCAGAAAGGTTACAAGATCCTATTTATTCCTTTTGCCTTTGAGTGACGTCATTAATAATGACATGGTCTAAACCACATTTTAGGTGTTTTTCAAAGCTGGTCTTCTGGGTCTTCTTGAAGAGTTGAGGGATGAGAAACTTGTTATCCTTGTGACCATGACTCAAGCTATGTGCAGGGGATACCTTATGAGGAGAGAATTTGTCAAAATGATGGAGAGGAGGTATGTTTTGTTTTACGACACAAAATACAGTATGGGAACACAGCCTAAACAGCATTTGACTATTTCTGTTGATGTGAAACAGAGAATCTATCTACGCCATCCAATACAACATCCGCTCATTCATGAATGTGAAACACTGGCCATGGATGAAGCTGTACTTTAAGATCAAACCTCTGCTGAAGAGCGCAGAGACCGAGAAGGAAATGGCGGCCATGAAAGAGAACTTTGAAAAAATGAAGGAGGATCTGGCAAAGGCACTTGCCAAGAAGAAGGAGCTGGAGGAGAAGATGGTTTCCCTGCTACAGGAGAAAAATGACCTTCAGCTACAAGTGTCATCTGTGAGTTCTCAATGAATGCAAATAATAGTTTTCAATCAGGAAAAAATGACAAACTAAAAACTTCATTTCTGGTACCAAACACTAAATGAATGCTTTTCTATTCAACAGGAAAGTGAAAATCTTTCTGATGCTGAGGAGAGATGTGAAGGCCTGATCAAAAGCAAGATCCAGCTTGAGGCGAAACTCAAAGAGACAACAGAAAGATTAGAGGATGAGGAGGAAGTCAACGCTGAGTTGACAGCAAAGAAAAGAAAACTAGAGGACGAATGCTCTGAGCTCAAGAAGGACATTGATGATTTAGAGCTGACCTTGGCCAAAGTGGAGAAGGAGAAACATGCCACTGAGAACAAGGTTGATATATGGAGAAAAAGGACTTAGTAATACCAATCTCAAAGGTTGCAGTCATTTAAACATGTTTTGTTTTCTAGGTTAAAAACCTTACTGAGGAAATGGCATCTCAAGATGAGCTTATTGTCAAGCTGACAAAGGAGAAGAAAGCCCTCCAAGAGGCACATCAGCAGACTCTTGATGATCTCCAGGCAGAGGAAGACAAAGTCAATTCTCTGACAAAAGCCAAAGCAAAGCTTGAGCAGCAAGTCGATGACGTGAGTTTAGTAATTGTTTAAAAAGTCGTTAATATTACAACAAGAACCATAAATTCATTAAAATATTTTTTATGTGAAACAGCTGGAAGGCTCTCTGGAACAAGAGAAGAAACTCCGTATGGACCTTGAGCGATCTAAAAGAAAGCTTGAGGGCGATCTAAAACTTTCCCAGGAAAGCCTTATGGACCTGGAGAATGACAAACAACAGCTTGAAGAAAAGCTGAAAAAGTAAGGGACTAAAAAATGGTTAACGTATCATTAAACTTAATTATCATACAACTTGTTTGGGTTTTTCTTAAACAGGAAGGACTTTGAAACAAGTCAACTTCTGAGCAAGATTGAAGATGAGCAATCTCTTGGTGTTCAACTCCAGAAGAAGATCAAGGAACTTCAGGTCCCTCAAAGTGTCCATAAGGTTTCACGGTAGCTCTTTGCAATTGCAATCATAACACACAATGGTTTCTTATGCGATCGCAGGCTCGTATTGAGGAGCTGGAGGAAGAAATCGAGGCGGAACGTGCCGCTCGAGCTAAGGTCGAGAAGCAGAGAGCCGATCTCTCCAGGGAACTTGAGGAGATCAGCGAGAGGCTGGAAGAAGCAGGTGGCGCCACCTCCGCGCAGATTGAGATGAACAAAAAGCGCGAGGCCGAGTTCCAGAAGCTGCGGCGTGATCTTGAGGAGTCCACCTTGCAGCATGAAGCAACGGCTGCGGCACTTCGCAAGAAGCAGGCCGACAGCGTGGCGGAGCTTGGCGAGCAGATCGACAACCTCCAGCGTGTGAAGCAAAAGCTAGAGAAGGAGAAAAGTGAGTTTAAGATGGAGATCGATGACTTGTCCAGCAGTATGGAGGCTGTCGCCAAATCAAAGGCAAATCTTGAAAAGATGTGTCGTACGCTGGAGGATCAGCTGAGCGAGCTGAAGTCGAAGAATGATGAGCATGTTCGCCAGGTGAATGATCTGGGTGTTCAGAAGGCAAGACTTCAAACTGAAAATGGTAAGTAGTTGGCATACAAGCTCAGTGACAATGCCTATAAAACACTGTAAGGCCTGTAGTGATTGATGTGAATAATCCTTGATTATTTTAGGTGAAATGGGACGTCAACTAGAGGAAAAAGAGGCTTTGGTTTCTCAGCTCACTCGAAGCAAACAAGCCTTCACTCAGCAGATTGAAGAGCTCAAGAGGCAAATTGAAGAGGAAGTCAAGGTAAATGTAACTTTCTGTTTGAATGAATTTACTGTATGATTTGAACCTAAAGAATAAATCCTATATTTTCATATACAGGCTAAGAATGCCCTGGCCCACGGTCTCCAATCCGCACGTCATGACTGTGATCTGCTCAGAGAGCAGTACGAGGAGGAACAGGAAGCCAAAGCTGAGCTCCAGCGCGGCATGTCTAAGGCCAATAGTGAGGTTGCTCAGTGGAGAACCAAATACGAGACTGATGCCATCCAGCGTACCGAGGAGCTCGAAGAAGCAAAGTAAATAAAATCACCCATTTAATGTAGAGAAAAGAAATAAAGTAGTGCAATGACTAAGCTTTACGTGTTGCTATTAGGAAAAAGCTTGCTCAGCGTTTGCAGGATGCTGAGGAGTCCATTGAGGCTGTGAATGCCAAATGTGCCTCTTTAGAGAAGACCAAGCAGAGACTGCAAGGTGAAGTTGAGGATCTCATGATTGACGTGGAGAGAGCTAATGCACTCGCCGCCAACCTTGACAAGAAACAAAGAAACTTTGACAAAGTAAACGCAAGTCATTTTGTACCAAATTTTAAGCAGTCAAGTCTTTAACAAGTGTTTAACAAGCTATTGTGATGTTTTGAAGGTCTTGGCAGAATGGAAGCAGAAATACGAGGAAAGCCAGGCAGAGCTGGAGGGAGCTCAGAAGGAGGCTCGTTCTCTCAGTACTGAACTTTTTAAAATGAAAAATTCGTACGAAGAGACTTTGGATCAGCTGGAGACCCTGAAGAGGGAGAACAAAAACCTGCAGCGTATGTACTATATTTGTACTACAAAATGTAATTTTTCTCAAATCAATGTGCTGTTTAAAAAGTCCATGTTTCCTCTCATATATGCAGAGGAGATCTCAGACTTGACTGAGCAGCTTGGTGAGACCGGAAAGACTATTCATGAGCTGGAGAAAGGAAAGAAAACAGCAGAAATTGAGAAATCAGAAATCCAAAGTGCTCTTGAAGAAGCTGAGGTAATTCTCATCTCATAAATCTTCATTTTAAAATGTTGAATATTTCCATTTTACATTTCAAACCACACACTTTTTAAAGGCGACCCTGGAGCATGAAGAATCCAAGATCCTTCGTGTTCAACTTGAGCTGAACCAGGTAAAGGGGGAGATTGATCGTAAATTGGCTGAGAAGGACGAGGAGATCGAACAGATCAAGAGGAACAGCCAGAGAGTCATTGACTCCATGCAGAGCACTCTGGACTCGGAGATCAGGAGCAGAAATGATGCTCTGAGGATCAAGAAGAAGATGGAGGGAGACCTGAATGAGATGGAGATTCAGCTGAGCCATGCAAACCGTCAGGCTGCTGAAGCTCAGAAACAGCTCAGGAACGTTCAGGGCCAACTCAAGGTTTGCTTTATTAAAAAGAAGATTAGCACTAAGTCTTTACCTGATCGATCAAACGGTCTAAATGTCTTTTGATTGCTTTAGGATGCTCAACTACACCTTGATGAGGCTCTAAGAGGACAAGAAGACATGAGAGAACAGGTTGCAATGGTTGAACGCAGGAACAACCTGATGCTGGCTGAAATTGAGGAGCTGAGAGTTGCTCTGGAGCAGTCAGAGAGAGGTCGTAAAAGCGCTGAGCAAGAATTGGTGGATGCCAGCGAGAGAGTGACTCTCTTACACTCCCAAGTACGAGAAATGATTTATCATAAGGAATATTTGAACTACATACATTTATGTAACATAATATTTACCTTTAGTGATTTTATAGACGCTTTTATCCAACAACTTGGAATACATTTTGTCAAATATTATTTTTGAACGTTCTATCAATTTAGAATACTAGTCTTATCAACACCAAAAAGAAGCTGGAGGGAGATCTTGTTCAGATTCAAGGTGAGGTGGAGGACATGGTACAGGAAGCAAGTAATGCAGAAGATAAAGCAAAGAAAGCAATCACTGATGTAAGTAAAGAACTTCAATTACTCAATTTAATGTTTAGTAAACTAAAAAATGACACATTACTCTTAACAAAAACAAAGAAATATAGAAAAGTAAGAAAATATATATTTTAGGCTGCCATGATGGCAGAGGAGCTGAAGAAAGAGCAGGACACGAGTGCTCATCTGGAGAGAATGAAGAAGAACCTGGAGGTCACAGTCAAAGACCTGCAGCATCGTCTGGATGAGGCTGAGAGTCTGGCCTTGAAGGGTGGAAAGAAGCAGCTCCAGAAACTGGAGGCTAGGGTATGAATATCAGTCTTGATTCATCAAGGTTTAACCTAAATAAGGTCAGCTGTAATTAAGATTTATAATGTTGTTCATCTTTTGTGTTTCAGGTTCGTGAGCTGGAGGGTGAAGTTGAAGCAGAACAGAGACGTGGTGCTGAAGCTGTAAAAGGAGTTCGCAAATATGAAAGAAGAGTGAAGGAACTCACATATCAGGTACAGCAATACACCTGCATGGATGTTGGCATAGTAAATTGTAAAACTGATACTCATTTCATTTTGTGTTATAGACTGAAGAAGATAAGAAGAACATTGTCAGACTGCAAGATCTTGTCGACAAACTTCAACTGAAGGTCAAGGCCTACAAGAGGCAAAGTGAAGAGGCTGTGAGTCATTTCAGTTTTATTTCCAGCGCACTACATATTTCTAGTTATTGGTATAATGTGGATGAGAGTACTATGGATACTTTGAGCAGGTGTTGTTTAATTGGCAGGAGGAACAAGCCAACACCCACCTGTCCAGGTACAGGAAGGTACAGCATGAGATGGAGGAGGCTGAGGAGAGGGCTGACATCGCTGAGTCCCAGGTTAACAAGCTGAGAGCTAAAAGCCGTGAATTCGGAAAGGTACATATCCTACCTATACAGCTCAAAAATAAAGTGTACACAATAAAATGACTTGTGCATAAGCAGTGTGTACTATATGAAATGTTATTATAAATGTAATGTTATTACAGTAGACTTTTAGATTTTATGATGCTTCATTTAAGTGTTTTATTTGTTTACAGACTAAAGATGCAGAGGAATAAACACTTCGGGAATAAGAGTAGAAGCAGAAACAAGAACTCATATAATATGAGAGTCTTAGAAATATTCTCAGTTAATTTGTTCACCAGCTAATAAAGAACACGTGATCTGATGTGTATTTGTGTTTTGTGTATTTGTCGTGTGTTTGCATTAATGTATTATCAAAAAACATAAAAGTAGACATCAAAATGTCATGCCTTTTTACCAAAACCAAACATTTGTACAAACCAAATTTTTGCCTACTACCATAAAAGTTGCTGATTTCAGAAGATCCCAGTAAAATGTGTATTTATTATTATACATTTAAACACTCAAAATATTTTTTATTTCAAAGGCAACCTAAAATTTGGAAAGCAGATTTTACAAACATTGCAAATGACTTGCCTCAATCCAGAAACCACACTATTAAAAAAAACCTCTCAAATTTGTTAACAGTTGCACAATATATCTAAAATAACATAACTCATTTACAACCATAAGCAAAACACACTTTATCCTGTGTTATTCATGCATTGCCTTACCTTTCAGTCTTCTCTCCAACATACAGAAACCCTGCTGAAAAAAGCTATAGAAATTCTAATGGTTTCCATTACAAATCCTTTATAAACCATAATCTAGGAACAATTTTGTAATGTCCATTACAAAATGTGTTTATGTATGTTTTGGGCGTTATCCTAGTATGGTGTTCTTGGTTTCATCCCACCAGTCGAGCCCAACACATTATCAGATACTATTACAATGCCCATTAAACCCAATAGAATTGCTGTATTGCTTTCTATCGTTTTTGGGCATGGAAATCTCATGAAGTCGTCCCTTTTAATGTGACGCTACTGCAAGTATCTGACCACTAGGGGGCATCTGTGCGGTCATGTACTCGCTAGGCGCAGTACTGCTGCTGTGAGTGGGACACGAGCCGTGCGTGCGTCGGAGATGCAGTTGTCAGGGGAATGGAGTCCCTAGAAAGTGTAGTCTCCTGCAGTTTCACTTCCAGGTGCGTAACCGAGGAAGCTAGCAAATAGATCCGAATTGAGGACTGCGACATCTTGGCAACAATCTTGGCTTTTGAGGAGCACGAATTTCAAAATGGTGTTTGAAGGATGAAGATACAGCTTCGCAGCTATAGTCACTCGTCTCGATGTAAACAATGCTGACAGCTGGAAGTGCTGAGTAAACCAGAGTGTGTCATGCTGTCACAACATGAGGGGGACTCATGTACAGAAAACAAAACTGGATTAAATCAGCGGATGATATCTGTCTGAGATGGTATAGTTTAATCTGTTAAAAATTAATCTCGCAGTCTTTTAGCGAGTTAGCTACTGATGCCTTGACAGTGGCGTGTTTTAATGCGGGAATTTTACGCGCGATCTCTCGAAACAGCTGGCAAACGTCAATTGGGGCTTCCAACGTTATGTTGTTTAGAAAACAGATTTGTAGCTTTTAAATTGAGGCTTTAAACAGTGTTGTAAAAGTGTTGTCAAGGACAAAATTGTCAAATGATGGAAGAAGAGAAAAATATTGAGGAGGAGGATGCCGCACCACCACCAACAGCCCGGTCTCTGCCCCGCCGCCAGCGAGTCTCTCTGCAGAAGAACAACGTGTGTTCTCGCTCTTACTTCATGGTGGTCATGGTCTTCTTTCACGTCTACATCATCAATGTTATTGCACTTCTGCTGTACGTTCATTATAATAACGGATCCACCCCGAGCACGTCAACCCGGGATTTTAGCAGGATAGAAAGCAGTCGTAAAGTTTCGGGAGCGTCGGATGCGCAGACCCCCGCCGACTCAGGATTCGCTCGAGATATGTATCTTCCGCGCATTGAAGGGATACGGGTACAGACAAAAAATACATGTGTTCTGCACTTGTCTATGTGATGGTGTCTAAAACGGCAACGTGACAGTTAAGGGGGTTTTGTGTTTAGGTGGGCCATGTCCAAAAAGTGTCACTGGTGCCAGGCAAAGTCCACGAGATGAAGACACTCAGTCTGAAGCCCCTACTGTTTGGTAAAACATATTGGTTTACATAAAGTTAAAGATTTGTCTTTGAGCAAGTATTTTTCAAAACATCTCCTTTTGTGTCCCATAACAAAGAAGAGCATGTCCCTTCATCTGTGTTAACGATTGTTTGTGGATTTGTTTGTTTTGCAGAGATCCCTAATTTTCTGTCAGGCGAGGAATGTAGTGTAGTTGTGCGACTGGCTCAGCTCAAGGGTTTAATGGAGAGTCAGGTGATGGTTCCTGAAGGTCAGGAGGAGCTTAACCAGCAGCTTAACCTCAGTCCAGAGGAAATCTTTAATTTCCTTGACCTGAACCAAGATGGCCAGCTGCAACCTCACGAGGTATGTGTCTACCAGCACACCTTTAGTGTCTGGAACTGTTTTAAAGCCCTGTTTTTACACTGTTTATCTGTTTACGTTTGCTAATTTATGTGTATTCTGTTAGTTGATTATGATATTTTCTGTAGATATTGACACACTCTCGAGTGAGAGATGGAATCTGGTTAACTTCTGAGAACCTTAAGGAAATCTATGATGGCCTTCAAGTTGATCGGGATGGAAACGGTAAAGATCTAACTGACGGTTGGTCGAACACATTACATTTAAGTGTCTTGAATATGTGTCTGTTTCTTCGCTTGCAGGTCTATTGAGCCTAGAAGAGTTCAGACGTCTGAGGAGCGACGCCTTCCAGCGTTTTCTTCTGCAGCGTGGAGTTGAAAGGAGCCAGTTGGTGAGGAACAGCAGACACACTTGGCTCTACCAGGGCCAGGGAGCACATCAAGTTCTTCAAGACCTCCGCAAAAGGTGCATACCCCCATCCTCATCTGTGCTGAATTCATACAGCTTTGAAAAGGTACCCCTCGGCTTCATCTGTTGCTTTACTAATTTGTTTTTTATTTTGGACTGTAGAGTCACTAGTCTAACACGACTACCGTCATCCCTGGTGGAGTTAAGCGAGCCCCTACAAGTGGTGCGCTATGAGCAGGGTGGCCATTACCACGCTCATCATGATAGCGGGCCGGTGTATCCCGAGACTGCCTGTACACACACTCGCCTTGCTGCCAACACAACCTCCCCGTTCCAGACTTCCTGCAGGTGAGGGATAGGAATTAAAGGAATAATTCACCCCAAAACAAAAATTCTGTCATCATTTATTCACCCTTTTGTCATCTCAACCCTGTATGACTTTCTTTCTTCTGCAGAACACAAAAGAAGATATTTTGAAGAATGTTGGTGAACGAAAACCGTTGGTCCCTATTGACTCGCATTGGTTTTGTGTCCAAAGAATAGAAGTCAATGGGGACCGGGGACGGTTTTTCGGTTTTTCTTCAAAATATCTACTTTTGTGTTTTGCAAAATAAAGAAAGTCATACAGGTTTGAAATGTCAAGAGGCTGAATAAATTAGAAAATTTTGGTTTTGGGGTAAACTATCCCCTTAATGTATATGTCTACCCTAATGTCAGTGGAAATATGGATTTGGTTTTTTGTCACTAATATTAAAGGTGCCTATAATGTAAAAAAACCCTGTCCAGTATGTAATTATTATTAATTTCATTGTGACTTCAATTGTGATGGTCTGTGGAATGTACTTAGTATTGAACTAAATAGGTACACCCAAGGTTTATAGTGTTCGTGTTGTCTTTGCAGGTACATCACAGTTCTGTTTTACCTTAATAATGTTGAAGAAGGAGGAGAAACAACCTTTCCAGTGGCTGATAACAGAACTTACGAAGAAGCGGTGTGTTTTGTGGAATAAAATCTGTTTTTATGTTTGTTTTACACTAACCACTATCTGACAGTAAGCATCTTTTTTTCGCAGTCACTAATACAGAATGATGTGGACTTGTTGGACACCAGAAAACATTGTGATAAGGGCAACCTGAGAGTGAAGCCTACTAAGGGGACAGCAGTTTTTTGGTACAATTACCTCTCTGATGGCAGAGGCGAGTATAACTTTAACTCTTTTGTAATGTATTTTACAGCACTGCCAACTTGAAAACGTATCTGCTGTTTCAAATTTAGAACATGCTGCTTGTAAGTTGTGAACTTTGTGCTGTGCTGCCCCCTGCAGGTTGGGTGGGTGAACAGGATGAATATTCTCTTCACGGTGGCTGCGTAGTGATGCGAGGGACCAAGTGGGTCGCTAATAATTGGATCAATGTAGATCCAGATTACCAGCGGCAGGCGCGATACCAACAGCTTGTTTCTCAACAACAAGAGGTACAGGAGCAGGAAGAAATTATTTCAGAACTGAATTCAGAACAGCACACAGAGACACACCAAGACCTGTAAATACGTTTGCACACCCACTCACAGGTTTGTTCTTACGAATGCAGTTACAATGCACATACACACATTCACTTCATGATGATGATCTGAAGTACTGTACAGTATAATCTTTTATTTTCACAAACATGCACATTCTATTCCAGCAGAATTGAAAAACATTACACACAAACACTCATATATCCCAAAGCACTTAAACATACTGACCTCAATCACATATAAATAACAAAACACACAACAATATGAACACACACTGTAATAATGTAGCTGTACTGATACTGTACATCTCTCATATTTTAAATTGAATGGCTTTACCCGAACTTGGGTTGAATTCAGGGATAAAGAGACTGAGCTTTATGCAATTGTGAAAGACAATGCTACTGTTCCTATATTTGAAAGTGATATTGTTTCTTTTTCACGGGAATGCAGCCATATTCGATAAATTTGTTTACATAGTTTTTGCACTCTACTGTACCTTCCAAAGGCCATGTACCCGCTGCAGTTAACTGTTTATGAAATCTTGGTCGATGTCTGTTAACTAAAAAAGAGCATTTACTCTGATACGGCGACTGTTGGCGACGTAGATGAGTTTGATGTGCAAATAACTTTGGCACTCCCGTTGCAGTGTGTACGTGGCCAGTTAGTGTAAAAATAGAAAATTATTCTTTACGAATAAATCGGCATTAGAAATGTTCTGGGTTAAATACAATTTAAAGGTGCTGTGTGTGATATTTAGGAGTATCTATTGACAGAAATGCAATATAATATACATAACTATGTGTTTAGAGGTGTATAAAGACCTTACATAATGAAGCGTTATGTTTTTATTATCTTAGAATAGCATTACTCTAAGCACATTTTTCCTATTGTTTGACTGATTGACAATATTTAAATCTCGTATTTACACACATGTACAAAATATACATGTATTTAACCCAGAAGATTCCTTTAATTAGTTAATGTGAAGAGTTTTAGCATTTCTACCAACCTGTTTCTCACACTTCTTCCCTCTCAGATACTTATGAAGAGAAGCATGTTAAACTTGCACAATCTTGTATAGTTTGTTTTTAATAATTTATTTTGGAATGTTAGTGCTGTAATTGGTTTCGCCTGTTCTTAATTGCATCCAAAGAAACCTGACTGAACTTATTTATTTGGTTATTTGTAGTACAGTCACATTGTTGCTGTGACCTTAAAATGCACAAAATCACTTTCTTGAATTAAATTTTAAACCTGACTAGTGTTGCTTATGCATTTTCTTAAAAAAGACACAAATGTTATGCTTTTTACAATTTATGCTTTATTGTCTTAGTACATAAAACATGAGCATTTATTTTGATCATTCACAAAACTATTTTAGATTCCAATTACATTTCAGAGTAGTTGTTTACTTTAAAATGTCCTTTTCTAGTAAACAAATAATACACAAATACATTTTTATGCTCTTCTACTTGGAAAAAAGGGTCTGCTAAATGAATAAATGTAAATGTAATGCACAAACCATTCATTAAATTAACATAACATAACATTCTCATACCATACAAGTAACAGTCATACTTTATTACCACCAACTCAACCATAATGCTGTCAGATAGTTTTAAGTTGAGCTTAACAGCTTGAATAAGAGTCTTCTTTCATAGATGGGTACCACCGCTCATATCCTGTAACGTAAAGTATAAAACCGTGCTATTATGTTATCATGTTCTACAGTCATATTCCAGACTTGTGCATGGTTTGTGACAACATTTATATACACTTGTGTGTGGGGGGGGGGGATTTAGTAAGCATACGCTTACAGAACCTACCAGAGCATTCTCATAGCTGTGAATGGTCATTGCTCCATGATGTTTGAGACAGTACAAAACTGCATCGTGTACAGTAGCAAACACACGTCCTTCAGTGATGACATCAGAATAGAACCCGCCACGCTTAAGCTCTTCCACCACCAGTGCTGGGGTGAAAGGCATAGATTTGAATCACACCGGCTCTAATTTGGAATAAACACTGGCACAACCAATAGACTTGGCTGAGGTATAAAAGTGGCTGATGCACTTACCTTGACAGCCTGCTAAGTAGATATACACATCTATCTCTCCAAAATCGTGGAATATCTATAAATGATGACAGAATTTTAATTTGTGATCAAACTATTCTTTTACACTTCAATTAAAGGGATAGTTCAGCCAAAAAGTACATTTGTTCATCATTTACTGTTACCTGAATGTCAGTCCAAACCTATATGACTTACATAATAAGTACAAAGATATTTTAAAGAAAGTTGACAACCAAACAACAATGGTGATTGTTTCTTTTTGGGTGAACTATCCCTTTATATGCTTTTATTAATGTCTACTGGATTCATATTCCCTAAACTTTGTATTACTTACATTCCTCAGAGTTTTAATGGCCACTGTATCAATAAAGTTAGCAGTCGAGAAATCTAAGATGATAGAGTGTATGTCCCAGGTCCACTTCCCCAGGGATCCCAGTGAAACTCTTTCCAGGTCTCTGCTCAGAGTGTCTTCACTACTGGAGTCCAGTGTGGTGGTGTCGCCATCCTGTAGATCAGACAGTGACCCCAGGGTGGTGGTGTCAGGGTCAGTGCCCTTAAGATACACCCATGTGTGATGGCCATCGGATGTCTGTGCTGCATCGGGCATTACAAACACTGTACTGTTTTCTCGCTCTTTCCAACCGGGCTCTTCTTCATCCATTTGCCTAAACTGTTCTGCCACTTCTTCCACTGAAAATACAACATTTCTGGATCGCTGAGACGCCGCCCTTAGAGCTCTTTTCTGTAAAAGGAGTACATAAAAAATGTTGGTACATGCTTAGCACATCAGCTCATGCCAAACTGTGGAAGCAATTTATAATCCTCATCCAGTAACCATGGAAACGTTTGAGATCTACCTGTCTTTTGGCCTCTCTTTGTGCTCTTCTCTCTGCTCTCCTCTCTCGACGTCTCTGCTTAGCTTCTTGTCTGCGTTTATAGGTAAGCATTTTTCCAATGTCCAGACCGCTCTGTGTACACAGAAGCAGTTTTCTTATTAGTAAACATGATGAATAGAAAATGTACTTTCTTATTATGATCTTCACTTTCCAAACTAATTATTTCACCTTTTCTTTAAGGGCCTCAAGATAAAGTTCAGCATTAGCAAAGTACATGGTGGCAGAGGAGCGAAAGATGGTAATACCAGGTACCTCCCTTACCTGCAAGACATAAAGCATATTTGTTATTTGTCTGCATAGATTAAAATGATATTACATTCATTTTCCTGATATTGCTCGAAATAAAAAAAACTAATTATTTATGAAAATTGAGGTTATGAACTAATGTTCCTCACCTCCTTGTGTGTTTCTATGTCTAGATAAAGCTCAGTGCCAGGAAGATGTCCCAGCAGTGAGTAAGTAGGCCTAAGAGACAGAAAGACTATGGTAAAAGATAAGGTCAAACACGGTGCCAGAAGCAGAACGGAGCAGTTGACAGAAGTGAGAGAGAGAGCTCACAGAGCAAGATTTCTAACCTTTGAGTTCTGAAGATAACGGTGAGCAGTGCGAACGCCATGGAGGCACCCAGACCCATATCCAAGTTAAAGAGCACAGTAGACACAAAGGTAACCAACCATATCAACTACATACAACAAAAACACAAAAGAGGATCTGATGAATAGCTACAGTATGTATGTTTGCTAAGTAATAGTTTAGTTTAGCATATTATCGTAAGCAAATACAAAGTTTGAATACTCTCTAATCTTAAATATGATCAATAGTCATGCTTGCTGTTGCGTGCACTTTTAGGTATTGGTAGATGAGAAATGCAGCATTTTTGTAGGGATTCCTAACCTACCAGATCTATCTTGCTACTGCGCCACAGAGTAACTATATCATAGTACTGCTTGAACATCCCCTTTAGATTCACAAAGACGATGGCAGAAAGAACGGCCTAGACACAAACAATAGAACATATAAAGTAGTTTCTCATTGTTATGAAGCAAAATAACACAAATGAGTTTAAATCAAATAAAACATACCTTGGGCAGTTCTTGAAAAAGTGAGCCTAACTTCAGTATAGTCACCAGCACTATCACACCAGACACAACTCCTGCGATCTAAACCAACACAATACGATGAAACGATACCTTCCACAGTAGATGTGCATGCATGGTGAGTTTGTTATCTCACCTGTGTCTTGCCACCTGTGCTTTCCTGTATGAGACTGCGGGACATGGAGGAGCAAACTGAAAAACACTGGAAAAAACCTCCAGCCGTATTACTGAGACCCAAAGCCACCAGTTCCTACAACACAGAGAGAGGGATAGAGACAGTCCACTTATACATTGTTATTATGTGTTTGTCTATATCCTTAGGTGATTTACTTACCTGGTTGCTATCCACTTTGTAACCATGTTTAAGAGCGAAAGTTTTGCCCAACGAAATTGAAATTGCATAGCCCACAATGGCCAGGGCAAAAGCATCCACCACAACCTCAGAAAAGACACTGATATTTGGGACTGTAGGGGGCTGAAGTCTATGTAAAAACACCAGAAAAACTAAGTTTAATGGCCAAAGACATGCAAACATATTTTATATTTCTGAAATGTGTTATGATATATATTTTATTGAATGCTAATATATACACTGTAAGAAAATCAGCTGGAGCGACAGAATTATACTGACAAATATTTTTTCCTGTCAAATTACAGGATATAAAGCTATATAATAAATAGTTTTCCCCATTGTTCTTGTAAATTTGCGACCTTTTTCTGTAATTTTACAGTATTTCATATAAACTGTAAAAAAAAACATTGAATTTTTCTAGCTGATGAGGCGTAGCTGGGGCGGCAGAAATAAACTCTAAAATAACAGCTTTTCCTGTAAAATTACATGTTTTCAGCTACAAGCAAAATATCATAGATGCTGAAACTCACCCGCTTGGGATCTCCCCAACGACTGATGTCTTATAGCTGGCACCAAGCCGAGCATAGAATGATATGACAGTCGCCACTACAATCTAACAGAAAACACACAAACAAACTTTAATTAATGTCATGAGCTCAGGTTTAAATTATGTTAATAATTCCCACATATATAGTGAATAAGAAGCCAGACGGGTAGTTTAGTTATTGCTAAACATTGTTATACAAAACACCATGATGCAGACATCAAAAATGCTGACTATACAGATTAATAAAACACTCCGTTCAAGTCAACCGCTTATGCTTCTACATGTAACAAATCTTATGAAATAACATTTGAATGGACGATACAAAGGAAATGACAACAAACCAGACATTACGTACAGTACAGAGTTCCACTGGAATAGGCACCAGAAGTTTGTGTCTGAGTGCATTGTTGAGCTCTTTCGCCATGATAAGAACCACAATAGACACAACACTGACCAGTACAGTTGGAAGATGAATCTCTGGCAACAGTGTACACAGATCTGCTAAAGTCTGTATGGAGAAATGACAGAGTAATACTTAATAATGTGTAAGCTTGCATGCATCAAGCCATTCATATTCAGTGAATGCATTTACATAGACTACAGACAGAGGTCCATTGAAGCGTTTGGGTGAGACTCCGAGGATGTACTTTAACTGGGCTACAACAGCATGAACAGACGCAGCCGTGGTATAACCTCTGACCAGCGGCTCTGAGAGATACGTGCCCACAAAACCAAACTGCACCAAGCCTAATACAACCTAGGAGTAAGAATACAAAACTGTATCAATTGCATGCATGCATGCATTATTTAATTTGAATATCAACTTTATTAAAATTATGCATGCATTGCAAATATAGCCTGTGTTTGTGTTAATGACCTGAATAAGACCTCCCAGTACAGTAGTGGCTGCTGCAACCTGGACTCTATAGAGGTCTCTGGATACGATATCCACCTCTTCGGTCACATTTGTGCCATTGAAAACAAGGAAATCTGCATCAGGGGCCAGTCTCTCTGTCACACTACCAATCATAATACTGAGGATGGTAAACGTGCCTGTATACGACACAAACACATTCCAAGTTCATTTCGAGAATCCATTTTAAATATTAAAAGATGATAGCAAAAAACAGAACAGTACAGACAAACTTTCATTCTCATACAAAAGTTTATAATTTAATATAATAATTATTTTCAAATAATAATCTCCACCAATATTCCAGTAATCAAGGTAGAAATGTTTTATTCTCACCTATAGAAATGTGTCTAGAGGTTCCAAAAATAAAATATATTAATGGTGGGTAGAGGGATGTGTATAGTCCAAACACTGGAGGCAAAGAGGCCAGTAATGCATAGGCCATTCCTAAAACACACAAAGATAAAAACAATTAAACAAAATTGCTATCTTGACAATACGAGAGTCCAGTTTTGTGCTCTTACCTTGTGGAAGGTGCATGATGCCCACACTGATGCCAGAGATGAGGTCTGGCATGCCATAATCCCAAATGGAATAGCGTGGCAACCATGACAGAATGGGCAAAAAACCAATTATGCTATGCTTGAGTTTGGGTACAGAACAGCTGAATAGAGATAAGAGAAATGGAGACTTCATAAGTAAGTCTATAAACAATGCTGCCTTATTTCAATCCCACAGACTACTTTACCTCAGTGAGTTTTTAAGCCGACGGTAGATGGGAATGTTGGTTTGGGAGTAGTCCAGTCTCTGGGATAACTCCTTCAGAATCTGTTCATCCATAACATCTCTCTGTATACGATACCCTATGCGTCCAGAGTCCATTTCTCTTTTTAATGTATATACTGTATGCTAAAATTTATTTAAATGGTCTATTAAGTTATGGTGTCAAGACCTGAAATTGTATACTATTTTATACAAAAAAGAAATAACACTGTGCTTTCAGTGTCAATAAAAGTAGGCCTACAATAAAGCGCTTTGCATCTCAGTAGTTGCAGATAAACCTTTATTCTAAACCTGTGTGGGATATTTAAAAGGGGGCACTAAAAAGAGGCTGTGCTCTCTACCAATTATTAACTTAAGAACGAGTAATAATGAAACATTTTTATTTGAATAAATATGCGCAATAAATAAAGGCAGTGTATGCAGCGTGCATCCATGTGTATTTACATAATAAATACAAATACAAATTCTTAAACTGAAAAACTAAACAAATATCTGTTATTGTCTTATGCTGACTCTGTCTTTCCTCCAGTTAGTATTAGTAGTAGTATCCGCTATTTTTTGCACTCCAGGGTCAATCTTAATGGAAACTTCCATTTGAAAATTCCATTGTGATGTGCAGTATGAGTTGATGACAAAAGGAAGAGACGTTTTGACGTCATTCATCCCTCAATCATCAACACAAGTCCTTAAAGCGCTTAAGAAACTGGAAGGTGGTACAATAGGTTGAAGGTTCTTTGTGGTTAATATATTAAATAATTAAGTCGACTAAAGTTTAGGCCTCTAACATTAATACCTATTTATGCTATTTTTACTCACAAAAAGACTTGAGTTTACAGAAAAATTGGAATTTAAACCAGCTATATTTTATACGTTTTATTTATTTATTGAAAGCAACACCTGTCCCAAAAGAAACTTAAAGTGACACTCCACCTTTGTGTTTAGCAGAACAAAAAAATGTATGGTTTGAAAAATCTGATGATGACAGAATATTCATTTTTGGGTGAACTGTCCCTTTAAGATGCATTACGCTGCACCAAGGACCAAATGCTTACACATAGATTGTGCTGTCACTTTAAAAGAATGATGGGGTTAAATTTGACCTCAGCGCTTCAGTGTACATATGGCCTTTCCTCAAATTATCACAGAAATACCCAAATATTGTAGAAAAGTTAGCGTTTTAAATGTCAAAAACAGCCTTCTGTGCAGGCTTAAATAGGTACAAGAAGAATATTAGTTTCATAGTTCATGTCTCCCCCTTCGGCAGTTTGACAAGTCATGGTCTATAATTAGCCCTGTTGCTTAGCGGGGATGGTCATGGAAGGTTGAGTACACAGCTCTCTCCCTGTGTTTACTGTCAGAAGCAGAGCAGTGTGTTTGCGTCGAGTGTGGGTAATGGACGAATGGTTGCCCGAGGCCAGAAACCATAGGAAGCGAGCGATCTGGTACGATTCACTGATGCATGTGCTAATATAACGCAATAGACCTGCATGTTTGCCTCACTGTTGCCAATACTGCAACTGATACAACATTGAAAAGTCAAAGCATTGACTCATTTAAGCATTGACTTTAGAGCATGATAAAACTATTGGTACTAAATAATGTTGTGGATTTGACATTTTCAGTCAAAACTTGAAATATAAATTCTCAGACAATGCATTTATTACCAATATACAATATTGAATCATCTGTTTATATTTGACTAAACCCTTGATGGAGTCCAGACATCAGAAAAATATCATTCTATGCATGCATTTCCTGTTTTAAAAGAGGGAAAAATGCATGCGTTATGGATGAACGGTTTTACATACTGTACTTTGTAGAAACATACTGTACTCTTTACAGAACATAAAATAGTTACTAATATTTTAATTTTCATGTGCTTATATAGGACCGTTATGGATGTGACATTCACATGGGTACTGTATTTAAACAATTTGCATGAAATTGCCCACATTTAACAAGAATAGTTTTTTAAGAGGTTGATGATGTTTCTTTATTGGGTCACAACAGCATGCACTAACATCATTTGTTAAAAAGTAGTGCCATTAAACTATTATTCATTTTTTTAATCTCCTCAGATCCTCCAGAATGTGTTTTACTTAAATTTCAAGCTTTAAAGAAAATAAAAAACTTTAAAATGGATCTGAAAGCCAAGCATGGTTTGACGCTGTTGGAACAGCTAAACCGCATGCGGGAGGCCGAGCAGTTAACCGACGTGGTTCTGATAGCTGAGGGTGTCAGCTTCCCGTGTCACCGCGCGGTGCTGTCCGCATTCAGCCCCTACTTTCGCGTAATGTTCACCTGCGGCCTGCGCGAGTGCACCAACCGTCAGGTGGTACTAAGAGACATGCCGGCACAAAGCTTGGCCCTTCTTTTGGAATACATGTACAGCTCCAACCTTCCACTCACTGCATCCAATGTGCAGGGGATCTCCGTTGCTGCGTTTCTCTTGCAGATGGATGACGTGTTCAGCCGTTGTGAGATTTACATGATTGATAACATGGATACGTCAAACTGCCTGGGCATCTATTACTATGCCCGGGACCTGGGGGCGGAGGAGTTATCGGACCAGGCTCAACGATACCTACGGCAACACTTTACAGAAGTGTGTCTCAGTGAGGAGGTGCTGGAGCTGGAGGCGCACCAGCTAGGGGCGCTGCTCGGCTCGGACGACCTCAACATTTCGAGGGAAGAGAGCATTTTGGATGTGGTGATGCATTGGGTGAAGCACTGCCCGGGTGATGTGGGGTCAGAGGTGGAGAACCGTGTCAGGCACCTTCCAGAACTCTTAAAGAAAGTACGTCTTGCATTGATTGGTGTGGATTACTTAAAGGGGACATTGAAACGAAACACAGCACTCCTAGCTGATGCTGAATGTCTCGAGATGATGGAACAGGCGATGGAAACAGCAAGCATGGATTCAGATGGTCCACCTCGCAGACTGAAACTGCGGTACGGCATGGAAACCACAGATCTTCTGCTCTGCATCGGTAATGATGGAGGAGGGATACGCTCGCGGTACGGAAGCTACTGCGAGCGCAGTTTCTGTTACGCTCCCAACACCAGTCGAACACTTTTCATTACCTCGCCACGATATGGTGATGCGCTTGGGTACGTGTGTGCCGGGGTGGTGACCGAGAGGAATCAAATTATTGTGGCAGGAGAGCTAGGAGCTCGAAGGATGGCGAGACAGAAAGAAAGAAACGTCGAGATTTTCATGTGAGGCTTCTGCAGGAGAAAATGACAGTAATACAGTAATACTCGGTTTTCAATCTGTACATTAGAGTTCCTAAACTTTTATTGTGAATACTTTTAAATAATGTTTTCAAAGTGTAAAAAGATCAAGTGCGAATTTACTGCGCTTCTTTCAGGTACAACAAGGAAGCCCAGGGCAGCTGGAAACATTTAAGTTCAGCAGAATATCGTGACTCTTATGCCCTAAGTTCCCTGGGAGACAACTTGTACCTAATTGGTGGTCAGATGAAGCTGAAGAATCAGTACCTCATCACCAATAGTGTCGAGCGCTGGTCTCTGCATGGTGGGCCTTGGCGTAGTGCTGCCCCTCTGCCCATGCCACTTGCCTATCACAGTGTAGTTCGGATGAAAGGCCGCTTGTATGTGCTCGGGGGACGAACCCCACAGGTAAACTCCAAGAAATTGGTTATCTTCATACTGTAGTATATGCAAGTGTATTTCTTCTAAAGTCTGAAAGACTTCTAAATATACAAACATAAATTGTACAAATACACTAAAAGAAACCTGCACTATTAAACCTGTGTCTTCATGTGCTGTAAAGATGTATAACAAACAGATAAAAAAAGATCACAGCGACTAACTCAGTTTATTGCCTTCTCCCTTCTCTGTTTCCCTGTACTGCACCTGTTCTGCCATGTCTCATGGACGACAGTCATACCGCACTGATGACGAGCCTGACCGTATGAGTAACCGACTGCTTGAATATGACCCAGAAACCAACAAGTGGAGTGAACTCGGCCCAATGAAATATTCAAAATATCGTTGCAGTGCAGTCGCACTCAATGGGGAAATCTATGTACTGGGTAAGAGGTTGTTTGAAATTTGCCCATTTACACCAATTGGTTAATCCTAAAACCTAAATGCATAAATTGTGCAATTAACTAACAACTGTATACTGTACTAAAAAAAATGATAAATGAAAAACGTAAATGTAAAATGAGTCTTAAATTCTACTCCTACAGGTGGTATTGGGTGTGAAGGTGTGGATCGTGGCCAGTCACGTCACTGTTTAAACATAGTGGAAATCTACAACCCTGATGGAGATTTTTGGAGAGATGGTCCTCCTTTACCATACTCTCTCCTATCACTACGCAGCAATGCTTCAAATGCTGGTGTAGTGGATGGAAAACTTTACATCTGCGGATACTATAAAGGAGCAGGTAAATATTTAAACACTGTAATATCAGTCCATCAAATTTATCCCTGAAATCTCTTTCTCTTTCTTTGGTCACTGTAAACAAAAGTGATAAAACACTGGTCAGTTTATCTTTTTAAAATACAGAGAAATTTGAAATGGATTACTTGTAAATATTTTACTCTTTTCCCAGATCGTCATGATAACATCACTAAAGACATCCTGCAGCTGGACCCTTGGGAGAATGTATGGACTGTAGTGGCAAAGCAGGCACTGATGCACGACAGTTACGATGTGTGTTTGGTGGCAAATCTGAACCCTCGTGGACTCATGCCCCCTCCTGCTGACTTGGTAGATGAATGAGATTGATGTGATTTTTCATAAAAAATGATTCAAGCTTTATATGCCATCTACTGTATAGAAGGTAAAAAAAGTGACTGTGGATATAAAAATATAGGATTTTTAAAGATAGTTTATAATTCCACAAATATATCAGATAATGCTGATTTAGATATTTTTATTGTTTTGAATTCAATTAATTTTGCCTCTAGCTGAAGACAATGTGTCAAATAATGCAAGATACTCATGAACCTTTAAAAGTTTAAGTTTAGCTAAAGAGTAAAACTAGATTGCATGGAGGTAAACAATATATGTAACTTTGAGCAGTCTATGCCATTTATTAAACAAAGATGTTACTTAACAATCACGTTCCAATTTTAGTATATTTAAAATATGACTTTTTTGTTTCACTGGGTTTGTCTAAAATATTTTCCAAACCATAACACAAACGTACATTCTCCACCATACAAGAAAACTATACAAACACTTACTAAGCTCATACATGCCTAGAAATTGAACATAACGTCTTAAATGTGTGTGTATTGAACATATGTATTTTGCAACTTATTCTGAGTCATTATTGAAGTCAAAGAGCTGCCACAGACCATCTTCTCCTTCTATGACACTGGCCAGTTCAGGCACCACTTTGTCCCACTTAGTCATCTTGTATTCCACAATCATTTGAGAGCTGTTTGTGTCCTGGGACCACATACTGAAGGGGTTTAGTGGTTGGTCAGCGCCACACATACTGACTGGGGCTACAGTGGCTTGTGGTTGAGGTTTCAAATGATTCTCTGCAACAGACTTGCTGGGCAGTTTCCAGCTGTCACAAACAGAAGACGGAGGTGCTGTGTCTATTTGTTCATCTTTAAGATCTTTGTTCTGCTGGCTGTCGAGCTTCAAAGCTCCTTTTTGTCTCGCCGACTGTCTTTGTGGAAGAACCAATGCTCTCTTTTTCCCCCTGTAATTCAGGGCCTTTTGGCGTTTTCTGAGGACCTTTGGTGGCGGCAAAGCTTCGGCGGACGTCCTCTGTATGTTTTCAATTGCATGCAAAGGTTTTTCCGGTTCTATATGCACAAAAGGTCTATCTAAATACTCTTTTCTAGGATTGTCTAAGGATGCAAGCGACTGAGCATTAACAAGTGGGCTTGTTCTGAAAAACTTTGAACTGACTTCTGTTTGTTTGACTTGCTGCTGCCCTTGCACAGGCAGGACGTGTGTATATTTGTTTTGTGCTTTAGGTGTTTCAAGTGGACGCAGCATCAGGGCTTCGTGTTTTTCAGCTGAAATGACACAGAACCTCTCTAATAGTCCAGGGGATGTCTGGACTTCACTGTCAATCATTCTTGCTGGGCTAGGTGCTGCTGTCGGATTGTGAATAGCAATCAAGGTGCCAAGCTGTGACAGAATCTCTCCCAGCATGCCTTGCTCCTTGCTCTGCACTACTTTCAGATGCTCCAGATCCCCTTGCAGGTTAAGGATGTTTGAGTTTAAGTCTTTTGTAGCCAGACTAATCTAACAGAAAATAAATATGTCATAAATTATGTTATCACTTAAAAATCTGATTTTGACTAGACAATACATGCAGATGCCTTACCTTGGCTTCCCTACCCTCCATCACAATTTGTGTTTGGCTCTGCATAGTTTCAAACTGACATGTTATACCCTCTCTTACAGTGTTTAAAAAATCCTCAACTGCAATAAACAGTATACATGGTATCAATGGTAGTAGCACTGTCCGGAGTCATAAATATTTTACCATCTGGATACTATAAAAATGAAATAAAAACGTACTTGTTTTTGAAAAGTTATCCATTTTCTCTAATAATACTTTTCTGGTTGTGTCATTATTTCCCTCAATGCGATTTAACAATGTCTCTCTGATCTACAGTAAAAGAGTTTAAGGGGTCAAACTGAGTTTCTTTGTAGTACTGTGGTATTATTGAAACGTATAAAACTGTGATTATTTGCAAGCTAACAATTTGTTCTACTTACACTTTCCAGAGAATCTTGCAACTGTAGAATTCCACGAGTGAGATTTTCTCTGAAAGGGGAAAATTATATAGAATGATATCAGGATGGAACAAAACGTACGTCAAATATTTTAGAAGGAACTTAAAGGGGTATTTCGGAGGGGATATTCCGGCGTGTTGTTCCGGTAAATGACTGTAATCAGACAAACAACTCAAAAAATGCGTTCGTCACCGGAACTTATGACACGCCTGCGCCATTTGCCTTGATAACATGCGCAGCTGAGGGATAACGGAAGTTAGACAATACCATTAATAACGTTGTCAATATGGATATTTCTCTTAATCAATTGCATTGATTTGCTTCAGAAGACCTTTGTTAAGACCACAGAGCCGTGTCGAGCAGTTCTTTGATCAATGGATGCGCTTTTCGGAGCTTCACATTTTTTTTACCATTCACTCCCATTCTACCGCTTGGAAGAAAAAGGATAAATGGTATTATAACTCTGACTGTATTCGTCTGAAAGTCATATACACCTAGGATGCCTTGAGGGTGAGTAAAACATGGTGTTTGTTTGCCTCTGAAATATTCCTTTAATAACAGATATGTATATGCTTACGGCTGTTTTTATTGAGGACCTGAGGGAGAATGGACAGATTACCTTTCATATTTTTCTTTGGCGTTTTTCTTCTCCTCTTCAAATCTGTCCAATGTGCCTGCAGGTTTACCACCAATGAAGTTTGGAAATTTACCATCAAACAGAAAAGGCTTAGAACTGTAACTGGCAGACACCGCTGTTTTCTTCATCTGCAAGTGAAAACAATCTGAATTTAATTGCAGGAATTTGTGGATCAGGGAACAAAGAGCACTCAACAACATATTTTAAAACAGATAAGTAACAGACAAAAACATCATGAATAGTTATTTACCTCCTGTGAGTTTTTCTGAGAGCCTCCGTTCTGGCTGATCATATCTTGAGAAAAGCTATGTGAACTTTCAGGCCAGAACTGAGAGCTCAACAGAATCTGTGAGTCAGTCAGTCTGGAGAAGTCATTGTTTCCAGGCCCCTTACCAGCTTTAATCCCCCTATAACAGAGTTTTGAATATATTCTTTATTTGTGCACAGTCACCACAAAAAAAAACTTTTATAGTAAGGTTCATGGTCAATAATAACAGTGTACAAAGTGCCTTAGTGAAGAATTCAGGTAACATTAAAGAACATACCCAGAAGATGCAGGGATTCTCAAAAGCTCATTTATATTACAGACATTGGGCTTCATTTCCAGAAATTTGCACTATTAAAACACACAAGAACACTTTATACTCAACAAGAAAAGATTACCCAAAACAAACACTGCATATTATTTTATAGTATTTAAGTGTCTAGAAATTCTGCAATTTATCTGCGCGATAGTTACGTCAGTCATCCATAACTGGACGCGCGAGGCTACCGAGCTCAGTCAAAACTATTTCTACAAACTAGCAAGAAAATATTAATGTTTCACCAGGTTACAGTTGTTGAGCTCACAAACTAAAAGCTTAACTTACCTGAAACGATTTATGGACACGTTTTATATTGGCGACAGAAATTAATTCAGCTAAGTTAGCCGTCGTTGATGACGGTATAAAACAAGCAATCTCTGCGCGTTACATTATAAACGGACAGCACAGCAGCATTTTTCCCGGGCTACAAAATTCAAACAGATTCCGCAGTTTCTGTGTATATTTCCACCTAATTTTGTACCATCATCCACAGCAAGCCAGCAGCAGAAACTATATTATACATTCTGTGATACTGATAAACTACATCGCTAGGTGTCACTGTTTGAATACTTAAAATAAATGTAATTTTTTATGTATGTTTGTTTTGGTTTATTTGCATTAATGCTGTTTCTTCAGAGTAAAGTAGGTAATATTGTTGAGAGAATGTTTTAATAGAATAGAATAGGTGTTCAGAACCGTTGAGGGGAACCGGTGTGTTATTTGACCTTTTGCTTGATATGATTTTACATTGATTGTGTTATTTATTTTCTAGGAAATCTGTCAGATTGTCAGCTGTTGATCTACTGTAAACACTACTCTTTGCTGTAAAAGGAGTCGTCTAGTAGCTGCTGGTTTAAAAAAGGGTATCCTAGCAACCAAAGATACGATCGTCTTCATAATAAAGGTCATAGTGATTTAAAACGGGCAAGTAAATCGGTTTCTAACATAACACATATCTACAACACGTCACACAACTCCATATAAATATCATTATTAAATACACAATAATATGTTTTTTAATGGCAAATCTCAATGTGGCATTAAACCGTCACTGGTCACACAACTGCCTTCCAAAGTGTTTCGTACATATGGACATTTTTACTAATTTTATAATGTTAATTTAATTACGCTATGCAAACGTTCTAATAATGAAAAACTAATCGATAAAGGCAAAGCTGTGTGACATGCATGAAACAGACCTTTATTTTGACAATGCACGGTTTCTTAATCAGGAAGTAAACTAAACTCGTTGTCAACGGATTTCTGACACTACAACTTGCGTTTTACAGGTGAGTTTATGTATTTATTATCGTTTTAAACATGTATAATATTGTCGGCAATTTCAGAAATTGCCACAGTCCTTGCTCCCCTTTTATAATGCATGTTTTAAAGAATATTAACAAGTTATTCAAAACAGACGACACATTTATTAGCCAGATGAATTCGAGTAAATAGACTGGTTAGGCTTGTTTGCGAACTTGTTAGCAAGATGACATTCTACTTGGTGGTAAAACACAGAGTTTGACCAAATATGGTTGGAAAGAAAGGAGGCCATTCTTACACTAAAAACACAGTGTGATGATGATGATGAGCCTTGCAATGAGTTAGTGGCTCACTGAAGATATTGCTTTATTCTTACCAAAATGACACGCTAAATATCCTCCATTTGTGGCAAATATAATGGGTTTCAGATCCATATTGACTCAATCTAACCCACAGGAGTAATCTCGTCATGAGTAGAGTCTACTACATCCTCAGTGCTGCTCTTTTTGTGTTAGAAATTCCAGAGACCAAGGTATCTCTTGTCTTCTTTACAGGAATTTGTAACTCTTAGTATGTGAGAGTATGTAACTATTGAGAATACATTAGATACAATAATAAGTCGTTATACAGCTTACCGAGCTTTAAAATATGAAAGGATTATTTTATTCTTGATGCATCTTTGTGTGTGTTTCAGGCTTTGCTGGAAAACTCCAATGACTGTTGTGCAAGAATAAAGAAAATGAATGAAACCTGTGCAAATAGTACACTCTGCGATCCTGGTATGTTTCTCATGTAGTGGACTATATTAGTGTTTTGTAGTGTGGGGTTCAATGAAATATCTACACTATTTCTAGGTGACAAATCAGATGTGACTGTATTTGTGTACTGTATTTCATTTAAATAAATGTCCTTTAGTTCTGCATTTCTTTCCTTCTTTTAATCTAATCTGATGACTTCTCCAGGATTTATTAATCTTCAAGAGAACAATACACATTTTTGTGTGTCATGTGACTCACCAGAGCAGGGGAATTCAACCATAAACAACAGTAAGTGCTGTGCCATGGACATTACTGTATTTATATACTGTAAACCAGTTATAAGGCATCTTAACAAGTGGACAAGCACTGTGCACAGTTTGCACAAAATATTAGATAATAGTACAATTTTAGTTTGTTCCTCTATCATAGATTTAATCGATTTTACAATATAACTATATGACTGGTATATTTTTTTCCTCACCATCTAGCAAGGATCAGTCAGACACCAGTACCTGCAATCACAATAATTGGTATGTTAAACAGGATTGTGTGAGCTAAAGAGCTATTGTTGAGTTGCTCTCAGTTGTTTCATTCTTTGTGAATCATATGTGCAATTGCAGGTGGTCCAGGAATAGCAGCTTCTGTCCTTCTAGGAACTTTGCTCATCAGCCTGGGTCTCATTCTCTCTGTTGCATCTTTCTTTTATTTTAAGCGTTCAAACCGCCTCCCTGGTATCTTCTACCGACGGAACAAAGGTAAGAAGTGTTGCTTACCTAATTAAAATCTCTTAATGATTTTTTTGTTTATGATATGTTCATATTTTTCAGCATTTATATTCCAACCAAGTGAGACGGTAAGATCTGTTCGTTTTCTCAGAATTTTATATCAATTCATAAATACAGTGTTGTTCTTTAAACATTCAATGGATATTAAAATGACTAGTGATATTTTTTTTTTAAGGCTGTCATGATTCCTGAAGCCACATCTTCAGGTACAAGCAATTAAATCAAATGTTGCAAAAAGATTTGTACTATTAATCCATTTTCATTTAAATGATCTGATAAAAAAAAATTTGCCTTCAGTTCGCAAACCAAGATATGTCAGAAGGGAAAGGCCGTCAGCGACTTCAGCATCCAACAGTGCTACTGTGGCGACGGGCGCAGTAACAAAGGTATACAATGTGTGACCAGCTTCAGTATGGACCCCCTTTCAAAACATGAAAAGGTTTGTCACCCAGCACTGTTTTTTTAGGAACTTTCTTGGAGAACATTTCCTCAGTTACATACATGAGCAGGTGATATGTTCCTGGTATAAGCTTTTATTTTGAAAACCTTTTTATATTTATTCTATATATTTTTTCTTTTCACATGTTCAAAAGCCAGTTATTTATTTATAGTTATATATTTTTCAATATTTCAAACATTTTTTAAGAGACCAGGTGTTGCACTACTAGAGTATTTTTCAGTGTTGATCAGTAAATCAGTCAAGTAACTTGTTTTCTCGATTAATTTTGTAATGATTATATTTATTAGCAGTATTTTCATGTGATGTTGTACTATTGAACCTTGTGACATTGTATCTAGGATCCAAAGTGAGACTTCCACAGTTAATGATATTTGCACACGTCTCCAAACGTCATTGCATTATAAAAGCCATTGTATTTTTTTAATTTTGAATATAGCAGTTTTAGTCTTTGATTTCCAAAAACATAAACTTTTCCATTGATTCTGTACCTTCTCCACAAATTCCATCAGCACTTATTAACGCCACATATAAACAAAATACCTGTATCATTTTTGAAGCCACTTTTGGTTTAGGCCTTTATAAAATGTTAACAGTATATTAATGTTGTACTATCAAGTATGCCACATGTTAACAATAGTAAGTTGGTCACTTTATATGATTCCGGCATGCACCAAAGACGTTCCCAGATATATAATGATAAATAAAAATATTTTTAGGCCTTAGTTGACAATTATGCTGTTAATGCACAAAATATAGAGTTAAAAGTGTAGTGAAAATGTCTCAAATGAAAAGTTACAGTTTGAGAATTGTTGACTGCTTTTGATTATGTTATATTTCCACTGTATAAGACAAAGTGCCATTAACTGAATGTGCTAATGGATGAAGATCATCTTTTATTTTGTACATTTTATACAAAATTAAATTGTAAGATTATAAAAGAACTTGTATATGAAGTGGTGAATGTATATTGTTTTGGTTGGAATGGATAATGTACTGTATGGCATCGTAAAAAAGTAATACACTGGTATGAAGGGCTGAGAGGTCAATTTCTTTTTGACTTTGGTTTGTAGACATGTATAGTGCCCTTCAAAATGCCAAATCATCTATATTTAATATTTTAGGTTTTACTCATTTGTATAAATAGTTATGTTTATTTGAAGGATTGTTGTTGTTCCATTTTCTATACCTTTTCTACTTTATTTTAGTATTTGAATGTTTTTGTTTTTTATTATTGTCAAATTTGAAATCTTCAAAATGCTGGGTTAAGATAAAGCAAGGAGTGTTTACTTAAGATAAAATGTAAATGCCATTATGTAGTGGGGTACAGCAGTGAAAAAAATACCCAGTACAGTAGATGCCATTTTTATCGGCTGTTGTGCAGCAACTGGAAAGCATGGTTTTGTATATGAATTATGTTTAGATATCAGATGCTGAACTTTTTGTATGTGGATGTCTTAATGGATTAAATATTGATCACCCTATTAAATGATATTTTATGATGTCAGTGTTTACAGAAATAAAAGATGTTTTGATTCATGATAAACAATTTGTTGACATGCTGTTTATTTTCAACACCATCATGTTAAATCATTTTACAAATGGTTTGTCATTGATATAGAACATTGTACAATATTGTGGGAGTTCTGGGAAGAGATAATAAAGGTGAAAGTTAAAAAAAAAAACTTTCTAGATATCTAATTATAGGCAAATATCATTATTGTCTTATATTGTGAAGAGTAATGGCTACTTGTAGCAGATTAGGTTGGAGAAAAGCAATTCCACATAATCAAACTTTGCTCTTATTATTGTCCGGAAACCACAACTCACCTGAATGTGACCAGTCGGCAGTTTACAACTGCCTTTGGTAAATAGACGGGGAGACTTTGAACACATTTGCTTCTAAAGATATAACTACTTCCTCATGAGGCAATATTAGACCAAAATAAAGCAATTACCACACATACATAGCTGTTTCCATAGCCATATTCCACTACAGTATGTGATATTTATTATGCATAAATGTTTATCAAAACATTTTTAAAGAGATTACTTCAAACATTTCAATTGAAGCCATGCTAACATTTATTATTACACTGTGCTGTAAAAGCATATATGTGACCCTGGACCACAAAACTTGGTATTCTTAAGTAGCACGTGAACATTTTTAGTAATTGCCAAAAATACATCGTATGGGTCAAAATTGTCTTTTATGCAATCATTAGGATATTAAGTAAAGATCATGTTTCATGAAGATATTTTGTAAAGTTCCAACCATAAATATATTAAAATTTTATTTTTGTTCGTAATATGCTACGCTAAGGACTTTATTTGGACCACTTTAAAGGCGATTTTCTCAATATTTAGAATTCTTTGCACCCTTCACATAGAGATTGAAATAGTTATATCGTGGCTGAATATTATCCTGTTCTAACAAACCACATATCAATAAGCTTATTTATTCAGCTTTCAGAAAATGTAAAAATTGACCCAAGGTTTTGATGTCCAGGGTCACATATTTTGTGTATGACCTGTAATGACACCTGCTGATGTCACACATGTAGAACAACCCAGACTATCCTCCAGCAATGGGGAAAATGGAATGGGAGTATTACTTTATGACTCCTTTATAACTTAAAAATAAGTTTTAAAACGGTTTGATTTTATGACATCTTTAGTAGTATATTTTATTATACAAATGTAGATTTCTTATATATTCCTTTTGATGATGTCAGTAGAATGGTGACAATATCCAACCACAGTAAATAGATGGTTGGATATTGTCAAAACGATATTCAAATGTATTTTGTGAACACAAACCTATTTAGAAAATTATATTTTATGATGACGTGCAAGATGATAGATAGAGTGCTTTTTTACAATGCTGTATTGTTTCAAATCAGCTTTACAAAACAAATGATAATTCACAAAACTATGTATTAAATATATAGCATACATATGAAAGAAAACATGCCATTATTGCAAATGTTATTCAGTATTGTACTCATAGATGGATTATAATCTACCACACTGTGTAACATACACGAAGAGTTTGCAAATATGTAGTAATAAGAAAAAGTTGTAATTAACATAAATTGTAGCTGTAGTATTGAACATTAAAACTATATTAAGATCATTTACATAACCTTAAGATAACCATATAAAGCTTTGCTAATGTCAGTAGTTTCAACAGGGAGACATTGTCACAGGGGCAAAACTCCAATGATGTTTAAATGGAGAAAAAAACTGTAATCAACAGTAATATACAGTTAGGGCACAAAAATTTACAGTTTTACAGTTTTCTTCAAATTTAGAGCAGGTAAAACTGTTTTTAGTCACAAAGGTGTGATTTGTAATACCTTAACTCTTCAAACCTTTCCCAACAATAAAATGCTGTGTCATTCTTACGCTACCCTATGTCTACAATGACTGTGCTGTAATCCAATACTGTCGGAAAACTGCTTCCTACTTCCCTCTCTTTACCGTCACACCTGCTGATCCTAAATATAAGTGTATTGGTTTTGTGTAAGGACGATTGAGGATTACAGAAAGAGAGAGAGTGAGAGTGTGAGAGAGAGAGAGAGAGAGAGAGAGAGAGAGAGAGAGAGAGAGAGAGAGAGAGAGAGAGAGAGAGAGAGAGAGAGAGAGAGAGAGAGAGAGAGAGAGAGAGAGAGAGAGAGAGCGAGCAAGAGCTCATGACTTATGACTTGAACCACAGTTAAGAAATTCTGTAGTCAAACTTCTGAGAGCAGGTGAGGACAGTTATGTTTTACTGGGCATCTGAGGCAGCTGTGGAGTGACTGGAGTACTTGTATGGAAAACCTGAGAAGATCTGAAGAAGAAGAAAAATATTTACTTCTTTAAGGTAATTACACTGTATTGCTTTAAAATGGACTTAACTCTCTTAAGTGATTTATGTAAATGGGTGTTCATGTGACTATGTTACTAAATGAAATCTAACATGCATTTATGCATTAAATATATAAATATATTAAATATACATCTAAAAAATAAGAGAAAAAAACCCCCAATTGTGATGTCGAAAGTGTAAAATTATATTTACTATGTGAATGTGAATGTTTACTTTAGTTCAGCAGCAATATTGTACAACACATTGTTTGTCAGACTCAAGTTTTTAGACATTTGCATGTGTTTTATCTCACTTTTGCCTTTATCGTGTCAACTAAACTGCGGTAAGATGACCATAGCAACCACATTACCACTTTGGCATTTATTACATTATGTGAGACTGCCAGCCTTCCAGATAACCATTTGAGATTATGAAACTCAAAAAGCAGCTTTTTAAATATACTTTTGTTACTTGTTATGTAATGTAATCAGATTTTAAGATTTCAAAGCTATTCTAGGTACTAAATGAAGCAATGTGTGCAAAACCAGCCCTTATGAAAATTACCATGGTTTAACTATAGTAATTATAGTAGTTTTTTGTAGTAAAACTTGCAACCACAAATTTACTATGGACTCCATTCATTCATGAGTGCAAACCTTTTCTTTCTCTGTGAGTTTTTGCTTTTTTTTTTACTGTTGGTTAGTCCCATGCACTAAACTAGTTAAACTGGCTAAAAGCATGAATTTTTTAATTTGTATTTTTTTGTGCATTTCAGTTCTGCTGACCACTCACCATAGAATGCAGGAGCCACAGGTGTCAACAGTTACACCATCCAGAACAGTACGACACAAACAAGAGATGGCACCCTCCTGCGACGTCACGAGCCACGAATGGAACGACGGACCGGAATGTTCAATCTGCTTTAGTGCATACGACAACACCTTCAAGACTCCAAAGCTTCTCGACTGTACCCATACATTCTGCCTGGAATGCTTGGCACGTTTTGTGGCTATTTCACCGGAGCAGAAGGGCACCCTGATCACCTGCCCATTGTGTCGACGCCCAACGTCCGTGCCTGAACACGGCCCACCAGACCTGGTCACCAGTCAGGAAGTTTTGAGTCAACTTCCAAGGGACCAGCAACAAGTGGAAAATGTTTTTCTGGATGGACAAAAGCTGTGCTACTCGAACCCAACGATACCCAACTGTGTTTGCATTAACATTGGGGAAAACAAACAAGAAGAGAGTGAGGGGAGTGAGGAGACCAGAGAGGGTTGTGGAAGCAGGCTGCTGCGTTTTTTGGGTTTTCGTGGTAACTGGAAGAGACTCTTACTTTTTGTTATAGTTGTTCTTGTACTCCTCTTTGTCATACTTTGGCCTATACAGTGTTTGTTCACTAGAAGTTCTCTGACAGCGTGTCTCAGTGAAGCACCAGCGACTTGTGCACCACTTACTGTCACTAGGCCTGCAGTGAGTTCATAAGCCACATAAGAACTTGAGAAACAGACTGATGTTATCTTTCATGCAAACCCGGATGTAGTGACTTCGGTCTAAGCAAAACACTTTGTTGATAAGTTTGACTGCTTTGAAAAGAAGCCAGATAGCAAAACACACCCATCACATTCACACACTCAGTGTTGATGGGTTTAACTTCCTCCTTTAAGTTGAATATTAAACTTTCAATATTTGTCATTTAGCTTTTTTTATTGACGTATTGCATACTTTTACATTCCGCTGTTAATAGCTAAAATTTGTGCTTAAAACAGATGAACAAAAATTATATACTGAGGAAAATATTTATAATTTATTATAAACGGAGACTTTTTATAAAATAAACTTACTTGCAGGTGCAAGAATTGACTCGACTGGAATTCTTGAGTTTGTCTTTTTGAATGTTCTGTAAATTAGAAAAGCATAACATTTTCTTTCATTTTTGCATCATATTTGCTACACTGTTGTTGTGTTTTTGATCATATTATTGTGTTTTTTGCCAAAAAAAGATGCCAAAGAAATGACAAATATAATAAATACGCTTTTTATTGGTACAGAATATATTTTGTAACTAGAAAAATGAATGAATAATTGTTTTTAAAAAACGTATTCTTATTATCTTTATATTATTTGTACACCTTACAGACTTCACTTGTTTCATTTTTATTGCAAATACCACTTCTGAAAGCTCATATCTCCTTTATGTATATAGAGTATTAGTGAAATGGGACACCCATCTGAAAATGTGAGTACTCACAAACACTAACATGTGATCAGACTCATCTATTTATATCAGACCTGGACAGTGGGCCCCACAGCAAGGGCAGAGGGACTGTGGAAGGTGCCATGCCAGTGCTGGATCAACACTGAAGCATTCTGAACAGCGAAAGGTAGGACAATTGTAGATGAGGAAACATGTTGTAAAGCAGCTGACTACATGCAGATCCTGTTTTTTGTTTTTTGTGTGTTCAATGTTTAGTGTCCAAATATGTAGTCAGCTGCTTTACAACATAAAAAATAAAAAAATTGCTATTAGTACTAAAAGGCTATTATTAAATGATATATATTATGTCTAAGTCTAATTATATGGCAGGTGAATGCACAATAAGAGTCTCTTCTAAACTATTGTTTTTATTAAACCATATATTAGTTTATGTGACAATTAATGGGTGTATTATACTGGAGGAGTGCCTCTGCTCTCTTGCTAGATGAATAAATCTGTCATAAACCTATTTAATAAATACAGTACAGTATCTGCACAGGCTGCACAATAAAAATAGACCTATGGTCATGTAGGAAAATATTTTGAGTGGGTTAAGTGCTGTTGAAACTGGGTACAATGTGTTAAACAATTCTGTAGAAATTACAGTATTACTGGCAGCAGTTTGCCAGTAACTTACTGTAGATTTATATTTATCTAATTTATTGGCAACAGTTTGTTCAAAGATAAATGATCATTAAACATTAACAAGTCTTTAACTTTACATAAAAATACTATCAAATACCTGCAAACTGCTGCATAACTACAGCAAAACTTTTTACAGTGTAGATACAACACTATATGGCTATATAGCAATAGATTGTATGACTCATTTCCTGCATAAGGAATTTCTTTAAATTTAAACATTGATTCTGGTAAGAAAAGCTTGGGACATGTTGGCACTGCAATGGTATAATGGAATTGTTGCAACACATTAGAAAGGTAGTACATTTGTGTATTCAAAGGATGACTGCATTTAATTAATCTTTTACAAAAACTCACAAAATCTAATGTAAGAACATATTTGTGTAAAATTGTTATGCAAAATTATGTTAACTATAATAATATAAATGTAAAAAATAGACTGGTGCGTAGTGAGGTTGGGCTAAATGCAGCTCAGGGGCCAGTTGCATAAACATATACTAAGTTAAGACTAGTCTCACTGACTAGGAATTAGTTTGGTCTAATTGAAATCTGAAAACTAGTCCTATGTACCTTTTCATGTAACTTACTTAAGAAGTTATGACCAGTCTTCAAGAAAACAATTAGATGACTAACATGTACCACTAGCCTAAGCAGTTTATGCAACCGGCCCCAGAACTGTTTGTATATGGATACAGTCCACAGACCAGATAAGATAAAAGTACTTTCATATTTTGTACATCAAGATCAGCTTTTTTGGACTAGATCTGGACTATAGCTATTTCCTGCCTGACATGTTATGATCTATAAATCAACTCTTATGATGTCACAAACTATGGTTCAGTTTACAGTAGGAGAGAGAGAGAGAGAGAGAGATTTTCTAGGTTGAGTTTGGTTTTTAATCTGTTGTATTGGAATGGCCCATAAAATTTAATTGATATACAGAAATTATCAACAAAATAAACTAATTGTGTCTTTGAATTATGAAAAAATACTTTTATTTTATATAGAATAGAATAGAATAGAACAGGAATAAAAGAAATGTATTTTTCTTTCTAGATGTTAAAACAAAACATGTAAGCTCAGCCACAATGGATGACCTGGACCACAGTGTGCTGATAGCAGAGCAAGACTGGGACTGTTTTTATACAGAGAGTGAGGAATGCTCCATTCAGCAGGCTAAGCTTGCAGCATTAGATGACTCTGGTCTCAGTGACACTGAAGATGAAAATACCTCAACCCAGGTGCCTTCATATTCTGCTCAGACCACCCTTAGTGCAGAAGAACAAAAACTGTACCTGGCAGTAGAGTGTGAACCAGGACATACATCTGAGAAATCAGAATTAAATGAGTCTGCTGGTCATACCTGTGATACCATACTGAATAAGCAGGAGGTCACATCTGAATGTTCTGTCCTGGATCAAATTGAAAGTAATGAAGAAAGCAGCTGCACTGAGCCATCACACTTAGTTATATATAATTTAAAAAGAAATAGTGAGAGTCAAGGGGAGAATAAATCAAGCCAGGCCAATATCAAGTCAGTCTCAGAAACACCTTCACTGTGTAATCGGGATTTTAAGCATGAACATGGAACAGAAAGTACAGAAACAGAGATGACAGACAGTTTACCATTGCTGAGAAAAGAAAAGGAACGTTGGTTTGTTACTGTGAATGACAGCCCGGTCCGTCTGAGAGAGAAGGTTGGCACAAAAAAACGAAGAAAAAAAAAAACTTCTAGAAACGGGGGTCAGCAGAGCGCAGCCGAATGCGAGGGGCGCTCCTCTGTAAATATTACAGAGGCAGAGAAAGACATTTTTGAGAGACAATCGATGCCAGAGAAATTTAAACAACTTCCCAAAAGAGATTCTACAAATGTATCCACTACATATCGCGACAATGCTCATTCTGAAAATCATTCATCTGACTCATACAATATTCAAGATCTTCAAAGTTCTTCATCCATCGAATCTACACCTGATGATTTAATCTACTTTATGAATCACACAGAGGAGGGAAGTCCCAGATTTATTTTGGGTGCCTCCACAACAATTGCCCCTTCTGATAGTGAAGGAGAAAGAACAGAACAACAAGAAATATTTAAACAAGAATCTTTTCCACAAGAGACACCATGTCTAGAAACCTCCAGTAACAGAGCTCAGACCCCAGATCAAACTTTAGGTCCAACTCGACCCATATTTGCCATGTCTTCCTTTTGGGATGAAATGGAAAAATTGACAATTAATGATATTTTGGAACTTCGAATTGCAAATAACAAACGTCAACTGAAAGAAAGCTTTATTCCAGAAGAAGGCAACTCTTTGGACACCATTGATGCTCATGTAGAGCCGGGTGAGGTGGATTCTAAAGATGGTCAAATAGATGATAGTGTCCTGATGGATGACGCTGCAGATTCTGACTATTTCACACATCTTGATGACGGAAAACCAGACAGATCAAGCTGTGAATTCTCAACATTTTCCGATTATGATGAAGAGTTTCTTCTTCATGGAAGTACAAATTCCAGCCCTGCGCCCAGCGAAAGCAAAGAGCAAGGATTTCTTGAGTCTACATATGCCAAAAAACTTTTTCAAGAGGATTCGGACCAAATTTGGCCAAGCTGTCAATGTAAATCAAATGAGATTGTGAGACAGTATCCTGAGAGTGGTCTACCACTCTTTATGTATTCTGAGGTGGAAGCTCAGATGCCAGATGTGCTTCTCAAAACGACTCAAGACAACAACATGAGCAGCTTTCTGCTGGACCACTGTGACATCAGGAGATCGACACCTTCACATGTTCTATCCATGTCTGATATTTTAGATGATCAGTGCCTCATGTCCTTCTTTGAAATATTAAAGGACAACCAAGATTCAGAGCAATCCCAGACAAGAGACAACATTTCGGTTTCATTTCCGCTTTCACAAAACCTACCATCTGTGCCAGAGACTTACGATGACTTCTTCTCTGACTTTGAGGTTAGGAATTTTCTCTTTCCTTCAGATAAAGGAACAACACAATGTGAGAAAAACACGGTTCCTATCTATTCGTCTTCTCGCTCAGTGGTAAGAGATCTAACATTTCCCAAGGTGGAAGAAATGGTGCAACCAGACAGCGGAGATGAAAAAATGCAGATTCAGGTTATAACTCACTTCAGTGGCCAGCAAAGGTGTGCAAGCCTTTCAGGAACACCAAACATGTGCTTCAACACAAACCACAGAAATACCTGGAGAGACCTTTCTTTGAGACGAATCAAACTTTCTTTCATGGGAAGGACCTGGTGTAGGATGGCCACCTCTTGGGTTTCTCGCAAGACCATTGACACAACCTTTCAAGAAAATTGGGACATTGCAACACCATCAAATTCTTCTAAAGCTCACCCCAAGGTTCCAGTGCTTCTTCTGGAGAATGAGACCCTTGGATATTCAAAAGAAGAGGCGATATATGTAGGACAAACTGTCCCAGGACCAGGTACAGTATATATATGGATTTACATGAAATTAAGGTTTTTGGAGATATATAGGAAAATATCTAATATGGCAACTTTGCTTACAGGTAGAGACCGCTTTCGTTATTCCATAAAGCAAGAAGACATGTGCCTTGTTTGCATTGCTTTCTCCTCTTGGGTATTAAAGTCAACTAACCAACAATCGACAGACATGTGGAAAGCAGGTAAGACACAATGATCAGTCGGTTCCATATTAAATTGCAATTTATTCAGATAATATGAGCACACAAATTAACATGATCCTTTGTCATTCTATTAATTCTCAGCTCTTCTGGCAAACGTGAGCGCAATATCTGCCATCCAGTACTTACGGCGATACATAAAGGAAGAGGATGAACAATAAAAATCTACTATTAGAGCTTTCTGAAGAGTTCTCACAAGGGGCCAGTGTACAGGAAAGGGTTAATTTTGCACAAATTCACACCAAACACTCTTTAGCAAATACACATATTAGGCGTTTTTCCTAACAGTCTAATATTTTCATGTTTAATATACCCATGTTACAAAACAGGAGTTCGATCAATAAATAAGTTATCAAAGGACAATTTTGTTAAAGAAAAAAATACAAAGCAAAGGGCAAACAGAGTTTTCCATACAAACACTTGTTAGAAGACACATATTGCTTTAGATATTAGGTTGATATGGACCAGACAACTGGTAGGTTGCGTCAGTCATGTTCAAGACTCAAGCTCTGCTATACATATTTATGTCATTCGCATGAACGTAAATAAATTTGTGGTGTACATATAAAAAAAATATAATAATCACTCTAAATGCATCTAATAAATGCAAACGCATCATGCTGCCAAAGCTTTAAAAAAATCATATAGGTTAAGTGAAGAAACAGATTTTGAGCAATTCATAAACAATACAGTTTGCACATAAATTATAGCTGGAAGTTAGGAGGTATCAGAAAGTGCCATGAGGATGACTGCCGAATGTCAAATCTTTCTATCACACTGGTTGTTAAAGGTACAGTCCAACGAAAAATTAAGCATCATTAACTTGTTTAAAATCTGACAGTAACTTATCTGACAGCCTTAGTCACGGTTCACTTTCATTGCATTTTTGTACCATACAATAAAAGTGAATGGTGACTGATGCTGTCGGTTTTGTGCTTTTGTGTTCAAATCATATGGTTCACAAACCATATGATTTGAAACAACATGAGGCTAACTGACTGATGACAGTATTCTAATTTTTAGGTGAACTGTCCCTTTAAGAAGAGACTGATGTAAGTGTGACAAACAGCTTTAAAAAATAAAATGCATACCAAAAAAGCCATTATTGAAAAACAATTAAAATATTAATATGTGTACAAAGAGTAATAATGATCCAAGTGGTTTGTAATCATCATAATTCATCAAAATGACATTTTTAACTGTAAGGGTAACTGCATTTAGACAACACTGTGCATGTCACAGAAACGTGTCCACTGAGACATTTCTGCCAGCGCACGGCATGCTTTTTTCAATAGTTTCCAACAGAAGCACCGCATTTTTGCTCAACTTGGAGCAGAACGCTTAGCTCAAATAAACCTACAGCGGGCGTTTTCAGCCACATAAAAACGCCTCGGTGGACACAGCCCCTTAGTATATATATGCACATGGATACTAAAATGAGAATATATTTCCCATTTAAAATATCCATATAATTTATAAAATGCTAGTACAAGTATTTAGTTTTTATTTGAGGAAAATAATGACTTTTTGGCAGTTTTGGGAAAAAATGTAAATCCCACAATAAGGGTTGACAGCTAACACTCCTTTTGAACATATACAACAGTGGCACCCCATTTCATCTTTTATATTGTTATTACAGTGCACAACAATATGCTAGTATTGTATAAAACTGTCACAAAATTTCTCTTTCTCTCTCTCTGTTGTGTTTATAATAATTTTCATTTATTGTGAGAATTGTTTCTTTTCAGACCAGTCGGATTATGAACATTTAACAATGTCACGACTTACTAAACAGCAGCATGATTGTTGAATTTGTCTGTACGATAAGTACACGTTTAGTTAACATTTTACTGGTAGTGAGGGTACCAACAAATATGCCATTTTTGTATTTTATTGCAAATATTTTGGATATGTCCTCCCTTATTGTATTCAGAGAGAAAATAACTGCACTACAATCAACATGCTAATACTCGGGCTGCATTTGATCCATATCACAACAACAACTGATAAAAAAGCTAAACTGCGTAAAGGTATTATGGAGTTCACTGTTGTTGGGTCAAATATTAATAAGCTCTGAGGTATAAATAAAAAAGGCTGTCTGAAAAAGGTTTAGGATACAGTATGTAAATCATGCAATTTTTGCACACAGGTCATCGGAAGTTTTTGTATCCAAATCTATCATTGCAACTTTTAAATTCAACAGTTAATATATTATTTTAAACATATAATATATACAATCTTGAAACAGATGTTTCAATAAACTTTGAAACTAAATTGTGATAAACTCTGGATATTGGACAGCACTTGTCAAATACTTAGTAAATCTACAGTGCCGTGCTTTCAGCACAGTAACAACATTACATGGGATGTTCATTTCGGACAAAAACGATTTCTATGTAGTGTTCATGCAAGGGAAGCAAATTCAATGTGCTTCGAAAGGCTAGTTATGTCATGAAGCACAAAAAGAGTCAGTCAAACTTTTATAAGTGCCAAAGACGGGTTAAACCCATGCAGGGTTTCCTGAAATAAGAGGCCTGATACCCTGAACACAGAATTCTCTCTGTAGTCCACAGTGTAGTCACTCATTCAGGACTGCTTGTCTCCCTCTTTCTTCAGTCGGCTGTTGAAGACACAACAGAACACTCAGCAAATCTGAAGTTAAAGACGTAAACAACTATGGTCCAGAAGAACTTCCTGTTTTAGTTTAACACAGCACAAACTTTTGAATAAAATACAATCAACAGAACATTTATAACCGAATCACAATGGTAAACTAATATCTTTAAGATTGAATTAGATATATACGATTTTAAAAATAAAATAAAATATAAAAGCAGAAGTGCTGCTGGACCGGTGTTTACATCTTGTGGTCTATAGACATAGTTTTGCCATACTTGAATTTAAAGCCTGTTTTGGTTTTAAATACGCTAAATAATCTCATAATATTTATCACTTCTCACTCACATGTATTGTTATACTTCAGAAGTCATTTGTTGATCCACTGGATTACTTTGTTACTTGGAGCTTCAACTTTTTGGAACTCACATATGTCCATAGTGACAGGAAGTCCTATACTGTACATTTAGGATGGCATGAGGGTATGTAAATTATAGGAGAATTTGAGTAATCTATTCCTTTATATTTTTCAACACTTATAATTTGTCAACTGAAATATACAAACAACCATTCAAAAACAAAATCAAACATCCTACATTGTTTTCTTGCTGCATAACCTGTTTCGCTGGAAATGTAAAAGTAAAACAGGTTTTTAATACATGTACTTCAAAACAGAACGTTAGGGCCCGTGTGGCTCACCTGTAGTAGTCTTCTTGGCTTGGGAGAGGAGCACTATGCAAGTGTGCATGTCCATGTAGCCACTGCTGTTCTAATGCCAGCCGCTGCAGCTCTGCCGACTGCGCCTGCATCGCCTGCAGCTGATGCGCAGCTGACATGGGAGCCAGAGGTCCAGGTAAATCTCTAGGGAACGGTGCTCCTGTGAAACACAACAGCACACTTCAGTGACTTTTCCATCATACCAGCTACATGCGAACATTCACATATATGCATTTGGCAGATGTTTTAATTCAACAGTGCATTCAAGGTATACATTTTAACAGTGACCTTTGTCATGTGACTAATGTGTATATCAATGTTAACGTTTACAATGCAGGCATTTACGCTAGGCACAATTAGACACATTTAGTCTATTTGGTAACTCACCAAACAGAGGGTGACGCAGCATATCGTGCTCATGGGGTAACTCACTCAGTAGAGGGTTGGGAATGGCACCAGGTGGGTAAGGGAATCGTGCCAGAGGGGGGCCAGCAGCCAATGGGTCCACCAGAGGATGAGGCCCTGAGCCTGGAAGACAAGGATGACAACATCAGACATTGCCCTTACTCTCTATCAAAATGACAAAGTTATTTCAAGTTCTCACCTTGGTTGAGCGGATCCTGCTGGTGCAGATGAAGATGAGAGTGTATGTGCGAATGTTGATGGTGGTGCGGCGTAACATTAAGCAACTGTAGCCGTGCAACAGGGTCAGTGACAGAAGCCATTCTTTCGGCATGGAGCCGTTCCGCCGTCAGTCGCTCCGCATAGCTGATTTCTGGTCGAGGGGGTGCCGCTATGTTCCGCTCCATGGCTGGATGGAACTGGGCAAAGGGGTGAGGCCCAGCCATGTGAGACAGAGGCAGGGCACCATGGCGAGCGAAATGCTCCATAGGATTGGCGGATGGATGAAGAGGGTTCTCCAGCTCAGGTGGCTTGACCTCAAATCCCGGCTTCATTCTTTCTCGGATCTCTCTCTCCCTAAGCTCACGAAGCTCTCGCTCCCGGAGGGCGGGGTCTGCCGCGTAGAGTCCTGGCATGTGGTAGGCTAGCAAATGCTCACCTGGCCCAATAGGCATGAAGAAAGGATGGTTGCGATTGGTGGGAGACATGACGTGGGGGCGGGCGTACTCGCTGAGAGTGCGGAGGGCTGGCGTGTCAGGGCCAAGATAAGGTGGAACGGCGGCCACAGTGGTGGGGGGAGGCGGTTCGAATGAAGGGCGGCCTGCTTGCACATGGGCAGCAAGCAGGTGATCGCTCATGCGGCCATCGTGAGATGAGCTGGACGCACGCTATAAAAACACAAAAACATTTTATACAACAACACTGCTTTGGCACTGGCTAACTATACATCTGTAAAATAATTTAAGACAATTACATTTTGAACAAAGCTGTTAATTAATTCTTAATTAAAAAAATATATATATTTTTTTTTCTTATTATAGTGAATAAAACAAATGTTTTAAATATTTATTTTTATGCATTTGAAATTCACATAAAATTCAAACTAAACACCAAAACTTACAGATGCTTTATCAGAGTCTCTCTCCCTTTCTCGCTCTCTTTCTCTCTCCCTCTCGCGTTCCCTCTCTCTTTCTCTTTCTCTCTCTCGTCCCTGGCGAGCGCTTAGCTCTGCCTCTCTCCGGGATCTCTCGGCAGCTTCCTCACGTTTTTTAGCCAATTTCGAGGAGGCCAGGGGAGTGAAGAACAGGTCCGTGCGAGCGCAGGAGTTGTAGCCTCGGTTGAAATGTTTGATGAATCTGCGATTGACAAAGGATTTACTCCGCATGTGATGAAAATCAAGTACACTCATAGGAGTAGAATATAAAAGAGATAAGGAGAGAGATAATTAGGAGAAATAATACAAATTTAGAGAGACATAATAAATGAACAGGAAAACAAACACGTCTTAATTCTCACATACCTTGCTGACTGACTTGCATGGCTGGGTATGTCCACAACTGTTGGCTCTGGAGAGGGACTCCTGCGTGGGGGAGGCGGGCTTTCACACTCCTCCTCATCGATTGGCTCCTCTTTAATATTAGCTTGTCCAACAGGAGTGCTTGTTGAGGAGGACGGGGAGGGCTGATGGGCAGCGACAGAAACCGAAGAAGGATAAAGCGAGAATGGAGCAGTGGACTCGGGAGCCGCACGATTTTGAGGAGGTGGTGGGTGAGAACCGGCCGCAGTCGGAGGAGCACCGCTGGGGTGACCTTTGACCTGCTGGTTCTGTGAATGTGTCAGAATGGAAGGCTGATTTTGTGGAATTATGTGCAGTGGAGGTGGCTGGGAGCACGGCAAGTGTTGCGATGGCAGTGAAGCTAGAGGTTTCAGGGCAGGAGGTGGAGGCAAATTGGGGTGGATCTGTAAAAAATGGGGCGGAGGAGCAGAAAGGTGAGGAGGCTGTTTGTGCGAAGGCGGAATTGGTGTCGTTGGAGGGGGTTTGATTTGGGAAGCTGATGTAGGGGGAAGAGGAGGAAGAGGACTTTCTCGCTGAATGTGTAGAGGTCTGGAAGGAAAACCTAGTGGCTGATTTGCTCCAGATAAAGGATTCTGCAGTTGGCTTGAATGGTGCTGATAATGGGCCGGCCCGGGGAAAGGTTGTCCCGATCCTGGACATGGCACCTGCTGAGACAAGGAGCTTGAATAAGAGGTGGGAGGTTCTGGTCCCCTGGGACCGCTCCTGAGAGTGCTTGGAGATGGAACCTCCTGGGAAACATCTACAGATGTTGCCTTCGGGGTGGCAGTAGATGCTCCAGGTGATGGTGTGGATGAAGATGCAGGCAGAGAGGGCTGAGGTGATGGTGGTGTCTCAGAGGGGGTGTGTGGAGTGGGTGTGGCAGTAGGTTGCTGAGGTTGAGCTGGTGGGGCTGAGGCAGGTGGTGGAGGAGCCGGGGAGTCTGAGTCGCTCTCATTGGCCTGCAGAGGACTGGCCAGGCTTGGCGAAGAGCTGCGGTTGTCCTGATCGATGTCTTTTGTGTCGCTGCTGCCATCATCATTGGCACTGCGGCTGTCTGAGCTCTCGCCTTCACCCTCGCCTTCTGATGGGGAATCGGGTCCCTCCTGTGTTAGAAAAAAAGCTTAAATCTTTGTTGATACTTTATGGAGACAATGGCATGTGTGCAAACAATAGTAAATACAAGCACTGACCTGACTCTTGGGTCGTTTTATGTTTTTTCTTTCTGGTTCATCGGCGTCAGGAGCAGTCGACTCTCTTGGTCTCTTCACACCCTTTACTACAGAAGCTTCTACTTTAATTTTCTGTAAAAAAAAACCCAAGAAAGATAAATTCAGTGTTATGCACTTCAAAGTGGTTATACAAACTCTAAACTGACTAAGTTTAAATATTTTAATCAGCACCTTGTTGGTCTTCAAGGCAACTCCGTTTTTGCTATCAGAGCTGGATGCCCTGGTTGCCATAGCAGTGGAACTGGTTCTGGGTGACTGTCCATTAGATCGCACATCCTCCAGATTGGGAGACGTGCCCCTGTCAGGGCTTCCGGTTGGCCTGTTGCGCCCACTCCGAAGAGATGACATCTACATATATAGATGCAGGAAGTCTATATTAAACTATACCACTCTTCACACAGATGAGCATGATAACCCAAGAAACAAAAAAGACATACGTGTGGCGGCACCCTGCTTCTTCGAGTCTTCATCCCATGTCTGACGCCAAGCCCCTCTTCCTCCTCTTTGACGGGTTTGAAAAGGTAGGGTGGATCAGCAGGTTTGGGAACAGGTGGCAGGCGTCTGTGTTTGCTGAAGTGCGAGTGGCAACTGGAGCACAGCAAGATGTTGTCTCTGCCCCCATACTGCCAGTCTTTGGAATCTAAAAGAAACATTTGTGTGAGCTACAATGGAACAAACTTTTTTTTTACATGGACAAAGGCTGTTATAAACTTACTAGTGGTCAGACAGTGACTGCAGGCTTGGCCTTTACCCCCCTGTTCACTATCTTCACTGTCCAGATCATCTTCACTGGCTGAACTGAGTTCCACTTCAGACAAACAGAAAACATACAGTCAACCAAACATCACAAATAAGGACAAATGTAATCATTACTACTATTTCCTTACAGAATTGCTTCTTTTAATCTTAGACTTTTTCAGGTGGTGGACAAAAACCACCCCAAATAAAGGGGAAACCTAAATGTAAAAATAACTGTAGCATTATGTAGTATACAAATACCTTAAAGCAGCTCTCTTTTACAGTTCTGTTTTTTCATTTAGCTAATGAACCATCTGTTCAATGCATCTTGTTGCATTGAATATTTATGTCAACTGACACATTACTGTCATTTACATTGAAGTGTGGAAACAGAAACACTTATTGTGCTAATGTTTAACTTGTAATAATTTATTCTTATGGGTTAATCGAATAATGTAATTAATAGGTCAATTAATTGAATATTGGTGCATTGTCTATTAAATTTTTTTTTTTTTACCATTTATGTCTTGTTTTGTAAAGACAGCTTGCTATAAATTAGCAGACATATGGCACGTCGTGATGCACTTACTGGAGGAGGTGCGCGACGTCGCATTGGCTGCAGCTGTTGCGTTGCGCGTTTTCACCTTGCGAGACGCCGGCTGCCTTCTTTGCTGCCGGTGTGGTCGTGAGCTCAAAGCTTCAGGAGTTTTCTTCCAGTAGTAGTAGAATGTGATAAGCTCGCCCTGAGAGGACAAATGCATTTATTAAATCTTAAAGCTGACATAAAACAACACAAATGTACAGTATTATTTGATTTAAAATGCCAGGTTTTCCTACCGTTTTCTTACTAGGTAGGAGCTCCTTGCGGATTTTAAAGAAGTTTTTACCATACTGTCTGAGGCCTTTGATAAACCGTTTCTGTAATTTAAAATACAGCATATTAATGAAATGAGAATGCCTCATTTTAAATATTTATTAACATTATATTGTGTTCAACCTGAAATCTTCAAAACAGTTGTAGTGTCTCTGTATTTGTGACTGAACTATGTTATAAATTAGAATTTCTACAGCTCTACGTGCTGGAAATATAATAAGGATCACTGTGAAAGCACATTTTAAAATCCTTAACATCAACAGAAAAAAAACTCTTCTCACCACTTCGTCTTCGGACCAGCATTTCTCAATCAATTTTGGAACTGGTTTCTTCACCAGGCACTGCAGAGCTTTAGCTGCATCATACTGACTTTCATGGAGCTGTTAACGGAAGAAAAAAACTGAATTAAGCAATCCTATAGATAGTTTAGTTTTAGATACAGAGTTAACAGGTTGGTAAGAATGTAGTATTTCTCAGTATTCCTGCAGCTCAACCGGTAGGGTTCGACACCAATGGTAATGCATGTGTACGGATTAAATAATAACACCTGCCAAATGCATAAAAGTACATGTACATGTACTGACAGCCACATACAAGCCACTGACCGTATTTAAAGCGTTTAATGTGGTATCATCCCGTGACGCTGCAAGACAGCCATCTTCCGTTGAACCTCCATCGCACATCCCTGCGAAAGCTGCCATGCTCCTGTTTATTCAGCAAAAATGCAGAAGGTTATGTTGAATCAGACACAACCTTAAGCCATTATAAAGATAAATGTATAAAGCGAACAGGAAGTGACATCCAGCTGAGCAGCCATTACCTGGCGGCCCGGAGGTACATGAGGAGGTCGCAGTCATTGACCCCAGGTGCCCACACCAGCTCCTCATTTTCAGTGACAGAATCTGTTCCCAGAGCAGGTGGAGGCTGCAGTTCAGGTAGTTTTGCCTGTACACATTTGAGCATGATATTAATGTAACAGCTTTAACAATATTACAGCCAAAAAGCAAATTGGTACAGTTATATTTAAAACTATTTGCCATATGTCACATGTAAACAACCTGGTGACTTGGTCCCACACGAATCTCTCCCTGTGTACTGTTCAGCTGCCTGAAAACCAAAATATTATTTATTAGTTGAAATATACAATTCCAGAAACGTTTATTTTAAAAACACCACCTATGTATACACATGAAGAATATTTTAATAGTACCAAAAGTTGGCCAACTTCGGGCCCCTGTCATATGAGCTGTCGATGTTTTCCACCCTTTTAAATCGCCTTCTTTCACTGTTAATCATAAAACGTGATAAACCTATCAGCAGTCGTGTTGAACAAGCCAAAACCCGCCCAGTTCGTGGAGCCAGCCAATCAGCGCTCGACTATTCCGTTCCCTCCAAAGGTTATATAAACGGGGGCTTGGACGTCCAGTTCATATATTTACACATAAATCATTTCAAAGCAGCGTGCAACATCCATTACTGTGCAAATCTAACAAGTATTTTCCATTTACACCCCATCATGCACAAATCCCTTTCCGTGTCCGCACATACTCCGCAAAAGAAAATGTAGGCTAAAACGGAGAAAACGAAACATATTTGCAAACAGGCGTACAAAACAAACGTCTCCGAGTAGCAACACGTTCAACATGCATTGCATATTTAACAGTCATAAGGAGTATCGATAACATCTGCTCCGTTTGATCTCGTCAGGCTGCTAGCTGGCCTTTGCGTGCGTGTGGCCGAGCGAGACGAGCTGTCAAGTTCAAAATGATCTCGATTTGCACTAGAAAGCAAAAGTATTCGCGGCGTCGCAAAAAGCTCCGCTGCGCGCAAACGCATTAATGTGTAATAGAATGAAATGACAAACCTTCGTGGACTGAACAAGTCGTCCATGGCAGAGGCTGTTTCGCTAGTGTTTACAGTTTGTTTTCTGCGGCGGCGGCTCAAAACTACGCTTTCCTCTATTTCATACTACTCAAAATGGAGGCTGCGCTGAGTATTTTTTCCTCGGCGCAGGCGATGACCTCAGTGTTCACGCACAGCCTACTGAGATCCCCTTCAACAAGCATAACTGAGCATGTGCCGCGGCAGCCAGCGCTAATGGGATCATCTCCGTGTCCGCTGTCTATTGAGATCAGCTTCAGGGAAATGTCTCTGGCCGTCCTCCCGTGTCAATATTCTCACATAAATATGGATGTCCCCAAAAATGTAACTAACCCACACTTGATGGCATTCTTTTGCATATTTAATAGCAGACACCCTGCAGAGTGAAGAACATCTATATCGTCTTGTTTATCCTTGTGTGTGGGCTGTAGGATATAAATACAGCGCGTGGAGATTTAAAGGACTGCCACTGTTGAGACGGTGGATTTATTTCGGCTCAGTGGATTTAGGCTACAGCACTGTCAGTTTCAACGACTTCATACTGTATATTATACCACTCGAATGAACGAGAACTGTGCCGTTCAACAGCTTACTTATAAATAATAATATTTACACACAATTTGGGGAAAATACATGCATTTGGCAGACACTTATGCAAAACGACTTACAGTGATTTTTAAGGTATACATTTATTAGTTATCATCAACATTTTTATTGTAACAATATCCATTATCATAAGCACAAACCTCTGGAATCTGCGAAGCAGTATATACTGAAAAATACGGTTTGCTCATTTACATTACAACTACCAACAGTCAAGTACATGTAACACTCATCCAAACAGCATCAGAAACATTTATAAATAATTGCTACTTTAATGTTCGACGTATTCTCACAGCAATAGCCCAGAAATTGCTTTTTTTGGCATAACACATACTGACTTCTGCTGATACTGCTGCATCTTGAACTGAACTGTTAGTAGATTTACTGTTTATTTAACTGTGAATAAGACCTTAGTTTCAGTTCAATGGGTTTCTGAAGTTTTTTCCAGCAAAGCGAGCTTTATCTCCCAGTTCCTCTTCAATTCTGTGCATGAAGAAAGAAAATCATGGGTGAAAGATATTTTTCTCACAAATTTACAGTAAGAACAGGTGTGCAGAGAACAATTTATGATTTTGTCTGTATGTTTATATTTGGATTCAGCTAAAATCAGTGTTAACTTACCTGAGGATCTGGTTGTACTTTGCTAAGCGTTCAGAACGACATGGAGCTCCTGTTTTAATCTGAATAAAAGAAAAAAGGTTAAATAACAGAACACAATGAGATCATTGTAAACTGAAACAAATAAATGAGACCAATAAAAGATCACAAATCAGAAAATGCATTGTACCTGTCCAGTGCAAAGTCCCACAACTAGGTCAGCAATGAAGGTGTCCTCCGTCTCCCCAGAGCGATGACTCACCATCACACCCCAGCCACTGGACTGAGCCATCTTACATCTGTAGGGTGTCATTGATAAAATTGTTCACAAACCTAATAACTACTTCACATTCTCTATATTAGCATTCATTTCATAAAATTGGCACACTAGGCCCAAAAAGAATGTGCACATATATTCCGTCTGTGATTTAAATATAAAACAAGGAGTTTTGAACTCACGCCTGCAGGGATTCAGTAACGCTACCAATCTGGTTGACTTTGAGCAACAGGCAGTTGCAAGCCTTGCTCTCTACTGCTTTAGCAATGCGTTTAGGGTTGGTGACAGTGAGATCATCTCCCACCACCTGGATGTTTGTGCTGGTAGTGAAATTTGTCCATGCCTCCCAATCATCCTGGTCAAATGGGTCCTCAATAGAGACCACTAGAGTAGTGACAGAAGGTATAAAATAAGACTAACCGCTCTGTTCGTATAAATAAATACGTTATTACAATCCCAAAGAAAAACCTTATTAATAACATATGACTGATGCATACCTGGGTAGTCCTGAATAAAACCTTTGTAAAGGTCAGCCAGTTCATCTGGGCTAATATGACGACTGGGGTCATCAGGAGACTTGAAGTCCAGGTCATACTTCCCATCACGATAGAACTCTGATGCGGCCACATCCATGCCAATCACAATCTCGTCTGTGTAGCCCGCTTTACTGATGGCATTCTTCAACAACTCCAAAGCTATCACAAAAATTCCAGAAAAAAAATGTTTTGCTGACTTTGAAGACATCACAATTTTATAGTCCGAGTGTGATTTTATTTGGTCCAATACCTTCCTTATTCTCCAGGATGTTGGGTGCAAATCCCCCCTCATCGCCTACATTGGTGGCATCCTTGCCATACTTCTCCTTAATAACGTTCTTCAGATTGTGGTACACCTCTGCACCGATGCGCATGGCCTCTTTAAAGTTGCTGGCCCCAACTGGCAGTATCATAAATTCTTGCATGGCCAACTTATTGCCTGCATGTGAGCCACCATTGATCACATTAAAGGCCTGTATGGAAACAAAAAAATGCATTGATTCCAAGTACAAAAACATTTCAACCTATAAAACAAAGAACCTTCTTACAGTACAATTACAAATATCAACATGGTCTGTTTCTCACCGGGACAGGTAGGATGACCTCTGGGTTTCCAGCAAGGTCAGCGATGTGGCGATAGAGAGGAACCCCTTTCTCTGCCGCTCCTGCCTTGCACACAGCCAGAGACACACCCAGGATGGCATTGGCTCCAAATTTAGCTGGTGTTTAAAAGCAAAAATGTTATTTGACTATAGTAAGACAGACACTACAAATATTTCAAGTATGTATGATATTTTTATAATCACATTTCTCATTCTATTTGCCTTTTTTATGACAATATTCCAAACACAAAATCTGCCAGGTCAAATAAATGAGTTCAGGGTTTTAACATGTTAGGAGGAAACAGTTTTAATGTGATGGCAATACCCTTTCCTATTGGTAATGTGTAAACATAGAAATATTATGAATTACACTTGTTTTCAGTTCCATCCAATTCCAGCATGAACTGGTCAATCTTCTCTTGCTCATCTACAGTAATTCCCTATGTGGCAGAGCAGGAAAAGAAAAACAGACAAAGGTCATTACCAACCATCCAAACTGTCAATTAGTACTGTGCCAGCAGATAGTTTAACATACTAACCTGGCTGATCAGTGCAGGTGCAATAGTTTGATTCACATGTTCAACAGCCTTCGATACACCTGGATTACACAGAAAAAAGACAAAAAACAATATGCTATGAATTAAAGCGCTACAAACTAAGGCCTGCAATCAGACATCTACAATATTTTTATGGCCTGGTTAAGCCATTTTAAAATGTGTTATGTCATTCAAGCATTAGCCAAAAACATTCAATTCACATTAAAGTAATTCCATGCATTCATAGTGCATTAAATAATTTCAATATACCATATCAAGATCATTGCATCATTTATTGTTGTGATTTGCATGCTCAACAAGCATTGCACAAATGCGCACATTAAGCAGTGTGGCACTGGCTTGCACGTCATGCAAATTAAGATCCACCAAATCAAAATATCAAATTGACAGCATGTTAGTCGGAGTAAATTTCCACTAGTCCACCAAGTACCTTTTGACACAAGGCTGTATTTAATCAGTACATTAAATAAGTCCAGCTTTCCAATCTAATAGAGAACAAGTCATCTGAGGAGAGAAAAAGTCCATTGTTCGGTAAATAAATCTTGCTTCACAAATGTCAAGAGTACACTTAGGATTTAAAGTTACCTTTGCCCAGGTAGCGTGACTTATCATCGTCTCTTAGCTCTAAAGCTTCATAGATTCCAGTAGATGCTCCACTAGGGACAGCAGCTCTAAAAAGACCTGTTGAAGATCAGTAGAGGTAGATGTGAATGATCTGATTTACCACTAAAAATCTTGTGCACTTACAGGGATAGCCATTTTATTGTTTATTTAAGCTCATGTGATTCAAAACCTGTATATGACTCTTTCATCTGTGGAACACAAAAGACATTCTGAGAAATGTTGTTTGTTTACTAATGTTCTTAAAATACTATCTTTGTGTTTAACAAAAGAAAGTCTTCTTTAGGTTTGGAATGACATGAGGGTGAGGAAATGATGAAAGAATTTTTATTTTTTTTAGTGAACTATCCCCTTAAAGCACCTTCAGTTTTGAGTCCTACCATTTACTCATTGGTTTGAAAAGAAAAGTCAAGGGAAATCACCTTTTTCTGTGTAAAGGTCCACCTCCACTGTGGGATTACCCCTAGAATCAAAAATCTCACGAGCATGTATCTTCAGGATAGACATCCTTCTGAAAATGAATAAAGGTCAAGTACAAAAAAAAAAGATCCTATATGAAACAAACCTATGAAGACAGCTATAAAAAGGTTTAAAGGACACATAAGAACTGTCTACAGAAATACAAGCGACCGCAGGTTGGCTTATCTACCTGTTAAATCTTGTGTCTGGATGAGTATTAGCCCAAACTATCATCTGCATTATTTAAAACCCACCATCACAAAAAAAATCCATGTTTTTTAACCAGACATATAAATTAAAGCTGTGCACACCGTGTATTGAAGGATGTGCATGAGAAGCTCAGGTCTAATGTAATTGGATTAGCAGATGTCGTTCACTGGAAAAAAATCCTACTCGACTCGTCTAAACGTTTATCACAAATACAAAAGACTCGTAGAGATCAACAATATTATTTGTCCAGTATTATGGGTGCTAACGGGCAGTCTCACAAGCGATCATTTCCTGGCTCGTGTCTTCCAGGAATCGGATGTCTTTGTTGTAGTTTGTTCTACAAATATTTAATCTCATTACAGTTTGTATGAAAGTGTGTAGGCGTGATGGAAAGCACGACTCATCGCTGACTGCGCGTCCTCAATATGTCACGTGCCTATTCAAGGTAATTAACACCTTATGAGAGTTGCTCACAACAAACATGTGAAAAATAACGTTTGAATGCTTTCTGTTGAAAATATAAGATCTAAATAGATTCCTCGACTTCCCAGGACTACACCATCAAGCATAATTTCATATATAAAATGTGAGCAATAATTAATAAAATTGGGTTTATTAGGTAAAAGTTAAAAACGCATTGTTTCTTACCTCGGAGCCGGTGTATCTAAAGGACAAAATTAAGGAATCTGCGAGAATTAAACAGCTGCTTGATGATTCAAGCTCAAATTCACCCTCACAGCCAGTGGCCCTGTAGAAAGAAAACCAGTCAGTATGATCAATGCTCACCGTCATTCATTGGGCCCATAGAAATATACGAGCCCAGAAGAATGGCACACACTTTGAAACGAAAGATAAAGTGGGCGGAGCTTTGCGGCCCGGATGTGCTCGCTTATTGGTCAGGTACAAAGTTAAAACGTTCATTTAAATTGCTGCTAAAATGTCACATTGTAATTACTTAGGCTGCGTTCCCGTCCACTTTTAGACAGACCTTCGCGAACTTCCCTAAGCACTTCCCCTCGGGGGAATCCCCGCCGCCATTTTTAAGTGCGTTCCACTTCGTGAAGTGAACAAGGGAAGTCAGACACTCGTTCCCTCGATATGTACACTGCAAGCAGTTTGACATCCCACAATTCAACTTGATTGTGACGTCACAACAGATCGCTCAACTGTAGTGTATGGCGTATATCACATTGTTTTGTGAATTAAAAGCATAATAGTGTAGGCTATATTACATTATTTATTGCGTAATACGTAATACATAGATTAGCCTATAGTCAAAGTTCATACTCGAAAGTTTATATGCGATCTTTGATATATATATTCTACAAAAACGTATATGTATATAGAATGGTCCATAAAACAAATTCATAAGTGAATAGGGGTTTATATAATAATTATAATAAATAAAGTGAATACCAAGTGATTAAGGGCGTAGTGCGTTCCATTTAAACTTTATTCACGAGTTCCGCCTGTAGTGGGCACTCGTGCTACGTAAGCAATGACGCACATACGAGTCAACAAGACTGAGGGAAATTTGCGAGGGATAAGGGCATAGAAATTTGGACTGGAACGCAGCCCACTGCTGAAGCAGACACGTGCTACATGTTACTTTAATCAACGCTGTTGACGATTTACCAATCACAGTGGTTTATGATTATTAGCCTAAATAAATATTATTATAACACTATGATGATTGTCAGTAGGCAGTCTCTGAAATTAATAGATTTACGATAATTTTATAAAATATTATATTTTGTGATAAAAAAAATATGTGCAGAAAGACAATTTGAATTTAAATGGCGGTCAATGGAGAATTCGACTTCCTGAGCCGTAATGCGCTCCCCTAAGGAAAACACTGTGGAACCTAATTATTACCAACAACAGCGATTTTTGTTGAAGTCTTTTCTTAACTAATACAACATCTACAATACAACATATTTGTTTTAAAAATACAATTTGCCAAAATTTTAAATAGGTAAAATGCCTATATAGAAATCAGAGATTATTAACAAATACTTGCAGTGTCTTTATTTTCACAAACCGAGCCGTGCATTTTGTCATTGTTGCACACACTCACGCACACGAAGAAAGCAGCATAAATAATATTTCAAATTGTATTATTGTAGGCCTACGTGTTATCTGTGAATGAAAATGGATGCAACATTACGAGGCACAATAGAGTGTTTGTGTGTTGGAGAATCCTGGCAACTCATTCCCTTGGGCCAGTAATCCCTCAGGTCACTGACCCCACCCCTCCTTCCTCCCTCTTTTCATCTCTCTCTCTCTCTCTCTCTCTCTCTCTCTTTCTCACACACAAACACACACACACACACTATTTCCACCATCCCTCCCACACCGATACACTTCCTCTGACTTTTATTTTTCCTAGAATTGCCAGTCCATCCAAATTAGTTTAGATTTGTCTCACATGGTGTGTCGGCTCCCTTGTGCACAGTTTGTTTCGTAGAACTGCTTGATGTTTTGGTTTATTCTCTCAGGTACATGGTTTCTCAGGGGGCCTCCCTGACAGCCAGATGATCCCCATGTTCTTCTATCCTTTCGCCTCACAAATCAGACCTCAGGGATCTCATTAACAATCCACACAGATTGTGAATATAGTGAAGCAGCGACCTGTTGCCGGGGAAACACTGCGGTTCCTTTGTCCCAGCATGAACTCCTCTTAGACTTCTTTGATCCTTTGTCTAAAGCTTTGTCCATATTCTAAACTGTGAATTATAGAAATGATGTATTAAAGCTTAGAAATCTGCATTTCTTGATCAACTGCACAAGCAATTTACATAACTTTTTCACAGATGCATTATATTAATAAACAAAAGAATATTAAAAAGAGTTAATAGTTTTGTAGATTGTGTGAACTGTGTTTTATTTTGTTATGCTGCCTGCCCTTTTAGAAGCAGTCCATGCAACTAATGCTAGTGATCTTTGACACATCATCTAGTGAGTTCTGAACAGATCTTAAACACAAACACTTCATTGTCCCATTGAAACCTTAAATATTGCTCTAAATGTGCATTTGTTAAAAACTTGGGTTTATATTTTTAAAGGTAAAATGCAATGTTCGGTTAGACTTTTTCGATCTACGAATTAAAAAGAAAAATTCTTACGGATTAAATGTTGACAAATTCAAAATTAGGCGTTTCTTCTAATCTCTTACAAATTCCATGAATGTTGTTTTTGTAAACACACTTTACAATATAAACTTCTAGGCCAGTCTAAATTTAAATAGTCAAATGAACTAAATCTGTAAAAGGAATAAATGATTACTCATGTTTTCTCAACAGAAGAATATAAACATAATTATTCTCAAACAGTCATGGTTGTCTTTTTTAATTTCTGATTTTACATGATGTGTAAAATAAATGCGGTTTCTTTTTAATTTATTTTCATAGCCTTTTATGTCAAATAAGATAAGTGGTATAATAAAAAGTTAAGTAATATATAAAAGTACTATAAAATAAAAAGTAATGTGTTAGTTGCTCTTTTAGTTTCATTTCTGCTGTTAACATGTAAAATCTATTTATTGCCTCAACAGAGATTATTATCAGTGTCAACACTCCGGTAGAACGCTGGACATATTTATATATGTTTGTTAAATTTCCAATCATCTTTTTATAACACTATTTATAATGTTATGATGAACATTGGAAATCAAATAAAGAGTAAAGGAGGCTTATTTTTGTCTCCAGACCTAAAGACTGACCCAGAACAAGAGACACAGAGTATTAGGCGTGGTCTTTTTTGAAGGTTAAAAGCTTTCCTCATATGTGTACTCAGAAACCCAGAGGCCCTGCCACACTGAACTAACCAATCACACAGCAGAAGACACACCTGCTCATAGAAGAAGAGTAGGGATTGGTCGCAGCGTAAAAATGACACCTGGGCAGGGCTCCAAGGTGTACCTGAAAACCTAGATGTTTTGTAGGAACAGTTTCTTCGCTTCAGGAGCTTTAGGAGATTGTGTTTCTTGTCATGTTTGAGAATCCATTCCTATTGTCCTTTTCTTCACCGGCATCTTCATCAACGTCCTTCAGACGGGTTCGAGAGGCTAGGTGGAACGTCGAAAAGCAGTCGTACCTTTAACAACTGGAAAGAACAGGAAGTGATCTTCTTCAGCTAAAGCAGCGCTGCGACACAATGGCATCTCTTGTCCATGACTCCATACTGAATGACCGCAAAAGGAATTTATAGGGTAACTAGTCATTTTTGTTCAACGATTTAACCAAATTAAACTGCAAATTAAATATTTTATGTACATAAATTGGTAACAAAATGGAAAATGTTGCTTTAGTCGATTAAGACCATTACATAAGACTGAATGAGACGATATAAATGATGCTTTTGTTTTTTTATGTTTTCTGATCTTCATTTTAAGTACAAATTGAATAATGTATGACATATTCGTATGAAATTATATTTAAATCATTAATTTGTATAACACATAAAGGATTAAGGGTGCTCAACATGTTAACTTCCGTAATATGTCAAACCTGTTTGATCAGTTCAAAACAAAGGGGCACGAAACAGAATAAATTTAATTTGCAAAGCTTTTTAAAGAAATTAAATGCTGCTCTTTTAATAGTACTTTTAATATTATATGCTATAGAAATATGTACTGTACCGTTTAAAATGACTTGTTTTATCTGAGATGGGCTGTATAAATATTTAAAAAGCAATAGACACACGCCCATATAACATCTTATGCATAACAAATGTGCTCATATGGGCAAAACATAATAACTCTCTGTTAGCTTGTTTCAGTAGCGAGTTATCAAGTCTCATCTAACGTACAGGTGAGAGGTCAGTCAGGTGCACGCTCAGGTGTAAGTGACAAAAGATCAGCCATTTTGATTAGCATGACTAAGCGCTTTCCTTGCCACCTACACTGTGTGGTTGAAATGGGATTTGGAGGGTGACACAATTTGTTTTGATGAAGAAGCAACCAATTAATTTAAGTCTCCCAGGCCGGTGGTTTCTCTAGTGATGTCTCAGAGGTTACGGTTGCCAAGGAGCTAGGCCAGGGCATCGATTAACATGGCATGCACGTAAGAAATAAACCTATTGGATTGTGCATATAGTGAAACTGGAAAGGGTCTAGTGGGAATGGACATGAATGTGCTTATAAAAAAAGATTTCCATGTATTGCTATAAAACATGACTACCAGTCGGGACAAGTATACATAATAATTAACAAACATCTCCCAATGCTAAGAAATCTACTAAAATAGCCTAAATAATCATACAATTATATGAAAAAGGCCACAAAGGAAAACTATTCAAATGGATCATTTGGATGTCCGTCTCCATCTTACAAGGCAGTTTTGGATGTTATTTGTTTCTCTAATACTGCCTGGTAATGATGCAGATGGTCGTCTACACGCATCGTTGGATTTGCTTTGCATCTGGGTGTGGACGGGCAGAATATGCAAAATACACACAAATACACAATGGAAAGTTTGTCATACTCAAAATATCTATTCTTCAGGTTGAGCCATCCAATTTGTTTTGATTTGGATGTCAAAGAAGTTCACTTCATTGCCTCTAGGGTACATCTTACCCGACAGTGCTTGGCTGTGTATTGAGGTTCTAACACTGTCTGGTAACGATGCATTCTGGGGGCTTTAGTCTTCAAATTTCTTTAGTAGAATATGAACACAAAAATAGTGTCAGTTGGCTACACCAGAAGGAGTGAAAAAGAAAGAAATAAAAGAATGAGAGTGAAGGAAAAGAGGTATACATTGTCTGTACATATAAACCTCTACTCATTTATTCATCTCATTATTGTCAAGGGATTCCCATAGCCATCACCATAGTTTCAAACCCCACCCTGTTACGCAGACATGCCTCCATGAATGTCACAAAAGCAATTCCTCCACACTCACACACCCTCTAATGTGTAAGTCAATGATGGGTTCATCCTGTCTTTCTAGTGTCTTATTGTGTGCATGACACCTGAGATCTGTGTGAGGAAAGCAGTATTTGAAGCGGATGTCCGCTCCTACGCTGTTCATTCACTGTGTGAAAAAGGAAGTAAAATAATAAAGGCTCGTAGATTCTGTGCCCATGACCCAAAGCATTCTGCATGTGAATAAATCATGGTCTATAGGTATAATTTAACAACCTAACTTATTTCATCTTTGGCCGACACCTGTTGCTGATCCTTTGGGTTTATTACAGTATGCTTACGCTGTATTCTTTACTAATACCATTTATAAAAAGTTTCTTTTTTTCTTAAATATAAATGCTCGAATTCTATCGTTCTCTTTATGTCTGTTTCCTTCTCTCCTACAGTCACATGATTACAGAACCTATCTTCTGCCTCTCCACTGCAGTAAAATCCTTTGATTTGTGCCTTACCAGGCAAGTTTAGATGTTGCTACTCTGTCTAATACTGCCTGGTAATGCCATCAATCACAAGGAATTTGATCGCCATATTTCTTTTCCCTTCTGCACCTACACTGCTAAAAATGTAACTTTGGTTTTTGGAATCATTATACAAGATTATATCCTCCATTTCACACCTGACAGAATGTTGTTTTTATAATGTGCTTTAAATAGGAGTCTTGTCATATTGTTGTATGTATTAGTTAAATGTAAACTACATGTAAATTCAGAATGTATCATGACAAATAAAGGCAATAAATCTGAATTACATTCAAATTTGCATCTAACTTTGTGTGTTTTTTCCAGAATATATAAAAGGAGGTCATTTGTATGTATACATTTCTTAATTCAAACCTGAAAATAAAGTTTTAAACAAAAATAAACTGTAAACAGAGAAAAGTCAAATGATATGCAATAAAAAGAACAAAGACTTTCTAGGAATTTCTAGGTCACTAATAGGCAACATATGGGCAAATGTAGGCAAATTTGTTTCAGTGACCATGCAAACTAATTTGTACAAAAAACATTTTTTTTCCACTGTAAAGTGACAGATGCTATATGGAACATTAAACAATAAATTAAGAATAATATGGATAAGCATATTTGCACAAACTTGTGAGTTACTATATACGTGCTATATTCTTCAAATAGCCTACTAAAAAATTCAGAAATCAACTTTACACTGACAATAAATGTATATTTTAAATTTACTGTATTAAATGTTATTAAATGATAAAAATGCCAAACACAACGTTTTTAGTAATCCCAGAGTTCTGAATCCCACTGGCTATAAAAATTATGTTTTGCTGTATGGATAGTAAACATGGCAACATGCTTTGACATCCAGTCCACTAGATGGCAACATCTAGATCACGTGTTCCACTATTTACAGCCACGAGGGACTTCGAACAGCAACGACTTCCTTATCACGCCTGCGACATATTTTACAATAAATAAATTATTTCTTCAAGAAGTATTTTAGTTCAGCAGACATGTCCGGAATACCACCGGATTCGTGGCAACCCCCTACAGTATCTCTAGAGACGACGTAAGTTGAAATTAATTTAAGAATGAGCCACCTTTGATAACACATGAAAGTCATTCTAATGATTGTTACAACTGTGTGGGATGCTAAAAAGGCTAAAGATATAATCGATGTAATACAGAAAACAATATATGGTTTTGTTAAAGTAAACATGATTTTTGGCGGTTGGATTACTATTTTGTTTTCTCACATTTTTGCTGCCAATATCACGGGTTTGCGGCAAATAAATCAAAAATCTTTTATTAAATCATGGCTAACTTACCTTAGTTTACAAGTCATTGTATTAAATAGTAAGTCAACGTTACTAGGCACAGTGTAACCTTTCCTATAAAAAATGACCATAATCCTTTACATTTTCTTACCAGTATGGGAACTATGGTGGTAGAACTATACTGGAACCACGCGCCAAAAACATGCAAGAATTTTGCAGAGTTGGGCAGAAGAGGATATTACAACAACACCAAGTTTCACCGCATCATCAAAGATTTCATGGTTCAAGGGGGCGATCCGACGGCGACAGGTGATGCACCATATGATGAGAGCCAACAACACTCCTTCTTTAATGCGTTTTTAAATCATACGTCCCGTTAAAGTCACAGTATAGCATGTTGTCATGTTAAATCTAGCATGCATGGTGAGTTTATCGGATTTGGGATGTTTCCCACTTCGACCCGGACATTATTTTTGGAACAGCGCTTTTTTAATGTTATAAAATGTTGATAAATCATTCATAACTTTAGTGATACTAAATGCTTTTAATAATACTAAATTCAGACTTCCGGGCTTGAGGTGGGAAATATCCCAAATCCGAGGTGTCTGGAGGACAACATAAGTAAACTGTAACATGACGTCAAGCGTGTTTGACAAAAAAGTGATTTATAGCGTTACAATAATGTTATGAGAACTCACCATCCTGTTATGTTTGTTTAGCCATAAAAAAAGCATTATTTATTCAATCCTTTATTAATGCAGGTCGTGGAGGTGCATCTATATTTGGCAAGCAGTTTGAGGATGAATTGCATCCAGAATTGAGATTCACTGGTAAGCCGTATTTGAGACAGCATTAATTTAGTAATATTGAAAACAACAGTTAAGAGCATTTCACTGCTAAAAATGTGTTTTGAAATTTAAATATGCTTTATTTTGTAGGTGCTGGAATTCTTGCAATGGCCAATGCAGGGCCAGATACAAATGGAAGCCAGTTTTTCCTCACACTGGCTCCAACACAGTGGCTGGATGGCAAACACAGTATATTCGGTCGAGTCTGCCAAGGCATGGGAGTTTTAAATCGCGTTGGAATGGTTGAAACCAATAGCCAGGACCGTCCTATGGACGATATAAAAATTCTCAGAGTGACTTTACCCTTCTGAGACATTTTCTGCTTTATTTTGTACAGCTGTTTTATTACATTAAACTTGGAGTTTTCATAAAACAAGGTTTCTGACATTTTAAATGTGTGTTTACAAATCTATGGCCACATCAAGTCAAAGTCAGCTTTATTGTCAATTCTGCCACATGGACAGTACTTACATATAGAGGATTGAATTTGAGTTACTCTCAGACCCTAGGTGCATACAGATAACACTAACACAGAATAAAAAAATACAGGTTTTATATATATAAAATACAACATGGTGGTGTCGTCATATTTTGTGTAGAGATACTATCTGTGTACATATCCTGTACATATTGCCAGATTCCACATTGGTTATTTTACCACCATGAACATAAAAAATATGATTGGAGATGACAGTAATATCAATCCTTGAGAACTATTATTCCCTCATGGGATTCAGAACTGGTACTGGATGATTCTTAAGATTCGGGCCCTGGTCTTCACTGCACACTTTTTGTCAGATTGGGCCGATTGTGGAGAATAAAGGATGCTTAAAACTGAATATATACCCTTATACAGAGGACATGACATAAATGTGGATATAATGAAGTTTTTAAAACATGAGAAACTTCATGTATGGTGTCAGTGACCATTTATTTATTTTTAATTGAATCAAATAAAACATTTATTCAAAGGATTTTCTTTTTGCAATGTGTGTTGCTATCCCACAAACGTAAAGTACACCAGATTTGAACATTCCTTTCCTTGTCTTATAATTTCTGGTCATGTAGATTTTGCTGTCATCTAGTGGACAAAACAGTGAGTGGGCTCACAGAGAGAAAATTACAGTATACACAAGTACAGGTCCCTTTTCTAATATCTGACACATTGAAGATCGCCTACTCGCTGTAGAGAGCTCAAATTATGATCCGTGATTTTTTTTTGTAAATCACCATCACCTGAGGTCAACCTCACCAGAGTTCTGATGCACCACTCTCAGCTCATCTGGATCAAGTACGTAACTGCTTTAAATATGGCTGGTTTTGAAGTTAGTATGTGTTATTTGACTTGAAAGTGCTTGAACATACTCAAATCATTGAAAAAACCTTTCATTTACAATCTGTCATTCAGACACGATCGCAGCAAACACTTCTTTACATTTGCAGTTTTAATGTTGACATTACATTTAATCACATTCATTTTTATTATACAAGCCTTTCTCTTCAAAAGTTTATATGACTGAAATTAACATTCAACATGGGGCATGCCTGCTTTGCATTGTAAGAATGGAGAAGGGTTGCGACTGCAACATCAACAGACTATATAGGAGATCTCTGATCTGTTTAAAGAGACTGCAATGTCCATCTAATGGAATGACTGCCATGGCGTTTCTCTTTCTACGAATGGCAAAAGTCTGTTGCGCCAACACAAACAAACACAGGAGAAGCTGACCGCATACCCATATATGTTATGTACATACACAGAATTACATACTTACAAGAAAATGTAAATACTGTATATAAAGAAACGTAATCGGAAAAATCGAATTGAAATCGGAATTCTTGAGACGAAACAGTAACATTAACACATCATTTCATCAGGGAGGATAGAAACATTGAGTGTAAATCACCTCATCTGAGCATTTTACAAGTCCATCATCTCTGTGTGGTACATTCATACAGAGAAAAAAACTAACTGTTTGAGAGTCAGAGAGTGAGAGGAGCTTTAGAAACGCAGTCTCCGGTACAGAGTCCATGCATGGGCGGCTCTCTCTTTGGCTCTCTTGAACTCCAACACATTTGAGAAACATTCACATTAATTTACAGTACATCGCAGCCATTAAGCTTCGTCTAAGCTTTATTACGACAACGTGATTCTACCGCCGATAGGACAGGTTGTTCAATTTTCAGTTAGGTTACTGCAAAACCCTTTTTAGCTGGAATACCATCTCAGACTTAAATAAAATATATGATTTAGATGAGAGGTGGCATTCTATAAATGAGGTTGCTTTAATAAAAACAAGAAAGAAATGTACCAACAAAAGGTTTTGGTCATAAGTGCATTATAACTTTTTGCTGATTTTTTTTTAAACACAGGGATTTACAATACAGTTTCATTGCTCACCCCATTACAATTTCATTGCAGTAAACCTGGGTTCGTAACTCAGATGCATCAAAGGGCAGTTCACATTTACCCTTATAATGATGTGTATGGAAGATATAACATAACAAAACAAGTAAACAAACAAACAAAACAAAAGCATTTACACTCCAAAGCGACTCCACAATGCAAGTCAATACAGGATTCTAGTTAGTATGTGCTACTGTACCTGTAAAATTCCACTAGAGCTACACATTATTTTAAAAGTGGACGAAAATCACTTATATGGCACAGTCGAGTTCTATATGATCCCACGCGTACAAACAAAATGACTAGATTTTTTTTCTCTCGAGCTTTCTTGAAATACACATAACAATGGCCTGAGAAAGACAGTAAACCCACCGCTGATCCAGTCCTTTCTGAATGCATACACAACTGTGACTCGTATCACAGAACAAGGACGCAAACAAATTTTGATATGAATCCATTAGCTGTTATTGCAAAATGTTTTATCATACCACAATACCAAAATATAGATGTTAAAAACTAGATTGATCTCTGAAAAGTGTCTAAAAGTGTCCAAATAGTTAATCATCGCATTCTTAAAGTACAATAAGTGTATGTGATTGTGAGTGTAATATGTTGATTCTATTTGGATTTACTATTTGGCAGCAATATTGTATTGAACTGCAAGGCTCTTCGAATTTATACTGTCATAATGATAATCAACATTGTTGTATAAGATGTAGCAGGTGATCTTTAAATCAATCATTTTACATTTTTTTAATTAGTCTGTTTTGCAACATTATGGTGATAAAAAAATAAATCGCAATCATTACTCTAAATATTTCCTTCTTAAAAAACAAGGTAACTGTACCTAATCCTCAAAATATTATCTTTCATTTATGGCTTCTCCCGTATTATTTAAGTCAATATGCAATACATAAATCATCGTTTCTGAGAAAATTCAAATACTAAAAACAACACATCTAACATTAGATATTTTTAGGTTATTAGTTACGATTAAGCTAAATTTACTGCTAATATGTGTACAATACTGTACATCAGGCCCACAAAGCCCTGCACTCAGAACAATATGGCTGCCAGTAAGAGTTTGAAATACTGGGCGTATCACAAAGCCCAGCAACTACGATAAAATCCCAGCTTTTGGAGGTCCCTATAGCAAAATGTTAGAAAATGTATAGCTACATTGATTTTGTTGATGAGAATTTTTTTAAGCCATCATGAAGGCAAATGTTACATTTAAACTCCTAATTGTTTATCTACTGTATTCAAAATATACCAATGAAAAACGTTTATGCCTATCATCTTTAACTAATTTGAGATTTTACTGGGAATAAAGGAACTTTTATGTACTTGTAGACAAAATATTATCAAGCCCTGAAATGATCATGATGTCATTGTGGAGAACAGCTGCATGTACATGTTGCTGATTGTTAGCCCTAAAATTCAACATTTACCAATGGCACATAGTTCAGTGATAGAAGTATATTTTTTGGCACAATATGTTCAAATAAACGTATTATTATAAACATAAAACTGCACTTTAAAAAATGAGTATATAATACCAAGGTAGATTCTGTGGTCTTCCTTACCACCTTTGGCATCTTTAAAACAACTAATCTAACAACACGTTACATTGAATTCATATACCAAACAATAAATAAACACATATTGACAGACAATGAGATATATAAATAATTTTTAAATTAAATAAATATGTTTTGCCTTATGAATCATGGCATGATATATTTGAGATATAAAAAATAATTAACATTCTTACATCTGACTATGGTGCTTTACTTAGCATTACAAAACATAGAAGTACATAAATACACTTTTGTAGAGAATTCTCATTTTGGGGATGTAAATGGCAGTTAATTTTAATGTACTTTGACCTGCTGAGTCCTTTCTTCCTCTTTTGTATTGATTTTTTTTACATGAGTCTTTTTTTCTCTAAATTGAGTCAATGAAAATATCTATTCACTTATTTTTCAATGCAGATATCCTTTGTGTAGTCATGTAATTATCTTACATGAGGTAATGAAACACTGTTTTACTCAAATGTCAAATATACTGTAATTTAAAAAATGGAAATACCCTCATGTCACTCAAAATAAAAATAAAAGTAAATGGCCACCAGTGCACGTTAAACCTCAAAAAAGACAAATTATAAAATATTATATGGAAATTGTTTTTTATGGGGCTTGACAGCTGTTATGTTTTAGTTTATTTGTGTGCACTTTTGATACTTTGTTAAAACTATTACTTTTGTGCCCCACAGAAAGACAAAACAATTATTAAACAAGATAATGATGAATGGACAAAACCGTCAGGTCAACTAACTCTTAAAAACAATCTATAAAATTATATTTAAAAATTCTAAAATAAAGGACACTTTGACTTAAAAAAATAGAACCACTACAGTAAACTTGTTTCCTGAATGAAGGGTGGTTTTTCCAGTACCCAATTCTTTGGCCCAAAGCCCAGACGGCAACCTAAAACCATGGTGATAAGTATCATCTTCATACCCTCCCACACACAATGTGAGAAAAAAAAAACTAATGCTTAATGCTTGGCTCAATTTCAGTTACTATTTCATTAAGCAGCAGTTGGTATATGAGTGCGAGAATAAAGTGTAGACAATGAGAAAATAGAGACTCCGCTATAGAGGGAAATACCACCAGAACTCTCTTTCCAGAACATTCTCATGTCACTCATTTTTATTCCTGTCATACCTGTAACTCTCCCTGTGCGTCTCTTTCCCTCTCACAGAGGCAAGTCGGTGCTGTTGTGGCGGGTTTTCCGTGAGGTTCCGTCATCCCGAGGCAGGGCCTTCTGGAGGTTGGACATGGCTGCTGTTTTCTTCAGGTCGATCACGGCGTAGCACTCTCCACGACGGGGGGGCGGAGCCGCGGCGGCTGCAGCAGACATGCCGCGTTTGAGAGGGGGCGGTCTCTGGGGTACCGGGCCCCCTCCCCCGTGTCCCGAGCAGCCGGAGGGTTCGCCCTCCAGGTCCACCTGGATGTAGTTGAGCTGACGGGAGGGCGGAGGAGGCGGGTGACGACCGTACTGCTCGCAGGTGCCACTGCCACGGCCCCCTCGCTGACGTCTGAAGTCGAAGTTGAAGACGCGGTTGGCCCTCTCATGTGGGTGAGGGTGGGACGGGAAAGCGTGACGAAGACGGGTGGGAGGCTGTAGCTGTATGGAAGAAGATTGTTAATACAATCTGTACATAATTGACCTTTAACGAATACCAACAAAATTCAAAACATGCTACCGTGAGACACTGTCAGACAAAATGGCCAAAAAACTGGATAAGAATTTTTAAATGTAAATGCATGTATAAAAATTGCACTCTCAAAGAGCAACACATACTGTAGCCAATGAAATAACTTAAAGCTACGCATAACTATAAAAATGTGTATTCCCTATAGAAATTTCCCAGGACTTTCTGTGACTTAAGACATTTCCAGACCTTTAAATTCTCCAATGCTTTCAGCTTCTATGATACTTCTAGAATGAATATTAGGCCTAGAAAGATTCTATATACACGTTTTTGTTTACAAACCTGTTCAGTGTTGACATAGTTCTGCAGAGCGTCACGGTGAATCCCACCGCCACCTCCACTTTCCTGATGATATCCGTTTGGTGTCACCGGCCCTTCGGAATACTCATACTCATCGTATTCCTCCTCCTCTTCCTCATCATACTCGTCCTCATCCTCATCTTCATCCTGATCATCCTCTTCCTCTCTCTGAAGAGCACGGTATTCCCAAACCGGCGGGAGCGACGGCAGGTTCTCGTAGTTAAGTAACGCTGTGCGTCGGTGACCCCCAACCCCCATTCCCCGTTCGCAGCCGTATCCCTGTGGGGGCAGCGAGGAAGGGTGCGTGTGCGTGAGCGGGAGAGAGAGTGGATGCGTGTGCGTGCGGGAATCGCCCGTGGTGCTGCTGCTGCTACTGGATCCCAGAGACTGGGACTGCGACACGGTGCTCGGACTCAGCCTCTGTCTGCGTACCCCTCGAAGTCCGTTGATGTTCTCGTATGTTAGCTGGCTTTCCGGGCAGGGCTCCATACTTGGGTGTCGGTGCATTAGATGGTGGCAATGGTGATACGAGTGCGTGTTGCACATGTGTACAGACGGAGTCTCCTCTCCTTCTGTTTCCGAGCTGACGTCTGGCACCCGAAGAGGGTGAGCGATGTGGCGGTCCCTGTCTCTCTCCATTAAGTGGCGCTGTGCTGGGGTCGGACCCAACATGAACTTCACCTCCTGGGCTCCGGGCTGGAGGAAGACCTGAGGGTCTTTGTGAGGGTCGTCCAGGGGGCAGCAATGCAAGCCTGGCTGGCCTGGGACTTGGCCGCCCCCACGGATTGTGGTGGTGGTTGAGGTTTCAGGGTAGGTGGTGGGCCGCACTTCAGGTAGAGAGTGAACACAGTGACGGCTAGAGAGGTCAGTTTCCATGCCCACGGTATTCACATATGTATGGGTCTGGAAAAAGATGAAAACAGTTCATTAGTTAGCTGCTATTTGTGATGGGCAGCACACTTACAGTGTGTTAAAGGAATAGTTCACCCAAAAATGAAAATTCTGTCATGAATTACTCTAGTTGTTCCAAATCCGTATAAATTTCTTTGTTTTTGGTTGAACAAAGAGAAAGATATTTGGACGAATGCATGTAACCAAACAGTTCTTGGACCCCATTGACTACCATAGTAGGAAAAATGACAATGGTAGTCAAAAGTACCCCAGAACTTTTTGCTATTGCTTCAAAATATCTTATCTTGTGTTCAACAGAACAAAAAGATTTTAAAGTAATTTTTCCTAATATGGAAGTCATAGGGGTCCAAGAACTGTTTGGTTACAAGCATTCTTCCAAATATCTTTATATCTTTCTTTGTGATCATCAGAACAAAGAAATGTATACAGATTTGAAACAACTCAAAGGTTTGAGTTGGATATAGGTGCAACATAATTTAATAATGTACAAAACAGAAGCTATACAGTCTGTAAGTGTTAAATAAGTAGAAAGTTATACAAGTAACATGTTTGTTATTATTTGAAAAAGCATTTTGGCATTTGAGCCACAGTCAAAAATGTACTGCAACAAAGAAAGATAATACAAAAATATTCACATGCAAATTTAATAAAACAAAATGTGATACATACAGTATGTGGTTACTAGAACTTAAACTTGAGGGTAGCTGACTTCATACATCTAAAAACAAAAAATGACCATGAGACCCTCAGTATGGTCTAGCATAATATGTTTACAGATGCCAATTGTTATTTTATATCTATTGCAATTTTTTTTAAGCATCCAATACTTTTAAAGCCACTGTGTGTGTGTGTGTGTGTGTGTGTGTGTGTGTGTGTGTGTGTGTGTGTGTGTGTTTGTGTGTGTGTGTGTGTGTGTGTGTGTGTGTGTGTGTGTTTACTTGGTCATCCAGTCCCATGAGGCTGTGTCTGTGGTCATTGGAGAGAGAGGGCTGAGATGAGTCTGCGCTGATTGGGTATCCTGGGTATCCATTAGGAAAACCCTGCATCGGGAATCCAGGTGCTACACAAACACAAGCAGGTACTATTAAGACGCTCTTCATACATGTTTTTAAAATATGTGCCATGAATACTGTGAATGCAAGATGAGATAAAGTATTTAGTATTTATATAGCATGTGTGACTTTCTTTATGACTTTGTAAAGAACTTTTGCTGGTTACCAAACAACACTGGCCCCTTTTGACTTCTATTGTATGGACACAACATTTCTTAAACATTTCTCAGAATATCTTCTTTTGTGTTCCACAGAAAAAGAGTCATATGCAGGTTTTGAACAACATGAGGGTGAATAAATGACAGAATGTTTTATTTTGGATATAATATAACTATCCCTTTAACAGCCTTGTTATTCTGCACACATTTGTTATGACTTCATTAAGTTTTTTTTCAAGGTAATTTAAGTCTGCAGAAAGATAATTATGGAAAACCACATTTTAAAGCACTATAGCTCATCTCAAACGAAACGTATTAAATTGAACTTCTCTATCAATATTAACCATTTGTGAGCTAACCCTATTTCTGAAAATATTGTTAAAGATGTTAAAGATATATATGCCGGTGACTCACTATTAGGTGTCTGTGGAGTTCGAGGCATGTCCATCTCGGGTGCGTGCCCAGGCCGGGTCATGATCATGGGCTCCTCCACCACATTAATGCTGTTACACTGCATCAACTCCTGCAGGAGGTTAAAGATCTCCTCTGCACGGGAGCACTTGAATGCAAAGATCCCTATCAGAACACATACAAGAAATGTAAAAAAGGACAGTTAGACAGACAGTTGATAATTGTTAGTGTGTTCTAGGCACTTGGGATGTTCTGGAGTAAGAACAATCTCACCTTGTCCTGTCTGACAACGGCGGCCGCTCTCAAAAGAGAATAGGTTGGAGTCATAGCCGTAGCGTCGCAGGCAGAGGTATGGCCACCGGATGGCGTCCCGTTTGCGTGTGTGCAGAATAAGCTCGGTTTGCGTGAGCTCCATTGTTCCTGAGCCCAATTCATTTCCTTCATCATCTACATTAGTCACCTGTCAGGCATAGACCAAATGCACAGACACAAAAGGTTGACCTCTGCTATGTCCAAATATGTAAGCCTAAAAGTACCATGGTATACATTAAAGTGTCATGGTATCAATATAGCCATACAGTAGCACTACAGTATTTTATGTGTCTTGTGAAATGCACCTTGAATTTGTTGGGATGGTTGTCTTGGATAGCGTCTCTGTATAGACAGCTCCAGCAGCTCCCCATAGCTTCAGCAGTCCAGCTGAAGCCTTAAACAGGAAAAAAAACAAAGAATTGATCAATTTAGGGCAAAAACATGAAATATTTACAAGTTAATATTCCTTTGAGATAACCTTTTTCTACAGTCTGAGAAAGCATAATACCTCATAAACTACCTAAGGTGGCAATAGCAGGTAATGGTGATAAATATTCAAATTTATTAACACTAGTTAGTTAAGTTTTAAGTTATAAACTGTAAAGAATGAATGAATGAACGTGAAATGAATGCTCACCTGGCCATCAGTGGGAGTGATGCTTGCGTCAATCCCAGAATCCTCTGCTGGGTGTCATGGCGGAAGTGGGTTGTGCTGGTAAGAACATCCAGTCCCAGTGGACAAATGTTTCATTTCTCCTATCAAGCAGAGAAAAGAAAGGATGTCAAATCCTGTGTGTATGCTGTCCTCTTTTTTCAAAAATGTTCATTACTGTGGTGCTGTGATTAAGACACAGGGAATGAAGTTGCTCTGTGTCCTCAGACTCCCAGTGGATAAATAAAACATAATTACTTTATACTAATAATCTTATTCTCAAGTGGAAAGCCATTGCTCGTGCCTATAAGATGTGCATGTGAGATGGTTTCAAATAACAAGTGAATGTCATAAAGATTATGCTGGAATGTAGAAAGAATTTGTCATATTTTATTAGAGATCATGGCATATTTGATATTACAGTAAAGTCAAGAATTTTAATACATTAATATATTAATTACAAAACCATTAGTATCAGTTATTACTGACTAAAAGGAAAAAACATGTTTATATTTGACTTGTTTCTATCTCTGGATGGATATACTATTGTATACATACCTCTGTTTATGAGGTGTCATTACTATATAAAATCTCAAGGACAAAAATTTCAACAGGTGTCCTTGCATGGAATATACAATGATCTTGTATATGGTATCTGTCACTTATAAATGTCTATCGACACATTTAAACATTTCTGTGGTATATTTCTAACAATTTCTAGCTATACACTCAAAATAAAATTATTGAACGGTACTCTCGCATTTAGGTCAAAAGATTGTCACAAAAAACACTGAAAGCAAACCCTTCACAGATCTATGTCGAGCTCAAGTGTTAAAATATATTGTGTAAATGAGTTTGTGACATTGCTGAAACAGTAAAGAATAAAAGCACAAACTGAAGTAGTGCAAGCTCAAAACTAACACTAAATCACTGCAGCTCCAATTTACAAAGACAAATATGTCAAAATCTTAAATAATGGATGTGTTTTAAAAGTCAAGGAGATTAAACATTTTGAAGATTGGGCCTTTTTGACAGTCATCTCAATGTCAAAAGTGCTCCTTGTGTATTCACCCTTTTGCTCTGAAGCTCATATTCTTTTTCTAAAATCGATCTATTAGTGTCAAAAACATAAAACATGCATGAGATATTTTTAAGATATAACATGTAAATATGTTTTACTCTTTTTACATTTATTTATTAACTGTGGATGGTGGCAGCAATGAAAATGTGTGCCATAACTACAATCAAAATCCTTTCACTTAGATTCATATACAAATAAATAATTGTAATTCACATGCATTCACAGCCCAACTAACATAAGTTCTGAAGCAAACCATCAAAAGTTAAAGATAAATCTTAGATTACGATATGTTTTATATTCATTTTAATGTTTGGTCATTTTCTATTTTCTAACCAACCGAGCATCTTCATTTATAACATCAGGCCACAGTCTCTCTTGCTCTGGTTCACTGCCCCACACAGCAGTTTCTGACCAGTCGAATCTGCAAACCACCTCAAGTGTCATACAGCACCTTATGAATGAAAAACCTTATTTTGGTCTTTGCTTTATGCAATAAACGAGAATCGTACGTCAAAAATGTCTTATCGAACACAGTGTGACAAATATGTCAGGTGGATGCAAAGCATCTCTGGAACTTGAATGTCTTGCAGCGCACATAAACGCTGCGATTCATTCGTAAAAACAACACAAACGCTGCATAAACATTTAAGAGAAAAACAAACTATACAACCCAAACCAGAGAAACAAATGCCATCGAGCACAAATTCACTCGCGGCGTACAAAGAGACGGTTTGCTATGTTACAGCCTTTGTATCATCGTAGTGTGACGGTTTGCAGCTGGATGCTAGTAACTATTGTGCATCAAACACATCACATTCACATGAACAGAAGAGATGAATGAGAACAGGACCCGATCGGGTTCGCACTGTACCAGCAGCATCAAAACACGTTTAGGTTACTGCAGAAGAATTCGGCTGCGGTTGCTACTCACATGTTTGGCAACGATTACGATACGAGACAAGACAGATCAAGGATGCGAACAGCAGTCCACGGCGGATGCTACACCGTGCGGTTTGGCGGTCGGCGCGGTGGTCGTTCTTCACGCTTACGGTTGTGACAAGACTAAGAAAAAAACGAATAGCGTAAAAATATAACAATAAGGCAATTGATTTCCCCCCGTAACGCCCCCTTGCTGCGGCACGGGCCTCTCTTTGACATTTCCCGACCACCAGGGTGAGAGTTCAGGCAGACAACGAGGGCTGCTGGAGCGACAAGAAGGTAGAATATGCTGGAGGACCAGAAGATGAGGTGTGAATGTGTTTGAGCATCACACGATGACGTGCTGCCAGTAGCTCTATTTAAAACCACCTTGCTGCGATTTAAGACCGACGAATCAAATTCAAAGTCGATGTGAGCAACATCTCAAACAGGTGTTTTATGACTGAATTAGTAAAGGACTTATTGTGTTTGGTTACTGGATTCAAAATGAACTGTCCAAGAGATTAGTGAGCAGAAAATAAGAATTTGGCTCTATTAATGCTTAAGACTAGGTCACATTTCTAAGTAAAGAAACGTGTGCCTTTGTCAGTTCATTAAATTGCTATTTAAAGAACATTTAGAAGCAGGTCAAAAATATATAATTTTCTATTAATGAAAATCAATAGGCTAAGGAAAGCAATAGGCTATATAAAGAAAGCTCTAACAAAACATTTGAAATGGTTCCTAATGTGTGGTTATCCTAAAAACATTAGTGCAAATCCACACTAACCTAAGTGTTGACATCTTATAAACAGTTTTATTAGTTTAAGAGCACTATAACCATGTTTTGTGCCAAACTGATTAACATTTGTATTACCATATACTACAAATACCATTAAACTATATATATTAAGTGACATGTCTAAGGATTTTTAATAACTTGCTTTTTTAATAAAACTTAGAACCAGAAAATACAAAAAATACAAAATAAAGAATTTTGTTTTGTTAATTTCCACAATTTGTGGAAAGTATGAGAGAAAGAAAGTTTTGTTTTCTTTTAGTATCACAAACACTAAACAAAACCTTTTCTACTAATGTCTACCTTGATGCTCAGTGACAAACATTAAACATATGGAAAATTCTAGATTAATTTAACCGAACAGTTGGGTTTGCCCATATTTGACCCAACCACACACATTTTTAGAGTGTGAGATATCAACCATGTAAATCCTGAGCATAAATCCTAGTCTTTGTCTTTTCCATGTCTTTATAGATCATTTACTGGCTTAACTGGTAGATCATGGTACTAGCAACACCAAAGGGTTTGATTTCCAGGGAATGCACATAATAAAACATAAAACTTTTATGCCATGTAAATTGCTCTGTCAAATCCATACATGTAAATGTAATTCCTAATAGCATGTAAGTTTGCTGACAGTTTTATTACAAGGAATATCAATGTCCTTATTTCATAAGCTGTATTTATACAAAGAAAGTAGGCTACCCTTGTCTTCCTATTAAAGTGCAGTTTGTGCATGACCACTGGCATAGAATCAAAACTACCGCCATCTAGTGCTGACTTTGGATTTTTACTACATACAGCCAGTGGTAACCGGTAAGCCCATTTCAAAGAGGAAAATATTTAGCAAAACAACACAAAGAACATTACTAAATGTTTGTAAGCGTTCATAAAAATTATGCTTTAGCTACATATTACATATACACAAATATTTTAGCACAATGTGTCATAGTTGCTATCTGTAAAGTAACAAATTAGTAAAGTCTAAAACGAGTTTATTTTCAGTATAAGTAGTGCACAAGTTCTATATAGTTATAAAGAATAATGATATTTAAAATATTAAAAATGTTACATAGTAAACGCTGACATCTGCCCCGAAGCAGCGCCGCGTTGATTGGCTTGAACACACCATTAATACGCTGAGTGATCGTTTCACAACAGCTTGTGAAACACAAGGAAGCTGCAGATGTTTTTTGTGCCTTTCTAGTGGCCAACGTGTCGACCCACAAGTAGCGCTGTTTATACAATAGCCCTGCCCAGATACACACCCACTGGTTATGTAAAGTCGTATCATGATTTTAAGAGCACTCCGGTCTTAGAAGGACATCGTCGAGACTTTTTCGGTCTTTATCCCGAGTCGGTCTGTCAATTCAGGTAAAACTGTTTACATTTTTTTTTTAAATAGTAGTTTGATTTTGGAAAACAGTTCCACAATGTGTATCGCGTATTAAATAATGCCCTGCAGAGCGCGTGAGCACTGTAATAAAAAGCGAGCTTTTCTCACGTTGCATTCATGATTTTATTGTTTTTAGGTTTACTCGAAATGTTTTCATCACCATCTCTATTACAAAATAAAACGTCTTTCTAGCAAAAGGACGTTTGCGATGTACGATAAGGTAACGATCGGGTGGACAGACACTAAAGCAAAACTTTGGTTCCCTCTCAAAAACATGAATTCTTAAAAAAAACTATATTGTCATATGCAATAGAAAGCTATTGATGTATAGGTTATTATGAGACCTGTCATATTTATTTTACAATATGAGCCTTAACCGGCGCCTCTTTGTCTGGCATGCTTTTATATAAACAAAAACAATGTGTTATGTATGTGTTTTAATGTATACAGATCACTGAAAATACATTTTAGCCATATTACACTGAAATGATGTGGATTCCTATGATGAGTTTGACTGCCCTGCCTCACGTGGGTGGGATATTTGGAGGTTTAATCACAAGGAAGGAGGTAAAGACCTGGTACACCACGCTTAAAAAGCCTTCATGGAGACCACCTAATGCTCTTTTTCCAGTGGTGTGGACCACTCTCTACACTGGAATGGGGTTGGTAAAACAGTTTACTTTTGTTTATCTAAATATAAATTTGACTACATATCTTAAAAAATTCAAACTATTATTTGGACAATTCAAAACTACCTAAAATTTACCGGTATTGCAAGGAAAATCCATTGTGATAAAAGATTGTTTGATATCTTACACAATTCATCAATAAAATATTAATTTGTATACAAGAGCAGGAGCTCAGTTTCAAAGTTATTAAGTAACTAGAGATATTTACAGAGAAAGATTGTAGATGTGTATATAGTTTACTCTTTTTAAAGGTATGGTTCATACCTCGTGTGGAATGAGCTCGGAGGCTTCACGCAAGATTCACTGGTTCCACTGGGGCTCTATGGGACACAGCTTGCACTAAACTGGGCCTGGACCCCAATCTTCTTTGGAGCACACGAGATTAAACTTGTAAGGAGGTCTGCTTCCTCATCACCTGTGATAGACTTAATTTTAGGTTAGAAAACAAATCCCTGCTGTTTAGCATCTACAAACATCCAAGAGTACACTTGAATGTTACTTCAGATACATATTACAGAGACGCTGTACCCCCTATGTGGTATGACCTGGACAGTTTTGCCTATTTGTCACGAATATGAAAAAACTATATTTTAATAAAAGCCCTGCGTCACAAGCTCGTACCTGGCCATGTGTAAAACATGATACAATTCTAAACATTTGTATGCTTGATATTAAATATGCTTCTGCTTATCTTCCCAATCAGGCTCTCGTAGAGCTAGTGCTGCTCACTGGCACAGTGGGTGCTACCATGGTGTCTTGGTATCCTATCAGCCGCACTGCAACACTTCTAATGGTACCATACCTGGCCTGGCTCTGCCTCGCTACCACCCTCAACTACTGCATCTGGAGAGACAATCCAGAGGCGAAAAAAGATGAATGAAGCCAATGAAAATAAACACTAACAATTGATTTGTTTTTATATAGTGCACAAGGGAAATTTTCAGTCATGCTTTCACACTTCACCTGATCATTTTTTCATCTACTATTAATAGTCAAAAAATTATGTTTCTTAAATACCAGAGCCTTAAAGAAAACAAATAAACATTGCACTTGTTCCAATGCTTCTGTAGAGTATAGGAACACCATCTGTTTAGTTAAGTTTGGTGCTTTACACAGATGTACTTACAGGTTCTTCCAAATGTGAAATGTCTCTACGATTAATGACTTGAAAAATGCAATCGCTTGCTTTCTTCTCTATTTGATGTATAAATGTAAATTTTATGACTTGGTTCCGTGTGTCTTATTTAACAAAACTATACTGACCAGCTCACAACCTTTTGTGTCAGTGCAAGGGTGGTGCTCAGACTATTTTATCATCTATCTTTTCTGAACACATTTTACATAATGGCGTGGACTGTGTTATCAATAACTGCCAATGAATTCTCAGTGTGAGCTCAACCCATCAGTTTATTCCTTATACCTTACACTTCCCTATTAACATAAATTGCCTTTCTTCTAACTACATTATTTCATCTTTACCCTGAATCTTTAAAGGTTGTTATAATTCCACTAACTTCAAACATGCAAAGTGAATCAACTTGGAGTTAACGGTTGTATAAATAAAAAGAATAAATAAGGAAAACTTCCATTTAAGTGCAATTTCTTACATAATGTTATCATAAAGAGATCAATCTGATCATCTACTCAAAATTCCTAGTAGTTCCAAACCTATCCAAATAAGGAAATCTACAGTTAAAATGTACATATCTAAATCTTATTCGTTTTTATTTGGAAAAAGTGCAAAGGAGAATAAATACAGTCTGTACAGTATGATTATTTGTCAGCTTTTTCAGGAGGCGGCCCATCTTCAGGTTTGGAGGAAAAGCGATCCATTAGTGTCTTCCATAACCCCTTTTTCTCCTCATCTGTCTGTTGCATATTTCCTGGAAAAAGTGAATTATATTTGCGAAACATCAGATAAATCCAATAAAAACATAGGCTACTGATGTCATCAACTGAAAAACACAAACATCACAAACGGCTTTCTCTCTGAAATACAAAGTTTTCTCTTAGGACCTTGCCGTATGACAACAAGTAATGCATACAGATTCAGTCATTTTAAAGCAAGTTTATAGCTACATAGAAAGTGTTTGACAAAAATGAAAAAGTTCTCACCTGTCGCCAATAGCATTCGACACTCTTCCACAGTCACACCTGTAAAACTTGTATCTTTTGCTCGTGGGAACTAAAATCAAATTAAAAAAGTTTTAAAATGGTTTTGGTCGACCAGTAAACTAAATGAAAGACATTTAACATATTTTAGTTTTCAATACTACAGAATACATTACAATGTAGAAAAGTGTGTTATAAAGAAATAGATTGACCTTTTCTTTGTTCATGTTACTGTTGATGCGGGCCAAACTTTCATACATATGGTCACATTTCTCTGGGTCTGAAATCTTCAATGAGAAAACAATGAGTATCATTGTCTCAGTCAGATCTTGTATTTGTTTATCTGTAAACTGCTGCTCAGTGCCCAATAGTTAAAAAAAATCCAATGACATTTTCTATCAGGAACATAAAATAATAATTAAAATAATACGTGTAAACGCCTAAAATGACATTTACCCTTGTTAGCCTTGCAAGTTAACGTTACATGTCAAAAGCATGCAGTGTATCATTCTGAAAAGTCCTACCTGTGTATTTTCACCTTCCCTGAATGCACTGGCTACTCTTTGGCGTAAAAATGTCCCTAAATCTCGACCTCTTTTTGACTCGTCTTTTGGCCATTCCTCGCAAAGCTTCAAAAATCGACGGTATCTAGTTGCAGACATTTTTACGTCCTGGAAGCTTGTGTGTTTCACAATCACAACTGTGTTCGGTGTGCTGAAAATCAGTGAGCCGTGGAGGGTCAATCCGTATGGCGTTTCAAAATTCACTGCTTATAGAGGGAATAGCCGACCTTATGGTACGGTTTGTCCCAGTTAAGGATCCGTAGTGCGAGCTCGATAACCTCGTGGTTTGCCGTAGAATTCTCAAGGTAACATCAAAGGCGCTCTGGCTTGCTAATACTATATTTTAGTAACAAAATGAGCGGAAAGAAAGCTGATGGAAAAACGAGTGGCGCCATGGGATGGATTAGCTCTGCTTGTCGTTTCGCAGCGGACAGAAATGATTTCAGAAGGTTTGTTAACACCTAACGTAACGTAACCGAGAGAACATCATTGATCTTATGCTTTATCTAACTCGGATCTTTTATATAATCGTTTGTAACGTAACCTTGATAACTGCCATGACTTTGTAAAACACGCATTTTATTTGGACCTTTAACGTTAACTTGATTCATTCATTGCAGTAAATATAACGAGGCATTTGTTTATTTTAGTCTCACATATTCCTGTAGTGTCCTTTTATCGTCTTGTTTCAGATATCCAACTCGATTATGCATTTGTCTTTGTATTACAGAAATCTCCTCGTAAACCTTGGTTTATTCGCAGCGGGTGTTTGGGTCGCAAGAAACCTTTCAGATTTTGACTTGATGTCGCCGCAGCCAGTCACGTAATGCCCGATAAACGAGCTTTTACAGGTAAAATTCTAACCATTTGTTCATTGACACATCCAACTAAAACAGATGATACTGAACTCATTTTACATCTCCAATACAGGATGCTGAAACTGAAGAACAGAGACGTATTCCATAGCGGGTCTCATTCAACGAAAGGGAATAAAAAACCCCAGCAAATTCATGACTACTGTAAATCTTTTTTATACATAACTGTTTTGTTGAAATAAAGCTCATGTCTGGATACTTCCCTACAAACGGTTTATTTATTAATAAATATTAAATAGACATGCCAATATTGGGACTATTCAGTTGCAAGCATGATTAGTTAAAACTTGCATGTCTTGTTTTCTTAAAAGTCATTCTTGAAGTCTTCTATTGTGAAGATAAACTTTTGATCCAGCTCTCCTTTTCCAGTCTGAGGACAAAAATGTACAAACAAATAAAAAACCTTTACAGTCAAAACTATTTGCATTTTGGCAATAGACGACAGAGGCCCGTTTAAGTTACCGTGTGCGTGCAGCCAATATTATGGAGTTTGAAGATTTGTTGTGGTTCTTGGTCAGATGGAGCAAAAGAGAATCAGGAGGTAGTCCAAAAATTTCTGTTTTTATTCCCTCTACACGAACATTAGCAGGGAACAGTGCATGATCCTGCACAATGAACCGGGGTCCACTAAAAGTATACAACAACAAGAGCTGTAGAGTCACTTAAAGCCTTAGAGACAGTTTAATATACAATATGAATATCCCAAACTAGAAAAATAAACCCAGTATGTGATCGATATGGTCCTAAATCTTTCAAACTTATACCTTTTAAGAGACAGTAGCAAAAGGTCATTAAAAAGATGTATGTAAACATCTTTGCGGGAGACGATTGAGACTTTGTGATTGCCTCCAATAATTAGTTGTTTCAGAAGTCCCTCTTGAAGCAAATGACGTCCTCTGGTGATCAATGGGATCGACTGTTTTAAAAACAGAAATATGCAAAAATCAACCATGAGAAGAGAAAATAGCAACAAGTTATTAAAGGATTTAAAAGAGATTTAATACCTTGACATTTCCAAAATCCACAAACTTATGCAAACAAACAAGAAACTCTGTGCTTTTCATTTGCTGGACGTTTCGATCACACTCCGCAACTATCTGCAAAATCAAAGTTATTTACATTTGTTTGTACACTGTAGAGTTTAAAGACAACAGACATTTCTAAAAATCTGAACATGACGGCCAATAATAAATCAAAAGCCCAATGACATGCCTACCTTACGTACAGCTTCAATGGCTTCCTTTACATTAGAGACATTAAGACCTAAACCTCCAACTCGCTTAAGGATGTTCTAAATGATATACAAGAATAACAGCATTAAACAAGATTTTCACTGCAAAGTTTAAAATCTCCTACATCCTGAGAAATAGAAAGTTAACCTCTAGTAGAAGTGTCATTCGTGTGATCCTTTGGAAGGGAAGGATCAAGAAGGACTTGAGCGTTTGTCGTTGGCACAATGGATCTTTCTCTAGTTTCTTGAGAATCAGTGCAAGTTTCTTGTTGCTCTGCCTGGTGGGAGATGCAAAATGCTAATTTTAACATTTTTGCCTTCATAACATTAGATTTAATGACAATACGTTTAATGCAAAAGAGAACATACAACAACCGAGTGATTAAGGCCTCCTGGTACATCATGTTGGTGATATACGGCACATAGACTTGTTGGAAGCTTTGCTGATGATTAAGAACGATATCACCAGCCTGTGACATCACCACATTCTGCTTGAGATGGGACTCCAGATCCTGCAGAAATCTGAGCGCAAATTTTAGTTACCTAATGAATCAAACACCAGACCAATTGTCCAAATAACAAAAACATGACCATGATACAAGGGTTAAGTGACACTCTGCCACATTTCATGGTAATAAAAATCTCCAGTCATTACCGTTCGCTGACTCTGCAGACTTCCTTCAGGTTGGAGAACAGAACGTGATGCTCAACACAAGAGAGGATCTGTTTAAGTTCTGCCGAGCACTGGAACACATTTACAGCTACTACCAGACTCTTCTGATAAGAGGCTTCTGACACTATCAGCTCAAACATGGCCTAATCCAAACACACAAAAGCAGAAGAACGAGCATGTAACAACAGACATCAGCACAGCACAGTGTGTTCGTCTCCAGCACTGCATACCTCCTGAAGCTGGATCTCACGTGCCGTGAGGGAATTTAGCAGATCCTTCGCTTGTGGAAGTTCCTGCCATAGAGCATACGATTTAACCTGCTGGTCTGATGGACTCGATGCAGAAGCAGGACTTGATGGAGGGGGAGATTTCAGACCGGGGAAATGTATAGATGCCACAAATTCTGAAAGTCCTTTTTGCCGTGCCCTGTGTAAATCTTTTTTTACATAATTCATCCAATATTCCTGATATAAAGGGACCGCTGTAAAACAAAATGTGTGTTAAATTAATTTGTGGTGAATTGAATAATGAAAAGCAATTGAAGTTGGTAGAAAATAACTCACAAATGTCAATATCATCCCACAATGAAATAAAAAGACATCATATTATATATATATATATATATATATAAATAAAATACATTAAAAAAGTGTCAATGCATTTTTTAGCAAAACAGTTTTTTCCCCATTTTCTGTAAACTTACAACAGTTGATGTACTCTGATTCATATTTGGCAACATATTCTTCCTCTTGTTGTGTGTTGACTTCCATTGCATCTGCACTTTAATGAAACAAGGAAAGGGTTAACTGCTTTGGATCAACATGCAAACAGGTTTAAACTCCTTTGGCTTTTCTGCAGCTATGGCACCATACCTTTTCACTTCATCCTGACTGGCACTCTCTTGAGAGTACACAGACAAAAAAGATGAGCTTGGCACAGAAAACCCAACAACATTCCATAACTGTAAGTTTGCAACAGATCGAAGCGCTTCAGTTAATCCTGTGCTGCGAAAGAGAGCAAAATCAACTCAACACGCAAGCTAACTAAATATAACTTGTCAAAAAGTTGTAATTACAAGCTTTGAACCTTATTGTGAACTTTAAATAAATGACATACCAATAAAATTCTTCAGGCGCATCACTTGTTTTAGAATCGCTTTCATTTAACGCCGGACAAGAATTGACACCTAATGTTTCTGTTAAAACAGAGATTACATCGTGCAATGACCTCTCACTTTCCTTGACTTGAGCCATGGTGTAAATATTTTGTTTTTCACCTACAGAATTGCATGCAAGACTCAGGTTAAAACTTGGTAAATTATTTTATTTACTTTATACAAAATGTTAGTGTAAAAAGAGGCGCTGTGTCAATTGTCTTGAGAACTGAGCACACGCAAATCTCATTGATTCAGAAGTGTTCTCACCTGTGCAACTTCAAACAACCAATTTCATTCAACACCCAGAATCTGATTGGATGTGCCATGATGATAAAAAATCATTGTGAAGCTCACCGAAAGAACATGTGAAATATGTCAGGATCATATTATTATTATTATACTTAATATTTTAAGATGTAGTTTTAATAAAGAACATTTAAAAACATTATGTTTTTTATTTACTACCATCCATAAAACAAATTATTTTATTGATTTAGTAATTGGTAAAGTGGTTCCTTGTCAAAAATAACAGCACAAATTTTTGCACAAAAGTACTTTGTCTATGAAAAGGTATATTATAAAAAAAAGCCACAAACAAACACTTGCACATTTGAAATATAAAGAATCACTTTTTTGTTTTATTTGGTTTTTAAACTGTATACAAGATGTAATTTTTTTTTTCAAATAGATTGAACTCAACTGATATATGACCCAGAGATTACAGTTATAAAATGACAAGATATAGACATGACAAGAGAGTACAGACCGCTGGAAAGGGCATGTCAGAGTTTTGCACTGAATTCAAAACAAGGGACAACAAATACGACTTAAAATGTAGTGGTAGCTGCTGTGAGGGCAGATAAACAAATAAATCTTTCCATAGGCTGCTTGTCAGCACCAACATATATTTTATTTCACTCAAAAACACAATATAAAATACTACCACAAAATCCTGAATCTGATAAAAAGATACACAACTGATGATAAAAGCGTTCCGAAACGTTATCCTCGCCCTCAGATGTTCTCTTATATCATTTCACAAATTACAACTATTTGTCATAGATGGATTACGAACACATACAAATGTTATGGTAAAGTCTACACTTTAATAATTTCCAAAGGCAACCTATTGAAAACATGTCAAGTTATACAGGATTGGCAACTATCAAATAAAATAAAAATTAAAGAGAAAATGACCTCAGATTATTGCCAATTGAAAGGATGACTTTGTAATGGATGCTTTACCAGTTCACCAACAGCTCTTTTCTTGACTTTTGCATTCAAGGTCGGGTCTAAAAAACATGCAGATGTTGGTTAAACTATCTCTATTCCTGTTATATGTCTGACAGTGTATCACATTTATTCAATTCAAACCAATAAAACCAACAATCCGGAACTATTGAGTCAACATGCAAACCTCATAAAAAAGACAGCGTTCCATTAAAAGGGGAAATATGGCCAGCTTCTCAAAAATCGATGTTGGCAAAGAGCCACAATAAGACCATCAAGTACAAAACAATGAGGAGCGCTAAAGGAAACCATGTGATGAAAAAGGCTCATATGTTAACTGATGCCACCACGAGTCGATTGTGAGTCTAGGTGGGCACAGTGATCTTTCTTGCAAGCAGCATCAGTAAGGCAAGCTCCACGCTGCCTTGAGCCTGTTCCAGTGCCTCAGCAGCCTCGTTGGCCGAGAACCCTGATGCCTGGATCCTTTGAATGTGCTCTTGTGGAAACTGTCCCATTACGGGCTGTGGTAAAGGCCGGATGGAGTCTCCAAGGGAAGGATCCATGTCAGGGGCTTGTGTTTGAGGAGATGCAACAGGCTCAAGGCTGAAATCGGTTGATGAGCCAGATGCTACAGAAAGGGGGCGCTGCTGAGACAGGTCAGCTGAGTTGAAGGTGTCAATGCCTGAGGTGTTTTCATCTGCAATGTTGTGACCTTCAAGGAATTCTCTAACGTCATGATCTTCCTTGAAAGACGACTCCACCCCAAAATTGTCCTTATTAATAAGATCCTGACTTTCTTTAGGGGTGTAATGGCAATGAATCCCTCGTTCATCACCGGCATTCACAAGTCTTGTAGTTTGGTTTTCTACGCGTCTTGGATTGCTTGAAGTTGTTAAGTCCAGAGTATCCCCCACTGACTGAGCTTTGGCAACACCATCCTCCATGTCATCTGTTGTGCCAGTAATAGACGTTAAGCCTCCAGAGTTTCTGGCGGAAGGTTCCTGGACCACCCCGTCAGCATCCTGTCTGGATGTTTGAATATTAAGATCTGACTTGGGGACAACTTGAGGACTGTTAGACATCAGAAGATTATGGAGCTCCTTAAGAGCCTGAGCCAGAGATGGGATGTTACCCACCTCCTGCTGGTCTCTCTCAGCGTTCTCCAGGGCTAGCCCACCCTCCGTACTCTTTTCAGAGTCTGAATGGACAGGAGAGTGCTCGGAAGAGGTTGCTAGCTTAGCGTGACAGGGTTGAAGGTTCACATCTGGAACAGGCATGAGTTGTGGAGCCTCTGAAACATCTTCCATGTCTTGCTCCCTCTGAAGCTGATGCGTGAAGTCATGGGAAGTTTCTAATTTTGCATTTGAAGAAACATCCATGTCCACTTCCTGATCCAGTGTCTGTGAGCTTGGGTTAAAAAGAGTAAGAGATTCTGCTAATACGTTCCCAGAAGCAGCGATATTCTTCCCCAAATCTGTGTCTTTCTGACTGACAGAATCTGCGGAAATCCCGCCGCCTGTCACTTCGTTGTTCTCGGACACAGTACTGGAAAATAGTTCCTGAGAGGGAAGAGAGCTTGTAACATCTGCATCTGTCTTGAAGTAAGATGAGGAATCAGCTAGTCCTTGGGACTGAGGTCTTAAGGTGTCATCAGGGGGATCTGAAGAGGGTTCACCCACTTTCAAGGGCAGAAGAGAGGATTCAATTGATTCAGTTGGTGTGGGAATATTGATTGGAGATGCTCCCTGGTTAACAGAGGCTGGGGCAGACTTGGAACGGTCTAGGGTAAGACTAAAGGGGTGACTTGATGCTGAAGTTGAAGGTGTGTTAAGGGGATGTTTAAATGGCAGGGATTGTGGTGAGGTAGTTTTTCCATCTTCAAGATCTAGGAGAGATAAAGCAACAGTGATTACATTTGAAATAAACAGTAAAAGCTCATCTTTTGATGTGAAATAAACCCATGCCAACTCAGCAAACTTTCCAAACCATGCACCCATAGTATGTGGAGGAGGGGTCTTACTCACAAAATGGATGCCCTTCCAGTGCCTACCAAAGTTTCATATGTTCGCTATTTATAGTTGTGGGACAGATATGATATTGCGATAATTAAACATCCATTGTGTCCATGTGACTGCAGTACCTGGTGGGTAGAGCCCTCTCCAGCTGTCTGTCCATATGACATCAGTGCTGTCCTGCTTATAGTTAGCACACAAACACCACACAGCATGCAATAAGAGGCAAAAAGTTAGCAAAAATGCATTCAGAGAAAGGACGCATGCATCCGTCAATCACATCAGTTACACAAGGTGGCCCAGAAATTTTGGTTTTGCAGATAATACCATACTGCTACAAATTATGCAAGCGAAGCTATAAACCCTAACCCTCAAAGCTTTTAGGCTGATATAAGAAACATCTCCTGTATTAGTATTATTTTGACAATATACACCACCTTGTGAACTGGGTGAGTATCCAGTTCTGAACTGCAACCAGAATAAACAAACTATACAAATGCAAGCATATTTCTTTCACAAATTGTTTACATGTACAAGAAATCCTATACAAAACTGTTGGGGATGATTCATTCCTCACATCAAATAGGCAATCTATTACAATCTGTCAACCATGCAATTTCTCTGTCTGCACATCATGCATCATACCGCTGTCCTGCACAGATCTTTGTATTGCTTCTGCCAGCTCTCTGTCTGCAATCTCCTCCGGTCTGGCTTCGTCTCGACCGTCTGGTCCATATGCCAGCCGGGCACAGTCTGGCAGCTCTGCCTCGGGCAGAAAACGTGTCTCTGTGCCCGTCGTCCCAATCAGGAGAACATTTTTCTTAAGATCAATGGAACACTAAATAAGGAAAAAACAAGCTATGAGATACAGATCTAGAGCACTAAAAGTGGAAACATTCAGTGGAAACCTTCTCTAAAAATGAAACCTTAAAAAGTACATTCCACAAGATCATCAAAATTACATTTCAGGCAATGTGTAATGTTACCGTGTTTGAAAGTAAGCAGTCTGCCAAGTTGTACATCCGAAGGTGAATAAATGAAATTTTTGGTTTGGGAAAAAGGGAGTGGACTCTGAATCACGCAAACGAGTCGTGACCTAGACCGATTCTCTAACCGACATGTATCTACATCACTAGAAATAGTCCCGGCCTGCCCGCGAAAACTTGAACACACATGCTAAACCAATCACAGCAGACTAGACCATCTGACCAATCACATCAGACTACGCTAGCGGAAACGCGGGGATTAGACAGATGAATTGCAGAACTAATCATTTGAGAGTCAGTCAAGAAGTAAGATAATAAAAACTACTTATTATTACGAAATAATAGTGTTTTTACACCATGTATGTACATAAACCTGTTGTCGGACACTCCATAAACCAAAGTAGGCCCTTAAAAATCACAAGCTATGTACTCTTTAATAATAATATCAAAATGTAATACTCATTTTAAAATACAATATGTTAAATTGTGGACACAACTGACAATAGCTTGCAGAAAATTAACTTAACATGCTTATGGTCTAAATTCCATTGAAGCAGCATTAGTTACACAGATTTTATTACAAAAATACATAATTGGTTTCCGAACAGACCTGGTGTCTCTTCAGCATGTCAAGCCCTAGCAGCATGTCCATGGGCTGATCTTCCAAAATGGAGAAAGAACAAGGAAGGAAATCTCCTTCAATCTGCACCTGGGCTGGACAGTAAATATATACATATTTACTGTCCTTATCATAAGACTCATGCAACAGTAAAAGCATTTTGGCATACTGAAAAGTGATATAAAAGGACTATATCCAGATAAATGTCATACCTAAATGTACTCTGCCAATAATTTTCTGTGTGCCCACGCCTTTGGCAATGCCAGCCCAGCGTCTGTCTACCAGACGCATGATATTGCACCGCTCTGCACATGCTTGGCTCATAATGGTCATCTGAGCTCCTAAAGATCAGCAAGATAATAAAATAATATTTAGTTAGATTACACAAGAGTCGTCAAATATTATACAAAGTCATAGACAATCTGTTTTTTGGTTAACATATGGCATTAATTGGTAATTGATATAACAATCTTTGCGGTTAATGTCTGCATAAACATGATTGGCTACCTGAGTCAACAAAGGCCTTTACTGGGTGTCCATTGACTTTGCAGTTGATGTAGAGCATGACTACCTGACCAAAACTCTCAGGTGCTTCTTCCATTGCAATGGTCATATTCTCTTCAATATTGTGCTGTCTAAAATTAAAAAATAAAAACATTTATACATTTTATGCTTGCCATATATTGTTTATATGGTCCATTTTTACTTTATATAGCCTAACTGTTTTACCTTATTTCCTCTTCGATTTTTGCCTGAGCATCCAGGTCAAACGGATCTGCAGTCAGCAGTCTGATTCTCTCCTGCTCTCTCCGTGCTCGATCCTGCTGCTGCTCCAATAGCACCTTGGTGAAGCGCTCTGAAAAAAGGGATTCACAATTATTGTGTGTTTAGGAGATAACCTGTTGTTCTATCCTACTGTCTACCACATTTACCAAGGTCTCCACTCAGAAGAGCCTCAGCAAGAGCAGGGTTTCGCTCCTTCAGCAACGACAACTCATGTGGATTTGCCAGCAACATATCACGTAGCAAGGCCGGATTGTCCAGTCCCTGAGAAGAAGAGGCTGAGGTTGCTTGGGGCTGCTGTGGTTGGGTGGCACTGGGAGGCTGGGCAGGTTGCTGTCTGCTTTGGCCTGATGAGCTCCCAGGAACGGCAATGGAACTAAAATCGATGCGAGGCAGACCTAAGAGATCGCTGCTGTTAATGGGATGACAAATTGGCAGTTTCATTAAGCCATGGTTAATACAGAACCAGTTATACTGGTTTACCTGGAATGGCTGGCTGTGGCGCTCGTGTCCTCTCGGCCTGTCTTAACACCACCACGTCTCCATCCTTCAAGCCATAATTCCCCAGGGCACGGGTGGGATCTTGTAAAGGCTGCTCTGCATATAAGATCTGTTAGGAGTGTTGCAGAAAAGGATGCAATGTATTTGTTAATTCGTGAAAACATACCTGAAATCTTGCTGTACATCAATGAATCTCGACTGATAAAAGCAAAGATAAACGTTTGGATGGCTGCGTAGCAAATTGTTTATAGTTTCACTTCAAGCACGAAATAACAGAGGCCAGCCATGCAGACAGTTTCTCTGTCGATTTTTTCTCAACGGGTTTCAAATCCTACCTTTTATTTTTTTAGTCATGTTATTATTTTTACAAGGAACTCTGTATAAACTGTTTGTATTGCAGTTATCCAACAGGACTCAGGCTCAGTAAACAAACTAACGTCACGTTTCCTTTGAATAGATTTGGTTAGCAAATACTCGACATTAGAGAAGCTTTCTAGATTTTGCGTTTTCTAGGGGTGTTGACATGGGCTCAGCGTGCTATTAATAGCATGGACCCGCCGGCTTATTTGGAAATAATTTGTTTAGTCAAGTCGCTTAGCATAGTGGCTAACTTACTGTTGCCAGACTTTTTGAAGATATTTACCTGAATTTCCCCTGCAGGTATTCCTGATTCTAGTTCGCAAAGAGCCACAAAATCCCTGAGTTCAAGGTCTGGGGACACTTCCAGGGCAAAAGTGGTTTCCGAGCGGTCCCTCGGTGCACAGAACACGGTAAGCAGCATTGCGCTCGGGATCACTGGAACCCGGTTAATGCTTCTCTCGCTGTCACAAACTGCCTCTACACCAACGTTTTGTTTTAAAAATGTGTCCAGGTTTGTCCTGTTAAAACTGCATGAAAAATTGTGTTTACGAAAGAGTGAAGCACATGGAGAAAACGTAATAAGCAAGCTCAATTCACTAGTTAGGAAAATCCCTTCTCGTTCACTTCCTTTCCAAAGCGCTCTCGCCACTGCCGTAAACCGATTACGTGTGTCGTGCGATACTACAGGAAGTCAAAACCCATTCCTATGGAAACAAGGCATTTAAAATACAACGCAAAAAGCGATGGAAATATTATTGCAAATAGTAATATTACATATCAAACATATTTTTACATTACACGCTATATTAGATCAACATTTATCAATTTATGTTTTAGTGGACAGTTGAATTAATAGCCTACATTTACTTTACATAAATTTGACAATTCTTGGTTGCTATATGATGTGTCACCGATTTGATAACAGCATGCAATCGAGTAACCAAGACAACACAAGCAAACTTTGAAATAGTTTGTTTCCATTGTTTTATTTTATAGGTTTTTTTTAGTTATTGTTAGAAAAACGCAAATGAAGTACAACAGTAACTGTAGTCAAAATGTTCATGGTTTTCAATCTAACAAGCAGGTTTGTTTTTACCAGAACGTTTTAGTATGTGGCACTTAACATAGTACAGTAGAGGGCGCAATGTTGCCACAAGACGTATAGTCGCACACTTCATGCTATATTTCACTATTTTTCAATTATATTTACATAAATAATGAAATGCCCACAGTTATAGTCAATAAAATAAATTACCAGCCAACTGTTTCCTGTGTTTGCTTAATAGTGTACAGCAATCTTACAAATTGGCCTGTGACAATATATTTTATATGGCCCCCTCTCCCTCAGGTCCATGTGGTCTGTACCATATAGAACCTTTAATCATACGCCCACAACGACTGACCTGCTTTAAAGGCTACTCTTACTTTACTTATATGCATTAGAGTTGCAATGTATTCAGAGTAAACACACATAATAAACTTAATAGTTGGCCAACTTTTACTGTAAAGCTGCAAGTAAAATCAAAACAACTTATTGTGTGAAATAATCTAATGACTGTGAAAATATACATTATAGCCCATTCCAGTCTTTTCACCATGAAAATGTTTATTAGACCCTGTCAAGTTTATCATTCCCAAGCAGTCATGTATTGTATTTGATCATGTGTTTTCTTAAGTACATTTTATAAAAACAAATAAAATTAAAAGCAACAATATACACACTAAAACATTGAACACATGACACACTATTGCTAGGAAAGCAATACTTCTGTAACACACTTATTCCAAACGAATTAAAATACAATATATTTATTTAATACGATTGCAATGCAAATTCTGGTTGACCCTCCATGAACATAGTAATTATGTACACATACCTGGAATAGACACACACATTTCTCAGCAGAAATATACACTGAACATAAACATAAACAAGTAGCATGCAGATTATTTTAAACAATACTTGTACATAATCTGACCTAATTTCTTTTTTAACACTTGTTTAAATAGCTTTTCTCCCAGAATGAACAAACAGCAATGTTCATGCACTTCTAACTCTGAAGTTTGTACTAAACACAGCTAAAGTTATTTTTAGACATCCTAACTTTGCAAGGACAAGTTAAAAATTGCACTAAGATTGGGACACCCTAAAATCCAACAGGAGTGCAATCTCACTGACACAATGTAAGGAGACCATACGGCTTGAAATTCACATTGTTTTTAATAGGCCCCATTAAAAGATGACTGCGGCTTTCATGTCTTTCAAGTATTATTTTTTGGGAAGAACTGCAGGAGTGCTCCTTGTTGGTTTGTGTACAACAACAATAATCTGACTGAATACTATAATAATATTCAGACTAGATCTTTTCCAACAGTTTTCACTTTTTCAGAAGATGCTCCATTCTTGTATTTATGAATGAAAAGCCAGCGAAGGCGCTCTGGTCCATGGAATCGATCAGACCTTTCTCGCAGTGTGAGAGACGGGGTTTCTCGCTTAAAAATTCACGATCGAAGTTACTGCAGTCATTTGGAGCTTTCTGCAATTTGATCAGGAGAAAATTAGCGAACAAAGAAAAACACAAAAGGCTCAAGAATGAGACTGAAAAAACGACAGAACATACCACTTTAGGTTTGAAAGGAGGGTCAACGTCTCTCCTTTCCAGAGCAGACCAATTGACAGTCTTAAAGAACGAGCTGGCTCGTATATTACCCACAACCCCTAAACGGTGCGATGGGTCACGCTCAAAGAGCTGTACATGAACAACAACAAGCAAGAGAGGAGGAAAGAAAATGTTTTAATATAAAATATTTTCAAATGCATGCATGCAACTCCATGTTTACCCTTTCCAGCATATCTCTTGTCTCCACTGTGATCCAGCGTGGATAATGAGGTGTATCCATTCGAATCGATTCGAAAAGCTCATCCTCATCATCGCCGTGGAATGGAGACTGACCAATCAGCATCTCGTACACAAGAACGCCAAATGACCACCAGTCTACGGAGAACGTGTACTGCTGACCCAGCAGAATCTATGATTTCAGACACACAAACACATCAAGTGTTAATGGCTGGCAAATGTGACCTGGGTACTGTGAACCAACATCAGATTTTATACCTCAGGAGCGATATAATCTGGAGTTCCACAGAACGTCGTGGCCCGACTGTCCCCGAACACATTCTCCTTGCACATTCCAAAATCAGCTATTTTTATGTGTCCGTTGCCATCTAACATCACATTATCCAGCTTAAGATCCCTGTTAAGATGGGAGAGACATAATGTAATACATCAGAGAGATGGTACATACATTCTTTCAGAAAAGGAATGAGGAAACGCAAATAAAGCAAGTACCTATAAATAACACCTTTGGAATGGAGAAACTGCAGGCCACACACTATTTCAGCTGCATAGAACCTGGCAAAAAACAAAAACATTCAACACAATATACTACATATGTTTATGTGTAGACATATACATGTATATGCAAATATAAACATTTTATTTATGTACGAGTGACATACGTGGCTCTGTACAGGTCAAAACGGCCTTTTTCCTGTATATGGAACATCAGGTCTCCTCCATTAAGATACTCCATCACAAAGAATAAGTGCTCCTGTTAAACATGCATACACATGAGATAAACATTCAATGAATAACATTTCAAAAGTAAACAATAACAGGGACAAAGACCAATATAGTTCATAGCAAACCAAACAATAACGTGACAGCGCCCATTAATTATTTTGTACAAACAGGTTTGTATTCAGATACCTGGTTAATAGAAAGTGTGGTGGCTGTGGATGTGTAACTGGTTAACAGCACATTTGTGGTATAAGCCTTTGTTTGCATTAGCTTGAGAATAACCCTAACCCTAATTTTTAAGACCTTTGTTCAACACTGTACACAAATGTCAAAGGTTTTAAGATTAAGTTGTATTAGGACTGATGGTTATTGATGAAATCTGACCCATCTATTCAGACAGTACAGTAGTTTCCGGTATATCAAGCTACATTGCTATAGAAATAAGGCAAGCATCAGCAAAATGGCTGAGACTGTCACAACTCCTGAAACAACTGAGATTAGCTGTCTGTGTGAGAATAATTCAAGTTTATTATGCCATCTCATTGTGCACAGCACAAAAACAAAGACGGGCTAATGGAGAAACTGTACGTTGAGACGTCAAGCATATGTGGGTGAGCACTTTGTGTATGATAAACCTTGGTTTGAAAAGTGGAGTAGAGATGTGTAAGGAACGGATTGTCCCAGGCGAGAGCCAGCACACGCTTTTCTACCATGGTGCACTCGACATCATCATCAATCAACACTACATCTTTCTTCAACGCCTTTACCGCAAACCATTCACCAGAACCTTTCAACTCGGCTAAAAACACCTGACAGAAAGAAAAGCGTTTAACTTACATGTCTTTGTATAATCCTGAGCAAATCTCATTGTGCTTACGAATGCATTACCTTGCCAAAACTTCCCTTGCCCAGCACTTTATGGAAAATGAAATGCTCAGCAGTGATACGTGTTTGATGGGTGATTCGAGACGGTGGGCGAGGACTCAAACTTTCCCACAGATGACCATAAGGAGCTCCATCTACAACATAACATTACAGTCAACACACAATCACATTAGCAATCGCTGTAAGTTTCACCACTGACGTCACACGCGCTCACCATTAACATCTGGTCCTGGGCTTTTGTTAAAATCCTGGTACACCCCAACGTCCTGTGTGTTGGCTTCAGGACGCTTAGTAGATTTCTATAGCAACACACATTCATGTTTAATGCCGTTATGTGCATATATTATATTATTATATGTGAACACACATGTCTACACACCTGACTGACTTGAGTTAAAGCCTCTGCCAATAGTTTCTGGTTGATACCACACAGGTTGGCCACTTTAGTTTGACACTTATGATGGACATTCATGGAACAGTCTGAGAGGAGATAATGCAAAATATACAACCAGGGTTTTAAAATTAACATTATATAAATCACTTTGTATAAAACGGATGGTCTGTAAATTTTGTTTGTGTAGGAATGACTTACCCTCACATTTGAGGCCCTGTTTGACAAGACCCCACAGCAAACTGCCACAATGGTCACAAAAGGTGGGACTCATGTAGTTGTTAGTCTTAAACCGATGCGGCATGTCAATCTTAAACCGCTCTTTCTGAAACTGTATACACAAACAGTTTTAATAAATAATTTGCATTACAATATAATACTCTCTTACACATAATGCAGTACATACCATGGTGTCTCGACTATTTGCTGCCGTTCCTGTGCACCTCCCAATAATTTTGTCAATACACTTCTTGTGAATGGCTGCATTGCATTCTGGGAGAGAAAAAAATATTGAGATTGTTAAGTACTTTAACACCACAAATTAGTTTCAGATACAGCAGTTAGCTGTTAAACAATATGAAGCAACCCATTCATTTATTGCCCCTTTTAAAGTACAAATCATGTTTGTATTCATGTGTTTGTGCATCTACATTGTCAGTTTTTAGGAAGATGGCATACATGGCAAAAACATACTTACGCCGACATTTGTAACCTTGCTTATTGAGACCCCTGTGGAGCAAATGACAACATTTTTTATGTCATTACTAAGCAATGTCATTTCTTAAAAATGATGGTGTGGAAGGTATTAAAGGGATAGTTCACCCCAAAATAAAAATTCTGTCATCATTACTTACCCTCTATTTATTTTAAACCTGTATGACTTTCTTTCTTCTGCAAAGAAAGACAAATAGACTGTTGGTCCCCATTCACTTCTATAAGTCAATGGGAACCAGCGGTTTTCTGTTACCAACATTCTTCAAGATCATATCTTTTGTGTTCTGCAGAAGAAAGAAAGTCATACAGGTCTGAAATTACACAAGAGTAAGTAAATGATGATACAATTTTTTATTTTGGGGTGAACTATCTCTTTAAAGTACAAATCTGAAAAACGAATCAGATTTATATGAAGTGTGAAAGTCATGGAACACTCCGGACTGACCAAACAAATTCTCGGCACACAGAGCAGAAGGTGGGCTGTCTGAAGAAGGTGGCGATGAACTCATGGTTTTTGATGAAGTGAATCTTTGCTTGTTTAATAGCTCCACGGCGCCGATTAAGAGTTGGTGCCTCTTCTTCTACCAACATTGACTGGCGACTTTCTGATGGTGAAAAAGACAAAGAAAAAGTCTTGACCTCAGGCTGTTTTCAAAACACTTTAGGTGTGCATCATTTTTACAAATGCAAAATCTGCAGTGAAACATTTGGGGTTTCGATGAACAGTTAAAACACAAAAATGAAGACAAACGGAGTGATAAAAAAATGCAATAAATAGCTGCTCTGACATGTTCACAGAGACATTCCAATCCGCAGAAGTCTATTAGGGTCCAAAAATAATGGCTTCACACACACCCACTCACAACAACACGTGATCAGATAAGAACGGCTCCACCCACAGCTAAAGGCTACAAGTTTGACTCAAGCAGAAGTTGAAATGGGAAGTTCGGTATAGGGATGTCAATGAGGTAAATGCCAAGGAGTTCTCATTACTGAAATATTAATAGGGGCAAATGTACTGTGAATTAGAGAGCTGGGCCGTCACAAATGTTATGACAAGATGCACTGATAAGCCACTTTTTTTAGCTTTTCTAGCCTTAGGCTAGACTTTTAAAAGTACTTAAAAATGCAGCTTATTATATGGTATTAACCTGTTATGTTAAATGTTTAACTGGCTTAAGTGTGACTTGGGCACAAAGGTCACTGTGTTGATTTTGGTATGTTGCATAATTGGAAATGCAAAGTGCCACTGAGCAGAAAGAGCAAAATAGTGTGGTTGTGCCTAACCTGTATCTGTATCCTCCAAAAAGAACTGTACAGACATCATAACCTTCCCAGAAGGCTGCAAATCAAGCTGAAAATAAACAGAGCATTAAAACATGCACAACTGCATGTGCACACACACCAACACATACGTAAATGCAAACACAGTATAGCGTACCCAAAATTCTGCACAACCGTTAGCCTTTTTGCATCGCTCTGCCAAAACGGACACGCCCACAGTGACTTCAGCTAAAGGTTCCTCTGCAGTTCTCATGAGTAGCACTTGTATGACACGTCCCTCATGAATATGTGCATCAAAAGTGGATCGCCAGGCAGGATACATGGTGGGCTTCTTCTGGATCAATGTTTTTCCTCGCTCTTCAAAGGAAAGAGACAAACTTTGAGGTCAGCAAGCCTTAACCTGAATGCTTTATCTGGGTACCGACAGCAGTGCAATATAGGCTTTTTCAACATAGTCATGCACTTGAAACTCTCATATCGTACACACTCTCACCCACTCTCACACACTTACCGGTGCTCAGAGCTTCCTTCATTTTGACGGCACAGAAAGGTGCCTCAGCCATGGGCGAGAATGTGCCAAGATCATAGGCGTTAAATGCAATTCTTAAGAAAGAGGCCATGGCAACCCCTCATGCACGGCCTCATGCACAGCCTAAAAAAAGACAAAGGGGAACAAATCTTCAGCTTTAGTGATGCATTAGGTTCAGTAATAAAGCAGAATGTAAGCATTACTGCATATCGCACTAAACAAATCATTTAAATAATTTAGAGTTTTTGCAATTTGGCTTTGTCTCTTATGCTTATTTTTTTTAGTCACAATTCAGAAATTGTCTATAAACCCTTTGGTTCACATTTAACATAATTCAGAACTAAATGAACTTCAGAACTAAATGAATTCAGAACTTTTGATGTAAATGATTTTTTTATTGGTGTTAATTTCCTAATATGACCCAGATGAGGTTTATAGGTTAAGCTAATAATCGACTTCAAAATGCATCAGTCTTGTATAACATTAGTGCCCCACCCTCTTGTTACAAAACAAACAATATGACTAATGCTCTGCCTGGCCTGCATTGTAAAATTTCAAAATAAACACACACTCATACAATATTTATGTTCCCACACTGGACTTTAAACTGTATTACTACAGAGTATTTCAGAATTAGAAGAAAAAGAGATTTTCACACCCATACAAACACAGACACATTTTTTTTGCTGTAGTATTTTGAACTCTACTTGTTGAAACATGTCCAAAACATGCACAGAGACCATTTTAACAGGCCACATTTAAAAAAACGAAATCTGTCCACACGTGCTGCGCGAGTGTGCAGAAGCCAGCGAATCAGTTGTTTGTAGTCTGTGTCAATAATATAAGCTTGCAGCACAGTACAAGTCGATTCTGTAAGAGCCCATGACATGCCGGAACCTCTCCAGCACACACACACAAACACACACACACACGGGAAGGGTGTGTTGAGTAGCCAGGTGTGGTTAACACAGACTCCATGTGCTTTTCTGAACATGTTTAGTGTTTATATAATGGATAGAAGTTTGTACTTCGAGGAGTTGCAATTTAAACAGAGTTGAAAATTCTTTCATTCTCTGCATGGCTTTCTTTATCTTGCTGAACACAAAAGACGATATTGTTAAGAATGTTGGAAACCAAACAACACTGGACCCCATTGACTTGTGTTGTATAGATGGACAGACTCAAAGATGAACAGAGTATAGACGGACAGAGTCATATATATTTTTTGAATGACATGAGAGTGAATGACGACAGAATTTTGTTTTGGGGTGAACTATTGTTTTCGGGGGTTTAATGGTAAGATGCATCACTAGTCTATTACTAGCCTATAGTTAAGATTTCATCTTATAACATCTCATAAGTACTTTATATAGACTATGTGACATAAAGTTGCACATATTGTAATTTTAAAACAATTTATATAATCAAACCAGACTAAAAACATCAGACCAGACTTTTCACCTGGCATACAATCTACTTTAGGTACCTGAATAAGAGCAATTCAGAATTCAGAAATAAACACTTAAGCTATGACATGCTTATACTATAAGAACAACATACATATTCCAGCCAATTGTTTCTAGCAAGGCCATTTATATATTTAGTTACCACTGGTTTCAACACAGAAGCTTGTTTATGCAATCCATATTCATGGCTGCATTCTTACAGTTTCGTTACTGATTTCCACTGAAGGAACATACATTTAATGTACAGGGCAGGAAGGAACTATCGACACACTTAAAGTGAAAGAGTGGTATGGTGTAAACTGTGGTGTGAACCACAGCAGGATGCATGTCTTCACTGCATACACTCCGCCACGCAACCATATGGTATGGGGTAACTGATTGATAGTTTATACGAGAAATAACGAAACAAAACGACAAAACTCGTTGAAAACGATATTTATTATCCAACATGTCAACTGGAGGCACGCTCACTCTGTATTGTAGGCTATATTAGATCAATAATATCGATGATGTGTAGAGAACAGTGGTATTTTAAACCTTTCAATGTCATTGCTGTGCTGGGGTTATTAAAGAATTGCGAATAGAAAAAAAACGAAAATTGTAATAACAATTTCTGTTAAACGTCAACATCCGCAGGCTCTCGCAAAATCTTGTGGGCTGCCTATCTAGACGGCATTTTGGGCAGCATGTTCGCGTGCAGCATTTTGGGACATCCATACAACTTAACAAGACCTGACATGCTGAATTGGTTGGCATTTAAACTACAGTTGTCTGTATACGTTTTTACAGGGTAACAGTAAAGTGAAAAAAAACAATTTTTAATACGACTGTACGATTTTTAATACACGCTCTGTCAAGGTCCAGTAGGCACCCGCCTCAACATGACAGTGTACTGCGCCCCTATTTTGCATATCATTACCATTGAATAACTTTAAGATTCGCAAACATCTTAAACAAACGGCAAAAGAAACACTACCAGCCCTATAGCAACACTAAAACACCTCAATCCGTGGCTGGTGTCCAATAACGTAACACGTACACACAGCCTGCCTTTCCGCATCAATCGAAAAACCGCTCAAAAACGCCACATTATTGAAGTTTCACCACGATCAATATATTAGCCCAAAACACTCAAGAAAAGCTTGTCAAACACTCACCTCTCCCCCGAAGAAAGTCAGTTTTCTCGTTTTCTCCGCGCCGCCTGATTTCTTCTGTGATTGAACCGTTTGAGGAAGTACAGCGCGCTCTTGGAGTTCGGCGTAAAGTAGGGCGGAGTGACGTCGCACAGGTGCTCTCTTTTCTTAGCGCGATCCCTCTCCTTTCATTTAATAACCCAGCGCTCTGAATAGACGATACAGGTGCGATTTTACGGATCCTTTCTGTGATTTTAGTGCGTGAAGGGCACTGGTGGAGCGCTTTCCCTCACATGTCCCTGTATTGATGTTAAGCCAGCGTTATTTCCACAGTTGGTCACACGCATGGGGAGAGAGACGGTGACGGGGGTGGCCCATGATTTAGATAGTTTATTCAGAGGTGAGATGAGAAACAGGCCATGTGTATGGATTCAATATTGTGTTAATGGAATGTTATCTATACAACACATTAAAAGTGTATATCAACTGTGGATATGAATTATGCATGATGTAAACCTTACGTAGAGTGTTAATGTGAGTATGTGGTCTTGTCCTGCTTTTGGTCCGCAGTGCTGTGTAGTGAATGTCCTAGATTTAAGCGTGTGGGTGAGATTTAAAATAGGCAAGAAACAACAGTATGTTGCAGAGCCTGTGTGTGTGCAGATATCTGGTGCAGTCTGGTGGTTGTGAGGGGGTTGTTTCGCTACCCCTTGGCTGCATATAGTGCCTGTGAGTGAACAAACCTACACAGTTCAATGGTGTGTTTATGTAACAACAATAGTAGGCTACCCATTAAGTAATAGCTAACCGTTTGTGTGGGAAAAATACAGACAGTTTAACTAAGGGCTTAGGGAATTTAGTTATAATGTACTGGGACTGAGAGAAGTTTGCTACTCTCTCTCTCTCTCTCTCTCTCTCTCTCTCTCTCACGCACGCACACACACTTAAGCCATGTAAACAGATGTCTGCCATGCCAGACAACTGATGTTTTATATATAGGCTAAGTTAGCAGTAGTGAAAAAACAGAAACCACATTTCTCCCTCACCACAACCCAACACAAACCAATGATAAATACTTTGTAACATTTGTAGAGAAGTTAAATGGTGAAATGAAAAATAAACTGCAATTGTTTGGCAATTCATCAGACCAAGTGGCAGTACATCTGCAAAGTACACTATTCAACAGTTTAGAAGGTATAAAAGAAATGTAATTATATAGCATTTAAAAACTATGTACTACAGACCGTTTTCAAAGTCCCTGCGGATTATTTCTGATAAAAAGTAAAAGAAATAACAAGTAAAATCCATTAGTTAGCAAGTTAAAAGTCTAACCAGTTACCAGTAGAAGAACCGTTACTCGGCTCAACTTAACTGCGACAAAAGTTACATGACCCATTCAACAAATGGTTGATTTAATACAATTATTGTACAATAAAATATTAATATAAATACATTTGTATATAAATTAAGTAAAATATAAATAGTTACTAAACTAGCTAGCCAGACCCATCAACAAACACAAATCGGAAGTTAGCTTTGGACCAGGTGTGTGTCCGATGAAACCGCCTATAAACACCACATAGACTGTTCGTATCTTCAGATACCGATGAGACTTCGTACATATTGATGTTAGAGAACAACCTGTGTAAGTTACCTGGGGTAGAACGAAAAAAGAAAAGATTTGATGCTTTTCATCTATTGTAGGAAAATTATAAATATTCGCCCCTCCCTCTCTCAGCTTTCTCTCTGCTGCAATGCAGAGGAACGTAAGGCACTTTAAAGACCCAAAAGTGTCATGACAATGTCACTGTGACATGGCCACACACACACATTTTCTATGCCACATTCTCTCTAGATCTCAAAAAATTGCTGGAGGTAATGAAGACTCAATGAGGAGAATTTATTTATAAACTGTCAGTATTCTGTCCGTATGGAGAGTGCCAGGATATGCTCCACACTCTCCATGACATCAATAGGGATAAGCAGTACGGAGAATGAATGATTATGACCTTTACATGCGTCATTACTGGCCGTTAGTCTTATTTATTTAGACTACAGTTAAAATGAAAGATCCGGCTTTATAGATCTGATGACTTTGATGAACCTGTTGGGAGCATTAGCAATTCATACTGTTCATTTACCAAAGCCAATTCACTTCTACATGCACAGGAGCAGACTTTTAGTGTGCATCTCAGTGAAATAATTGGAGTGGGTTGGCCTACAAACAGTTTTAATAGAGATGTTTTAATTAACAATGATGATCTAGAACAGCTAATTATCATTCATTCACACAGGCAGTCGAATGCTTTTATGCTGTTTCAGCTTGGGACTGTGGGATGGTTGTTCTAAGCATGCAGTGCATGGCGCACATACTATAGCGACGTAGATATACATGCAATACAAATTAAAACAAGTTTCAGAAGGTAAAAGATTAGAGTGTTTCATACAAATGCAACAATACAGATAAGATCAGAGTGACTTAGAAGTATATATTATAGAGAAAGCTGAATGATGAATGTATCTCTTTTATGTGGGGCAAGGTGCCCGTAACTTTCAGGTACTCCAGAAAACAAACTCCTCTCTCATCTGTGCTCTCTCACTCTGTTCTGGGTCACACAGACTCTTGGGAAAGTGGAAGCAGGGCAACGTTTTTTTCACATTCCTCACACAGTCTCAATGTGTAATATACTCTTTAATTACTCAGTTGAAGCTATTTAATCACAGAGTCTTATCTCAAATATTCATTCTCTGCGGATACAACCTGGCTGTCAGTAAAAATAGGGCTGTAAACTGCTGAGGTGTCTAGATAAAAGTTAGAGTTAACATAAACATGCAAGTGGTGAGCATTTGGTGTTAGTTCTTCTCAAGGTTTCTTCATCTTACCTGGACATTTTGCTTTATTTGTGAAAGAACTACACAAGTAAAATTTACATAAATATCAAGTTAATTAAAAATATAGTTCTTATGAAATTGACTGTAACACTTTATACATTTTTAATGACAAACTGCCTATACATTTGAGATATTCTACATTTTAACGCTACAGTTAATACTACTAAAATCTGTTACAGTGCAGGTAAGGTAAAGAAATGCACGATTAAATCACCAGAAATGCAACAAGAATTCCAGCTCTGTTGCTATATGGCGATATATAAAGCCAAAATTTGTCATTGTTTAAATAAAATGCATTAGTATAGACTTTTATACTTATAAATATCATAAAGATAAAGATCACTGATTGAAGTTTAAATTCCAACCAGCTGTCATGATATTTTCTTAGCTTTCACTAACATTGTATTATGTAATATAGGTATTATATCATATATACAGTATTATATTAGGTTTAGCAAAAGAACACTTAGAAGTCTGTTGGTTAGGTCCAGCTGTATGCAGTTGGTTTTAAAATGTTGAAAAATAAGAAAAAGTAATTGAAGCTGGTCCACAGCTCAACAAGGTCTTTGGAAGAAGAATTTGGCACAAGATGCATGTCTGAGTGTGAGCATTTTGTTCCCTTGCCATTCCAAAAATATATACGTTGCGTCACGTTAACAGAGATCAATGATTCCACACTTGGACTCCTTCAATCTTGTCGGTCACACTGGATAATGATTTTTGACGTTTATATGCACTGCTTAGTGACAGATATAAATGCTGAAATGAAAGATGGCACAACCAGCACAGCTGATTCTACAGGACTGTAGCCTCTTCCATGGCGTTGACCCATCTACAACAGGCACAAAATCTTCACATTAGCTACAAATAGTTCTACAATATATAATAATTCCTTATAGCTTAACTGGAGTGTGGTTGCAACACCAAGGTCACAGATTCAACATCATCAGCCAAATATATACAGTAAATGTGTGTATTGTTTTAAACAATAACGTCAAGACTTTTTCTTACTTCTCCTCCGGTTTACTTGAGCATTGTGGTACTGTAAGTATTGTTGCCTCTTGCATAATACCTACCTTGATGTTCCTTATTTGTAAGTCACTTTGAATAAAACTAAATACCAAAATGCAAATGTATCATGTGAACAAGAAAGTGCACGGGGTGTGTATATGTTTTTACCTCTGTGCAGTGTGACTATCCTGGGCCCTGAAAGTATAGAAGAGTGTGCTTTTGTGGTACAGCTGAAACACACTGCTCTCTCCTTCAACCTCTGACCTCACAGAGAAACCCAGCAGAGGGAGAGTCTCGCATGCAAGCCTCTCCTTAAATCGGAAAAAAACAGAGAACGATAGAGAGAGACAGCGTTTAGTTGCATGATGTAAGGAATGTATATAAAAAGTGTCTGTGCATTACCTCAGGCTGTGGGTACGTGTAGAGAACTTTGTCTTTTAGGAGGAACCACAGGCTTTTCCAACTTCTCTTACTGTTTCTGCACCTCTGCAGGGTCCCACTTATCACACCCTCTTCCCCTGTTACCTAGGCAACGAGATTAATTGATTAATATTAACAAAAAAAACCACAAAACTTGTTCTACCAAAAATCTAGTAATTGAGTTTTGCATGAAGAATTGTATTGTCTTGTCCTATTTTAAGTTGTATATATTCCTCTTTCTCCACTGACTATTTCCAGTTTCTGTAGTAATAGACTAGTTTTTTTAAAACAGCATCTTGAAAGGGTTTGAGCCAATGGATCTTAAATGTACAACATTTTGATTGCATTTACAGCAGTTGCGTTATACTGTATGTATTTAAAAAAAATAGTTATTTCTTTGGGGCTTTTTGCCTTTTTTATAGGACAGTGTAGAGAGACAGGAATTGATTGGGAGGAGAGAGGGGAGCAGGGTCTGGAAAGGACACCAAGCCAGGACTCGAACTCGGGTCTCCCAAGGCACAGTTGCACCACATGTCTGGAACACTGTCCTCAAAGCCACAGGCTCCGACACATTATGTATTTAAAGAGACACTTTATTTCTTCATCATGATATCTATCACAGTTAAAAAATAAATATTGCAATCAGTCAAATTAATCTTTAATTTTATTTATTATATATTTATTATATAAAATCGCCGTCGTTCCAAAACCTTAGATGTCCTAATTCCCTGTTTTTCAGAAAAAGGGAAAAGCATTTTTTATTACTTTTGGTTAGATATTTGCAAAACCCAATCACAAACATTAACGCTAATAATAAGGATTTATGGCAAAAATACAAATCACGAAATATAAAGATTCAAGGTTTCAGAAGGACAGCAGCGGTGTGTAAAGTATTAACAACTTGATAATCATGTTTTTTATATCATTTTAATTGTCAGACACCCCTACAATAGAAACAAATCTGGAAAAAAAACACAAATTTATTATGCCAGAGGCATAGAGCCTGAGAGGTGCATGGATGAAGATACCTGGTTAAAGGACATCTGGCCCTTGCGGCTCCTCCACAGACTGGATGGATGAATGTTTTGGAACATAGCAGAGAGTGGCCTGTTGGTTCCCTCCACTACTGTAACAACATCTTTCAAAAAATGGACACACAAATGGTCTTGATGAGAATATATGTTCAATGAAAAGTTCATACGTGACCCTGGACAACAAAAACAGTCTTAATAAGTCAATTTTCTCAAAACTTTTGCATCATCTAAAAGCTGAATAAATACGCTTTCTATTGATATATGGGTTGTTAGGATAGGATAATATTGGGCAAATATCTTCATGGAACATGATCATTACTTAATATTCTAATGATTTTTGGCAATAATTTTGACCCATACAATGTATTTTTGGCTATTACTACAAATGTTCTTGTGCTACTTAAGACTGGTTTTGTGATCCAAGGTCACATATGTGATCTTTTGAACTAAATAAAAATCCTTTACCACAAACTCATATTTGCTATAATAAATAAATAATTTTATGTAAGAAAGTTGGACGTACCATTCTTACAGAGCTCAGTGTAACAATAATCACACACTTTGGCTCGTCTGTTCTTCATGTATTTAAGGGGGAATTTGTGTCGGCAACAATCTTTGCAAACAACCTACAAATATGAAACAACGATACAATCATCATTATTTTTATTTATAGTATAGAGCTATTGAGTGCTTATGCATTCATGTCAAGTGCCTGTGAGTCTGTACCTTGCCACATGCATGACAATGATGTCGTCTGTTTGTCAGACTGAAATGAGAAGGACAGGTCATGCAAGCTGTCACCTGGGAAACGGACATGAGGGGCGGAGCATTCTCACCCAGAAATATCTCTTTCCCCTCTATTAACTAAAGCACAAGACACATGCAATTTCTGCGTCATTGTGTAAAAGTAACATCCACCTGTTTTATTATTGTTGTGCCTGCTAAATAATATAAATGTAAATATATGAGTACAGTCATGATCCATAGACTGCAAATTCCAAGACTGTATACTATTATTTGGTAGCATTCTCACCTCAAGACAGCCGACTGGGCCAAGATCCAGTAATGTCCGGTTAAGTGTAACAAACCAACCATCTCTCTCGACACAGGAGCTGCGTACAGGAACACAGATCAGTCACACATCATACATGCTTAAGAAGGACTCCATGCTTGAGTATGTGAGTACAGTATTTACCCAGCAGACAGAGTGATGCTAATATCCTTTACTGCTATCTTCAGTGCATTCTGAGCATTCTCTATAGGTGGTTTACTGACCTAAAAGACAATGCAACAAATGTATATTGAGCATAAAATATGGAAAAGATTTTTTTGGCTGTTTCCAAAAACCATTATGATTGAATGAACAGTACAAGTGTCACAGGATGCTGTTGGTCGTACCTCCATCCCAGCCAGTGGCAATGTGTTGATGAGCCTGTATTTGCCGTCTTGCTGAGGGTATGTGTACAGCATTAAATCATTCATCTGAAATGTAAATATTAAGGGCTTAAAAAAGGCTTATGGGATTTCTTCTGCATGCTTGTTGTGTCAAATCTTCACCACAAGGGGGGAGTATGACATAAGGTCTTGACCACAAGATAAAGTAATGCATTAAAATTACACTATATAGCACAACAGCAGGCACACCTGCAACATACTTCCATTTCTTATACGTAGACAACAACAACACGCACACAAGGCAAAACAACAGTTTGGTTATGAAATAAGCAGCCATGACACATGTGATGTGCTAAAGTTTTTCTTGGCCAATAACATCACTTCTCCACTTAGGGTTTGAATCGCTCTTCTATATAAGTAAGTTGAATCCCAAAGTAAATAAATTAAGATGTTAATCCTCTGGGTTTTTATGAAATGTTGGACGCATACAGCATGCCTACTGCTTACAGTCTGCTCACAACCTTTTGATACATATTGCACAGCAACTGGCACAGCTTTATCAGAGAAGTAACCCTTAGAAAAAACAAGTATACCTCAAGTTTATTTTATTACGAACTCTTACGTAAAGTGTGAGTATATTTTAATTGATAATTCAATTTATGTCATTGTACAAGTAGAATATTTGAGTTCAGTACTCTGTACACATCAGGTCTCTTTGCACAACCATCTGGCTGAATAAAAAGCCTGCAAACACATTATTTTTGACAACACATGTCATGTCCATCCTGTCACCCTCTGTTCTGTTATCCTTAAACTTTTATCGCTCTGACCTCGTTCCCACAGATTTATTTTGGGCTGAGAGCAGCCCGGCAAAACAATAGCACATGTAAAGACATAAACACACACAGGACAACATCCTGCCAGGAAACCTTGTGTGTCTCTTTGTGTGGGATCAACAGCTGAACTCTCACAATCTCATCATACTAAACAATAATCAAATATATAAAATCAAATGATATTTACCAAGAAAAGGTGACGTGGCTGCTTGCACTTCCTGCTGACCTTCATCAGAGTGCCCTCCTTAACAAACACCTTGGGAAGAAATAAAAAGTCATTATAAGTTATTATTGTTATTATATTGAATAATAAATAAGGAATTTTGCTTTTCATATATTGAAAAATAAAAGAACTTAAATGCAACATAAGGAACTGTATTATATAATATATTGTATGTGCATATATTTACTTTTTGTAGATACAGAAAAGTTCAATTTTTGTAAAAGTAGTAGTATTCACTTGGTTACATGATCTCAACATGGCAGCCCAACCCCATGTAAAATAAAACAGCTTTTATTAAGGCACTTACTGGATTCTTTATCTTATGTAGGTGTACATAATCTCAGGCATATGTTTCAGTGATACTGTGATATTGACAATGACAATATCAAAGTGATATTTATTTGTGTTTATTTTTAACATAAAATACAGAGTGTACCTTTAACAATTTTTTCAAGCCATTTTTTAGATGGGACAGGGGAAGAGAAAACAGGAAACGATGGGGGGAAGTGGGGCAGTGGAGGATATTGGGGGACACAGACTTGGATGGCTCGCACGTAAGCGCCATGGTGCAACACACTGAAACATGCTCAACATCAGGCCAGACCTCTGACAAGTATAAATTATTTGGTAATTGAATATGACTGAAGAAACACACATATAGTTTTATGGTTGGATTACTTACTCTTCCAGGCTGTATGAGATCTGTCAGACCCAGAACACTGTGCTCAATATTGACCAATCGCAGGAGATCCGCCTGACAGAATAAAGACAGAGTGATATGCTTTGATTCCACACCCATATTTCCTACTATGAACATTTACTATACTCACTCCATTCCTGAGGTTGTCATTAACCTGATAAGCAATATCAGAAACCACCACCAAAGCGTCTGAGCAAAAAAGAAAAAGAAACAGGGGGTGTAAATCAACAAGTAGCAATATTTGGCTTATACTAACAGAACGGACTTGTATGCAGAACACCCTTCCTTATATGAATAACAGAGGTAAGAAAAGACACACATTTTCTTTAAAATTTATGAAAACAGGATTAGAAAACAATGGCTAAACTCATTACAACAGTTCTAGACAATGTGATAAGGGCAAAAATCTAAGTCAGCTGATAAGATACTGTTGTCTTTATGGGAACTGCTGCACTTACCCTGTGTATCTTGGAACTGCTTGGAGTCTGATGAGAGATTATTCAGATAGTCTATATTATAAAAAATTGGAAACACAAAAGTTTGGGATTGGGTTGATCTTGGTAGTTAAGGATTGTAAGAAAATGAGTATTTGCACATTTACGTTGTTCTAAACTCATGACTTCAAAATTGTTATGTCAGGCACTTACTAGGCCATTTTCTCCTATTAGTTATTACAGGAAAAAAGTTCTCCAAAAGAAGAAAAGACATGGGTTTAGAACAACATGTGGGTGAGTAAATGATGACAGAATTGTATTATTATTATTTTGGGTAATAAAAGTAATCCATCATCCAGGTGGCAGGGTTACCTGTCAGTAGCATACGATACTCCAGGATGCGCACAATGACCTGCAACAAATGCTTTTTTAGGCTCATTGCATCTGATAGCTGAAAAACAAAAACACGCAGTATGTAACGAACATAACATACATAGCCTACATATAAACAAATACAGCAATTGCTGCACTTTCACAAACATACCAGCTAAGTAACTGCTAAATACACTTAAACAACACAGTACAAACTGACTGCTTGATGGATTATATCCAATATGTTTGGTTCCATTAGTCATCAATAAAAAAGAAAAAATATTGCTTCCTTACTGTGCTTTTTATATGTTCCAGATAATTCAGTTTTTCATCATAGTGACTGATGAAAGAAGAGAAAACAGAAAACTCTGTTTTCTTTGCCAGGATGATTTCAAGAATCCCTTCATTTTGACACCTAATGAGTGAACGGACAAAATGACAAATGACTTATGATTCACAAATATATCGAAGTCATGAGGACATTAGAAATGGTGGACACTAATATAGCTTTAAAATTCTCTTTGTGGCTTACCATTCTTTCATGTGGGTCTCTAGTAGTGCATGTATGTTTAGATGGAGAGAATAAATATCTGGTATCTCTGTCCACACCTTCATCAGCCTCTCATCTGCTTTAACAGTCTATTAGGAAAAAAATTTAAACAATGATACTAGTATTTCAGATAGAGTAACAATGGTTACAGTATTTTAAGTTTTAAATATGCTATAGTACAAAATGAATTTATACGTCAAACAAATATATAAATAAACCCACCTCACAGAGAAGCTGTAAAGTCTCAACATGTCTTTAAAGGGGGGGGAGAACAAAGAAACGTATTTGGATTAAATTAGACATCCTTTACACATATTGAAAGGTTATAAAAAGAAATTAAACTTTTTAACAGCTTTTTCTTGTAAAACATGTTTTATATCATAAATGATTGATGGCAACATGTCTTTTGTATGACTTACCGCGATTCACTGTCGAGAAGCTCTTTAGCATTGTAAAATGCCCTGGAGCAACTGATAGTCTAAAATATAATGAAACAACAGAGTTGCATTAATCTTTAACAAATCCTCTAACACCACAAATAACCTCTTATAAACAAACAGTTCACCATTCTGTCTAATGTCTTTGTCTTCTTTTCTTGTGTACAAGCCACACCCACATACACACCCACTGTTCCATAAGGCCTCACATTAGGAGAACAGAAGGTGTAGGTGCTATGTAGAATCAAGATAAATGCACATTTATAAATATATAAGTTATTCATAGCAACGTTCACAATTTTATAGCAGTATCTTTTGTTATAGAATTGTATGATGGTATTAATTGTACCTGTCTGTCTCTTGCTCAGATGACTGACTTTTGCTCTGGAAGCTTGGCAGACTGCTCATATCCACATAGCCATCAGTATCACTGCTTGAACCCTGATTTCTTTGACTCTGTATGACAGGGTTCAGAAGACGAATCTGCACGTTCTCATAGTGAGACGAAGTGTCCGTGATGTTCTCGTATTCTGATGAATCGGCATTGGGAGATGAAAAAGATCGGGGTTTAGACAACGGAACGGGTTCAAGGAGGGAATGAAACAAATGATCAGGCTCTATAGAAATGGTACTGGAAGCCAAATCTTTTAAGTTTAGTCCTGTTTTTGGCCTATTTTTGTGGTAGAGAAAGGAAGAGGGGGACATAGGTGGTGTACAATCTGGGGTCCTGTGCAACTCGGGGCTGCCCATGTTATGCCTGATAAAATCCAAGCGTTTGTAAGACCCTTGCGGGCTCGACTCAGAGGAGGACCTGGAAGAGATTGAGCGGTTATCAATGGGGCTTTTCCGATCAGATTTCCTAAGAAAACGCAATGGCAAAAGGTATCGCTTCAACCCGAAATCAGGCTTCTTGCCAGTGGCGGAGATTTCGCTTGACAGCGATGGGGAACTCTTTCTGATTGGTCGCTTTGTGATAGAAGCCAGTTCAAATGGGGGCGGTATATCCAATTTGGACATTTTATTTAAGTTTGCTGAGGTGTGGAAGCCTTGGGAAAGACATCCTAATGAGCCGGTCAGTGCAGGCCTGCTATCTCCAATAAAACAATGGTCTGTATAGAAGTAACGTGGGTGTAGCAAGAGTCGCCCGTTTCCTGTTGCTGGGCTACTTGTTAGGTCAAGGTTTTTACTGGGGGTTTCCACAGATATAGAGCGAGTCATAAAGTACTTCCTGTTCTGCAGGAAGTCCTTTGCTTGGAGTATGGGCTCTGTCTCTTCATATAAATCCTCTACTGTAATAATAGTTTGGTCTGATTCTTTAGTTTCTCTGTTCTTCACATCATCTTCTCGCCCAATGCTGCATTCCACTTGATTCTGCGTTAATGTTTGATGATTTGTTTCAAGCAGCTGTTGAACAAATGAGAGGGAACTGTGGAGGTCGGGATTTAGGATGACCTTAAGGTCACAGTCAGCAGACAGTGATAGGGTGGCCTGCTCATTTTGGGCATCATTTTGCTTCATTACATCATTTGCGTTGGCTACACAGTCATCATCTAGGACGGTCTCTGATGTCTGAGATGAAAATGAGGAATTTGAGACAGACAACTGATCTCTACCGAGACTGTCTGACATATTGTTTTCTTGTTCCTCTATTTTCTCAATCTCCTGCTGCACTTTATCGTCATCTTCCTCAAAGGAAGATGAAGACACAACAGAGCTGTCTGATCCCTCCTCCATACTGATCGCTATTGCATCTCCAACGTTCTTCGCTGTCTCCGTTGTTGGAAGAGGATCTGTGTGGTCTAAGAGGTCACAGTCAGAAAGTCCATCTTTGTCTGCCAATGCTTCACCTGCATCACAGATGTCTGGGAACATCTCATCTGTGTCTTCTTCATTTGAAAACATTATGCCATTTGGGTATATTCCATTTGAGTAAAATCCTTTAAAGAACGTTTTATCTGTACAAGTTTTGTCAGTCAACAATCTGTCAGTCAACATCCCATCTGTTATTTGTTTAGAAAATCCATTAGGGGCCAAATGAGCATCACTTGATCTTTTATATGATGTCAGCATGCTATTTTTAGTCCATCCCCATGCTTTTTCCTCTACTTCTATCTGCTCTGCCACTTCATTATAATCTGTTTCTCTCTTACTGCATGAATCGGAGAATTCCTCTGACTCATCTTCATCTAAACTGTGCACCAAATCTAAGTCGATTCCCTGTGCCAGCTCATCCCCACATCCTAACTCATCCAACTGGTCAAGAACAACGTCCTGTTCTGTCTCATCTCTTCGTACAGACTTTTCTGTATGTAGGAAATGTTTTGTCTTTAAGTCCTTCCTCTCTTGTGACCCCCACTGGTCCAGCATTTTGTTTCGGTGCGTTTCCGTCATATTCCGTCTCGGGTTTGCAGGCGATAGGGTTTTGTTAGGTTGGGCCAAACTTACAGAGACATGTGAACTGCGATGATGCGGAGGAAGGTTTTTAGGTGTGAATGTAATGGCCGGTTTGAGGCCCTGGTTATTTCGGCACTTTTCAGGCATAGGCAGGTGACACTGGCCCTTGAAGAGTCTTTTTGCTTGGTAGTGTGCTCTGGTGACCAGGCCATTGTTCTGAAACTCTGTATAAAACAGAATGTTCAAGTTATTGTTAATATTTATTGTAAAATCATTACCATGAACTACTGTAGCCTATATGTTGCTGGAAACCCCACTGGACCAAAAACCACCCCACATTTATTTCTTGCAGAATACCAGCAGTACGACAGAAAACACCCACAATGTACATTCATAAACGTTTTTGTTTAATATTTACTTATACTTTATTTATTGAATACACAATTTATTATCAGAATTTAGGATTCTGCAAACCCGAGCCCTTTCCGGTATACTGTATTACTAAGATAAACCTCATTAAAATAAATGTAACAAATCCCAATGGGTTTAATGTGGTTTGGGTGGTATGCCTCTAGTGTTTACTTATCGTCACAAACAGATCCTCTGTAAATTAATCCACAAAACACAATAAGCATTTTTGAATTGAGAAATAAAAACAGAAACGACTTCTAACAACATTTCTAAGCCCAATATTTCTACTTAGTGCATTATAATATACTTTAATACCTTTAAATAGTGACATATAAAAAGTTTTCTGAATCACCATAATGTTTGTTTATTTGTTGAAAACTCACCTTCACTCATCCTTGAGCATCATTCGGCTATCTCAGCAATAACCCGTAATATCCATTTGGACAAAACTGGATCATAATCCATAAGGTTTTTTTAACAGATTATATCAAATTCATACTGCATTCTTTCACTATATTTTGCACGTCAGGCACTTAGTACACACGCAGACACTCATGGACGAGACTCAGCCTAAGCTCAATGGGTGGAGTTGGTGGAGTGTCCTCTCTTCCTGAGGAAAGGGCGTCAAGACAAGCAGCAAAAACACTTTTTTTTTTTTAAAATAAAGCAAAAGCTTATGAATAAAAATGTACATATAAGAGTTTTTGGGGGGGGGGTATTATTAGAAAATCAGTTGAAGAAAAGATAAAAATTTAAGCCACTTACATCCTGTCATTCAAGCCTCTCCAGAAGACCGATTAAACCTCTAAAATAAATATAATACACATTTTATGTAACAGACTTTGTTCTGTGAATATACTATAGCAGACAATAAGTCTTTTGTTTCACCTCATTGTGGTTATATAGATTACCACAAGATATGGTAATAAGGAGTAAACTCTGTGGCAGTTATTTTTACATTTTTGATTAATAGTAGGAAGGGATTTCTATAGGCCCAAATAAGGCCATGACCTTCTCCCAACAGTTTTACAAAAATATCCTTCCTTCCTCAAGGCTAGGATCAGAATGGTTCCCAATCCAAAGGGTAGGCATGATAATTCTATTTCCTGTGTGTTTGTGTATGTCAAATAAAGGAGAAATAAACATGATAATCTGTTAATGTACTGTAAAGTTATTTGTACACAGTAGGTATGCAGGCTGTTTTCGGGGACTATAGGCTTTATTTAAAATAGTTAATCTTCCTTTTATTGGCACCAAATTGTGTTAAAACACAACCTCACAAGAGAGGAGACAAGTTCACATCTCTCATTTTCCTATCTTTTACTCACTAAATTATATTTGCCTGCATTTAACATTGTATTGTCTGTATTCAAATGCTCTTTATGTTTTCCTATATTCCTAGACAAGTTTACTTATAAAAAAACAACAACAACATACATCTTCACTATACATGAAGTCTCTTTAGTCCAACACAGATAGTTCCAAATACACAAGGACACACTACAAACAGCCAAAAGACTGACACAAAATCCCAGTTCACCGCTTGAACAAAGAGGGGAAAAAACACCCTGCAAACTCCACCCTTTCCAGTTCAAGCAGGAAATGCTGAGCATGATAAAGTAGCTTGAGTGTTTATAAGGGATTCTGTGTTGTCTGACTGCAAGTCTTTTTAATCATGCATAAGCATGTGTGTGTTCAGTCTGAATTGCAAACATGTTAATGTGTATTACAAGGTTGAAATAAAGTGTTATTTGGTGAATAGCAGAACAGTCGATAATGTAACTGTTTAGATGCTTTAGTTACTGCAGTATTTTTAGTTCTACAGAAAATGCTATTTTAAAGTGGTTTCATTTTTTATTTAATAAAACAGTTTGTCAAATACAAAATTATATAAATAACTAATATAAAAACAGAAGCACTACTGTAGATACACAAACCTTGAAATTCACAGCATGTTGAAAAGATCACTGAGAAAGACTTTTTCATCATCATAATCATCATCTGCCCCAAAATTATAACCCCATCCTTCATAACTGGGTTCTTCACCTATGAATAAGTCGTCATCTAGCTGTAGCATTTGAAGCAGCTCCTGCAGACTAAAATGTTGGAGACTGTTTTTGCTATAGAAACCTCCTTTGTCACTGAATGGATTATTCCCCATTTTCTTGCCATCTCTGCCTTGATGAGGGATAGTTATGTGCTCCAATTGGTCATACACTCTCCTCTTCTCTTTATTAGACAGCACATCATACGCTTAAAAGTGGAAAAGGACATTTAATTAACATAATGTATTATGAATACTATACAAATAAATCTTAAATCCTTTCACAGTGGGGAAATAAATGTACAGAGGGGGAAAGCACTTGTGAGTGCCCTTAATGCATGCATGTGTATGCTTTTTTGGGTTATACATACCCTGAGCAATGTGTGTGAAGGCCTGCTGTGCATCAGGGCTTTGGTTCTTGTCAGGATGGTATTTAAGAGCCAGTTTGTGAAAAGCTTTCTTGATCTCTCTCGCAGACGCGGAGCGTGACACTCCTAATAATGAGTAATAGTCACTCACACAACTACAAAAACACACGCAGAGCAGAAGCACAACACAGAGATGCTCTGGGGTTGCCATCAGCCACCTAAAGAGCAAACAGGAACATTAAATACACTTGTGCATATTGCACATACTATTCTGCACGAAGACCATTAAGCCATATGAATAGTGACTGGCAATCCAACTCATAAACATACATATACATCGCATTGAGTACATTGTGGCAGTGGAGAATCGCCATAACTGAGAGGGCAAGACTGCACTGTAAACAGGATTTATGGAAAAAAGAACAACATACTTTTCTTAACCATTTCAATGCTTGACTAAATTTTACATTGCCAAATGACAACAAAATTGGCAATAAATACACATATGAAGACAGAACGTTTTGTTCTCCACACAGATAAAACTGGTTTGGAAATGTAAACTTTACTGTGGTTTTTATCCAGAAACATCTTCCCCATTCACTTGTATGTGTTTTTGGGAGTCTTGACTTTCCAATATGGCGGCGCCGATTTAGCGCCAATGCAGCGTCTATGTGACTAACCACAGGTGCAGTTTATTACATTAATACAAATTCCCCCAAGTTTGGCAAACACAATAATTAATCGATTTATAATCTGAGTGCGCTTAAACTGGTTTTATATGGTTTTATATAACGCAATTATACATGTATAGCATGTTTTAAGTGTACACAGGCGGCATATGCAAACTTTCTCGCTACAACGTTTTATTCCAGCAGACTTACCAAAGTATGTTAATGTCGGTTAAGCTTGTGGAAACACCCAGCAAAATAAAAAGAAAACGCTTTACTGCAATTGTTTAATGCAAAATTGTAAAGAGATTTTTACCCCTCCTTCGTATATGCTGCAATTTAAAGCGTTTGTATCCATATCACCCAACAACAAGAGGGCGCTGTTAGATTTTCGGCCCGTGTCTCTTTACGCTTGTGCTGCGCCTGTTGAGTGCGGATTGTAAACACACGGCTATGGCTGCTGAGAGGGGCGGAGGCGACAACAACATAAACGACGAAATGGGGAACCAGTTAGTGCTTCTGCCAGGTACGTCTGTCGCATTGTGTCCTATTCAACAAGGAACCATAGCAGTACGAAAAACATGCTCTCTTATTGTGCTCCTTAAAACATAAAGGTAGATATTTGAACACATTTCCAGAACTGCAACAGTCTGTGCATGACAGCAGCTGACCGACTTTTCATTACAACTGATGTTTTTTAACGACAGTGATTGATCAGTCCGTGCAGTTATCAGTCATGCAACCATTGCAACATCAGTTATATATACATTTGCGATATGGCACTGTCCTAGATAACATACGAGAAACCGAAAGCAATAGGTGAAATTGAAAGCAATGCTCTATAGCCGATTTGATATTTCTTTACAGAAAACGAGGAAGAAGAGGAAGACGACATGGAGACGGAGGATCGAGATGGTGAGGATGCAGAAAAGCCAAGTATTATAAACTTTGACACGAGTCTGCCGACCTCACACGCTGTGAGTTTCATCCATCATCAGAACACATAAACATTCAAGTCATGTGATCCTCCTGAGTCAACCAATCACAAATTATATTATTATTGCTTCTTTACTATATTTCATTGACTATTACATAACATTCATTTAAAATTTTATAAAATAATGTCTATAAAGTGTGATGATTCTGTCCTGGTGGAGTACATACAAAATATCAATCTATTATATACCAAGGACATTTTTTTGTTTGTGTGTGTGTTTACATTTATCCAGTATCTGGGCTCAGACATGGAGGAGTTTCACGGCCGTACCCTGCACGATGAGGACAGCGTGCAAAATCTACCAGTTCTTCCCCACGTTGCTCTCATACTGATCCCAGGTCAGACACTGCCCTTGCAGCTTTTCCGACCGCAAGAGGTCAGCATGTTTCGCAACCTCATAAGCCAGGATCGCACTTTTGCCGTGCTTGCACACAGGTAGTCTATATAGTATATAAACATGTATATACACTATATACAGTAGCTGCTATAATCAATAAACATGACATTGCTGCACAAGTATGTTCTCTATCTCTCTCAGTCCTGATACAAGTGGAACAGAGATGAAGGCAGAGTTTGGGACGACTGCCGAGATCTATGCATTTCGTGAGGAACAGGAGTATGGGATAGAGACTGTAAAGATCAAAGCTGTAGGACGGCAGCGCTTCAAAGTGCATGACATACGCACACAAGCAGATGGGTAAAATCATCCACAAATAAAAAAATAACACACTTTTATATATATATATATATATATATATATATATATATATATATATATATATAAATACACATATACTGACTATCTTATACTCCACAATATCAAAAGCAGGATAGGAACAATAGACACATTGTAATAGTATAGTTTTAACTAAACATCTTATAACATGTACATTTTTTTGTGTATTTTTAGGATTCGTCAGGCAAAAGTGCAGATTTTACCTGAGAGGATCCTGCCAGACCCTTTATGTGAACTTCAATTTCTGCCACGTTTACACACAAACACGCCACAGACCAAACACGCACAAACAACACCACCGCAGGTGCGGTGCAGCCAGACCTGTAGACAGGTAACCCATATCGCTGACATATATAGTGTATTTTAGCGGTTTGTAGTTTAGATTGGATTTTCATATTATTTTGAAGTCAAATTATTTATATTAGTTTTACATGCAGCTTATTTTAGTAATATTATTATATGAGTCAGAATCTGCAAAGGGGTAATTAAATGTAGCAAATCAGCAAACATTTTCATGGTTTATTGGAAAAATTTACATTTGCTTTAAAATGTAAATAACTGTGAAAATGATAATCAAGATTTATTGTCTCTTAAAAAAAAAATATATATTTTTTTATTACAAATATATTTAAAATATAAAAATATTTTAATCCAGATCCTGGTCAAAATAATAGTGAAAATCACTTTTACAGTTATTGTTTCTATATTACCTCTGTGCAGATATTTGTAATAATAATGAATTACTATGAATGATCATTACTACTATTATTAAATCTGTATTGTCTTTTCTTCCATAGAAAAAATTTCACTCTGCTAGTATGACCTCATGGCCCCCTTGGGTGTATTCCCTCTATGACTCTGTGAGTTAGATTTTTGTATAGACAAGGTTTTGAAAACCAATCTTCTATCAACTTAGTGATGACTTGTTTGTTGAAATGTTTGTTTGTGTCACTCAAGAAAACGCTTATGATCAGGGTAAAAAAACAACTTCATGAATGGGATGAAAACCTCAAAGATGAGTCCCTGCCCACAAATCCCACAGGTACGGGACATATACACGGTTGCTAAAAGCTCTCAAGCACTCACATGTAGTTATAAATCGTCTCTGCAGATTTCTCGTACAGGGTTGCCGCATGTCTGCCGATAGATGATGCTCTCAGACTGCAGCTGCTGAAGATTGGCAGTGCCATCCAGAGACTTCGCTGTGAGTTGGACATCATGGACAGGGTATGCACATTTGGCCACTGTAAAGTGAAAATACAATTTATTTATATAAAACAAGTTTTTTATCTATATTTTGATACATTTCATCTATTTCCAGTGCACCTCTCTATGCTGTAAACAGTGTCAGGATACTGAGATAACCAGCAAGAATGAAATCTTCAGGTCAGACTTTGATGTTTTCAGAATTTCACTGTTTGATGCTGAATTTTCATTCGTCAAAATATAATGAAAATGGCACATGTGGTCTCTGTAGCCTGTCTTTATATGGACCGATGGCAGCATATGTAAATCCTCATGGTTATGTTCATGAGACGCTTACGGTCTACAAGGCTAACAACCTCAACCTGATTGGGCGTCCTTCCACACTGCATAGTTGGTTTCCAGGGTGAGAACCAATGTTTGAGTATGTTCTACAATGTGTGTTTAATGTTAAGTTAGCCATCATCATATTCATTTTGTGTATTTTTTCCTTAGGTATGCATGGACAATTGCTCAATGCAGAACCTGTAGTTCTCATATGGGCTGGAAGTTCTCAGCAGTAAAGAAAGATCTCAGTCCACCACGTTTCTGGGGTTTGACCCGTTCCGCCCTGCTACCAACAATCCCGCAAGGCGAGGAGGGTGTCGAGGGGTCACGCTTGCTGTGCCTGTAGCATGATCTGTGGATTACCTGTGACTTTAAACCCTTCAGCCCCAAACACAAGCGTATATTCCCGTGCAGGGTCACCCCAAAACACGAGACTCCAAAACCTCACCTAGAAAGAGAGAGTGTGTTTGTGAGTTTGATTGTGTAGATGAATGCATGAATAGGGAGGGGAAGGAAAAGGAGACATGGACGCTTAAGATACTGGAGTAGAAAGTACAGCAGAAAGCAGGTTGTTGCCTTTACACGCCTTCTGTTGTGTGTATTACAGCCTGATACGTGCAATATCATGACAGGTGCGTTCTTGAGGAAATTACAGTCTGTTGTAATGTATTGAATTTACTTTCTAAGCACCTTTCCTTTACTTCCTAGATAACACCTATTGATGCTGTTAATGAAACGAATATTATATGCCAGTGTTTCTATGTCATGTCATAAGTGACTAGAGCCTGTGTAGTTGTAAAAACCAAAGTGTGATCGTTTCATTTAGTTGACAAAAAGTAAGGGGTAATATTGGGGTGGATTTATTTCAACATCAATAGTTTTTTCCTACTTAATTTAAAGACATTATCTGTAGAGTACCTCAACCAATCAAATGCTCTTGTACCTGTCTTGAACAAATCATTCTCAAGATGCTATGCCATGTTTGTTCTGCAAGATCACATTACACAACTGGCTAAATCTGGCAGCCAGTTGTATAATGGGAAATATCAGGGAGTTGGCCTTTATGACCCAATATCATAAGTAATCATAAGTCTTTTTTAGTTTTCTTTGTTAAAGACCTTGCTGAGCTATGTGCATCCAGATAGGGGTTGGTGTGTCTATAAAGTCTGTATTAAAATCCATAAAAATCAGTTCACACATTCATTAAATGGAGTGCAAAATACACACTTCTGTACAGTAATCAATTACATAGGTATTGTAAGAAAAGAAAACACTCGTCCTTACACGCTAGCTTGCATATCTGGAATGCTACTGTTCAACAGATTGATACTGTTAAATTATGTTCAGTACTGATAAATTCTTGCCAATAAATCGCTTCTGAAAAATGACAATGCGTTTGATCCAACTCATTTTTAATTGCTAAAGTTTGGCATTAAGCTTTAAGATAAGCTTAACCTGGGGGCAGGGTTGCCAACTCTGTGGTTCCCCTGTGGGTCTTACTTCGTGGGTTGAAATTTAAACGAATTTACTCTAACAAATGAATATTCACTTTTTGACAGGCATCTCAATGTCCTGATTGACCTGAATTCATCCTATATATTTTTGTCAGTATGTGTAGGCTATTTCCTGAGAATTATATCCATGTTTTTTCTGCTGCTAACTTAAGGAATTAGCAACCACAGGAACGTTATTTTAGTAACACGTGTTGTTTTAGGTCTAACTAATTTTATACGACATCATTTGTGTATCTACCTTGGCTTGAAATAAACGAGATTTAAGATCTCAATATGAAGAATTTCATGCCCCAGACGTTTTATCTCCCATCCAAACCGATGGAGGGCGGTGTTCCAAACGTACGCTTTCGTCTTCGTTGGCCCTGGGGCAATCACGTGATCACAACAACGCACAGAAGAGAAGAGAAGAGTGTGTTGACCCGCACGTACTGTGAGATGTGATCTAGGTACTTCATGTTCTTTTCGCGCTTTGTATCACTCTCTGGCGCTCTGGGCCATTTCACGTAGGTTGATTTCTTTATAAAACAGCGTTATTTATTATAGTTATACAGAGAGTTCGTTTTATTGGTCTGGCAGCTGTATTTTGACGATGCCTCAAGAGCCTCAGGAGGGGCAGCAGCCGCCCCTGCCGCTGGTCCGATCGCTGGTTAGCCGTCTGCCGGCCTACGTGGTGTTTTGCAACCGCAGTCCGCGCGTCGTGAAGCCCATCTGGATCAACTTTCGCGGAGAGCCGCAGCCATACGTAAACATTCAGCCTTACACAGGACGAAGAATGACAACGTATTTGGGTGCGTAAATACTCTCTGAATTAAACGTCTGGTCGTTGAGGCTGTACTGTTCGTTGAAGTACTAACGTTATCAGAATTTATTTTTCTGTTCTGGCAGGCCACCCATGGATGTTTCGGGATGCAGATACTGACGATCCAATGCTGGTGAATAATAAAGAGATGTACCTGCCAACCCACCATGAAAGTGGACAGGTCTCCATTGCCAACATCACTTTGCCTGGTATACCACCTGTTCTCATATTTCTCTTAAAAGAATTAAAAATCTTTTGTTTCATGAAAGACAAATTTGACATTGATAGAATGGTCACTATTTATTTTCTAAGCACCATAGTTTTTCACCATAAAACCAGTTATTTTATGTAGAAATGTATGTATAAACACATAAAAGTCCCAATGACAAGTAGGTTTTCTTTTAATAAATTTCTATCTGTGTATTGTTAAAATAAAAATGTAACTATGCATCAGTCAACTATAAAACAGTGCAGAATGCACAAGACTTTTATTTTAAAGGCCTATTGCAACAGGAATCTTTGTGCCCAGTGCTTAGTCTCAAGCAAACCATTCAGTTATGCTTATAAACTTTATATGTTATATTTGTGTGTGTTTACCAGTGTTGACCTTGCGTGAACGTTGTCTGCAAGTTGTGCGGCGGTTGGTTCGCAGTGAAGATATCTGTCGGTTGGAGATAGGTCGATGCCTGCAGGAAGACCTCGCGCAAAGGCCCAGTATTCACGCTGATCTCCGACGGATTAGTCAACGAGTAGAACAGAAATTATTGGAGAACAGAGAAGAACAAAACAGATGAAAAAATTCACTTTGCACCCCCATATAAAACTGACAACAGACTGTAAAATGTGACAAACCTGAAATCAGGAGGAACATTGTCTTAAGCAAGTGGATGCTTTGTGGTTCAAACAGGCATTTGTTAGGAATACACAAAAGCAATGCTTTCAGGTCCTTCAGACTTCTGTGACTCTAATTTGAGTTCCAACAAAAGAACTTTGGAAAATGCTGATTTTCTGTGATTTTCTGTGGTAGGCCTAGCAATAGGTAATTTTTGTTTAAAGTTCTCTTTATATGTACTGAAACTTTATATTTTATAAACACCCACTTTGTAAAAACTTTTCAAAATAAAGTCACTAAAATATTTTAAATATGTGTGTTGTACCTAAAAAAGGTTGTTGCATCAAAACAATTCAGTAGTAATTTCTACTCTATATATAATTAACTGATTTCTTTTAGTTAAACCTGGAAATAAGGATGGCATAGCGGGTCAGTAGGTAGCACTATTGCCTCACAGTAAGAAGGTTCCTGGTTTTAAGTCCTGGCTAGGTGAGAAGGGCCTTTGTTGATCCTTGATGTAATGTTGTGGGATTTTAAATAATAATACAAATATGTTATGATGTAAAAAAGAAAAACAGTAAAACATTATTCACTACTTCCAGGTCACTAAACAAATGTTAGCAAATTTGGCCATATTCATTCCATTGTTCCAGGTTAGATCTTCTTATGCTAAAAATAAAAGTTGCTTTTATTGTTTTATAATTGTTTCAATGTGACATATAACATGTAGTTATTATTAAATCATTAATAAAATTATAATTCACATTTCATCACTTCAGAGTCCATTCATATACATATATAAAACATTCTTATATATATTAAAATTGATATATTTACAATATTTTAAGCATTAAACCTAGGTACATTCTTATAAACTTTTTTTAAAAAGTTCAACTTCGCATTTGTTTTAAGAACATATTCGTGAATCCGGACCCCGGACGTTGATGACGATTGACAACTGAACGCATCGCTAATTGCGTACGCACGTGATCCATCTTAACGTTTTTCATCTGTGCATGTTTTAAGGTTTGTAATATAAATGGTGACATTCACTGGACTAAATCGGGTTTAATTAAGACTATTAAACATTTTTAGCCTGTTTGTCGTTGTTGATCAGCGATATGTACTACAGAGCTTACAGTTTTAGGTCAGAAATGAGGTTTCTGCTAGTTGCTAGCAGTTAAGTTATCTGTAATGTTCTGTAGTAAACGGATTGTGCTTTACAAATACACGTCAACGCGTTCTACGATTTGTTACGTTCATTTTACATATAGTATTGTATACAAAGGTTAATACCACTGTAAATAACGTTACTTAGCCATGTTTAGCAATCATCTATTAAGTTACGTTTTTTAAGACGTGTAAATAGTGTTTAAGTCATCTGTGCTCAATAATTTGTAATCTTACGGTTTCTCTTTGCCTAATGAGCTCTGCACGTTATAAACTTTTTGTGGTTTGATTTATGTTTGAAAGAACATCTCTGTGTGATTATCTTTACTAAAGTCATGATATATAGATTTTTATGCATGTGTTTCCTTTGTCTTTGAAAAGATCTTTGTGTGATGAACCGCAAAAGGGAGAAGGTAAAATTCACATGGCTTAATAAGGCTGTGGATTCCCCCAGAAAGCTTATGAAGAACAGTGTGGGTGTGGCACGACCCACATGCTGGGATGGAGATGGTGGTGCTGTGAGCCAGGACGGGCCTGGCTTGAACACATCTACTGGGTCAGCCGGACTGGGTGAAATGGAAAACATGTGTCTTACCACACCACAGAAACATTTAACAAGTACTCCAAAGATTATAGTTGCGCCCAAAACACGCTTAAAGTTGACTGGATGCCACAAGTCATTGAGGAAAAGAATCAGTCTTGGGGAGGTAAGCCTTAAATTACCTTATGGTAATAGGCTTATTCTTGAATCCTATTTTGCATGGAGCAGACTCCCCTGTAAAAACTTTTACATCAGTTTACTTCTTTTGCATATAGGGCACTACTTCAGAAACAAATTCCTCTGTTGGACCTTCACCTCCCACTGATAGGAAACGCTGCAGTTCCGAGCAGGGGTTAAAGGTCATTTACCTTAAAGCCCTGAGTGACGTGATGGGGAATGTGGACAAGAAGTCATCCAGTGATGGGTCTAAGAAGCTCTCTTCTAGGAAAACACCTGACAAACCTGTGAAGGCACGAGAGGAAAAAAAGGCTTTGGATTATGGCTGCTGCTCATTCAATATAAAAAATGAACCAAGTACTCTTATAATGACTATGGATAAGAGTCTTCCACTGCTGGAGTTCATAGACACTGAAGATGACCAGATGGAAATAAAGTCAGACACCAGGGTAAGGCTTTTTGATTTAAATGGGGACTGTAAATCGTTATTTTAAATTTAGGTTACAAAAGTTGAAAATAATTAAGTAAATGTTGTTGTTAAGCATTGTTTTATTGAAGCAGTAATTTGGGTTTTTAATTTGCTAATGTTACATTGTTTTATATATAGTTTGTTTATCACCTTGATCTCTGTCAGTAACTTGTCTTCATGCACAGACTGTGATCTTAAAGCGATCGGAATCGCCGGATTGGTCGGATGTCGAGGACACGGAGCAAGTTAAAGTCTTCTCCCAAGAGGAATCTCTCAAGCCAAAGCTGCAGCAAAAAACCTGTGAGCCTCTGGACAGACTTCCACCACTGGAATACATGCCTTCACCAGCCTTCATTCCTTCAGAATTCCCACAAAACCTCTGGGAATTGCATTCTCGTGAACACCAATGGACCGTAGCCGACTCCAGCCGTACCCCTACTGCCAGGGATGTGGAGATTTCGTCAGAGCGTTCAGCTCTGAAAACTGCCTCAGTTATTACACCCACCGAGAACTATTCGCTTTGTAGCGCACCTAGGGGTTCCCCTTATTTACAGCAGTCGGTCATCAGCGCCTCTCCATTGTTGGATTCTTTCCTCGTACCCAGACAGACACACAAAACCATAACCTCTGCCCCCTCTACACCCAACAGCTGGAGTTGTTCACCTCCTACTAGACTGAGGATTTCAGACTCAAATACTCACGCACCCTTACGGAATAGTCTCGCTACGGATGAAGCCACCCGCAGGGTGTCGGTTGGCTCGGAGCCCCTTTGGCTACCGCACTACTCGAGGGCAGACTATGGATTTATTGACACGCATTGTCACCTTGACATGCTTTATGGGAAGCTGGGTTTTCAAGGAAGTTTCAAAAAATTTCAAACTAAGTATGCAAGTAGTTTCCCAGTGGAGTTTAAGGGGTGCATCGCGGACTTCTGTAATCCACGAATTACACAGAGGGAGGCCATCTGGGAGGGACTTCTGGCAGAGGAGCATGTGTGGGGAGCTTTCGGTTGCCACCCACATTTTGCCAAGGAGTACAACAAGATTCATGAGCAAAGCATCATGGGGGCTCTGCGTCACCCTAAGGCCATCGCATTTGGAGAGATTGGTCTGGATTACTCGCATAAGAATTCCACAGAGTCAAAGAAACAGAAAGAGGTATTATAGACAGAATTGCTACTTTGATATTCAGTTTAATTTCTGTCTGTTCAAGTTCTATAGCATATTCATACTAACTTTATAAAATACATTACAGGTTATAGTACAGGTGTAGTTTTCACTATGCACAGTAAAAGTATGTTTGTCTTTTGCGTTTTGAGGTGTTCATGCGGCAGTTACAGTTGGGCGTCTCTCTTGGAAAGCCTCTTGTCATACACTGCCGTGATGCTGATGATGACGTGCTGGAAATTATGAAGAAGTGTGTTCCCCGAGATTACAAAATACACCGGTTAGTTCTTAATAAAAACCTGCCTTGCTGCTTCGCTCACAACCATATTTTTTGCATTGAGATACCATTTATATGTAAAAAATCATTACTTAAATGCACACAACAATTCTTCGAATGCATGAAAGTTTTATTTGTTGTACTGGATATGGGTTGGAAAATTTGAGGGTGGGAAACAATCCGCTTCTAACCCCACTGTGTTGTGAGACGATGTGTAATATAATAATGGATCGGTATTGAGTCTATAGTCTGCTAACCTGTGTCTGTGTGTTAGACACTGTTTTACCAACAGTTACTCTGTGATTGAGCCGTTCCTAAGTGAATTCTCCAATTTGTGTGTGGGCTTCACTGGACTGATCACATACTTTCGTGCTGCGGAGGCTCGGGACGCTGTGAGAAAAATTCCACTTAACAGAATCTTACTGGAAACGGATGCACCATATTTCCTGCCCAGACAGGTATCAGCGTATGTGTGTTACGGAGCGCACGTTGTATACAGTGGACCCAGAGTGTATTTCAGTAATTGATAAAATTGTTTTTGATTCTTTGTAGGTGCCCAAGTCTATGTGCAGGTTTGCTCACCCTGGTATGGGCATACACACACTACGGGAGATTAGCCTGCTGAAAGGAGAGGAACTACCCACAGTACTGCAAACAGTCCGTCAGAACACTAAACATATATATGGCCTGTAACTCATAGCTCCATTTGAGTACCCTCTACTATTGATTCTGTACACTTCTTATATTTCTACCTGTTCGCTAATGTAGTCCTTTTATGCAGCAAGCTTAGACTTGTATCAGCAGCACAAGGAAAAAGCCTGTTAAGTACAAAATGTGATTTCTTTGACTTTTCTTTGGGTTTACAAAAAAAACTGCACACAAAACTATTGGCAAGAGTTTAAATTTCATTGTTATATAGTGTGTTAGTGAGTGCAGTTTTTGCGTTGTTGTGGGAATTTCACATCTGTTATTCATTTTAAAACCTCTTCAGTTTTGTGTTTTAATATTGTTGTCTCTGTTCTCGGGTTTTGTTTAATTTGTCCGCATACATTCTTAAGTTATGTATGCTTGTTTGACATGAGTGACATAAAATGCCAGCTTGTGTCTTCTGCTGTATTATTATAATAATAATAATTTTCTATGCATCACATAAATGTTTATGTAAAGAAAATAAGTGTAACAGATTGCGAAAAACCACAACAAGAAATTTTACCAAGTTGTTGGTTTTATATAAATGTAACTTTTTCCAAAGCTGAAAGATTAAATAAATGTATATGCGACACAAATGGATTTGTTTTAGAAGACTACTGATTTATGCAGCACTTGTTAAATCTTACTAAGCAAAGAAAATAGCTTGAGAGTATAATGACTTTATTGATGAATAACTATACTTTATTTTATTCCAGGTAACTGTGTTGGATCATTTTTAAATGAACAAATTCAGTGTTTTTTAAGGATTTGAGTCCTACAAGACCGGTAGTTAGTCATTCTGAAACAAACAAAAACCGTAAACATGCTGGCTTAATTCAAAAGCATTGATCTAGAATATATACATTATAATAAACCAGGTATTAATAACCTCACATTTCTAAAAATTCTTCATTTACCAAAATGTTTACGTACTTTGAAATATGTTCATAAACGTATAGTCTTAAAAAGTGAATCTCAGCTTACCGAGAGGAGAATTACTGAGAAGATTCACCAGTATCTTCTGCAGTACAGGACCGTATTTCTCATACTCTGCTTCACTCAGAGACATTCCCAGATCAAACGGAGCACTTACCTAAACAGGTAGTGAGATCGATATATGTGAGCAGTACTCATTAACACTCAAATAACTTTATTTGGTTCATATAATATCTGTCTATGCGTAGTGGTTTTACCATGAACTGGCCATCTTCTCTAAGCACTGGAATCTCTGGATCACCAGCATCCCTTCTGCTCATCCTTGGTGGTCTTCGTTCTCCTCGACCCTTAAAAAGGAATGCAATGCTATATTTAATGCCAGTTTATTTCAAAAGTTTATGTAATCTTGACACAACTACAGAAAATATGATGGATTTGATGGTTGTAATGGGAATGCTGTACATACTTTAGGGTTGATTTCGCCCTTTAGCGACTCACCTGTGGTTTCTGAGCAGGGCTGAGGAAGCTGGTTCCACCACTTACACACTCAACACACAGAGAAAAAGCACATAAGAGCACAAACACATGGCTGGCACGGCAGTGATGTAGCATTGTGGTCTCCGCAAATGTACAGTTTAGTCTGTAGGATGTTATAAAATCATAATCAAAAACTTAATTTGAGAATATTTGCATTATTGTGAGCATATAAGTTCTGGTCTCACCTCTGATGATCTAATAGCATCCGCAGGTCTACACACAAAGGTCTGCTTCTCACTTTTATAATAACATTTGGTTAACAATTACCATTAAAGTCTACAACTGAAAGCAAACAAAACCATACATAACATTTTTAAACTCATCAGCACTACATTACTGAATGTGTAAATGACAAATATATTTGCCCTAGGGTGATGGAAATGATGATAACAGATGACAGCAAATAAAGACTTGGAATTTCAAACATATCATTTGGTGGTACACCACGTAAGTGAACGATAGGTCAGTATCTATGTTGACAGAGAGGATGTGTTACTAGACCACTGAGCTATTGCCACTTTTGTTTGACAGCCCTAATAATTCCTCTGTAACACATGAACACATTAAGCCATATCCTGTATGTGGTTGGCAGTATACGCACTACTTTTCACATAAATCATTTGTAACAAGAAAGCATGTTTAATTAAAGATAGTAAATAGAGAATGTGAAAATATGATCTGATTTCGTTTTGATTTTAAATCAAGGTTTGCAAACAGACAAAGCGTTGTAAGCTTTCATACCCGATAGTGGCACCTGGTGTCCAAAGCTGGTATAGCATACTAATTGTTTGACAGCAAGCTACATTTTGAGAGAAAACATTTAAATAATTTTTAAGAGAAAAGGTTTTGACGATATATATATGTTTATATATATATGTTTGACGACAAATACAGACTTATTTTACCCTGAGTGATTTTTCAGTGCATTCCTGTATTTCCAAAACTCACCAATCAGCATGCAGGTATGTTACTATCAGTTTAACCGTTTAAATAACCCTACAAACGAAACACGCGCAAACAAATAAATAATTAAATCTAATTTCCGTGCCATTTGGTCAAGTTAAACTTACCTTTTCTTGAGGAATCAACAGAGCAGAATATTAAGTAAGCTCACGTGAAATGGCGAACAATAGGAAAAACTCTTGGAAAACAACTGTTATAATCAGCACTTCGCCTCAGGTTGGTTTTCGGTGCTTATCTTAGTTTAGTTTATAGAGAAAAAAACATCGTTGATTATGCCAAATGCTTCATATCAGCATATAAGGCTTATTTATATGTTTCACTGTTTAACATTCTATATTGTCTTTACAGTGTGATGAACCCTCACACATGTTATTAGCACAGCAGCACAGAATTCGCCGCTCGGACAGCATTCTGCCGTCTTCTTTTGTATTTCCAATGTCAGGTAAATAAGAGAACAGTTCATGACATGAATGTAATATCAGGTGAACCTGTAGTTCTCGGGTAAACCTGTAGACTTCACTGAAAGTAGTCGATGTGCCGCATTGGTCGCAGAGTAAACATCGCCGCCATATTGGGAAGGGCAACACTGCCCTATAAGCACATGCAGATAAAAGCTGTGGTTTTCTGGTTATAAAACACAATAATATTTTAATTTGTCAACTGATTGGTTGGTTTATCATCTTCGTGGAATACAATTCTGATGCCATTTATTCCTCAAAAACCACTAGCCTATATTCTTTTATGTCTCAAAAATGTAGCCTATGCCTTGCTTTCACCTCTTTGGTTGCACAGGTACAGCGTTCCTGCTTGTCACCCCTGAGGAGTTTCCAGCGAAGCTTAAGAATGCAGAAGCTTTTGAGAGGATTGAAAAGTTTATGCAGGTCCATAGAAATAGTTTTCTTCTGCTTCAAGCCCCAGTCTATGGAAAAAGGGAGTGGGAGATTTTATCATCGGTGCAGAATAGGTACATGATTATTATTATAACAGCAAATTCCATTTCTACTTGCATGCATGAACAAATGGTCAAAAAGCATCTGGCGATTCTCTCTGATGAAACTCCATGATGCTATTTAGCATGATAACACTTCAAATGTGTAGTATGAAATGACTAATAAACACACTTTTGTATCATATTTTGTTAATAGCATGCAGTCTGCAATATTGTACCATGTCCTATTGGACTGCATATGTTACATGGTGTAATGAAATGAAAAGGTAAATAATTCTGTCATTTAATTTTTGCAACAGATTTCTTGGCTGTAACCTCAGAGTCTTACCTGTGCATAATACTAGTGATGTAGTGAAAGGAATGCTGGTCATCGCTGAAGTAAGTTTTGATGATTTTCTGTACTTTGTTTGAAATTATTTTGGTGGCTATTTTCCACTAATTCATTTATTCGATATGGAAAATTTTCTAGAGGTTGGCCAAGCGCTTTTAATGTATACCTATGTTTCAATTGGCCTTGCTTTACCAGCAACTTAGACAAATAATACAAGGTTTAGTATGACACATGCAAAAGTGCCATTTTTGTTTCAGGCCACAAGTAAACCCCACGTAGAGAGTTTAAGACATCAGATGGTGTTGGCTCATGCTCACATCACTGATCACAGTCCTGTTTGGCAAATGCTCAAAGAGATGGAGCTCCGTTAATATTCTTGTCCAGTTGGGTTCACTTTGATTGCTATACTTCGTTTAAACAGCAGGTGTCAGTGCACTACCAAACTATGTGTTGCTTACAAGCGCCCTAACATTTTTATTTGCCATTTGTACTGTTTTAAGAAGGCTATTTAAATCATCTTCAGTTTCATAGACCACAACAAAATATGTGTAAATATTGTTAGAGAAAAGGCATTTTATTTGTGCTGAAAAACCCTTAAAAGCAGAAAACACTATTTAAAATACTGATATTGTAACATTGATTTTTGCAATAAATGCAGTGTTCAGGTTTAAACAGATAAAATTGTTTCACTTTGATCATTCTTGATCCACTTTCTTGATCATTCTGGATTCTTTACGATCTCCTCTATACGAACCACAAGGCTCTCCATTAAGTCATACGTGACCAGGGCGCACTGCAGAACCTGCAAGTGATATACGTTTGTGTTATATGACCTATTGAAACATTTTTTTCAGTATACAGATGATTAGCTTTCATAATCTAACCTTATCCTGTGCATCACGTGGCATACTGCCAAGCATCTCAGCATTCACAATCATTCTCTGGACATTTCTGTTTCCAGAGGCCTCTTTAAATTCTGTTTTAAAATGAATATGTTACTAAAGCAAAACACTATTTTTATTTTATAGCCTAATTATTTAGTACGATAATGAAAAACATCAAGAATAACAAGATAAAGAAAGAGATCTGGAATAATCCATAGATAATTAATGAGTGTGGATTACCTTTGGCCCGTATCCTTTTATCCTCCCGTAGATTTCGTAACTCTGTCCCATAGTATGATTTTGACATTTTCAGACACACTCGTAATAACTTTGTATAACTGTCTGCAATGTCACACAGGTCTGTCCATATTCCGGTCTGAAAACATTAAAGTCATATATGAGGCCTAGTATTAAAATAACATGATCTTGATCAATACATGCTAATTTTGAATGTGAAAATCTTACACAACTCTCTCTTTCCAGTAGTAACAGATACCTCAGAATATTTAGAGACTCCATGACCCTATAAAATAATAAAAACAACAACAACAAAATTGCTTATTCTCCGAAACAGTCCACATTTTTGTGTTTGAAATGGTAAAGTTTTGCAAATCAGCAAAAGGCCTAATAAATTAATCAGAGACAGACTATCCAAATGAGGTATGTCAATCACTCAGGTTTAGTATTATTTTAGAAATGACACAGGATCTGCCTCAAAATATCGGACTGCTAACCATCTGCTCTGTATTGAGAGATTGTGACAGTAAACCTGGAGTACGTTCATAAATAAATGATGGTTAGGGATGGATTGTATCTAGGCGGTAGGAGATCTAACATTTAAAATAAAGACAGCTGCTATATGTAGAGTGTGTACTTGGGTTACGATTCATGTCGATTATTTGTTGATATGAAAGATAATGAGATCCATCAAGTTGCATTATGTCGACTGTTTATCAGTTCTGGGAATGTATTAGCTTGTCTTTTTTAAGAGCTCTTCAAAAATAAGGTGTCTATTCACCTGTCCATTCCATGAAGCAAGTCAGTTTCATGTCCCTGTGGGAGAACAACAGTATCTCTTAGTAGTGAGACGAACGGCATCCCCTCAAACCAGACGTCCTTGTTACCTGACTTTAAAAGCAAATGAACATAAGTAATATATGCAATGTTGTTTAATATCCTCAACGTCACTTAGAAAAATAAAAGGTGCAGAATATGATGAGTAGTGTAAGGCAAGTACCTTTCTTAGCAGCTCCACGTGGTTCTTGATGGTTTTGATAATGATGCTCTCTACTCCTGCATGATGGCTTGTTTTCATGATGCGTCTAAGAGCATATCCGATAGAGAAATAAGTCATGAATAGGCTTCACATACATGAACATTTAATGTAGGTTTAATTTATGTCTTAAATAAATCAATAAATAGGGTGACAGGTCAAACCTGAAAAACTTGTGCTTGGCTTCACTATTAAGCTTCTCTATAAAGAGCTGGAACACTACAAGACTTTTTTCTTTCTGGATGGAAAAGTTGAAATAATCACAACCTTAATGTCTGTCTGTTCACATAAATAAGTTGTAAACTTGAGCTATGTCTCGCGTACTTACTAAGTGATGAATTGGACAGTCAGTCATGATTTTAACTAAGTTCTGTATTGGTGAACAAATAACAAAACTTGTCTTTTAACATGAAACTATATCATTAAAGTAAACAACTTATACATTGTCTTGCATACCTGTGGAACCTCATGAAATGATTTCAGTTCTAAGAGCTCTGCTGGGAGGCTGCCGTCTGTTACTCTTTCCAAACTTTTCACATTTAAGTCCTGAAAAAAATGAAAAGACATGTTTTCTAGTAAAACATTTTTATTGTAAATTTACATTTGTTTTGGTGAAATTTCAGGTCTTACCAAGCCTTTTAAAATCCACGATTCATCCTTCCTGAAATGGAAAAAAAAAACAAGAGGGGAAATAACACCCTACAATAATACAATGTACTACAATGTTGTTAATTTATTTAAGAAGTGTATTTACACACCTACTTAACAGAAGATTGATGTATTCCATATTACACTGCAGGATGAAAACAGGGCTGAAATAAAACATAATAAATTAAATAAGTATATGTTGAATTCTGTTGACAAGAAAAGCATAGCATTTGTCAATAACTTTGCATTATGATTATAAATGTAATTGTCATAAATTGCTGGAAGGCACGAAATCCTTGTTGTTTACAAAAAGTATGAAAACAAAAAAGAGAAGAGGATTTTCAACTGCTTTAGAAAGCCCAAGAGATTTGTGGTCTCAACAGTTCACATGTATAGTCTGGTAAACACATGGTGAGATGTTTTGAGGTCTAACTGCAACTTAAACACAAACATTTCCATAGCAAAAAGCTACAACCATTGGTTTTATTATAGTAAAGTTATAGTTACCATAGTTATACTGCAAATACCATATCATCGATCTTTGGTTAATATGGTTTTAATGCAAATTAAACCAAAAAATGGTTGCTAAAGTTAAATAGCTGCAATATTCAACTACCAACTACCAGCAATCCATGTTTAAAAAATAAAATTGCAGGTTACTTTATATAGGTGTTTTTCGCAAAATACAATATATGTTTATTTTTAACAACAACAACAACAACAAAAGATTGCAGGATCACAGCTTTAATTTTCCTAAGGATAAAAGTAAGTAACCATACAAGCTCCCGACTTACCTAAACACTGCAGGAAACACCTCCATAGCAATAAGTTGGACAAAAAGCAAGTAAGCCATACAAGCTCTCGATTCAATTGGATGACAGGCAGCCTTTTCCACAGCAATGCTATCTTCTTTTCTCCTCAACAGGTGGTAAAATAAAAGTTTTGGCAGGGGCTCTTGGATCATTGCTAAGATTGCCTAGAATGAAAGCATGAAAGCGCATCGAATCATTTGATTTTCAAACGCCTAAGCCTAACAAGTGATAAAGTGAGTGATCTAAGCACCATTATTTCTGAAGCAAACGTCAACAGGGGTGAATCTTCCATTGTATTTAGCTCTCTGTCCAGTTGAGCTTGAAGAAGAGGTTCTCTTAGACTCGCCATGCAGCTAAACCATTATATAAAAAGGGAATTGTAAAGACCTGATAAAAATACTGGTTTAAACTATGAACACAGACATGTAAAGCATGACGTCAGGCCTATACACTTGGTTAAAAACCACAGTGGAGCATCTAAAGGGATAGTTTCACCCCAAAATAAAAATGATGTCATTATTTATTCAACCTCATGTCATTTAAACCCTGTATATGACTCTTTCTTCTGTGGAACACAAATGAAGTTGTTTTGTGTCCATACAATAGAAGTCAGCACGACATCGCTCTTATGCATTACTATAAATGTTTTACAGTAGCCTATACATCGTTTTGCTGTTTGCAAGTACTGATTTGAATGCATACAATTTTAGGAGAGTAGCTCTTAGGTTTGTGTCTTGGTTGGTGGTGGCTGAGTTCAAGTGTTGATTCTTGACTTCCTGCACAAAGGGTTGTACAAAGGTCAGTGCTGCGTTGCAGCATCGGCAGAGCCCATACTCATCTTCCTGTTCCTGTTTGTGTGAGTATGGTACAGGCAGCTTTGAAATCTGTTTCTGAAGAGAATCCAGGGCCACAGCCAATCCAGATGCCTTTGACTCCATTCTCAACAGCACTAAGGGAGAACAAAATTACCTTACAATACATTCAAAATATAAATTTTCTAATAATCATTTACATTTACGCATTTGGCAGACGCATTTGGCAGACGCTTCTTTCCAAAGCGACTTACATTGCATTATACTATACACTTTTGTTTCTAAGTAAGCAAGTGGGGGTAAGGTGCCTTGCTCATGGGCACCTCAGCCATTATCCGCTGGCCCTGAGAATCTTTTTGCTCCCAATGGAACACTAAACTAAAGCATATTTATCCAAGTGTGCAAAATGTACCTGTCTGAATAGGAGGCATGAGAACAGTGATGGAGTCTGCAATAGCATCCGGATCACTGTCATCCACTTGCTGCAGTAAAATATTGAGGAGTTCTTTGACATTGCAGATCTGCAATAAATGTTGTGTTTGTTATATTCTTACAATAGTATTTACGATATGAAATCAATATAGTCATATTAAATCATGTCATGTCTTTCTTACCAGTATGAGATGATTGAGGGTGGCCTGACAATAAGCAGAACTGTGATTTTTCTTCAGCACCTCCTTCATCAGTGAAGGCAGTAGTCTGCAGGCCATAGATCTCACTATGTGCTAAAAAAAGTATTAAAATATATTTTATATTTTCAGTATTTATGAAACACTTTTATGCATACTAAATATTAATTTGTAAATGTGTGAAGTGATGGCATTAATGGGGTATATGCATACAGGTAGATGAAAATCCCAGCCAGCTAAGGATTTAATTTCACAACAATCAGTACAGGGCCACACCCCCAAAGAATGATTGATGATTGGCTCTTTTTACAGGAAGGCGGGACTTCCTTAGTTAGAGCAGCCGTATTGAGCATTGAACTTCCCCTTGTAATAGAAATAATAGAACTGAAATCTGATATATAGACTTTATGTAAAATACATTTGTTCATATGACCATGTTTAAGATTTCTGTATGGGTATCTATATATGGTGCCCTTAAAAGCTTTGGTTTACTTACATGTTTGTTACATGTATGGCAAAGTGGTGAGTGCAAGAAAGATCACCAGCACGTATTTAAGTGTTGCTCTTTAAAGGGCTTCCAGTGAAGCAAAGAATCTGACTGGTTCTCCACTGAACTACATTCCCACACCCAAGGGTCAAAGGACCAGTCAGTTATAAAGGATAACAAAGTGATGGTTTTAAAGGAGTAGCAGCCCGTAAAATTCTGCCCATCCCAGTAGACTGATGTCACAAAAATGAGCCAAAGATGTCACTGTTTGCAGTTTTTGATATGTGTATATATATCATTTTACTCAGAGAATCTCTGAAAATAAATCTTTAAAGCTTTAATATAGTAGTTCACTCGCAAATTTTAATTCTTTCATTGTTTATTTGCCCTCATGTCATACGTTGGTAACCAAGCAACAAACAACGTTGGACCCCATTGACTTCCATTGTACAAGCAGGAAAACAGTTGTTCCACAGAAAAAAGAAAGTCATACAGGTTTGATATGACATGAGGTTAAATACATGATGACTAATTAATAACTTTGAACTATGATAGTGAACTATCACTTTAAATCATAAAGAAATAAGAAAGGCATTTGTCAGTGCTTCTCCATTTACCTGATTGTCTTCTTGCTTTATGAAGTCAAGCAGTTGAGCGCTGTTACCTTGAACAATGCAGGTAAGACCTGCATTTAGGAAAAGCTCACAATCTTCTTTTTTGAAGTCATTTTCTTTAGTTGTTCTCTAAAAAAACAGAAAGTGTCATTTTCAACTCCCCTATCTGTGATACAAAACAATACTTTTTGTTTACTAACTTTACAAACCATTTAAAGCATGCTATCTTTTTGTTATGCATTTAATAATCATTAAACCTGTTAACCACATTTGATTTGTATGGCTGGTTTAATAAATGATCAGCATCAACAAAACTTCCCTATTAGACAACCAACATTTTTCAAAATACTGTGACATTGCAAAACATAAAGTAAACAAATGCAATAATTTAACCACAAACACAGGTTATGCCGACATAACAGCATTTTGCAACAATTTTCTTTTGATTCTCTGTTTGCTCACCCATCTCTGAACTACGTCCTCAAGTTGATTCGCTGCCATTTTCAGTGCAAGTGTTTTAAAAGCAATCAATACAAGTGACACATCAAGGTCAGGATTATAACCAAGTCGCTTCTCTTTGAGATCCGAGTGACATCTGCGATAAAATTCTGCACAAAAGAAAAGAGTGACTAGGTTTGTAACACAGGTCAGGGTGTATGAAAAGAGTCGAGCAAAAGGCAATCTGACAGGGCCCTTATAAACCTCTTAGTAAGCACTACAGCTGAGAGTCTGCTAATAGGATTAAGACAGAGCAATCTGACATAGATGGAATGAAACAGAAATCTCTCGAACGCCCTGGAAATTTAATATGTACACAATCAAATGATGTTTGTGCAGTTTGGCTTCAGGGGTACAGTAATTAAAATCTCTGCTGAAACCAAACGTGACCAAACAATATAGGATCATACAGAAGACCACACTGACTCACAATAGGTCTCTCAAATATCCATCAAATGAGCCCTGACGTTATTTAAACATGTCGTGGCGTATTGAAAGCACACATGAAATTGCTTAGTTAAGCTTCGGAGAGTATGTGTGTACTGTCCCTCTGCTCAGTCTCATATAAGTTCAGCATTTCTCCAATGCACATGTAACCTGAGCCATGTCTTTGACTTCCAGTGTTGTAGACCCTGATTTCAGGTGTATGGAGATTGGAGACAAACCAGGTTTGAGCAATAGGATTTACCCAGCAGCTGCGAAGTTGACGCTGTCTATTACGGTGTGGTGAAAGGCTTTAACAAAAGGCACAATGTAAATATAACAGGAAAGGACAAGCTGTTTGCACGCTGGCTTCAGATTTGCCCCTAGCTAATTGAGGACTGCTGATTTAGCGTTTTGACAGCGAACAGTCTGTGTAATCAAAATTGAGGACATAAAAAATGATGTCTGTGTTGACAGACAAACAGGTTTGTTGTCTTTGACTGGTCATCCTGCATGGACTTTTGGATTCATTGTGTGTTGCAGAGGCAATTTGTGTACGAGGGATGGTTCACCCAAAAATAAAAAATCTGTCATCATTTACTCACCTTTGAGTTGTTCCAAGTCTGTATATATTGTTTTGTTCTGATGAACACAGAGAAAGATATTTGTAAAAATGCTTGTAACCAAACAGTTCATGAACCCCATTGACTACAATAGTATGAAAAATTACTTAATTATCTTCTTTGTTCTATTAAACACAAAATGAGATATTTTGAAGAATGTAGGACAGCAAAAGGTTCTGGGGCATTTTTTGTCAACCATTGTAATTTTTCCTACTATGGTAGTCAATGGGTTACAAGCATTCCTCCAAATATCTTCCTCTGTGTTCAACCAAACAAATACATTTATACAGGTTTGGAACATAGAGAGTGAGAAATTTGTGACAGAATTGTCATTTTTGGTTGAACTGTCTCTTATGTTGTGTTGAATTTTAGTATATTTTTAATACATATATTAGTATATTAAACAAGTGCTGTAGAATTCAACCTCGCAAAATAGTTACCAATTGCCATGAGATTGTGTTTTCTTGAAATTAATAATTTACATAATACAGAGCAAATAGACCGAGACAGACAGAGTAAGGCCCTAGAATAGAAAATCTTTCTACCAACACAATCTTATTGCAATTCACATTTTTAAATGAAGCCTCTTATTCCACTGCATTTCTGTATGTGTGTAATAGGCCTGTCTCAGGTAACTACTATCATATATCCATGTATTTTTAATACGTAACAGCAACAAGACAACAAAAGTGTAACCTGACTACCTGACGCTTTCCAAACATAAACTTCTTAGTGGAATTTAGCATTAAGAGATGAATCATGATATTCTGTTCATTAAATGATATTTGGATGAAAATATAAAAGGTGATCAAGTGAGACAGGTATTCTCAGGGTATTTGTTGTCTCATCACACACACACATTCTGAGACATGACGGTTGACATAGTTCACCTTTCTCGCACTTAGTATTTTTTTTAAATGGCACGCTGACAGAACTGTTTACTCTGTCACTTTCATTCCCATTTCTTGGCAATGGAGTGGCCTCGAAGGCCCCTAGAGGCCATGTCTGGAGCTGATGCTGTCTGCCAAAATCCTTCCCCAATCCTTCCCCAGCATGTCTTGTTTAGGGGTCACTCCCTAGAGTCTTCCTTGGCTTTCACTGCCTTGCCTACAGATGTACTTTTTGCATTTGATTTCAGACAGTGCAGCTTACATGGACATAGCTCAGATTTTCTCTATACCATCATTTGTAACAGTATAGAGGCTGGAAAACTGCAAAATGAATAGAATGATTTATGAAATCTATTTATAATTATAGTTATATACATCTACTATAGAACAATGCTTTAGTGAAGTTTTCTTTTGTTAAAGGGATAGTTTCATCATTTACTCACCCTCATGTCATTCCAAACCTGTGTGACCTTGCTATCTTCTGCAGAAACACAAAAGAAGATATTTGAAGAATGTTGGTATCATCATTGGCCCCCATAGACTTCCATTGTAAGGACACAAAACCACTGACACATTTGTCAAAATATCTTCTTTTGTGTTTTACAGAAGAAAGAGTCATATACAGGTTTTGAGTGACATGAGGGTGAATAAACAACAACAGAAATTTTATTTTTAGGTGAACGTAAATAAGTTAACTTTCATATTTAACATCATTTAAAAAAAAGCTAATAAAAAGCATAGTGTCCATATTTATAATGTGGCCTACTGTACACAAGCAGCATCTTTAAAGCAAAAATGACATATTCAAGCATTGCCACAGCACTGAGTCTAGAGACCTGGACCATAGGGAGAAGAAAACAACAAATCCATTATGCTTCTATTGCTGTATAGCCTGCTTGCCCTTTTGTAAATCGGCATTTTCATGGCAATTCCTTGTGTCGAGTTGTTCCCAATCAATACATACAGTGTGAGAACCTTAATTCACATGAATAACACCAGCCCCTTTCCTGAAGGAGAGATGCTCCGTCTGCCTGTGATCAATACCACACTATGTGTGTCAGTGCTCACCGGCACAGAGGAGTTTGTTTGTGAGGTACCTTGTGCCTTCCGATCTGTGGGCATCCCCCGATGAAAGAAGGCTGAGATGTTACATGTGAACAGACTGTCAAAGCAATTTTGTCAGTCTGCTCATTCTCTGGTGTTGAGAGATGCTGACACACTGTGCACTAGCTCCCATGATTTTATTGAGGTGATGGAAGCTTTTAGGCTTGTTTTCTCGTTCCTGTTATCCGTGAGTGTGTGTACAAGGGATTTTTATTCCTTTTGCCAATTATGGCTCTTGATTGTATATTTTATACAATTTTACAGAGCATTTAACCACATAGAGTTTGAATACGGAGTTAATAGAACGTAAATCAAGATGAAGAATATATCATGAATGGTTACGCACACACATGGATGTGATTTGGAGGTCAGTAACTGCAGACATGCCTCTTCTTTGATATCATGCGGGCATCTCTATAGCGCAGAGATGTGTCCTCTACACTCTATTGTAGAAAGCCAGTAGGAGTTGATTTGAGCAGATCAGGTACTGCTTGTGATCATTAATGATTTATCATACAGCAGCAGGGAAATGAGCAGAGCCAATGTCATCTACCTCTGAAACACAGATGTTTGTCTTTGTAATGCTGTTCTCTTAACTCTCTTTAGTCTATTACCAGAGAGCCCGAGTGATTCTTCACTGTAAGATTCATTTAAACATTTTAAAGGGATAGTTCACCAAAGATTATAATTATAACTCTTGTCATTTCAAACCTGTATGACTTTCTTTCATCTGCAAGACACAAAATAAGTTATTTTGAAGGAAGTTGGTAACCAAACAGCAGCGTCACACATTCACTTCTATTGTATGGACACATAACCAATGCAAGTCAATGGGTGCCAGTTTACAACACTCTCATACTAACCCTCTTTTTGTTAATTTTGATGATTACGAACTATTCTAATTCCTTAGTTACTACATTAATTCCTATTGGTATCTTGGTAACATAGATACAACATATTTGTCTCTTGTTGTATTTTTGCTGGTTTTGTCAAGAGACTATTTGAAAAAGACTTTTTTCAGTTTTTCCTAAACTTACTATTTATAGGTATGTGTTTAGGATTATATGATTAGTCTTGTTTTATTCTGTGAACTACTAACAATATTTCTTCCAAATTTCAAACAAAAATATTATATTTCTCTTTGCATTTATATGCAGAAAATGAAAACTGGAGAAACGGGTCAAAATAACTGTATTTGTTTCAGACCTTAAAAACTGCAAAGAAAACAAGTTTTTGTTAACTTTTAGGCAATACAACAGTAATATATGTATTTAGGAAAAGTAAAAAAATTATTTTAAATGATAACCTTGAGTTTTATCACAGTTTACATTGTCATGCTGTCAGTCTTTCACATTGACTTTATGTCACTCCTGAGATTTGATTTCAATTCAACAGACACTGGACTGGAATGGCCACAATACATCTAGAAATTATGATTTTATGAATATTTGGAATGATCTCTTAATTTTTTATTATATCCACTGAAAACTGTGTAGTGAGATATTGTAGTAGTTCACAAATGTACATTGTGTTGGTTTTGATACTTGGTTTTTGTTCCATTCACCCTTCACTGCCCATCAGAGAATAAACAGCAATCATGGTTAAACAACAACACAATAACATCACAGCTGTTCCCATATGTACAGTACACGGAACAGGCTTTTATGAAACAGTTTAGAAACATAACACGTCTGAGTTAGTGAGCAAATGTGTGAGTGTATTTTTGTGTCTAGTATGAGAATGTGTCTGTGAAGGAGGCCGTGTGAGTGTGTGTGCTGGACCTCAGGGACAGTGGAAGTACTTACCCGACTGGTTGATCTGTTGAGAAGCGGCGCGGTGGCTTGATGGTGCTGCAGAGTGACACATGACTACATAGAGCCCCGAACAGACATTAGCACAGGCTTCAGAAAACCTACTAAGCCTCAAATCATTCATTAAATCAGAACATCAAAAGGAACTTAACTTGCAAGCCTCAACATAAATTTTTTATTATTACTGAGAGTAAATCTTTTGTCATTTCTCTCACCACAACTGCTTTCCCTTCTCTTTTTGCACTCCTCTGTCTCGCATATCAACTTGCCATTGTCCCTCTTTTTCTCTCTTCTGCCTTATGCCTTGCTTGGTATTTTGTGAAATGGATCTTATGAATTTTTTAGAAAGGTGCATTGCTTTACCCAAGCCTGGTTATGTGGAAGATTGTATCAGTTAGCAACCTTTTAAGACGGAACCTAAAAATGTATTTACTTATTTAAAAAAGAAGAGATTTTAACAGACCGATAAAGGGCCATTTCTTTAATTGAGGGCTGCTAATAATATTCCAGTGTTTTCGACCAAATGTAGAGGACACCGGGGCTAGTTGTCACATGGCAAAGATGTCACAAGGGGCTACTGTATAGAAAAAAGTAGCTATGCTCTATTGTGATGACTTTCCCTCAAATGCAGTGTGACAACATGCCGTGCTTTTAGTTCCATGTGTGTTCAATTAATTGTATCTTTGTTTTTAAGGTTTCTAGATTTTTTTCCTTGAACACAGCTAAAAAATGTTTAATAGTATTCTTTGTAGCTAATGTAAGTCAATACACTGAGAAGTATTACTAAATTAATGGTGTGACAACTTGCCCCGGCCTTGTTTTTATGTTTTCGCTTACATTCTTTTCATCTTTCTTTTTGAATGACACTTCAGGTAGCATCAGTATTAAAAGAGCAAATGTGCTCCTATCTAAAAATATTTCAAGCTTTTAATTCTGCGTTGCCTGAACCCGTCTGTCACGTTGTATTTGTTTCTGACCAGCTTCCTTTTGTTCAACCAACATGAATCCTTTTAGTACTTTTGTCAGGATTCATATACTATTAGATTACTCTTTAAATGTTTATGAAACAAAGCTATATTGCTGTACAGTACTCCGGCTAAAGATATTGTTTCCTACAAGTATGAATTAGATTTAACGTCATGGAAACTTTACTTATTAATAACAGTGAGGGTCAATTTTAAAGTCTCTGAGAAATGTGAAATGATTTTTGTTAAAGGGATAGTTCACCTAAAAATAAACCTGACTCATTTTTTTCTGTGGAACACAAAAGATATTGAGAAATGTCTCATGTGCCAATTCAATGGAAGTCAATGGGTACCAATGATGTTTAGGTACCACTGTTCTTTAAAATATCTTCTTTCGTGTTCTTTTTATTGCTTTATCCTATAAGCTGACATACTTTTATATAAATTAATTTAACAAATATCAAGCAACACACTACATGTATATATTGTAAACACAATATATATATATAAACCGTCCAGTTTAATAGGTACACTGAAAAGAGCAACAAATACTTAACATCCCCCTGTGTCTTTTTTGAGCGACAGCAAGCATCCGAATACTGGTAGTGATATGTAATGCTAAATCAAGCAGATAAACATGTCTTTAAATGAGCAGCGACCTACTGCACCCGCCTTTCAGCATGTGGTGGGGGCTCTGTACGCCGGCTGCGTGCTGTGTTGGGGTTGGTGTGGCCCCACTGCGAGATAACTAATGGAAAAGCTTTCAGGGCTTTAACCTGAAGAAAAACGTCAGCTCACATTTGGCCGCTCACCCAGGTCTAATGTCTCCCAATTGTGGCCATCACCACTGGTTTTGCCCATTTTTACCAAACTCCCCCATCTCCATACACGGGGATGTTGCTTTCCCAGTTTCACATTCCCTCTTCGAGTATTCCCACTTCGAGACTCTTTAGAGTGACTGACTTCAGGACTCTGGAGACTTACCTTGTTAAACAGTCCTGAAAACAACAAGGTACTTTCGCTCGAGTCTTTACTGAGGTGTCATGTCAAGCAGATATACGCTATACTTTCTAATGCAGTGTTTGTGGCAAATACGAGTTTTCTATTGTATTTCAGAGTTTTAGTTTTAATCTCAGTATGTTTCATGAACTTTCATGAAATTTTTTTTTTGTCTAAGGTTTTATTCATTTTGATACCTTTGCATGTTTACTGTCAACATTTCTATTTCCACAAGTAGTAGCCCAATTCATGTGACCCTCTGCAAATTGTTCTTCTCACGGATCGTGTGAGAGACTGTGCACAAAATATTCTGCTTTCGCCTCTCTCTCGTTTTATTCTACCTTTCTTTCCAAAATCATGAATAATTTGTATCTCCGCCCTGCTGCCTGATGACAGCTGTGCAGTTGTCTTGCAGTCTATTTTTCAGATCAAGTAAATAATGAATAAAGCAAAGCAACAAAAGAACACTATCTGAGCCCCGTCTCCACATCCCCCTCATCACAGAGCTGCAAACACCCGGCATTTCCTCTGGCACCTGTGTTCACCTGAGAAGACAATTACAGACTAACTTTTGTAGTTACAAATATTAGGCGATGCATACTTTTTTTTTACATTTGTTTGCGTGATGCTCCTGCTTTAGAAATGAGATTCATTTGAAAGAACTCTATCAACCATCCTAACCACATGTCTCCATTTTTAAATGGACCATATGGTCCAGAAGCACTTCCGGTTTTGTTTATTATTAGTATTTTTTAAACTTACATATATAATTAAATCCTAAAGATATTTGTTTAACACTTTAAATCGATATCAATATTTTGTTTGTTGTATTTTGAATTCAAACATTTGACCAGCATTGAACCATCGTCTGAACAGCATGCAGATGATGTCACAATGATGGTTGGTTTTGGAAAATTATTTATATCTCTCTACTAATGTTTCCTGTTTTGCTGTCAACAGCCATTAGTCAAACAACTCCACTCTCATACTAAATAAATGTAATGTCTATTAGGTTAATTTGTTTATGTTTTTCTTATTTTGTTTTTACATTTAACCAATTTACTTTAATGTCCTTTACCCAAGGAATTAAATAGGAGCCTCCAGTTATTACAGATGTCTGGAATACACCTTTAGGCCTAAATACTAAGAAATTAAAAATGGGCCGGGGGTAAAAATAAGACACATCATTCACAATATAGTTTAAACTACTAACATTAATTTGAATATACAACCACGTAAATACCACGCATATTGTAACTAAAGAGCATTTTATGGGAACCTTTATATTTTTATTATATTTGTGTGTTCTGTATGTGTCTGTTTGTCTGGGTTGTGTCTTTTTTGAGCCAAAGAATGAAGTGCTCTGATTACTGACCACTGAAATTGATTGGGCTCTTTCCAGGACTTCTTCTATTTATATTTGATATGCCTGGAGGCTGTGGGGCAACGGTTTTTAAAACCCTCACTGAAATCTGGCCTGGCCTAATGGTGCACTCGCAGATTGCACTTTCCTTCTGAGTGAACTGCAGAGGATTGAAACATCTGCGGCAGAAACAAACCTGCATACAGGCGCTGCAATCCCTGTAGCACTCTGTATGCACTGCCACACTGTCCACTCTCACACACACAGCTTGTATATATCAAGACTATAATCAAAACATTTCTGGTAGTTTACAGTCAGTAAAAGTTGGCAGGAGTGGAAAATCCATGTCATAAGAGAGGAACAGATTACAAACCAAATTTTCTTCTGATTCCTCAGGCCTCTAGGACTGTCCCCATAGTAGCAGGACTTTAAAGCAGTTAGTAAATGCCACTGCTTTTTCTGTGGAATAAATATGCATTTTCATGTTCCTCTCAGTCAGATCTTCTGGGTTTTAAAATATTCAGTATTTGCGCAATAATAAATGCAGTAAGATTTGAGGCATAAAAATCCAAGTCAGTGATTTCAATCAATGTAGCAAAGGTGCAAGAACTTAAGGGTCTAATATAGAGCAGTTTTTAAAATCGAGAGGCTTGGTTAAGCTGTATTTTAACCTAATGTAGCACAGTTGTATTAAAATTGAAAGAGAAGCGTACATTATTTACCTTTTATGTGCCAGGTGCCTGGATGAATTGACGTTATTTCCCGGGGCAGAATGCACTGACCCGCCCTATTATTCCGCGGGTGTAGAGGGAACACTTTCTGCTGAATAAACGGTCTTTATTTACACTCAGTTTAGTTAACAGAGGAGATCCAAGAGTGTTTAGAGTGTAAATAAAAAGGGGGTTACTATTTTCATGCTATGATAAGATTACTAAGAGCCAACAAGCTGTTTAGATTCTGCATAGGTCATTTCTTACGAAATCACAGAACACTCATTTGTTGACGCAGAGTAGTTCATTTAATTGATGGAAAATGTTTGTTTATTTATTCAAATAAAAATGTGGTGTAGTTACACCCTATTTTCGATAAATTTCGACGAACGTTTTTATAAACGTTTTATAGGCCGACAGAGTTATAAACTAAATGTGCGGTTATCGTTGTAAAGCAAATTGATAGTAAATTGAAAAAATAAGGAATTCAATTTTTTCGTTTTTGTTGTTAAAGATTTAACGAAAAGTACGTGGAATACTGCAGTAAAAATGTTCTTGTCTTCAAATTATCTTACTTACAATGATCTCGTTTGACAGATTTTTTGGTTTTCTGTTTCTGTTTCTTTAGCAGTGAAATGGCCATTTTATAGATTTACTGAATTTTATGACGACGTTTTGAGGCTTATAAGGTTTTTAAAGCAGTATGTAAGAAAATAGTTTTTACCCATATCGTTTGTCCCATTTTTTGTCTAAATCGTCATTTTAGGCTTTAATTCTTTTCCTTTTTATTTCCATTAATCTTTTCTCAATTTTGTAAAGTTTATTTACAAAATTCTTACACAAATGATCAGATTGTTGATGTTTTTAACTTCGTTAAAACTAAATAATGTAAAGTAAAGCAATGATACTGTAGACCAATGTTACAGAATAGGATTTATTGAACAAAAACGTTTATTAAAAATATGACAAAGATTTTAAATAGCCTATGCTTAACAGATTGTGTTACAGCCCCAAAAATAAATGATCTGTCGTTTATTGAAATATTTTAGAACGCTAGAACGCAGAGACATTATAAGCTTTAATCTGTAGATAAACACTGTGTAAGTCATTGTCATTGATGTATTAGGAAAAATACTATTTTATAAAAGATAAATAACGTTCGTTATATTCTTTATTTCAATAAATAGTGTAAATGATATAAAACAATTATTTATCCATTTTAAATATCTGAAAAGGCTCTAGACATTTTTTCTTAAATATATTTATTCTCAAGAAAACGAACAGGCTACTAAAGAATTCAACTTAAGGCTGTGTCAGATGTATGGTAAAAACTCGACAAGTTGCCAAAATGCCAAAAATTTGGTTGGGCAGTAGTACACAAACAATCCCTTTATTGGTCAAATCACGCAGTCTATTGTAGTGCTTGTTTTGCCAGCATTCCCTCTGCAGCGACTTTTGAGGTGCGGTGATTTTGCTCTCCTTCAGCTGATATTTTGGGTGATACAATGTCCTTTCTCGCGGCGGTTATATTTCTTCCCTGATTATTTTGGTGATAATATTTTGGTTTCAGACACGATGCCTAGCAAGTCTATGCAGCGGGCGATTGATTCGGATCAAGATATCCTATAATAGCCTGTACAACATCACCATGAAAGCTGCCAGACCTGCTGGCCTGCTGCTGACTCGTAGGCAACTTTCACAAAGCATAAACAACCCTCTATAACTAATGTAAACTCTACTATTCGTAGCCTTCTTTAAAACACTGATTTAATGTTTGGTGCATGTTAAATCTGAATAACCTATTAAAGTTCAGATGGGTTGTTTAATAGTGTTGGGTAAAGTCATGGGTCCGTACAGGCGTGTTTCCTTATTTCAGTCCATGTTGTGTTTCCTTGTGTCTTCTTAAATCGACCTTGCGCTGGAATCCTTTGCCGCAGAGGTCACATCCAAACGGTTTGAATCCGGTGTGTTTTCGACTGTGGGTTATCAGATTGGAGCTCTGACTGAAAGCTTTTCCACACACTTGACATTTGTGTGGCTTCTCCCCTGCGAGACAAAATCCATATGTCAGCTTTTAGATCCTAAAACATATTTAGAGTGGACGGAACAAAACTATGGAAACTAAAAACTTTGTTGGTTAACGAAAATGAACCATGGCATCTCTGGTACCATTTTTGTAGTAGCTAGTAGTACATTCAATAATACAAATATATATGTTTACCTGTGTGAATGAATGTGTGTTTCTTCATATCTGATTTCTGATGAAACCTCTTTCCGCAATACTGGCACGGGTAGGGTCGTGTATCGGAGTGTATCAGGAGATGAGTGGACAGAGTCGATGATCTTTTGAAACTTTTCCCGCAAATCTTGCAATCGAAACTTCTTTCCTATTAAAAGGAAAAACGTGTTAATATTTCATTATTTTCTCTTTACACCAATTTTGTTAATTGACCACATTTTACGCATTTACGCACTCATTTTACGCAGTCACCTAATCTCTGTAATAAGAACAAAAACTTCTTAATATATACATACGTACTTATTATATATATCTCACCTGTGAATGAACAGCTCTGTGTTGCTCTAGACTGACCGCATGACCAAACGTTTTCCCGCAGATGTCACATGCAAACGGTCTCGTTCCACTGTGCGATCTGCGGACGTGAACTTCCAAGCCATGTGGTGTAGAAAACACCTGTGGAGTAGTAAGGGCCATCTTTAAAACATGTCTGCTTGCCATGATTTTTTTAAACACGAGCAATATTTACTCTAGTTCCCTTACCTTGCTACATTTGATACATTTGTATGCGCCATTAAGCAGGAGACGTCTGCACATCACATCGGAGCTGGCCTTCATCTCATCTCCTTTTCCCATTATGCTGCTGTCATCATAAAGCGAGGCAGATGCGCGCTCGAACAGGCTGGCAGTGGAGCTATAACTCTTGTAAATGCCTGTGCCAGTTGCTCGTTCCGTGAAAAGAGAAGGCTCGACCACACGGTCGCTGTAATAGGTTGGTGGAGTAGGCCTTTCCAGATCTAGAGAGTGGTGCTGTTTGAGGGTGTGCTGTACCAGCTGTCTGATTTCACATCCAGAGTAACTGCTCCATGCGTAAGGTCTGAATGGGACGGCGAAAGGCTGCGTTTCCTCAACGGAAGGCGAAAAGGATTTTTCGGACTCTGCTGAAGAATCCCATTAAAAAATAGAAAATGTTTTAATATGATCTTTTCTATAAGCATCACCAAAATACTGTACTTCACTTGCAATAATTGAACCATAACGAAATATATTTTTACCGGGTGATGCTGATGGTGATGGAGGTCGCCAAAAGTCCTCATAATCTGAGGAGCGGTCGCAGACGCTTCCACCACAGCTGAGAGGAGACTTGCAGGAAAGATCTGTTGGATCCCCCAGGTGAGAGTCTGGTGAGCAGGCACCAGTCGTATCGCTTGTCAAGGCATCCGTACACTCCAACTCGTCTGCCGTTTTGCTTTCTGTTGAATTAATATATTATCTGTCAAGGTGTGTAATTGTTTGTAATCTCAAAACTGTGAACGCACAAACATCTGGGTGCAACACATGGTAGATTGTACGACAATTTCCCCAAAGTCAAAACCAGACAAACCAAACCTCACGTGTGCTATTTCATCATTATAATTTAACACTGACCTCGTTCTACTGTCATATTTATTAAGAGATTTGTAAGGAAGGGGATTATAAATATAATATTAAACACTTTACACAGATCGAAATATACAATAAATTCATCAGCATCCATAAATAAATCCATAAAACATTTTATTTTGGAAAAAAATCTATTTAAAAAAACTGTTTGCAATTATACTTTTCACAAATTCACAAAATAAATGTGACCTACCTGAACATATTTGAGCTAAAATCGTATCGAGTCTGTTGTAGTCATCTTCCAAAGACCGTGGCTGATGGTAGCTGTGCGCTTTTTTGCTCTTCACCAAAAAAGATCTAGGCATCTTGTCTCCGCTGATTCTTTCGTCTTACGTCCTCTGTCATTAGTGATGATCTGTCAGACCCACGGATGCGGCGGCCTTTTTATCTCTGAAAAGATTTGAAGACCATTGGCTGAAAAGCAGCGCGTCTGTATGGGGGATATGGCAGAGTGGGAGCATGCGTAAAGCACCTCTCTCGTCTGCCAGGTGTTATGAAGACAGGTGCTTTAAAGGGACAACTACCCAGGCTTGAGCCTGTGATTGGTCCGCCCCTCTCTGGGAGGACAGACAGGTCCTGGGGGAACTGTGACTATCAGGATAAGTGATACATTGCTTTATCAATGCGTTACTCAATCCCTAGCTGCGGGGGAGAGGAAACGCGGAGACGGCAACGAAGGCTGTGCGTCTTTGAGTAACTTCTGCGTCTAGCCTGATGGTTTGCGTTTTCATAAAAACGGTTTTAAAAGAATTCATATGAGAACATTAAAGTGTGCATTATTTGTCTTATTATTATTTGTAACTTTTTGTCTATGTGTAGCCTATGGCTACTTTATAATAAACTTAGAATTGATAATAAAATGTATAGCTTAGATTGAACTGACTGTAGATTTGTTTTCCAGTCATTATCAAGTAAAATTGATATATATTATTACATAAATGACAATACTGTTGCTATAGCTCAACTGGAAGATCATTGCGTTAGCAAGGTCATGGGTTCAAGGGAACACGCAAGCTTAAAAATACAGATTGAACGCATACGATGAAAATGTTTGCGATAAATGCATCTGTAAAAACATGAATGTATGAACGCATCGAAATAAAGCTGTCCTGCACACGCCACACCGGGTTCTCGAGTTTCGTGATGGCTCAGTGAACAGAGCCGCCTTGTTCCGAGTGGACGCCGGTAATCTGTCGTGGGCACAACAGGGACATGCATTCAGCTCGTGCAGCAGACAATCAGTGGGAGCCCCATACAGCCAATCCGTCAATCTACGCCTCACCTGCCTTTGACTCGTGACAGCCGTCTGCTCAGTGAATCGGTTCACTTCTCCTGTCACCTACAGTGCAGTATTGCAGCCTTGTCACAGGGAAAGTATCTCTCAATTGATTTTATTGCACAACTGTAAAATAATTATTACAATTATTGAACCCGTTTAGCTTTCATTTATTTATGTTTGTATACAGCTGTATAAATGTATGAAAGCTGTCCTTGCCATCAGTACATCGAACTGCAATGTCAGTTCAGTATCTGACTGCGGAGTTTGCACTGGTCAACCATGAAGCGCAGGAAATCAAAGCGCAATGTGCCCTCCGTCGATTAGACAGGCCACCTCAGGGCATCCGGGCTTCGGTAGATAGGACACTGATAATGTAAGAATTAGGCAATATCTTGACAGATTATAAAACATTATCTCGCATTTAGTTTTCCTCGATCACGAGAATCTAATTTTTGTATTAAACTGTCTCGAGCCTATGAGATTTAGTGTTTGAACTGCTTACATTATGATAGACTATTTCCTCTTAAACAACAAATATAGCTACAATGCAACACAAATAGCGGATCTCTATTCGGTTTTATAATTATAGGCTTTCACACTATTTAATAATCTATTATATTTTAAAGAAATTTTTATGTTAATTTTTGTTACTATAGTCACTGTATGTTATGTATATAATTGCTGCACAAATAATGCTATAGTACATACGTCACAAATACAGACTAAAGTGTGTGCGACACCAATTTCAATTCAAAGTAGGCTAGCCTACTTCTGTTACTCCAAGTAGACTCCAATAATATAATAGTATAACGATAATATAATAATAATATTAGTAACCATTAGAATAAAATTAACACATAGAAATAAACGAATAAACAAATAAGCTAAATGCAAAACGTAAACGACTGACCTTAGGAACTTGCTTCCTTTGTCATGTTTAATGCAATGATGAATAAAGGGTTGTTATCTATATCATATAAGCCTATAAAATACATAACCCAACAATATTTTACAGCTTAGTTAGGCTATAGAAAAACCATAAAACGTTAGTCATAATCGAGAGAAACAGACACGGGAAAGCAAGCTTTACAACCTAAAAACATTTATAATTTGCATCTTACGTTTTCATGTGCTGAGATGAGTCAATTACTTTATTATTTTACGTTCGTTCGTATTGTAGCTAGAATGAAACTTCATGCCCTGCCGGGGACGCGCCAACTGTGATTTGATAAAGCGAAACTCTGATTTAAGCATTATGGTTTATAGTACAGTAATCACTAGAAATTCAACGAAAGGTCAATTGCTGACAGGATTTTGACAACTCACCCGATCACGTAGTTCTTTGTGAAATGATGAAGTCTGTTTCAACGCAGTCGTGGAGTTTCAGAGCGCGCAGCCCATCTCATGGGTTTGAAGCGCAAAACAAAAAAGCTTCCTGAATAACGTAATTTGTCGACAGCTCGATAGTAATGCGTTGTGAGAAGGCTGAGCTGTCAGCAGATGATTATTTAATATCGTACCAAGTCCTTGTAGCCTATGTATGTTTATTATGTATATCATTTTTCTTCCTGTAATACAAACGTTTAATATAAAATATCTAGAAAAGAACGCTGGCTTATTTTTTTAAGCCAATTAGCAATAGACAACTTTACACCCTGAAATCAGGTGTCTTGCATTTCATTGATTTTCAAATGGCAAATTTGTTTCTTTTAAGTGTGAGCCAATAAACATAAAAACCTACTTTAAAACATTTAAAAGAAAATGTAACAAAAATGTAGATACAATAAACAACTCAATTTTTTAACAATGACTTTCCGTTTTATTTTGGTGCATAACAAAAAGTGAACAAGGCACGAAAGTCGTAAGCCTATAAATGCGTTTTTTTGTGATCTGAATTATGTCCACTATCGTCTAAACACTCTGCATTGTCAACAATGTGCAAAGCGCCCCTTCTGTCCACTGGAACATCCCGTTTCCACCGGAATTCACCGTAAATCATTTCATTACACATCGTTGAAAGATTTGACTTTATATTAAATAACGTTTATAACTTCAAATCAAATCACATTAGTGTTTAACACTCTGCAAGAAGAATTTGGTTCACAAAGTCTTCTAATTTCAGTGGACTGGCAGTTTTTAAAGGTGGGCAAATAGTGTACCAACATGACATCAGTCTTTCTAGTTGTAAGGTTTGTTCTCAGATGCCAACATCTCCACTAGCTGAACAGCAGGCTGACAGAAAAATAGTGACTGAATTTCTTCCTTTGAAAACGAACAATGAAGTCTATTTCATCGTTTGTGCAAAAATGCATACCAATTCCGAAGTAGAGATGTGGATGTAAAATTAAAAGGAAGGACAGTAAGTGGACTTGTATTTTCAATGCCTCTGGCACAGAGTGCTTGGCTCGAGTAAGGTCAGGGAAATGAAAACAATGTTAGAGAAAAATCTCTCTCTACCTCCAATTCCACAAGCTTGCAATCCATAACATGCACAACATAATGCATATTAAAAAAACTCTAAATAAGAATTTCATAGAACCTTTCCAGGCACCAAAACAACCGAATGAAAACAAAACTCCATCCTCTGAAATGGAGAACAGGTGCCATCAGAGCTACAGTACATTACAATTACTGGAGAGAAGTGAGCCAGGCAACTGTCGTCTCTCTGAAGACCTCCCAAAATCAGTAATATGTCCCTTTCAACTAAACTGTACAATACATTACAATATAGACATGACATCCACTGAATACATATTTTCAAGTAATAATGGAGATGAACAACATGTACATATTTACATCGATGTTGAATGTGGAACAAACACTTCATAAAGACACTTTAAGGACCCAATCGTTCATGCCGGGGGGAAATCGTGTTGCTCTTGCAAACTTTTCATATGACACTGTTGTATTGATATGGGACTGTTTAATGTCTATTTAAAGATGATAGTGTTTCATTCTTTAATACGTTTCGTCTTAGTTACGAACACCAGCAAACACACTGGCTGGTGTCTCATTGTTTAAAAAAGCATGATTTAAAAAATAAAAGCTATGACAATGAAAACTCGTCCGTACGCATAAAACACTACTATACAATGTCTCTTCTCGTAGTAAGAAACAATTGTGGGCTATTTGAGGTTTGGAAATCTCCTGCCACAATATGATGATCTTAATGACTATGATCTCAAAGTCTAGAGAGGCACATTGCACCTAAAAATAGGAAGTGCCATGACAAACATCTGACGCATTTTGGCAGAAACAAAACAGATGCAGATGTAAACCATGACTTAATGAGTGATATGACTCCAAAGATCTGAGTTCTTTTCAAGTTCTCAGGTTTGTGCCCCATGCTCAATGCAAAGTAGGCAAGTACACGAGGCACGAGCTTCTATGCTCTTCCTCCCAGACTTTGGATGACTACGTCATCAATGCGCACCATCACACTGTAGTCGTCTTACAGCTGCCATTTGAGGGCACAGTAAGTTGTAGGTCTTCTTCCTCATCATCTTCGCTTTCAGAATCCACAAGGTTTGGATGTAGTGTGATCCGGCCTCGAATCTGATGACCAGTCAGGTGGGGTGACAGCTTCACTCCATCTTCATCAGAAGACTGGTAGGATTCATTGTCTCCACCATAGTGGTTGACTATATGAATCCCATCAAAACTGGGTTGGTCGGGTAGGCCCCTCTCTCCTCTTAAACATCGGATCTATGAGAAGGAATCGGAAGATGTCAGGAAAGGCAAACATTTAATATATTCGATATTTGATGACATGCAAATCTAATCTCTCTCCTTGAGGTAGTAGCAAAACACAATGCACATATAGCACCATAAATGTACACATGCACACAGAAGGTGTAAAATACTTGTTTATGTCTCCAAATTTTCATTTTCAACAAAAATTGTAAGCAGGTATGTCAGGAGGGTATCTGGATCTAGGGGGCTAAACCATATAACGTTATAATTTAATGTCAAGTGCATCAAATTAGAATAAAAATGCTTAAACAAGTGTAAGCAAAGCATGTATTTAGGTAAAATGTGGGTTTGAACTGAGATTCTTGATCTGTGCTATAACACACAAGCTGATGGAGATGCATACGCTCTTACCTGAAACTTTCTGCCTCACAGACAGACATGTGGGAAGAGACGCATTTATGGGTATTTCAGTGTAACCACAATCAGTAAAACATCGCTATAAAGCATTCCACCTCATATTATTCAACCTACAACACTATCAAATGTTTTTAAAATGAGAACACGGTGTCAATTTTGCATTCAAATGCAGTGCACATGCTAGAGGTGATGTGTGGGTTGAGAAAGCTTTCGAAAGAAAAGAAAAAAGCGAAGAAGCTCGCACCAAAACGGCAGTGAGGCCACAAGCATGACAAGTCGTGACTTTGTGATGCTGAGAGATTAGCTCAAGTATGGTTTTGCTTGGTGCAAATGTGGCTGATTGGAAACCTCTCGCTGTTTAGCAACTACGTGATTTAAATAGCAACCAGATACGAGACATCCGTCCTTTTGTTTTAAGGTTATGACTAAGCCAACCTTGAACATGGCTGATCTTTCAAGAAAAGAGTACAATGTTATTACAACTACACACAACGTGAACTTAGAAAGAATTGATCAGCAGCACATCAAATGAATTCTAACACCCTTCAACGTATTTCCAACCAACAACGACCAAACGAGAAAAGAAAGTTAACTTAACAGCACCCTTATTCAATCCTCTCTCTAGCTCCACAACCACAGGCATCCAAATCAGTCTTGTTCACAAGGGTTTGTGGCTACAGACAGGATTTGTGCTGCTGCCTGATTGTGTATGTAAAGGAACCAGGCAGGTTATGAGGTAAAGCTGTCTTGCTGCACTCTGTTGATAGGGATTTTAGACAACCAAGAATGAACGATTTAGTAGAAAGTTGTTTGACCGCAAACCACCAGTCTTTTGTTGTCAGTATTATGGAGGAGGAAAATCAGACTACATCCTCCTGTGTAAATCAATTAAACACGCTTGGTTCTTTTCTGTCGTGCATGATCACATAAATCTAACACGTCTTTGTACAATGATACATACATAGCCAACAAAACATTTTAATGGAAGATCAACATTTAAGTCATGCTCGATTACTCAAACCTCACATGTTTAAACTGAAAATACACACGAGGAAAAATCGTCATAATTTTGAGGTCATGCTTTCACGCATGATGATTTGTAAACAAGTTTCAAAAAAATAGAAAACAACACTCACAATGCATAAAGAATCTAGCTACATCCAAATGACCAAATAAAATTAACAAAATCCTTTTTTTACTTTGGTTTTCTCATAAAGCTAGCCTTAGCAACTGTATTTATTCATTTGTCTGTATCTAATTTCATTAGAAAATTCAATTTTATAGACTAAGCTTTTAATCTTAACACTTCCTTGGCAGCTGTTTTAAACATGGCCGAATCTGAGATGTATTAGTAATACAGAAACAGCAAAACCGACAATATTAGAAACAATTTCCCTATCAGAAGTGGTCTACAAACCAAACAACACATTAGCCACAAACACTACACAAAACCACAGGCAACTAAAAGGGGAATCTTACAAAGATTGAATGCGTGCAGAACTGGTGGCTCTGATGGAATCCATGACAGTGAATCACATGAACATCTGCATGTAGCATAACATCATACATACTTCCCATAATGCATCAGAGAAAAAGAGTCCATTTGAAGGACTAGAGCAAAGGCTACATTATGCTGACTTTAAGCTAGAACAACCAGATGGATGTATAGTAAAAAGTGAAGTGGGCCCAATACCAGTCGTGGCCCAGTGGTTAGAGAGTTGGACTCATGACCGAAAGGTTGCTGGTTCGACTCTCAGGTCTGGCAGGTAACGGCTGAGGTGCCCTTGACCCCCACTTGCTTACTATACAAAATGTACAAATGTATAGTACAATGCAATGTAAGTCGCTTTGGATAAAAGAGTCTGCCAAATGCATATATGTAAATGTAAATGTAATACCTAACCCAAACTAAGCAGCATGCTATGGCAATATTATAGAATTCAACAAAACTCTAAACTTCATTTGTTTAGTTAATCATGTTTGCTTTCTGTATAAATAGAGCAGTATATATCTCCATATTTTGTGATTTTAATTTTTTGCCATAAATCACTAATATTAGTCACCCTTTATGTTTGTCACTGGTTTTGGAGAATATCTTATCAAAAAAAAAAGTATTAAAAAGTGCTTGTCAACTTTTTACAACACAGTATTTAATCATTTAAAAAGTATAGTGTTTTTTTTCCTGAAAACTGCGAAATTGGCCATCTGATGTTTCAGAAGGACAGCAACGATATGTCATTCTATTATTCTGCCTTTCACATACTAATTGTCTATATAATAGGACAGACCTGAAACTAAACCTAAACTGAAACCTGACAGAAAGGCAGCCAGACACACACTGTAAATGAGAGGACCTTATTGGCCGATATATTTAGCACTCTGTCCACTACTTGCATACTTTGTAAGATGTATGCTTACTACTCCCGACTGGTGACATGAGCACGGCCTTTCATCACAGATCCAGCCTGCTTAAAACATAGCCTCAAAATAAAGATTTTGGGTGGTTGTGACACCAACTGAAAAAAATACATGTAGCACTAAGATGTGTGACGGGCGTATGCAGGGCAAAGCGGAGTGCAGGAAGAGGCCATGTGCAGGGCGTAGTTAACACTTGAAAAAATGTAAATAAACTAACAAATCTGTTCAAAGTGCTCAAAAAGCTTGCCAAGAGGTAAGAAGCTAACCGCAAAAACAAATAGTAGATCAAAAACATTCACCAGGCAGGAAAAAGAGCAACTTATACCTAGGTGTGTAAAAGATCACAGATGCCAAGGTGACTTAAGATAGAAACCTTGGTGGGCGCACGGTACAGTACATGCGGCTATTGCTTAAAGGTGCACCAAGCAACATTTTCCACTTCCACAAAAAGATATATATCTACAGGAAACCATGGCAACAAATATGTTTAAATGATCAAACAAAATTCTACATGACCAGCAAAATACAAAATACTTTTATTCTAGTTCTCCATGTCATCATTTTTGAAGATGACATGGAGAACATTGCACCATTGAAGATGTTTTTTGGGCATGAAAAATATATGCTTCAATATTTAAAAAACATAATCTTGCATAAACACATGCACCCCACCTCATGCTTGAGATCTGCTATCTGGTCCTTGAGGTCTCGGATGTACTGGCTGGAGTCTGTGTTGTTTAGATGGCCTTGGACCTTTCCTTCCTCTTTCTGAATAAAAAGAAACAGTTGAACAGATTACATCTTATAGAAGGGTCAATGTGTCATAATTAAAACATGAAAAATGCCACCAGCAGATACATAAAAAAATCTTGTTGAGAGTGGAAGAGATATTCAGTAAGTGTTGCAGCGGCCATATTGGTTTACATAGACAATATGTGTTTGACAGTATGTACAGATTGTAAGACTTAATGTTTTCACTGCTGCTAAATGCCCCAAGGGAGCTGCGGTATTGAACAGCTACGCGTACACGTTACACGGCTTGTTTACCCTCACACCTGCTATGAAGAGAATCAAAACATACAGTATAAACACGAGGAAAAAGCTGCTTTCCTGTGCATTGGTACAGTTACGGCAAGCCACACAGGACGGAGCGAGGAGCAAATAGGGGAAGAGGTGCACAAAGGGATGTGTTATGGAGGTAATGAGGTGAGATAAACGCACGCGTGCACACCCTCCTAGCAGGGAAGGGTGTTTTCAATTTTTGTGGTCTGCGTTACGTTGTGCATGCAGCACTCTGATAGGCCGAGGACGGGGACGGTGAGGGATCTGAGGTGTTTTTCCCAGAATCTGTGTTTTTCTTGAGGTTTCTCCCCCCACCCTCACTGTGTGGTGATAAGGGAAAGGCAGTTAGCTGACTTCCTTACACTCAGCTGTAGTAGATCAGCAGGTGGCAGGCTACAGCTAGGGACATCAAACATCTGAGTAATGGCTTCCTCACTTCAATAACCCCCCGCCCCACTTATTGGGGTAGTTGATAAGCACCCGTAAAGCAGAACTAAGGTCCTCCCACAATCTTCCCCAAGTCTTCGACTTGTCCCTATCTTGGCTGAAATCAAATTTATGATGTTATCCACTCATCTGTGAAACAAGGTGCTAAAATTTTAAAAGGTGACAAGAGCTCCCGTGTTTCTCCAAAACTATTTGGAATGCAAGAAACTTTAGATGATTTGGGTATTAAAAAGCTTTTATCCTGTAAAGTCAAATTATTTATGTCCGACCTCTGAAATATTAAATGGAGTTTGCGATGCCATGACCTGACGTCAATCTGAATTTAATCTTTACATTTTGTTTTGAACAAATAATGTAATTCAATGTAATCCTTTCATGACAACATATTTAAAAAGGCAAAACTCTTCTAAAACTAAAAGAAAAGTAGTGGGGACATTGTCTTAAAATATAATATGATTATTATAGTACAAATTATAGCGACATTTTGATTTTGACAACCCGCAGCATAACAGTTTTACTCAAAAAGCAGAAAAGATTCTTAGAAGGATCCTTCGTTAAATTGAGCAATACTTATCTGATGGACATTAATACATACAAATTTTAAAAAAAATCAATCTAATGTTATTGTTAACCCTACAATGAACTTTGCAGCTCATATTTAAACAAAAGAACATTTGATAGAAAAGCTTGCATATTCAAATAAATTAAACACTTAAGGAGATTGTTTTTGTGTTAGATATTTGGTTGGCATGGTAACACACTCCCACTCCTGCTGATGGCATTTACAACTCTTAAATGTGACTATACTGACACATAACTTCCAATAGTACCGAGATTTCTCTTTTAACACTTTTCAAAAACACAAGCTGAACTAAATCTCTGTTATAACCGATTATAAAAATGCAAAGCAGTACAAAATGCGAGCTTTGATTCTAGCTCAGTGTGCTGCTCAGCCTGATAGGAAGTGGTTTCTCATCTGGTAATGAAGATAGCTAAGCTGCGGTCCCCATGGGCCATGCAAGCAGCCGTTTCAACTCTGAGCTCAGCTAAGTGTTAAAACAAAAAAAACCCACTTCACTCCATCTTAGTTAGGCAAGACATCATAACAATAAAGAGCAACGCCGAGGCTCTGCGTATGGTTTTGAAGACTTCAGTCATTCTGCACGCCACTCAAAATAACTATTATCGGTCTTGAGGCGGACACGTGTGGGTGTTCTGAAAAGTGTCTACATCTTTTGTATGTTGGGGAGTTGGGTTAGTGTGTTGGCGTTTTGGGTGTTTGGTGTCAGACAGACCTGTAGGTTCACTTTAAAGTGGATCTTTCCAGTGAAAACACACACACACACACACACACGGAAACACACACTCGGGCACACACGGACCAATAATATGTCCTCACAAATCGGTTGTAATTATAATTTACTGTATTACTGAGGACATTTGGCCCTCACAAATATAGATAAACCTGTGTACAAACACACACGCACGCACGCACTCTCACTAACACACACACAGGTGACTCATAGAGAATGTGTCCAGAGAAATAAGTCTGTGTTGACATCATGGTGTTATATTTTCCATTGATGGGACGTCAAGTTAAGTGTGGGCGAGTGTTAGGTGAGTGAATAAATAGGTTTGTCGGCAACTGTGATATAGCCACAAATTCTAAAAGTTGTTTTTATAATATATTACAGCTATTAGTCAATCAATTAATAGATTTGTTAGCATGTAACCTATGTTTTTGTAGTAAGCACATCAACACAATCAGTTCCTTACTTCCTTATAGGAAAAGAACAGTAATATATGTAATAAGTGGGTTGGGCAAATTGCGTGAACAACACTCATAGCAGAATATCTGTGTGTACATATCAGACATGAGAAGAAAATTTGTTTTTCTAAAAAAGCAATAAAATGACAGACATGGAAGTGCAACTGTTCAACAATTCTATAATAAAAATACCATTTACAGACTTAGTCTTTCATGTAAATAATTTCTGCTGCTGGTCTGTGCATTGGTCCCTTAATGATGTTTGCCATAACATTATTTTATTAATGTTATGTTAATAATTTGTTAATATTTTTTATATTAATTATGATATTTTACTAGTGGGCGATTATTTCACAGCTTTGTTTAATATACGGCATTGAAGGGATAATTCACCCAAAAGTGAAAATTCTGTGATTTTCTGACCCTTTTGTCATTTCAAACCTGTAACAAAACACAAAAAGAGATATTTTGACCCATTGACTTGTATTGTATGGACACAAAACTAATGCAAGTCAATGGGTGCCAGTTAACAACATTCTCCAAAATATTTTTTTTGTGTGCAGCGGAAGAAAGAAAACCATACAGGTAAATGATGACAGAATGTTTGGGTGAACTTTCATTTTAATAATATATATTCATATCATATATCTTTTTATTAACTTTATATTATAATTATTTTTAAAACAATAAAATAAACACATTTTTCCATTCACTGTAAATGACTTTTCTCCACTTTTCCACATTTGTCTATTTATGTGTGTGTGTGCATGTGTGTGTGTGTGTGTGTGCGCGCGTATATGTACACTTGCGCTGCATCTCTACATAGTAGTCAATTTTAAGAAATCACATAAAATGTAACTCATAATAGTATAATTACGTTATATTGTCCAATTAAACAACATGTGACCAGTGCTTATGGCCTATGGATCAAGAGAACAATCAGCAATTTATCGGTTTCGTTCCCTCTCTTCTTCACTGTCTGTGCCAATAACCTAGGTCAAATATAGCATGGTGAGCCAGATCTGTTGCCCACAGCCCTCAGGGTAAAAACCATGTAGGTAGCCAAAACCACAGAACCACAGCTAAGAACTACACATGCCTGAGAGGAGCATGCTCATCTAATCTAATACACAACAAACTGATGCAATTTAGGCACACAAAGCTTGTTTAAATGTTTGAAGAGCTATGAAAGTGTCATAGAGTTCACAGACTGTCCAACGTCAGCACGCTTCGGAAACAGGTAAATGAAAAGCTCTGAAGAGAAAGGTTTGAGACACAAATGAATAGTCAAAAAAAAAAAGGTGAGATTTAGTTTCGAATATGAAAACCCCCATCTTATAAGTCTCAGGAAGGAAAGCCACACACATCACACTGATATAAAATGCCACTTATGACATACTGAGCTAATCTAAAATAATTTCAGTCTTCTTGCACAGGGAACACAACGTTTTTAGTGTTTCCTTTAAACGGATCACACACGTACACTAAACTTCATCCAGTAACTCTTACTAGTAAACTCATTCCCTCAAATCAAAAGAAACCAACATTTCAATCACAGCTGACATGCATTTACTGTAATGCAGGAATGTTGTGTCAGTGAGTTCACTTACTGGAAATATGATGTATACTTTCAAACAACTGTGAAAATTGAACAATTTGTTGAATCATTTATTAAGTAAGGGATAATGTACAGGCAGCCGGTTGTTATCGCAGAAATAAGCCCAGACAGTGTGATCAGTACCCGACGCGGAGGGTCTTGTATAACACTGAAGGGGCTAATTTCGCAATAACAGCCGGCTGCTTGTACATTATCCTGCTTATTACATGGCTACTTACCACATGGGACATGAAATGCATAGGCGTAATTTGCGGGTGGATAGGTGTGATACATGTCTCCACCACTTTTTGAAAGAAATTAAGAAATGCTTACAGAAGATGTGTATTGTTTAGTGGACATTAACATCTAAAACTCGTGGAAAACGCAGGATGCGCCACTTTCTCACAATTTCCCATTGCTCACACTCGTAAATTATATTTGCGGAAGAGAGAGAGAGCTGCGACTCCAGTTTGAAATGCGTGCATGTCCCCACCACTTTTCAAAACAAAGTTACGCCACTGATGAAATGTGAATTTGAAATATTTTATTAGTTAATTCTTACCGAATGCAAACCTTTCCGCGAGGAAAATCCATTCAAATGTCACAAACAGGCAATTTGGTTTAATCATTTGTAAATATAATGTCATATATGTTATCAAAAGACATATTTATTTGTGTACCTGTCAAAATTAATTTATACATTTTATTTTGAGCGCTTGATATCTGGGAATAACGAACCTGCAAATGTCACAGAATCAAGCATTCCAACGAGTCGTGTAATAATACGGAATAATCTAACCAGGATAAAAATAACAGCAAACATTTTTGGCATCTCAGAGGTCGCATTAACTGAAAATTCTCCATCATTGACACATTTTTTTTTTACCAATGATGCCAAAATCTGAAGGCCGTCCATCATTTTGACAGATTAAAGGGCAACATGTTATTCCCCGTTTTACCATTTCAGAACGTGATCGTGAATGGACTAAACGTGATTGTGAGCGGCAGAAGGTAGGTTACTAAACACGTATTACTTCCCATTAATTAGCTTACTTACAAATGCCTGGTCCGTTTTGAAAAGCGCGCATGCGGTCAGCAGAGACCGCATCTGTCACTCAGACCTCCGCGTCTCGTGCGCACATACACGCCATGGTACGGTCTTTACAGAGTTTTTTTTCTAGCATCTTTTTACATAAACTAGCTTTCAGTGAGAGGAAAAAATGTCTCTGTTCAGTGAGTGGCAGAAGCAGCACATTCATGACCAAAACGCAGCTTGTTGTAAGTGAGTGAGTAAAACACCTTTTACAGGTAGGCTACCTGTCATTGTTACTGACTGATTTTATGGTCTGACAACAGAAACATTAAATAAATATATACAACAACGGCTTTAATCAGTTGTATTTATTTATTGCATTCTTAACGCCATTCCAGCATCTAAGGCTATATTCATGGCGAGAACTAGTCACTCTATAAACACAAGTCGATACTATACACAAGTCTTTTCTATACATGAGTCGGGGGGGACAATTTGGATTCCTCAATTAACCTATCCTGCATGTCTTTGGGCCGTGGGAGGAAACCGGAGTACCCGGAGTAAACCCACGCTGACACAGGGAGAACATGCAAACTCCACACAGAAAGGCCTCCTGTACGAGCCGGGGCTCGAACTGGGGACCTTCTTGCTGTGAAGCAGCAGTGCTAACCACCAAACCACCTTGTCGCCCTAATCAGTTGTATTAAAATACAGTAAGTTTAGCGAGTAAACGAAAGTACAGCGTGATGACGTCACAAACATCTGATATACATTGTATAGGCCTACTGCCGTTTAGGTGAATTTATCATATTTTTAGCATTTGTTGACAACATCCAATCACCTTACCGAGTAATTCCTTGCCATACATTTCATTCACACAATTCAAAACAACGAAGCCTTAAAATACCACAAATGAAGCAATGTACACAATAAGTGCATTCTCAGCAGTTCTCAGTGCATTTTGCTCACCGCTGCATCAATTTACTGCCAGTGTTTTCACACAGATCAGAGATCACAGAGAATCCCTGAGTCAACCCCTTATTTACAGTTTAGATTTTGTATATTTCACACTACAAGAACTAATATGTGGGCAAATGCATCGTAAAAAATGGGCATCGTAACACAATAGGTATTCTAGGAGCTGAGCAAACTAGACTGTGTCATGTTGTGTTGGACTGTGTTGTAACTACGATCTGCTGGACTCGTAGACTGTGTTGTGGTGAAACTGTGCTTTGTTTGATTGAATTGCCAGATTAAACAAGTGATTTTAGTGCTTATTTGTACCTGAATCTCGAGTTCAGAGATTTGCTGCTGTAGTTCAGCCATGGCAGCTATATTATCAGCTTCCCTCAATCTCACTGCCATTACCTCTTCCTTATTCTATTTGAAATGGAGAAAAAGAGAAGTACTGTAAACAGGCACATTTAAAGCATAAATACATTTCTAACTTTTAATAAAATGACAACTATAAAAGTAAAAACACACTAACAGAATATAGCAGTTCCTGTTTTCTGGCTTCTGTTTAAAAGCAAGTCAACAATCAGTACAACAAAATCATGAAGAGATGTGACAAAAATCTAGAATTTAAAATATGTGAAAGGCCAACTTTAAATGTTTTGTTTTTTAAAAAGGATGTATCGGCTAGCCACAAAAATACAGTCTCATATAAATAGTTTTGAAATGACTTAATGCATTTGTGAAATCTGAGTGCTCATAATCTCTTTGGGTACAACTTGTATTTTTGCACCAAGCTGCGGGCAGGATTGTGGGTGCTTATTTGATGTCATGTAAATGATCCTCACCTTGCACTCTATTTCAGCCCGTTTCCGCTTCGTCTCCTGCAGCTCTGCATGCAGCGTCTTGTTCTGGTTGGTCAAAACCTGCAGTTGCTCCTGTAGGTGTCGTGCCTCTTGTTCCGCCCGCCTCAGCTGATTACCATGTATTTGATTCTGTATTTGGGTACAATAGCATATATGCTTAGAACTCAAACAGTAACTGGACATAAGAGCCCTACAAGGCCAAAAAAGGTAAAGGGTACACCATGTGACATATGCAGGATATTAATAACAAGCAGGATATTGTACTTAAATCTGAAGTCTGAGCTACATCACAAACAGAGCCCATCATGATAGAGTTTACCCTCACACATTTGTCACTTTATCTCCCTCTAGTGGCAATACAAGATTATTTCACAAAGCCAAAAACATATTTTCTCTTTAAAGTCAGTAGGCAGCAGAACAGGGCCTAAAATAATAGACCCTGTGGCAATAAAGGTCAAGCGACATAAGAGCACCATACACACCCCTCCCCTATAACAACTAGGGCAAACAATCATGACAGGTGTGTAAGCATGTTTAAGTGAACCATGGGTCAAGACCTGGGTCTCCAGCTCCAGCATCCTCTGTCTGGTCTCTCTGAGCTCGGCCTGTGCCTCTGCTTCTCTGAGCCTCACGCTCATCAGCTCGTCCTGCAGCTCGCTAGCTGCATTCTTCCGTGGGCCCTCTTTCCAGCGGCCTGTTGTGCGTGCCAGATGCCTCTGCACACACCAAACAGCTTTATGCAGACGCTCGCGAGTTAAATATAGACATGAAGGAGAGAGACAGCGGAGCCCTCTTCCTCCATGGCCAAGTGCAACATAGTAGAGTCTATATGCGGGTATTATACTGTGTGTTAAGTTCTCAGATGGATTCAGGCAAGCAACAGCAATACATGAATGAGAGAAATTTCTACACATGTGCATTTACCTGCCAGTGTTCCTCCAGGTCTCTGACCTGCTGTCTAAGCTCTTTAAGGCCTGTTAGAGCCTCAGCCTCCCTCAGCTTTACACCGATCAGCTCTTCCTGTAGACGTACCACATTATTCTCATCAGGCAGTGATGCGTTTCTCTAAAACAGAAACAAATACATACTACATAAGTACAGCGAGTGCTTTTATTACAGTAAAATCAGATGTCCTCCTTACACCAGCAGCAAATGGCACTGCATATTTTAACTACAAGCTTTAAGTTAGGAGGCAAAAATATTGAAAAAATAAAAATATTAACATTGAAAAACATCGTGTTAATTTTACACATATGATAATATAATAAATGATAATATAATTTATAATACATTTGCCTTAAGTGCCACAATGGCTACAAACTTTCACCACCTCCATTCACTCGTATTTTGCACGCAATTCACTGGCCAAATAAAGAAAATGCCTAAAATAAATATATAGATAAAAAATTTGACTAATAGCCTCAATAATTATACATTTGTATCATGTGGCAATAAGAACTAAAATCGTTTCAAAACTCTTTGTCTATGGGTGTGTACAGTATGTGGGATGAGTTTTTACAACCTTCTCAATGTTGAGGATCTTGTCTTGCATCTCTTTTAGAGCACACTGAGACTCAGCTTCCATAAGTCTGGCCTGCACAAGCTCTTTCTCCAACTGCAGAATAAACTCCTCAGAGTACCGTGGGTTCATCTTCTAAAGAATCAAAAAAATCTCAACTCAGTAAAACTCGACTCAACATAAAATCTGACCAGCTCTGACTCAATATTACCGACATGTCACATTAAAGCTGGAATTACTAACAATACAAACACACATTTACAAAAACCTCAGCAGACAGAAGAGTTTTCTCTCTTAACTGCACCAGCCCCATTAAATCATAATGAGACCCCGACACAGCATTATGTAAAACAGCACTTTCGCCGCTGCACATGACACATTATCCGCTCATCTCTGTGTTGAACATGCACGCGTAAAAAATTGATATTTTGTCATTCTGTCGAGAGTGTAGATTTATAGATCTACCAAACACTTGCAAATGACCCCTGCTGTTCTGCTCTGCAGTCATGCATGTAAACCGCTTCATTACAAGAGATGCCAGCTCTGTAGTCGCAGAGATTTTGTTGCTAGGCAATGCAGAAGTACAACAACTGTTGACTCTTTTCTGCGTTCCAAGATCACAGGCCTCTCATCCAAATGAAGCGATGTCTACAAACGGTCCCTTACCGCATAGGGCTGCTGCTGGAGCTGTCGGATGGTGTTGTGCGCCAGCTCCAGCTGCACGCTGGTGTCTTCATTCTGTTGTTTAACTGTGGCCAGTTCCCGCTTGACCAGATAGTTCTCCTCCGCTTCTTGGGCTCGTGTCACCTGACCCTGACCAATTACGGATGAGGGGTGAGCGTAGGAATGGAATGGGCGGAAACGGATACATGGATGGGAAAAAATTATGTTGGATCTCGAGCTCTGCTGTGGCAACATGCTGTTAGCAGTTTTAGGCTTCAATTGAGGACTATAAATGAGGATTATGGCAGTATTTCACCAATGATCAGGACTGCAGCCCAAAAATAACAAGCATACTGATGCCTTCTTCCCACATGTCAGAATTTGCCTTATTTTATCCTTGATTCTTGAATCTCTTATTTTATACATGAAACATTTAAGCAAATTAAGAAAATGAAGCAAAGCTAAAGATAGATCTGGTTGGATTTTATAAGAGAAGGACAGCTCGAAAAGGTGAAGGAAAGAGTGAAAATTGTACCTGAATCAATCTATCTGCCAAAGAAGCACTTTCCTAAAAACAAAGAAAATCCATAAAGGAAAAAGCAAGAGAAATAAGACACAATAAGATTGATTTGACAGAAACCTGTGTTCCTTTTCATACCCCTGCTGCCAACATACTGTATGGCAAAGAAGCTGTTTTAAAGACATTTAACAAACAAATTGGTGGAATTACAAATGCAGCATGGTGGTGTGGGGTAGAAAATCAACATGGTTTGAACATTGTGGTCACGATATGGCTATAAAAACAATGTCAGAGGTTACTAAGAAAGACACACATGGTGAAAAAGGCCAAGCAGAGGACAGTTTGAGCGTGAGTAGAGTAAGAATAAACTAAACGTGTGACGTAAAACATCTTGAAGGTCTCATGTGTGTAAAATGTTCAGCCAACTATTTTAGATGTTTGAGTTAGTGCTTCAACACAAAAGATCCATGCTTTTAAGTGACGGAAACCAAGTGGAGGTGGTTTACAAGCAATGTGCTGTTTTTGGTTTCTGACTTGTGCCAAATGGCCCCTTTTCCTTTTCATGCATGACACAAACAAGCCATCACAAGCAGAGAGTATTCCAACATGCAGCACTGCATGGTAGTGGAGAATTATTTTATAGCCACGTGCTCACCCAAAGCACTGGTACAATATTTTTTTCTTGTTACCTCTGTTTACTTACCAACTTCATTGATCATGATAAACACAATAAATGTCCAACAGGTTTTTAATGACATGCATGCCAGACAGCCAGTTATGATACACCCTGCTGGGTGTGCATGCGTTTGTTATTGGTGACACGAGAGCGTTGCGATGACGGACAGAGGACGCGAGGAGATGAGCCATGAACCAATTTAAGATATGGGAAGACATGGTGCTGAATGTATGTGTTTTATTGGTTAATGACTTTATAGATAGAGTTTACCTTCCCCTTCCTTAAGCACCTTTCAGTGATGACTTACTTTTTCCAAAGTGTCTATTCGCTGCTTTAGAAGTCTGTTCTCTGTTCGTAGTCTCTGTAATAGAAGGTTGACATAAACACTGTCAGACAATAATTCACATACTTATTTAAATGTATACTAGACTAGCTTGTATCAAAACCTTCATTTAGAGAGGAATCGTGTAAGTAAGTGGGACCTCTCACCTTGATCTCCACCTGTTCTTCCATTTCTTTAGTTTTGATTGTAGTGTATTCCTTCTCCAATCTAAAGCGTGAAGAAACAGTTTTCAATACCATAGGTACAAACAGACTAAAAGAAAAAAGATTTTACACATGTATTCACTTTTTCATTTTCTTAGCATTGTATTTGACTTGATAAGCAGCCTGGATGACTTTGTCTGGTCCACTATCCAGCTGGTGAGGGATGACCCTTTGAAAGTGCTGCAACAGAAGATAGAAAAAATAAAACTTAAATTCTGTTACAGAATACTATAACATTTATACTATAATGACTATAATTCAATGTATTCACAATATACCATAGCTAACTATAGTAAAAACAAAGCACCACCATATTTTTTTCATGTGGGAATTAAATAAAAATTGAATCTACGCAATTTGTAAATCTTTACATTGTGTAAACTTTACATTTGATCCTTTTAGCATACTGTATACTGCATACTTTTTTTTGTATTGTTTGTGTCAAATACCTTAACTGTGGATCTATACACCTTATAAATTGGTATACTTATGACAAAAGTCTAGACTCTAATGGTTTGTTTGCTTCAATCTACTATAGATCACTATAAGCTAGCATAAAAGCTATTGTCAAGTGTAAGTTTATAGAAAACATATTTATAAATACTACACCTGCAACATCCCCTCCATGTCCAACTGCATGAGTTCGGCCTGATTCATCTGCAGGATGGCCATCCCCACACGAAACACTATTTCTAAACCCTATGAAGACACCTACTGGTGAGCACCCAAGTTTCAGACTATATCTGCAGTAACATTATGGCTCCAGCAGGGTGCAGTCACACAACATTAATATGAACAGACATGCAGTGTTTTCAATTAGCTCAAGCCTGCATGCAAAACAAGTAGCTAAATCTATTAAAATGACATGAAGTGGAAAAGAGAGAGCAAGAGAGAAGATAAGAAAAAATAGTTTTAGTCTTCTTACCTCACACATGAATATGTCAAAGATCCTAGTGGCGACAGGAAGAGGAAATGAGGTAAGAAAGATGGTGAGGAACCAGGATGAAGCATACATGGAGGTGTGGAAACTCTGAGCCTGGAAGTGTACATAGAGCTCTGGCAGCTGCTCCTGAATGAAGAAACCAAAACAGACAGTAAGAGCTCTATATCCTAACTCATGTACCTTCAAACATGTGTAACTTTATGTCTTCTGCAGAACACAAAGAAGATATTTTGAAGAATGTTGGTGACCAAACAACATTGGCCCTATCGACTTCCAGTATATGAACACAAAACCACTGAGACATTTCTCAAAATATCTTTTTTTTTGTCCCTCTGAAGAAAGAGTGATATATAGGTTTTGAATGAGAGTGCATAAATGATGACAGAATGTTGATATGTTAACTGTTAAAGTGTTAACTGGTAGTGTAATCTTACTAAACACTTTAATGAATGACCAATTACGTTTAGATGTTGTATATTCACAGACCTGAATCATATATTCAAACTGGTACATGCAAAGACCCAGTTCAGCCATACTGGGTTTAAAGAGCTCTCTCAGCCTGTAATCCTGCATTAGTTTCACAAACACACAGAAAGCCTCCTCTTCTGGCATCTGTGAAAAAACAAAATTGAAACATCACAGTCAATTGTTAGAAAAACAATGCCAAGATACAGAAATATTTCACAGAAAAAAAGACAAAAGTGGACCATAATACTGCTTGTTAAAAATCATTAGGCTGTTTTAAGTCATTTTCTTTGTTACCTGCATTAAAAGAAGGCCAACAATGAATGCACTTCCTTGACAGTAGCCCACCTCTCTATCAACCAGAGAATAAGCCTGCAAAGCATGATAGATCTGGTGAATGCTAAGCTCTGATAAGGTATACATCGTATAACAAGCTCCAGTCCCTTTAATAAGCTGATTATAAGAATGGTATTTGAAGTTGTAGGTTCAAATCCTTCAATAATCCATGAACTACACATACAGAAACTAACCTATGAACTAATGAGATAGATATGTACACAAAAGGATGTATGCAGTGTTTTAGGACAACTAGTTTCACAACATTATTCCTGATGCCCAGCAAAACCACGACGTACCTTCATAACATTAAAGAGCACCTCTTGTCCCAGACTATCCTTCTCCTTAAAGAACTCATGCTCGGGGTAAGTCCGGGCAATGTCCCTGCGGATGAGTTTTTCACACGGCGAGGTCATCTTTAGCAGCTCAGAGTACTGTTCCTTTATGGGCAGATTCTGGGCGTTGCACAACAGCTGCCATACTATTGCCCGGAAGTGATGGGGGATACCTTTCCTTACCAAATCCTAAAAAAACATTTCATTTACATTTATGCATTTGGCAGACGCTTTTATCCAAAGCAACTTACATTGCATTGTACTATACATTTGTACATTTTGTATAGTAAGCAAGTGGGGGTTAGGTGTCTTGCTCAAGGGCACCTCAGCCATTACCCGCCAGACCTGAGAATCGAACCAGCAACTTTCTGGTCATGAGTCCAACTCTCTAACCACTGGGCCACGACTGCCCACATACAACAAACATACATTTTATCACTACACTTACCTTTAAAATGTACATTCCTATTTATGAAAGCTATGCACAGCTCATTAAAATGTTTCCAAAAATAAAATAAAAATTCAGACAGTGTTTTTTTCAAAGAGGAAGTCAGATATGGAACAACATTAGAGTGAGTAAATGAAAACTAAAATATTAATTTGCTGCAGACTTATTCCTTTAAGAGCGAGAGTTTATTTGAAGGATTCCCCCTTAAAATGTAGCTAGTCTGCCAAAGAGTACAGGATAACAATTTTATTCTGCTAAATATAACCTTGTCAGGGATTTCTACAGCACAACTCTGTTTTTGTGAGAAAATTATGTTTGACATGATTAAGCTGTTTCTTGTGCTCATCTGCTCAGCAGAACACTGACTCAGACCACAGCTGGTCATTCCAGTGGACAAGAGTCCACCTACACACAGTTTTATCACTCAGATTCTTCAAAAGCTCTCTGGTGCGTGCTAAAGACTGCCTTTGTCAAAACACAAGTCCTTACAAAAGCCTTCTGTTGCTACTGGCTAGAAGACATCCACCCCTATGGCCCTATAGAAGGGGTCATTCACAAACACAAGCTGCATACACTTCGTGTCTTATTGAACTCAACATGTTCTGAGAAACTGACAATGTTGTGCACGGCTCTCAGAAATTTGCATAAGTGGGTGCTGGTAATATGATGATACAGCAGAGGTTTGCATCATTTCTTTGGTTTTATGGGAGCAAAATATGCAAAACACTGCAGAATACAGAATTTAGAGGTGCTAGGAGAATATTCAAGAAGCTAGGCTCCTATTTGAACAGGGAATGTACTGTAAATGGCTAAATGGATAAAGGATGATGGTGGGATTCAACATGCAAAGATAACGATTATAAAGGAACATTAGAACAAATTTCAATGTATGCTATTTTTGGACTCAGAATAAGGTTTTAAGTTATAAACATGACATAAAGCTTTTCTCTCCAAAAACATCAAGATGAATTCATGGCACTTAAAAATACCTTTATTAATTCTCACAAAAATACAGCACTTCTAACAATATCAAGATGAAATGATAGATATTTGAAAGATGAAAGATATTTCATTGAAAAATACATGCCAGGCTCAGAATTATGACACAGGGATTATTCAGTGATCCACTGGCTTTACCCATAAATTCACTCACATATTAACACAAGGCTATATTTTTTATTACCCATTTTCCACATGTTCTGTATTACAGGAAACTGCACTAAATCTGCCCTTTATGTGCATTTTTTTATTTTGCTGCAAGCATTTCTAAATGTTGGCATAAGGATCAGTAAACCATATTGTGTATTATTTTGACTTCCAAATAAATTGCATAAATCTGACGTACAAATATATTCTTACCTTCAGTTGCTTATCCTTCTTCTTCCGCACGTCTTCCCACTCGTTGACAATTCGTCCCCACAGAATCCATGAGTCCTCCTCTAGGTGTGATAAGTTGGAGGAGGCTGATGAACTGGACACCAATGAGGAGCCACTGTTCCTCCGAGAGCCATTTACAGAGCGTAAAGACTTACTGTCCGTCTCCAACAACCTGGAAAGAAAACCACAAAGCGTCATTACAAGGTAAACATTTGAGTGTGTGTACTTTAAAAGAAACACAAAAACAGAATTTGAAAAAGTGATGACCTTACGCTACATCAAAATAGTGAAACACTATAAAGGCTAAACATGCATTTTTATTAAGGAAGTCATATGAATGCAAGGCTTGATGTACAGACAGAACAATGATTAGACAATCCATCAGTGAAGTGGTAACAGTCACATTTATGTAACAAAAAAAATCTGTCCAGTTTTAGGGAAGCCGTTTAAGTTCATTGTCAGCCAACCGAATGCCAAACAGGTTTTTGGGCAGAGAATGAAAAGAGACTTCCTCCTATTCTATGAACCAACATCAGTGATGTCACTGATAGCAAACCTAGGGCAGTGACTTTTAAACATGCTGACACAAAAGTTACTGTTTACAAATTCACAACAGACTAAAATTAACTTGAACAAACATGAATGCTACCTCACAACAAGCATATATGTGGATATATGGTGTACAATAGGCAATGACACCAAGATAAAAGAGGACTTAAATATTCACTTAAATGAACTATAGGATCAGACCAGTTGCATGGGTGGCGTTTAGGATCATTTGTCTCTAAGGATTTTTTTTTGTTCCAGACATTGACACGGTGTAAATAACCAACAATAGCTGACCTCAGATCACAGAAAAATACTTTGTTTGATGTTAACAGCAGAGGAGTGAAGTTATTCCAGACTTCTGAACATTTTATGAAAAGGAAGCTGCATGTCAAATTAATTTAAAATGGAATTAGAACAATTACAACTGCAAACATATGCAGAGTAAAACCTCTCCCTAGTCAAGGTTTGGGGTATAACAAAAATGTCAAATGTTTTTTATATGACCTCTGTTTAATCTTGTTTTTTAACATATGACCTGCGTCAACACCATATAAATGTTTTAATAACTTTCTGCTTTTACTGCTGTTAGATGTTCTCTCTTCGGTGTTAATTCATTTGACTAATTTCATTTTATGTATGTTTTTAGTGACAGGCCTATTAAATTTGATTTATTTACCATACAGAAGGTTAAAAAATGTGACCCGAACAACAAAACCAGTCTCAAGGGTCAATTTTTTTTTTTTTAATTAAATTTTTTATATAATCTGAAAACTGAATAAATAAATTTTGCCAAGATATAACTTTAAAACTCTGGAATCTGAGGGCGCAAAAAAATGCTTTAATGTTATCAGAGGCGCTGTAGCAGGCCGCTGCTAAGAAGAAACAGTTATTAAAAATTACAAATTGTTAATTTGGAAATAAATCTGTTATTTTAATTTCATTTATTTTTATAAAAATATTGTGATAATATTGTAATTGCAAACCCAGAATCATGCATTGTATTCAATTGTGAGCTAAATGTATCATTTAGGCTAGTCACATTTGCATCTGCCCATGATAAAAAAATAGACTTTTCCCCACTAATAGCAAGCCGCAAAACTCTCCAAAACAAAGTTATAAAACTCATATTAAATGTTAAATGAACAAACCGTCCCTCACGACTATAAGCAACAATTGGGAGGTGCTCTTATTGTCATACTGGCCCTGGATCAGCTGAAAGAAAGGCATGCAATGTTCTAAAATAACCTCAACATTTAAGAGCTGACAGCACAGACACAAAGCCATGGAAACCTGATCTCGGAAAAAGAGAGGGGCCCAGGCCTCTAAAGGCAGCACTGGGTGACGTCATCACCAGGGCTCAGAGACCAGATCCAGTTACAGCCGCATTTGGGTCACACGAGGGGGGCCACAGTTGTTAGGGGTGAAAGGCAGCAACAAGTCGAAGGGTTCAAAGCTAAGGGGCTGTTATTAAAGTGTGAAATTGAATGTGTTACTGATGGTCGGTGGGCAGAGGGAGGGATGGAGATACTACCGGTCTTAGTTCTTTTCCGAGCACCGGAACATCCAGAACATGACTTTTTAAAATGTTCAACCCAAGCAGCATACAATGCTCTCTGAATAAGGTAAAGGTTACTTTAAATTCCAGTCATGAGTTGCACAGGGATACATGGGAATGTAATCCAATTGGTTGTGGTTGCCTTAGTCACGCTTAACTCTTGAGTTACATCAGTCTCACTAGGCTACCAAAACATTTAGATAAACATCAAACTTTTCTACTTGTCAAACAGCGACTCTTTGTAATATTAAACAAAAGTAATCTTGTAACCAGTATAAAAATCTGTGTCATTTTACCAAGATGGGGGTTAAATTTCCACCAGAAGTAAACCTCAATCTTTTTGGGAGATTAATATAGAGCAATATAGGATCACGACTGGTTGGTAGCGTGGCACATGTGAGCAAAACAGCTTCAATGTGAAAGGACAAGTACTTTAGTACTTGGGAAACCCAAAGGTCAAAAGTTTCCAGGGAAATCCCAGAAAAAGCACAATTACGGTATACCCATCATTCCCACAATGTGCATAGTTTATAATAACATAAAATAATGTTAAAAATAATCTAATGTGTAAAATTCAACTTGACCTATTTGCTTCAGCAAACCATTTAAGACAAAATGCATTTGCATTGCAGTTGTTGCTTCTGTTAATGATTCACTGCTGGTTAAATTGCAACATGGATTTTTGTACAGGACACAAACACTACATAGTTCCCACTTACATTATTTCACACAGTCTAAAAGCAGCCACAAAAAATCAGAACGCAAAGTACTTGTTCTACCAATGAATTAAACGCTCAGGCAAACAAGACAGCACCATAGAAAAAGATTGTGTTAATAAAATCTGCGGCTGGCTGCGGATCTCCGCTCGGTTACATCTGCTGTGTTGTGTGATAGAGAATTGATCAAAGGTATTACTGTGAAGCTGCTCACCACGGGAAGCTCATTCTGCAATCCGCATGTCTTTCCTAGTCCTCCAAGTCCTAATTGGCAATGTGTGTATCTGTGAGTCAAGATCCTTCTTTCTCTCCCTCTCTTACGGTCTGTGTCACCCCACTCTCTCCCTTGAACCCGCATACACACACACATACACATACGAAGCTTATCTTTAAAGTACAAAGGCCCTTGACCTCGCGTCCCAGTGGAGTTCAAATCTGTATCTCCACAATGTCAACTGCTCTACATTTATCAAGTCTATGGAAATGCCATACCATGACAAAAACAGGTTTTCAGCAAACAACAAGTTGTTCACTTCAATCTATATTTCACTGTTTAATGCTGGTAATTTAGATTTTTTGCTTTTTGGTTTCATTAAAAGCTTTAAAATACTGTTTGCTGTCACTATATACATTTTTAATTAAGACAAAGAAATGACTATGAATGAAATATAGACTTGCTTTACTGAGCATTGCAAAGGTTATACGTTCGATACCCAGGGAACACACATAGAATTAAAAATAATTGAATACACCACAAGTTGCTTTAGATAAATGTGTCTGCCAAATGCATTATTGTAAAGTTTCCATATCAAAAGTATTATTTATTCCAATAACTATGCTTCAAATTTTACATCAGCATTTGGTTATCCTATAACTGTGTAAGAATTTATAGCAATTTATATTTTCATTTGACTAAATGTCCAACATGAATAGATATAATACACAATGTGAGGTAACAGTAGCCTAAGTTAAAATCTAAACTGGAAAAAACTATTTTCTCATATCTGGATTCTGTATTCATAAGTTTATGACTAAAGTAAACATACAAATGGTTTAACATACATGTAATTAGAAGTTACATTCCATGAAATGACAGCAAATGTCTCATCCGTAATGCTGGAATTGTCCATAAGTGGCACTCTATTCCCCGTTTCTGCTGCGGTAATACAAGCCCATATGCCCACATGTGAAAAATCAGAGTCGCTCCACAGATCCTCCGAGCGGCTGCCCTACTTTCGATGCTGCAGAGAAAACTATGTGGGTGTTGCACTCGAGCCCATTTACTCAGATTCCGTTCTAATACTGAAACCAGTCTGTAATAGCAAAAACACTAAGATCAAAGCGAAGTGTGGACTGAGGAGCCATCCCTAAACGGACCTGCACGCCATACCTTATTAATAATTCATGAGGAAATGGGAGGGGCTATGATCCACTAACACAAAATCTCACAAAAAGGTCAATCTGCTCATTTACATTTTTGTTCCCAGTTTTTTGTCATGTGTATCTTCTGATTGATGTCTACACTGCAAAAATAGTTTTTTAACTTTACTCCTTTTTTTTTAAGATTCAAGTTAAAAACAAGAAAAAAAACGAATTTAATATATATGTAAACAAGTCATATTTTCTTACACAATTTCTCACAATTATTGGCAAACAAGACAAAAATACTGACTTTTGTAAAATGTTATAGTCAGTGATCTATGTGTGTAAAAGAAGCTTTTTAACCAATTAAATTTATGCTGCTTTGTTAAACACACTCCAGACAGCATTACTCTGATGGTATGAGTATTGTGGCAGATAGCAGGTGAATGGACATTGTTAGTTGGCTTTGGGACCAGCTGTGGCCTCCAGCTGTCCCGGTGAACACTGATGTCAGAGGTCATCTGTTCTGTGCACTGCACCCACGCTGCTATTTAATAAAGGTCACAGGTCAAACTGAGTCAACATACTGACTAAATATGATGTGAATTAGAAGATATATATTTGTGAGCCTGGACAACAAATCCGGTCTTAAGGGTCAATTTTTCGAAATTTAGATTTATACATCATCTGAAAGCAGAATAAATAAGCTTTCTATTGATATATGGATTTGTTAGGATAGGACATAGATACAACTGTTTAAATCTCTGGAATCTGAGGAAGCAAAAAAATATAAATATTGAGAAAATTGCCTTTGAAGTTGTTAATCAGAGGCTCTGTAGCAGGCCATCCACTCACAAAAATTAAGTCTTTATATTATATATTTATGGTAGGAACTTTACAAAATATCTTCAAGGAACATGATCTTTACTTAACATCCTAATGATTTTTGGCATAAAAGAAATATCAATAATTTTAAACAATACATTGTATTTTGGGCTATTACTACAAATGTTTCCGTGCTACTTAAGGTTTTGTGGTCCAGGGTCACATTTGTTCTGTAAACCTGCTTTGACAGGCACCACAACATTCTCAGATTTTTGCCATGATCTGCAGTCTGGATGAGTCAACAAAAGTTGCTAGTGAATGTGTGCGAATCTGCCGATTTTGAGCAGATGGAGTTGACAGATTTCACAGAATTGTGATGATTGACAGGCACGGATTTTTTAGCTTCAGACTATGATTCCGTCCAGTCGGAGGAAATCTGTGGTCATCTCCTGCAAATCCATGTTTGTATCATCTGTCATGCATACAACAACTACAGTATGTGGAAGCCAATTAACACGTGAAGACAGCACAGATTACAGGGGAAAACTGATTTACGGAGGAACACAAGAATGATAGACATACTCCACAGACCTTGATCTCTGTACTGAGCCATCACTTGTCTGAAAACACAACACAGCCATCCCAGCAAAGGCTTCACTGTGTTAACAACCTGTCAATACTCTTGACATAACACTGTACCTGAGTGCTGTCTAAATTTGGACCACACTATCAGAGAAGATTCAAGGTATGTATAAAAGAAAAAGAGGCGTTCAGACATCTCTGCATATGTGATTCCTTCACAGGCTTTTCTCCTTCAGTACTTCCTATGTATAAAACACCAAATATTTTGACCAAGCAATGCATCCAAAATGACAAAATATTATTTTCTCACATGCTTTGGGCACAACATTGAATCAGCAACGTGTTACAGTGCTATGTTTTTAAACAAACACTGAAAACAAATTGTCCAACTTTTACCTGTTCTGCTCCTCTAGTTTGGCCAGCAGCTCCACATCATCCGGGCTGAGCTGGGTCGGGGAGGCCGAGGAGGGCGAGGACAGCGAGGCAGTTGAGGAGGCCGCAACGGTGTGCAGCGAAGAGGGTGTGGCCACCTGACTAGCCATCTGACTCACCGTATGCGACACTGAGTTCTTCACCCATGAAAGAGTTGAACTCAGCTTGCCTGTTACTTTGTCTGTCGCCACCTACGGTACAATAAAAAAGTGTTTATTTAAATGGTGAAACTGAATTCTGAAAACATCACAAAAAGCACAAGCAAACCCAAAAACACCACATTATAGTGGCAGCGTACTTTAGAGACAAAATACTGAGACAAAAAAACTGTGTATTACCGCAAACAAACACAATGGTTTTCATACTTGGTTTGAAGTGTACACTTCTAGTTCAATATTCCTTCATATGTTACCAAAGCACTGTTACACGTATTACTTTAAACAAGCTTTGCGGTACAAAAACCTTTGGATAGATCACAACTTAAAACCATCCTTCAGCATAGTTCACCCAAAAGTGAATACAAATGGTAAAAGTACTTTCACTGATCATCTGCCAAAACACACAGTGCCCTTTAAAAACAAAAACCAAAAAAGACGATGCAATGAAAAATCTGAACAAGAGTCACTTTTCTTTGGCTTCCTCTTTGGAACTGAGTCTTTAAATTGCTGTGTAAAACTTTTATGAAACACTTACCCAATTCTTTACAGCTACAAGCACAGAATAGTTTACTAGGTCATTAGTTAGGTGTGCACACATGTGAACTGGATGACATATGTCACTTCATATTTTTGAAGACAACTGCTACAATGGTTAGACTTAGAAAATGTTTAAGGTAGTTGTGTACTTTCCAACTAAAAGATAAGAGTGCACAAATGACTCGCTCTGAATCATAGAGATTCTCTTTAAGCAAGTTCAATTATTAAAGTCACAAAGCAAAACGAGGGTCATTAGACAAAAGTCTGAAACAGAGATAATTGGCAACATCGGTCCAGAACATAGTAACACTGGAAATGCCAAACCCCCTCTCAAAAGAGATCATGCCTGAAACCTCTTATCTATTTCTACGAGACTACAGTTCTTAACTTACTCTAAAAGTAATGATTTCCTACTTTTATTAAAAGAACAAACTTCGCATTACTCTTACCTGAAGAAAGATGTCACCGAGATCCACTCATACAACAATTCCATTAACAAAGCCACAAGAGAAACCAATAAATAACAAATAACCATTAAATCGTGAATCCTCTAAGAGTGTCCTGTCTTTAAGTCACGCTGTCACTACGGGTCAAAGTGCTCCAGCAGAAACATTAAGACATACAGCTGTACAGTAGCAGTGTCAGTCACTACAGTCATTTACAGCTGCTGTATCACCAACTCATACGTTGGAATTCACCCAACACAGAAAAAAAGCCCTTTTCCTGCTTACCGCGCCGAGTTTCGCGACATAAGTGAGCTGTAATGATAAACTCAGGGGAAGTCTATCTCTGCACAGCAAAGCAGGTTTCTCATTTGCATAAGCACTTCTCTGAATCCTCTATTATACAGCTTACGTTTCCTCTTGCGACCTCCCATTTCTGACAAGTTATTACCACGCGTGGCGCACACATGGGTTTTTGTGGCTTCCCAAACCACAGAATAACAAAATGTACCATGCTATAATATTCCCTAGAAATGACTTCAATCACTTTTTAGAGACCTTTTTCTTAGATAGCGCTATAGAAAGAGGCGGGCATAGACAGAAACAACAGGACAAAGTTCAGATATGAATAAAGGGGCAAGGATTAACAAATATGTCAGATTTTTTACATTTAGTGACATACATACAAAGGTGACACAAGAAATCTTATGATAGTGGTATTAAAACAGGCAAAATATTTACCCATAGTGTGTAATAGTGCAATTAGAATATTAGTAAACTAATTTAAGCTGTTTTACTACATTTTAAGAATGAACCAGCAAATAGCTTTTAAAAAGTGGGACTGTTACTCATGTGCTGAGTTAGGTCTGCCCAAACTCAAAAGGTACAAAAACTGAGAACAAATTATTTGAGCTTTTCAACGATTAATCGCATCCAGAATAAAAGTTTGTGTTGACATAATAAGCCTGTGTGTCAGTGCAGTGCGCATATTTATTTTGTATTTATTTACACATACATGTATTTATTTAGGAATTATTTGCATGTATACATTTATATATAATTTAAATTATAAATAAACATTAAATATGTATGTGTTTATAAATACAACATTAATATTCACAGTACACAGGCATATATTATTGTAAACACAAACTTTTTTTCACAAACTCGTCAAACAGCCCTAAAAAATATATAGTCAAACTCAAACTGAATAAAAAAAGACCATGTCCACATATCCAAATATTATCTGCCAATTCAAATCCGGGTTTTGCATATTCTCATACTAAATAAACTTATTAATAACATTTCAGGTGAGCATGAAAAACTAAACAGCAGTGGTTGAGGGAGATCTCACACATATCTAGTGGCCTATCATATCCCAAGCATTTGTAGTAAGTGATGAACTGGACTGGCATGAATAAAGTTAAACCAGGCTTTTTAGCTTCAGTCTGTTTCTTGTGCTGCAGGTCAGGTCTGACTCTGCATGTTTCCTCTGCATCTGCATCTGCATCTGCACCTGCATCTGCACCTGGATACCGCTGTGCCACATTTACACAGCTGTTTCTGTGCATGAGGGGCTGCACACACATGCAAATACAAGTTGGTTTCAAAACCCCAAAACAAGATTTAATTCCCTTGCCTGTGGAAGCCACCCATTGGCTCAGTCTTCTAAAAAGCATGTGAGAAACTATTATTTAAAAAAATGCACCCTAGACCTTGTCACTCACTGAGCTGGGCAGGCCCGCCTCAGCTTCTTAGGAAAATAGCACTTTCATACACTAAGACGAAGAGCATCTGCTTGGAAACAGAACAATATCACTTCCTTTACCCTGACCTTCTATTGATTTGAATGATTCAGGCAGAGACGCTAGGCTGTATTTGCTGAACAAGACAAAAGAAGAGAGCAAAGTCAGGCCTCATGCATTTTTATTGTGTTTAATGAGAGGTTATGAAGTGCCTCTCTTCATTCAGTGGAGTTATTTGCTAAGCTATTAATAAAAAAAAAGAGAAAAGTGAACAAAAGCCAATGCAGAAACATCACAATGACATCAATTTTAAGACAACAATCTTTCTAAAAAGACGTTGTTAAAAACAGAACTTGAAACCTGTGCAGTGGTCTTGCACAATTTAGATCTTTTAGAAGAAAACATTTCAATATGCTACTGTATATTAACAGATTAAATTAAGTAACATTAAGTCAAGAGCGTGATTAAAAGTTTAGTAGTTCAGCTTACAACAAAATATAATATCAAATGTTTGCACTGGAATAATTGTGAGGTATATTTATAGAAAAATAAAAATTGACCAATTCATCATAATTCATGACTTTAAAGTTTTTCATTTTTGGGTGAAATCCCTTTAAGAGAGGCCTTTATAAAAGATGTCCTCCTGTGTCCAATTTTGTTTATACTCATGACCATTGCAAACTACTTTATTTTTCAGTGTGTCAAGAAAAGTATTTTTAAGAAACTATAGTTAAACACATGTTCATTTTGGTCCATTTTTACATGCATTGCTACATTTTTAGTGCAAAACTCTCCATTATAACCCCAGTCTAGATTATGTCAATAACAGCCCCCTGACAGCCAGACCTCGGCTCATCCTGGAAGCAGAACAAGAAAGTGATGTGCTTGCATTTTCTATCTGCACTGCTGGAGGTTTAAAAGGAAAAACAGAACACACAGACCTCTGAACATGCTGAAGTCAACACAATGCTTTCCAGCAACACATTAAACTGGCCTGCGGATCAGATCAGAAACGGAGTGAGAGGCAGTAAAGACTGTTCATTAAAAGACAGAGTCTGAAAACAATAATAGCATCTGACTGACATTATGTAAAGCCACTTACAAACCAATGCCAAAAAACATGCATGCTGGCATAGATCCTGTGATCAGACATAGAAAAACAGGAAACAGGCTAGAAATGACTAGTGTTTTTGGTGCAGCATCCCAAGGCTGACCCTGCACGAGTGATTCCTGTTAGCTTTGCACAAAGCTACAATTGCACAATTTTCTTGTAAAACAATGAGCTGTCTGATAAACCCGATAATAAAAGACTTTGAGTCAGACACAGTGCAGACTGATGTTTCAAAGCAGCATTTGTTCCTGCAAGACTTACTTGCATTTTATGTAAATGTCACATTCTAACATTTTTCGTCAAATTAAATAAGCAAGATTTCATTTGGACGGCACTGACGTCGAATGACAATCGCAAAAATGTAACGATGAACACAAATGGATAACCATAAAATCCTTAACAACCAACTTGTGTGACCAATGCTATTGGCTAAAAAAAAAAACTCATGGCATGGGTACACCAAATGAGGGTGTGAGCTCAAACCCCTCCCTTTGAGCAAACCGAAACGCAAGGTTTATTCTTTAAGCAAAGTGAGCAGGAGTCAGACACGTCTTTATCCAAAGTGCTGAGTCCCCCACTGTCTGTTATAAATTCTGCTTCAGCTGTCCAAATACTCAACAGGGGAGCCAACCTGCTGCCATACAACACACATTATCACAGAGAGCTTTAAAGACAACAACCAACAAACAGTGCATGGGACTGATTTGGAAAACCGATTTATCTTTGCCAACACCTGTTGAAAAAATGGAAAGATGAAGGACAGGTTTGGGTATTTCCCAAGACAAATTCAATCTCTGACAGGTCACTAATGGAGCATCTGCAGCAACAAAGCCATTCATTTCAAATAATAAATATTATATCCAGCAACATGATTGCTGGAGATGCAACAAGTTGAGCAGAGCAACCTTTATTTCAGCATTCTAACCAGCTATGGTCAACCAAAGGAGTAAGTAGTTTGGGGCAGGACTGTGTCTGTCCAACCAAATGTAAAACAGATGGCACAGAAATTACACCCTGTGTAATAATAATGATATAGAGCTTAAACTGCATTATCCCAAAACATTTTTTTAAGACATAGCAGCCACAGACTTTTCATGTATTGTCTATAGACTTCCCACATAGACCAGATGGTTCGCTCTCACATTATGTAACACTAAACCATTGATTTACAACAGCGCTTTAGGGACTTATTGTAATGGAATGTTTAAGGTCTTCAGAAATCACACCAAGTTTAAAGATGTTCTCTGTATGGGCCTGCAGCACGAGCTGTCGCAGGTGGTGTGTTATCCTGCAACAACATGCATACATCAAATCTAGGGATGCACCGATACACCGATTTTTTTAAAGTAAACATTTTTTTTAAGAGTACCGATACTTTATTTATAATAAAAATAGAATAACCTTATAATTACAACTACACCTCAAACACATTATGAAAAAAGAAATTATTTTATGTGCTTGTCATAAACTTTAAAAGCACAGATTTCAGTCAGTTATGTCACATGAGGTATCGGTTTTTGGTATCGGTATACTTTACGAGTACGAGTACATGAGCTTAGTATCGGCACCGATACCGATACTGGTATCAGTGCATCCCTAGTTCTCATCTTTGTTTGTCTGTGGGGGCGACAGTGATGAAGGAAATAACATCTGAATGCTGAATTAAAAGATTAAAAAGCCTATATCAACAAAATATGTAGCATGACACGACAACACTGGAATCACAATGTCTACAACCACAGATCTTTTAAATCTGACTGGTATTCTAAATATGGCATTACATGTACCCTAATCTCTGCAGTCTGATATAAAATGTGCTTATTATGCATTCCAACAGCATTTTGTGTCAGTATTACCAAATAAATGTTAGTCTTTTCAAATGCCTGTTTTCTCAGTCCACACTACAAAAATACGACCCGTCCATGTACTTGGTAAAGTTTCTTTCAGTTACGCTGGACAAAGATACAGTCTCAGTGTCAGCAAAATTGCAGAAAGCATGAAATATTAGACAGATTCAGAGGTTTATGAGGATATTTTTCTTCTATCAATAATAAAGAATTTGCACCACCTCCTCCGATCAGACAGAAATTGTATTTTCATCTTTTTCAGATTACTTTTTTTACTGAATGCATTTACACCAATGAGATTTGATCTGTCAAAAACTGTAACAAATGATGTGTTGCATGTAAACATACCCCCTATTAGAATATGAAAGGCACTTAGAATGTATGTGAGAGACAGGAGCACAACCCCTAGGCCTAATGAAGGTTTACCAATGTTTCATTATATCTTTCCTCCTGATACTTTGCTGTTATGTTTTGCTCATGTCAGGCGTGCATTTTCAACTTGACTAAATATGCTACTGCTTAGAAATTCCCTCCGTCATGCTGTCTGAGATAACAAGATAGTCTTAAAGAAAAGGAACTGCAATAATGCCTGCCTGCAAAGCTAACAGAAGTTCCATTTGCTTAGGACAAATGTAAGCTAAACGTGCATGCGAGACTGCAAGTGTGTGTTTAGCTGGAGTGAGGGAGGGAGTGAGAAAGAAAAGAAAGGACAAGAAATGAGAAAGCCACGGAGATTTGCTCAGAAGCCACTTAGAGCAGACCTAAACATTCTTGTAGGGATCATCGATTTAATGATGGAGACAAATGTTGGAGCAGTGTGCTAACATAACTATTGAGCTAACATAGGTTTATGTAAGTGGTACAATGAGCAATCCCTTACATGCTTCTTATATGTTACAGGGAAAATAAAACTTCAAAAGCAAGGGTCTAGAAGGCAAGTACAGGCAAGTCATTGTAAACGCTACCTGGGTCCCAACATAACAACCTTGAGTCAGAAAACACAACTGGGTCGCAACAACAAGCCTTAGCATTCCCACAAAAGCACCTACAAGATCTAGAAACATTACATCCAACATTACCAGGGAAATCAAGAAAATCTTATCAGGTATGAAACTCATACGTCAGATCATACTCAGTCCATTTCCTGAATATACAACAGCACATAAATTTGTAACTAAAGTGGATCAGCGGCGATCAGACGGGATGAGCTGTAATCACTGCAAAGCCAGAGTTCTAGATCCAGTGGTTCACGTTTCACTTGCGGTTCTATAGACCGCTACAGGGTCAAAGGATAAAGGGTATGGTGGGAATTTGTGGCTTTTTTGAGAACACCTTTCAAAAAATGTAAACACTGGAGATATCATCATGAGGTCATATCAAAAATATACTAAGTAAAAAGTTATTGGCAATATTATATTTGAACAATAGGCATTTGAATTGAAATGTTAAAAAACAATACATTTCATATTATTTGGCTATTTTTTTAGTAAATAAAAATTTTTCTATTTAATGACAAGCTCTAAAATATTTTATTGGGTAAAAAATATATATAAAAATGTTTTTGTGAGTGGGAGGGAGGGGGAGCCTTAAAAAATTGTTGAATACAGTGGGGAGACTTAGAGTCAAAAAGGTTAAGGAACCCCTGCTTTAAAATAATAGTTCACCCCCAAAAAAAGATTTTTTTTCATTTTTACCAAATGAAAATTGGTAACAGAACAGCAGCGCCACCCATTCACTTCTGTTATATGGACACGAAACCAATGCAAGTAAAGGGGGTGCCAGTTAACAACATTCTTCAAAATATCTTTTTTGTGTGTTCTGCGAAAGAAAGAGTCACAGGTTTACATTTTACATTTACGCATTTGGCAGATGCTTTTATCCAAAGCGACTTACATTACATTGTACTATACATTTGTACATTTTGTATAGTAAGCAAGTGGAGGTTAGGTGCCTTGCTCAAGGGCATCTCAGCCGTTACCCGCCAGACCTGAGAATCAAACCAGCAACCTTCTGGTCATGAGTCCAACTCTCTAACCACTGGGCCACGACTGCCATCACTGGTTTACGACTGGTTTAAAATGACAAGAGGGTGAACTATCACTTTAAATCCAACAGCAATAAAAGATCAGACAGGAGGTTTCAGAGGTTTTCGGAATATCTTCATTAATGTTGAAGTCACAACAGATTTGACAACACAGTTAGGCTGATTTACTGGCACACCCTTCCAACAAGGTGGTAACCAACTCAAAATCCCCAAACCTTCCAGATGCATTGAATAATGCAAGTAAAGCAACATAAAGTGAAAAACACCCATCATGCTGTATAGCTTAGCTTTGTATCTTGTCATTCAGGCATTTATGATAAATTCCTCTCTAAAACACTACAACGCACAATAGATTCATGTTTGCTGGCTGTTTAATGCGACCACAATCCGCTTGTTTTCTCTGATCAATACATGATGCCTGGGTCTCACCCCACCCAAGACATCTAAACGTGGCACCGTGATCCATGACCATGTTTTGATCACATGCACGTGCGGTAACCTCTGATGACCCGGGACTGTCGTGTATGCTTGCACATGTAAAGTTATTCGTCAAAAGCAAAAGTATTATTAAAACAGCTAAGAGGACATGTCTAACCGTAACTCAATATCTGCTGGCAAACAACCCAGCGAGCACCTCATAAGATCCGCTGCACATTATGTATGCAAGACTTGAAGTAAATCGCATTATACAAATAGAACATTACCAACATATAGCTGGTTACTTCCACATAACCTGTATAACATTATATTACAATATACACACATGACGATGTTTACTGTATGTTGTACAGATGCCTGAGACTGGCTAAAGGAGTTAACGTTAGCAGTGGTGGCTAACGGACAGTCGTTACACCTCAACCTGTATTGACTGTTTTGAGTAATTTGACAGTTGTTGAAATTTATTTTAGTATTTTGACGGTACCTTGACAAGTAAAATAATATGAGGTAAAACAAAACGAATAAAACAACTAAATGGACAACTACTAAACCAGCCACAACAACCAACGGACGCTGGTCGGTATTCACCCTACTACAGCAACAGGCGCGCGCACACACACAGACACACACTTAAAACCGTCTCAAATTGTTTACCTTGAAGCCTTTTTCGATCCCAAAGGTCTAAGCTAAATATTAACTTTCCATGGAGCGAGATAAAGTTGCATAACCTTGCGAACTAAGGGTTCAAGCCGACGTCAGCGGTCAGTCTTTACACCGGGGCAGGATTTCAACAGTCCAGTCCATAGACTTAATGTGTAAGCCCGTGTTTGCGCAGACGGCAGAGCAGTTACTGCAGCTCCTCCAGCAGTCACTCATGCTGCCACCAGAGGCTATGCGAGTATACGCTGCACAGAAGAGAACTGCGCATGCGTACACATGCGCTGCTTGCTTGACTTACAGACTCTCTATCACCATCTGCTGTTCACAGAAGGTCACACATAAACATTACTTGTTAGCAACAAAAAGTTTGAAACAGAAGACTAATAATAAGCATAAAAGCGATTTTAGGGTCCGTTTCACTCTTTTATAAGACAAGTACATTTCCAAAGGCGCAATGTAGCCTGCTCAATGTACACAACTTTGAAAGATAGCCTCTGAATATAAATACACAACAAACATTTTAATAATGTCTCATCTTTATTAAGAATACCCTCATTAATGTGTTCTTTATAAGGTAATAAAATATGCTGCAAATATCACTAAATATATTAAATGTAAACAATATTAAATTCACAGCAGTTTAATCTTTTGGATACATTTCAATATTGAAGCAATACTGTCGGTCAAAGACCCAAAATGTAATAGTTATAATATTTTATGGGTAAACCCATATAAATAGATTTTCAACATATTGTCATTATTTCCTTTATGTGTTGTTTATCTGCCCTCTGTTTTGTATTATGTTCAAATGTGCTACCTGTGTAAAAAGAACCTTCCTCTAAAAATAAAATAAACAACTCACCATTAAATGGTTAGATCTTTAGCAAAATTTAGATTTTTCCCAAACTTACATGAAGTTATCGACTAGACACACAGTTCGGATACACAGGTGACAGAAGACGTCTCACAGACAACTAACTTTTCTGGTTTTCCCTGGTTGTGCTGACGTTATTCTCATTTCTTTCTGATATAGGACACACCTTTTTCTCTACAACAATGCATAATTGACGCAGAAATCCAGCCTGTGAGACTTCCCTTACGTGGAACCTATTTTAAAATACAAAGAATGAGAGTTACTTTCTCCAAGTGATCTGTTCGTCTCCCTCCTGTGAGTGTCTGTAATAAATCAGCTCAAGCTCAAGTTTTGTCAGCATTGTCCAAAAACAGATTTAATATTATTAAAGAAAACTAGATTAGTTTCATAGTCAAGAGCCATTGGGTTTTGAAGGTTATAGTAAAATGAAATATATATTTAAAAAAAAGTTTAGCAAAGTGTTTTAAAGTGTACATTAATCGTAAAGTACGAAGTGTACAGTGTATGAACATAATCGCAATTATTCATCCAAAGCAGCAGAGGTCTCTTTGCTTTTTTCCATCACCGTTGCAGCGGACGGTATTTACAGAGCATGCGCACATCATTCTTTCTTTTCCAGTGCGGCGGAGTCAAAACTCCCCAGTTTGACTCCAGGCTCCGGCTTAGGAGACTGAAAAGTCTGCAAAATGGTCAGTACAGCGCCGAAATAATACGATTATGATGTTCCCTAAAGATTAATTGTCTGTTTGATGCCCTTGTGTTATAACGTTATGTCGGAAAATAAAAGGATGGATTAAGATTTACTCGGACAAACAAAATCCGGTACGAGTTCAAACGTGGCCTTATGGCTGCGTTCAAGCCCTTCCCACATGTCTATTAGAAAGCGATGCATACTGTAGACTGTGTCTACTGTGGTATTGATAGGTTTCGGAATTTTGCACGTTCTTAAAATGCATTAATTTAAGTATTGAACTCCCGATCTGGCACTTGCATGACTAGCTTGACATGTTTAATGCTAACGTGCTAAACTTGCAGACGTGAGCATCTATCTGAAGCTTTAACAATGGGATCAATTCCGTTTTATAGCAGCAACATTTCTGCGTGTTTTACGTCGTTCTGCAATGTGATTTTCATAAGCTGTTCTGTTATCTTTTAGGGATTTGTTAAAGTAGTGAAGAACAAGGCCTACTTCAAGAGGTACCAGGTGAAGTTCAGGAGAAGGAGAGGTAAATGCAAATCTTCATAAAGATAACTTGTACAAAGTCCTTAAGATAAGAGCCAATTTTGATCTGACTTCTATTTTGTTTGCCAGAGGGTAAAACAGATTACTTTGCCCGCAAGCGCCTGGTTATCCAAGACAAGAACAAGTACAACACACCCAAGTATAGGATGATCGTCCGCTTCACCAACAGGGACATTATCTGCCAGGTTGGTTTAAAGCTGTTTATTTCCGCATGTGAGCTTATGCTATGATAACCCTGGAAATGCCAAGTATCCTTGCTTTCGTTGGAAGGAAAATGAGGACACTTCCTTCTCTTGACACATCTGAATCTAAGTTTGATTGCCGTTGCAACTTCAAATATTCAAAAATGTATTGTCAGTGTTTAGCTGATGTGTGTTCGCTCATCTCAATCACTTGTGATTTTTGTTTTTCAGATTGCCTATGCCAAGATTGAGGGTGACATGATTGTGTGTGCGGCCTACTCCCATGAGCTGCCCAAGTATGGCATCAGTGTGGGTTTGACCAATTATGCTGCAGCCTACTGCACTGGGCTGCTTCTCGCCCGCAGGGTAAGTCTCGCTCTTTGACGCGTTTAAACATTTTGATACAACTCTGACATGCATCTTACCTTCATCACACAGATAGAAACAGAAGGTACTGACTGTACAATCGAGAATTTGTCATGATCGTACTCGAATTTGACTAAAGTCATTTGTCAGATCAGATTCCAGGATACAGATGTTCAGTTTATTTGGTTTAAATTAAAATAAGTCTTTCGTGATTACATTTTGTTTGATAGTTTGCATTTATGTGAAGGTGCAGCCTTTTTCCATGGTGTTGGAAACAGAGTTTGGGAATGTGTCTTTGCAGATAAATTAAATTGCTTGCTAGTTTGTATTCCCTAAGGGGCTGTTTATATGACAATGTTTTTAGTCAAAAACTGGAAAGTTTTAATGGGTTTGGCCTTTTAGTTTACACGACACTTGCATTTTGAAAATGGGTTTTAAAGTGCAAGATTCTGAAAACAACAGCATTGTCTCCGTGTGAACTGAGGTAGCGTTTTCCAAAAACGTGTGTGCAGTCTGTAAGCATGCAGGAGTATTCCCAAAACAACAATGGCGGCCTCCATGCTGCATGTTTCTCCAGCCAAAAGTGGATTTAGTTCGCAGGCACGTAGTGTTTCTTTACAGCACAACATCGCCATCTGCTGGCATGCATACAACAGCGTTTTCATTCGTTTTCCCGGATAGTTTTGATAACACTGTCATGTGTACATGAAACTTTTCCGAATTTGGCTATATCTTTGTCTTATATACGTGGCCTAAGTGTAAGCCCTTTTCATTTGGCTTGCTTATTTTTGTTGATTGTGTAAGATCTTTTTGTGATAGTTGGTTTGTGGGTTGTGAACTTGATTAGGAAAGCATGCAAGGCATCTAAAGAGTTGGTTGCTGTGCATGGTGGCTTTTTGTTAAGAAAATTTATCCGTATCACTGCAAGATGAAGTATTATTGATTTCCCTTGATATTGTAATCATGAATGGTAATTGTAGAATTAATATGATAGACCAAATAGACATCATATTCTCATAGGCTATCCGGACAAAATGTGTCGTGTTATGGCAATTCGCTAACTCAGTTTAGTTCGCACTCACTTTTGCAATATCACAGACAATAAGTCTGATCTGCATGTTGTACTTTACAATGACAGGATATGCAGGGAGTGCTAAACTCTGAGCAACAAAACTAGCCTCTGATAGGCCGTGACATTCATGCGCTCCACAGACATGCAATAGGTTTTAATGACCAATGCTGCAAAAAATGCTTTGATGCAACAAGCAGATCTAAACATAATGCTGTGATCAAATGTAGGTTTTTTAACATGTTCTTTTAATCGAGGCAATTATAATTTAGTTTTATAATTTTTGTCTCACGGGTTTTAGGTGATGGAATATAGACAAAATTTGCAATTGAAAGAACAAAGATGATGGTTGAGACTAAATATATGACAACATACAGTGCTACATATCTGAGGCTGTGAACACAATGCGACAGGCAAATTCAATTAACATTAGCTTTCTGTATGTTTATGTCTTGTAACACATTAAAATACTGTTCTGATGCATGTGTTTGGTCAGGCGCGCCCATGAAAAGCCCAATTTTTGCTCCAAGGGCTGTTAATTTTTAACCATGGAAAGTACCTGCTTAAATGCATAATGCAATTGAGGCTGCACACCTTCGGTGTTAAGTAAATTTGAAGCTAAACTTACTGTTGTCCATGAGCCATTAGCAATCCAAAATGATTGTATTTAATATGCATAGATGAACTGTTGTTTTAACTGGATCATTATGTGCACTCTTTCAGCTGCTAAACAAATTCAGCCTTGATAAGGTGTACGAAGGCCAGGTGGAAGTCACCGGCGACGAGTTTAATGTGGAGAGCGTAGATGGACAGCCAGGTGCTTTCACATGCTACCTGGATGCAGGCCTGGCCAGAACCACCACTGGAAACAAGGTGTTTGGAGCCCTGAAAGGGGCTGTGGATGGAGGTCTCTCTATTCCTCACAGGTACATCTCCATTTACTAATGTTTCTGTTATAGTCAGAGTAACTTATTTAGCGATTTCTGTGTGCTTGATGATGACACATCTTGAAACTGAGCAACTTGTAGTTGGTCCTTCATTTGCTCAACTGATGTGAATGCGTTTCAAGACGGGGCTGAGAGCAGTTTGTTTACATTGGAAGCTTTTGTGGTTTTGTTTAAAAAAAATAAAAAAATAAAGTAATTGGTCAAAAAGGATGAACTTGCACAATGGGTTAAAACTACCCAGCACAGGTTAATTTACAAGCCAATGGTTGGGTTTGTCCCTTTTCAAACCAAAGCTGGGTTGGAAATCCAGCTATTTTAAAATCGTAGTAATTTTTTTTCTAGTTTTTGTGATCTATAACATACGTTTCTAATTGTCTCTTAGCACCAAGCGTTTTCCTGGCTATGACCCTGAGAGCAAGGAGTTCAATGCAGAGGTCCACCGCAAGCACATCATGGGCCTGAATGTCGCAGAGTATATGAAATACTTGATGGAGGAGGATGAGGATGCCTACAAGAAACAGTTCTCTCGCTTCATCAAGAACGGCGTCAACCCCGATGCGGTACGTACTGGATTTTTTCTTGCGATGACTTTAGGGGCTGGTTTCCAGGACAGGGCTTAAATGCATGTTTATGTCTTAAGTGAAACAGCTTGTGGTGACCATATCAGTGCAACTGTATTGTGATGTTAATAATCTTGTGATGTGGTTACTGAATTCTAATGCACTATTCTCTCTCAGTTTGAGGAAATGTACAAAAAGGCACATGCAGCAATCCGAGAGAACCCAGTGCACGAAAAGAAACCCAAGCGTGAAGTCAAGAAGAAGAGGTACAGATGTTTTTACTTGTTCTGTGTTTTTTTAATGTTATAAGTTTCAGAGGTGAGTTTTGTTGACACTACGTTTCTGCTGCTTGATGATGATGCTTTTTAAGACTGAGCAAATTGTAGTTGGTCCTTCATTTGCACAGTTGATGCAAGCATGTTTCAAGACGGGACTGAGAGCAGCTTTTGGGTAGCATTCAGTGTCAGAAGACCTAGTAGATCTGATTTAGCTATGTTGCACTTCCAGATTAAGCATGCATGTTCAAGATTAAGTTTCATGAGTTTTATATGTATGGTGAATGAAATTATATGAATACATTTGGTCAGGAAAACTAACGCCTTGCTTAATTTGACTCTCTATTTACAGATGGAATCGTGCCAAGCTCACACTGGCTCAGAGAAAAGACCGCGTTGCCCAAAAGAAGGCCAGCTTTCTTCGGGCACAGGCTGCAGAGGAAGACTAGAGCTCCATTTGGCTTTCCTCATGTTTGTGCAGAAATTCTTTGTTCTAATAAATATATCAGAAAAGACTTCTGTGTCAGTCACACTTCTTCAGTGAGTAGAAATACTTTGCACACATTTGTGTGCACAATTTATCAACACCTAAAGAAATAATTTGTTTTGAAACAATTGAGGAACCTGCAAACCTTAATGGCAGTGCAACTCGGAATGAAACTAAAAATAGTTACACTTTAAAATGTTTAATCGTTCCAAGGTCCTGAGTCTTAACTCTTCTATGCAAGGGTGCAGCTATTAGGGCTGGGCGATATTGACCAAAATTCACATCTCGGTATTTTTGAAATGAAAGGCAATATCCGTTATATATTGATATTTTCTACAAAGTGGAAAAAATGTTTACTTGCAAGTCAAAGCCTCATGTGAGATGTCAAAATCACCTTTATTAAAATAGCTTGTGAAAAGAAATTCAATGACAGGGTTTTCTTCCTTATTCAGGATTTTTGGTCTTCGGCGGTGGCTGACAAACACTGTTATCCACACACAGTTAAACACACCCTACTCTTGAACTGCGAGTCCAATGCTGACAATAAATGCAATTTGTAATTTTATTTAATTGTTAGTTAGTTTTAAAACTTTTTCCAAGTTATATAATGGGTATGAAATTATGTGACAGGTCTTGCCCTCTTTGCAATAAAGCTGTATTTTTTCCACTGGCATTCATTGATTTTTATTTGCCAGACTTGATATTTATACTGATATATACTATATATATATATATAATATAGTATCATTACTATGACATTAAAAGTAAGATATTACCCATCTCGTAGCCTACTTTAAATAACAGTTCTTCATTTCACCACATACAATTAAATTAAATTAGCAGCTAGCTAACAACAATTTATGATTTGTTCTGGTATCACCTCTCTCCTGTCTAAAAGAGAATGATTTTATAGGTAATTATAAAGATAAAAAAATTAAAAAGATAATTATATATAAATAAAATCTAAGTAATCTGAATTATTTAGATTAAATCTAACCACTTTTGCTAAATGGCCTAAGCACACTGACGGTCTGAATTGTTTTGAGTAACTGATTTAATGGATTCAGAGAGTGAGTCTCGTGAGTTCTGCGTTTACATAGGCCTATCAGTTGTTTCAATCGTTCATTAAAATGAATCGGACATTAGCAGCTTTACATCATATGCCGATCGGTCCGCGCAACAGAAGGAAGTGGAACACAGAGAGTGTGCACGGGCTCTCCGTTCCTCCTTTCCTGCAGTCATCACAAGGGCAGCAGTTACTCTGCGCATGTCAGACACCATCGTTCTCCACAGAGCAGCTTCAAGTCGAACACACCCCATATCGATATTAACGATATTGTCTAATCTCGCATCGCGTTGAAAAAAGATATCGATATATCGCCCAGCTATACAGATTTAAAACAGACAAGGTGTGAAAATTAGGATTGTGAAATTTAGTTAAAATATGATAGAACTGTCTTGGAGTTATCAGAGGATTAAACTTGCTCACACTCTTAACACTGCTATTCCAAATACTTATTGACAGTTTAATTTAAAAGAGCTAATATAATAACCATAAAATCTGAAAATTATTGTAATTCATGCAAATAGTTTTAGATCCTTTTAGTTATTAGGACTTATAGGCTTATAGTTCAAAGGATTCTTCACCGCCAAATCAAAATTTTCCCATGTTTTACTCCCCCTCAAGGCATCCTAACTGAATATAGTTTGCTTGAAGCATAATGCAGTCTGAGTTTTAATCCCACGTGTCATTTTACTATCAAGTTCTTCTGAAGCGAACAATTCAATCGTTGCATTTATTTAAGAGAAATATCCATGTTGACAGCACTATTAATGTTAATGTCTAGGTTCCGTTATCCCTCTGCTGCGCCATCAAATGATGCTTGCGTGACGTAAGTTCTGTTGTCGAAGGTTGCATTTTTCGTTTGGTTCCAATGGGATGCCGTCTCCTCTGTGGGGAGCTTCGTCACTGTCATTTGCCAGAAAAAAAACAAGTCAGGAGCTTCACATGCAGCAGAGGGATAACGGAAGCTAGACATAAATGTTAATAGCTCATCGATTCGCTTCAGGAGAACTTTGTTAAGACCACGGAGCCGTGTCGTGCATTTCATTGATCGATGGATGCACTTTCTGGAGCTTCAAAAAGTCAACACCCATTCAATCCCATTCTACCGCTTGGAAGTAAAATGATACGTGGGATTAAAACTCTGACTGCATTATGCTTCAAGAAGAAAACCATATTAAGTTAGGATGCCTTAAGGGTGAGTAAAACATGGGGAAATTTTGATTTGGCGGTGAAGTATCGCTTTAAACGTCTTAAAATGAAGATATATTTCTAGTTGTAAACCAGACATGGTTTGATTGTCTCGGTTTCCTGAACAGGGATCCACAGGAAGTGCAATAATTTGGCATTTTCTTCTGGCAGGGAATAACATGCATTAGGAGTGGCAGCTCTTACGATTTGGGTTCGAGTCAAGTCTGAGTAATGTAAAACAAGGGGCAATGAAGGATATATTGGCATACTCTGTTAGTACAGCACAAAAATAATCAGAACAATTAGATTGAAGGCTTGTAATATTAGTCAGAGTCTCAGTCTGTTGTGTGTAGAATATGAATAACTTTGCTATATTTTATTAAGAGTCTTTAGTGTGGGATATTTTCTTCCACAGCAAAGTTTTGAGGTTGTTGAGAATCAGCGAGTGCTCCATTTCCATCTGTTCAGTGGTACCCTTAAGAGCGATGCATGCGTACAGCTGTTTCTCCAGTTCCTCTTTAATGTCTGAAGGTGCACCATACAGAACATAGTCCTTCAAAGTGCTACATACTTTAGCCAGATTTGGCTGCGTGACCTCCGTAGTGCATCTGTGTTTCGTGAGATCACAGGAGGTGAGGCAGTCCCTCCCGTACAAGCAGTCGCTGTCCTCGTCGCAGTGCCTTTCTCGCATCACTTCCTGAAATGAAGCTTCGGGCACAATTCGCTTTGCGTCTACCACCTTTATATCGTGGCGCTCTGTATAACCGAACCCTGCAGCGCTTACATCACACATGAGGAAAGTTCCAAACGTGCCGTGGAAGACGTCCTCGACGAGCTCAAACAGACCAATGGCAATCTTTGCCTTGCGTGGCCAGGATGGTGCGGCCCATTGGTCGATGCTTCGGCGCAGACTGGCTGGAATCCACAGCTCGACCAACCACGGCAGGCTGATGCCGTAAAGTGGTACGTAAGGCACCTTCTCCATCACGTACAAGTCCCCACAGAAGCCCAGCAGCCTGGGGGTGTGCTCTCGATCCTGCAACACGACGGACAGCAGGAATTCATTCAGCTGCAGTAAAGCCCAAGCCGAATGGGCTTCTGAAAGAGAGATCTGGCCATCCTTGTTGCTGTCAGCAACTCCAAGCACGAGGGTCACCAGGTCCTGTAAGTTGGCTTGGTCTCCTACTTTGGCCTGAAAGGGAAGAAACATCATTTTGAGAAAGTGGTTTTGTATCTACATAATGGAAGTCAATGGGGGCCAATGTTGTTTAGTTACCAACGTTCTTCAAAATATCTTGTTTTGTGTTCTTCAGAAGAAAGAATATATATTCACTTTTGTGCGAACTATCCTTTTAAGGAAGCCATTTGTATATCAATTTTAAAGTGTAAATACTGTGGCTCTGTGCTGCTATTATAATAATCATTTTTTATTTAAAGACATTTATGTTTTTTTAAAAGTAGTGCATTTGAATTTGAGACCTTCAGATGACTAAACACCATCTCTTTGAACTTCTCCACTGATGTCCCTTTGGTCGGCTTGTTAAAGGAGGCAAAATCTTTCCGCGGCTCCAGTTCTACACCCAGATCGTAGTGTGGGACATCCTCCATCTGGCACTTTATGATCCCCTCCATATCCCCCCAACTGCCAGAGTAGACCTAAATACAAAAGTTGATCGTGTCAGAACAGTTTAAGTTTATGTTAAAGTGGAAATTATATTGTTTCACATTTAAAAAAAATCTACTAATTCAAAATGTGTTATTCTTATGTGTTTATTGGCAAATGCTTTTTTGAAACGCCATGTGATCATGGCTTTGTCCCAATGGTTCTTAAAATACAATAGTAAATAAATTTAAACTAGACAAACATACAGTGTAAAAAATATCTAATGGAAACAAATATTTGTACATTATTTAAACTCACCAGAATAGGTAGAAAATACATTTCGTGTGTTTTTAAATCATAACAACTATCAATATTTAAAATAATGATGTTTTCATTATTGACAATTGACATGACAATTTCATTATTCTTAACAATTCAACAAGAATGTCTATAGTGTATTTAGTTTATTTTAGGGAGAAAATACACAGCACATTAAACTAGAAGAAAAAATTAAGATTACAATAGTCCTCCTGCATATAGTTAAATTGAAACTGTGGTTTCGAATAAATAATTATTAAAAAACATTTTTTAACTAAAGAGAGGAATAAATACAGTATGTCCGATATCCGTGTGTCCGACCTGGTTGTTTGGTTTGGCAGAGAGACACTTCCCCAAGTAAAGATTCTCCTTCTCACACAAGCTGTTGCAGGCAGAACCATCAATCACACCCTTCTGGAATTTATCACACTAAACACATGGAAACAAACATACATCAAAGCCTGATGCTGCATTATTTATTCCGTCATGAAATGATAGACACCTGACCTGATCCACCTAAGTTAAGATGTTTTACAGTGACTCTCCACTAGATGGCTCCCTTCTCTAAATTATGTTTGCAAAACTCACCAGCAGTTTTCAAATCCAGTTTATCACTGCAGCTGGAAACATAACTTACTATGGAATTCTTGCACTCATGTCCTCGGCACATCTCTGTGTAAGACGAATATTCCACGTACACCACCCAGCTTCCCACGAAAACAGCCAGCCAGGAAAAGAACAAGTACTTCATGTGAAGGTAGGAAAACCGGGTCTGCGTGTAAACAAAGAAGTACAATGAATAATCTGTGATGAAGATTTAAAAAAAACATACTTTAAAGCCAAATAACTCAGCTGGTAGAGCATTGTGTTAGCAGAGTAAAGGTTGTGGGTTTGAAACCCTAGAGATAAAAAAAAATGTATACATTGCACTGTAAGATACTTATAGTGAAGAAAGTGTCTGCCAAATGAGTAATTTTCGTCAAACCTGGACCAACAGTAATAGCATCTTTAAATTCTGCATGATACGCAGTTTATTAATATGCCAGTGATTGTCTGTTCAGCCAAACAGTTCACTTAATAATGCAGCAACTATTAGAGTTTTGGACTATGTACATGTAGTAAAGCTTATATTTTAGCAGTATGCAGTTTTGGAGATATGATTATGCTGATGTGAGCTGATTATGGACTGATACAATTTGCTGGATGTTGTATGAGTCAGATGAAGAGAACATAGCGTGGAGTGGAGAAAAAAGAAATTCAGATTTCTGTTTTGTAAAGAGTAAACTCCACAATTAAGACCCACAAAATAAAGATGCACAGTCCCATTGAAGTGCCTTGCACAGCTTTGTAAGATGCATTTACATTATTTTGATTGAAACAGGAAGTTAGGACTGGACATATTAAGAGGCTCCTCCCCCTTTGAAAACCCCCAGCCTGGAATCTGATGTGAAGCTGAAGTGCAGAATGATGCCATAAAAATCGTTGATCTGTATAGGCAGAAGTAAAAGACTATGCTTCAAATGCGTATTTCATTAAAATGTGCATTTTGTAAACGTTTTAAAGGTATAGTTCAGCCTAAAATGAAAATCCTGTAATATTTACTCACCCTCTTGTCATTTCAAACCTGTATTACTTTCAATCTTCTGAAGAAGATATTTTGAAGAATGTTGGTAACAGGACAACGACGGTACCCATTGATTTCTATCATATGAACACAAAACCAGTGCAAGTTTGGTGAGTAAATAATGACAGAATCTTCTCTTTAAAGCAAACTGGTTTATCCTTAAAGACATATTCATGTACTAAAACACAAAAACCTGGAATAGTGGAAATGTACTATTCATAGGAGGTGACAAAAGGACTGTTAAAAAATGTTAATAACAATTTTTGCAATACTTTAAGACCACATAGCAGCACAATTACCAATTTATTTTTAAGGCTATTAGTCATGGCTTTACTGACATCTTTAATGCCTGAAGCTAGAGCTAAGCCTCCAAACATTCAAAATATACTAAAAATGCTAAAAAGATTTTTAAAAGCCGAGAGACACGAACAATCACGACTCGAGAATATTTCCATTCATTTAACCAACAAGGTAGTCACAGATCTCAAATCTTTTATTTATGTGTGACCTTTAAAAGCACAGAGCGGTGGAAAACTATCATTCTGACAGCCAGACATGATGTGTGATCCACTATAAATAGTCGCCTCAGCTCAGCCACTCTACACTTCAGGTAATATATCATTTTTACCTGGATTTCTAAAAAAGAACAGTGTAATAGGAGGTAAAAATACATCACAAACTTAATTTTGATGCAACGGAGGTATATTTTAAAAATCCATTAGACTTCAGGTGCATATTCCTCTGACAGAGTGCTTTGCTTATGCAGTTTCATTTTCCTGTAGACAAAAGAGAAACCTTTCAGGTTGATTTTACTAAAAACACCTTGGGACGTCAGAAACAAGTCTAATGTATTACTATGTCACTGTGGTACTGCAAATAAAAGAATCTCAAATGTTTGAAAGGGGGAGTGGATTACACATGAGAAGCTGGAGTCAAACCTGCCCTGAAACTAGAAGCAAATATTTGAGTGAGCGGGGTAGCACACAGCCAGCTAATTTCAGCACCATCACAGCCCTCTGTGGCCTGACATTTCCTTATCTGAAAAATTGGAGCTGACAGAACCTCTCCTCCAGTGCAAAGAGGAGAAAATGGGACCTTGTATCTCGATAGCCTTCAGGAGAAGAACAAATGAGCGTGGTGGTGTTTTGTGCTGAGGGAGACGCTCCTCATTTGTTTGCCGAGTGCTTGGAGGAGTCAGGTTGTAGCTCCAAGCTCTTGCCACATTTTTCCAGACTTCGCCACCTGTATGCAAAGTTTGTTCGAGCTTGACCTGCACACGTTTTCCAAAAGCAACAGGAGCAAGAGGTGCAAACAATGCCCACATTAATAAATAAAATTACTTTAAGCATGAATAAGGTGTCATGGCAGTACTAAGATGTCATGCACCATGGTAATATACCATAGTGAATGTTAAGTGACTACAAATTTGGGTCATTCAGTACCACGGTGTATATCATTTGTAAGCCTGACCATCACTGATTCCCATATATACTAGTTAGAGACCTAATAAGTAGTAAAGTCAAATATGATGTTGTGATGATAACACCTGTCTCTTTTTTGGATGGTTTTTGAAAGCACACATTGTTTCTCAGTGCAAAGCAAACCTCAGAGGAGCAGTTTGCTGAACTCTGCACAGCTCAGTGCAAACAGCTATACTGCCTGCAATATTTATAAGAAACGCTCAATTATTAATCGCAACTGTTGCAGCCATGCATCTCTGTATCAACGTATCTTGTGTTTAACCATTATGTGTACGAAAGCCCTGACCTGTACAATAAAATCATGAGGTACAAAGGTGTAGCCTGATGACTGAGTCTAGATGCTAATACACTTTTCAGGTTGAATCTGAAGTAGTGATGTTCTATAATATGCAACATCTAATCTGTTTCTTTATTGTAAAGTTATTAGTTGATTCTAGGCTTGTATGGGTATCAATAAAGTATGAAATGCTAAAATAAGAGCTCTGGAAAGTGACAAAAATATCAAATATTGAAATGAGTGAAACTGTAATACATGTGTTCTGTCTTAGGTCTCCAAGTTGATTATGGGTTTGAAGGCAAAATTTTTCAAAAATGAAAATTCTGTCATCTTCTTGACATTTCATACCTGTATGGCTTTCTTTCTTCTGCAGAACACAAAAGAAGATATTTGAAGTACCACAGCGGTACCCATTAACTTGCATTAGTTTTGTGTCGTTGTTTGGTTACCAACATTATTCAAAATATTTTCTTTTGTGTTCTACAGAAAAAAGAAAGTCATAAAGGTTTGAAATGACATGAGGGTGAGTAAATGATGACAGTGAGCTATACCTTTAAGAATCTGAACAAAAGTGATGTGGTGTGAATTTTGACAAGTATTTGACATTAAATCATTAAATGGTTTTATGTAGTTTTAAAAAAAAGCCCCCGGTAAAACGCCCTTGAGTAGGAAGTATAGTCAGCAAATAAATTCATGACAATGCTTTATGTTTCTTAAAAAAGTGTACCGCACCATACCGATGAGAAGCTGGTACTTTATAGTGGCAAACATCGAATGCAACTGCAAAATGAGCTTGGCTGGTACATCAGCCAAAATTATTCATTTTCAGGCCTCTGCATCATCTGATATATGGGCTTGCTTGGCGAATTGACAGCGTTCGCATCCCAGTTCCAATTTTTGAGCGAATATTTTGTAAAAGAACTTTCTAATTTTGTCTACAGTATTAAGGCCTGGTGGTCACACCAAGAACGAAAAGTATAAAGATAACTCGTATATTACAGACGATAATAATGAATTTTGATTGGCTGTTTAGTCGTTCATCAGCTAAAAAACACTCTCAAAGTGATCCCAACATTATTGTTCCTCTGTTGTTATTTTAGATGTGACATGGATTCTGAAATTGTTTTAAATTTTGTATCATTTTTAACCTTTATAGTTATCATTCTCAGTGTGATTAAATATTCTTTAATATGTCACTAGTAGTCATATAGCCTCTTAAGTTATAGCACTTGCAGTCAACCATTATAAACCCCATATAGTGGACCCTTACTTACAGCATCTTTATGATGAACGCTTCATACGCTGCCATTCATCCTGCAATGTTTAATGCTCTTGAATAAATGATCTCATAGCATATTGCCAATTGTGCATTCTGCGGAGCATTAGCAGGCAAATAACAGACCTGATGGAGCCACTTGTGTCTATTAATGATGATGAGACGTGCGTTTGACAGTGATGGACTTCCCTCTTCCTCAGTCTAGCACAACGTGCTTATGGCTTTGTGTCAGCTCTCCAGTTTTTATCTTGCGATTATGTTTTATCTGCGAGAACATCCAAATTTCTAAGCCTCTTTTAATCAGCCTCCTATTTCATGGCACATGGCTGAGTAAGATTTAATCTGTGCTCTCTTTTGATAAAGCAAATTCACTTATTTTCAGAGCCTGGAGACATACAAACACTAATATTCTATGTTTGGACGATCTAAACCAATAACCAAAATCCTGATAATGTAAAGTAGATTTCAAGTCCCAGCCGATTGGACTAAACCTGACCATAACTGCTCCATTTTAAAATTTGGTCAGCTCCAAAGAGCCCAGCGTGGTCGGTGTTTACACTCAGCAGAACTGCGAGACGGTATACATGTTCTTCCCTATACATTTTATAAGAGGGTTCTTAGTCACCCACTTATTGGTCTGAATAATCTAATCTGTTCTCTCTCGCTGTCTCTCTCTTCAGTGGCTCCCCTAATGACAGGCCATCATTCCCACTCTGCTGTGGGCACTCAGTGAGATGCAATTCTGCCATTTCCATCGGAGAATCCATCTTACTCTCCACTCTTAAATCTCGTGCCCTTCAGGGTTCAACCCCCGCCCCCCACATCGTCTTAAGCTCACTGCTTCACTAAACCAGGATGACAGGTGTTAGATAGTTGTGGCAGGCCATCGTCCTGCACAGCTTTTCATACCTCACAGGACCCAGAGGAGAGAGCTGTCGCCATGGCGATAGGCTGGGAGAATGCTCAGTTTAGTAGGCAGCCATCTCCCTGAGCCCAGAGTCAAGGTTTGGGAGAAGTTCATTCATCAAACGTAAATCAGTTTTTTGCTTTCACAGTCTCTCATCTGTGAATTCCTCCCACAGTAATCTTCTCTGTGCTGTTTGCCTGAAAGCCTGAAAGTTCAGGATGATTCTAAATCATATAAATCATATCTGGGTCATTCCTAGGAAACATTGTTGCGCTACACAAATTTTATATTTACATGCAAGTTTTAGGCACATTAGATGCTTCACGAACAAACAAACAATAAATAATTAAGGGGTTTATTTATTCCTTTTGCTTGTGATTTAGGTCAGTCTGTGCTTACATGAAAAAAGTGAGACAGACTAAATCTAAAGGAATTACAGAAACAACTCTAAGACAGCCTGTTAATACAACACTCGATTAATACAGGTAATGGCAAAAATAATTGAAAATCTATATTTGGATAGTTGACAACTATGTTTTTTTGTAAAACGCTATTTAAAAAAAACATGAATTTATGTAGCGTGAATGTAAATACATAAGTCTGATGATCAGTTTGAAACTCTGCTCTCTTTTGGCTGCCCGCTTTAAAAACGTTGTGGAGAATAGATGAACCCGAAAGCTGAAATTCTAAGCTTTACATAGATACCAAACTTGAGAGGGTAATTCCCAAAGAGCGGCAACAGCGAGTGAAGTTTGTAGGCGTGTTTCCGGCCATTTTTGTTAGCGATTTTGCTGCCTCCACTCACAAAAATAAAGTTTTAATATATTTACGCTAGGAAATGTACAAAATATCTTAATGGAACATGATCTTTACTTAATATCCTAATGATTTTTGGCATGAAAGAAAACTGATCAAAGAAAAATCGATAATTTCGACCCATACAATATATTTTTTGCTATTACTACAAAAGACTGGTTTTGTGATCCAGGGTCACATATGATCTGGTCAATATAATGTCATTGCAATCCATAACTATTTAACATTTTAGGTCATGTGTTTGACCCCAGGGGATTGCACATATCCAGAAACAAATGTATAGTATAATGCAATGTAAGTCGCTTTGGATAAAAGCGTCTGCCAAATGCATAAATGTAAATGTAATGCTTTGGCCCCAGTGACGGCTGTTTGGAGGTGGACTTTCAAGCTTTGTATTTCACATTGTATTCATACAAAGTCGCCACCTGGTAAAATAGTTGAGTTTCTCCATGAGATCAGTTTGGTGTGGTGCAATGATATATCTGCTCTTTGACAACCACTGATCTAAATATTGTCCCCCTACGGTGGCCCGTCTAACGTCAATGACTGTCAAATATAAATAGTCTAGAAATGCTCAGGCACAAATGGCACCATTTCCTGAGAATGACCCATTTCTCTCTTCAGGATAATTCACAAGACTCAGCCGCAGCTGCAAGTAATCAGTTTAATGTGTTTAGCGCCAAGCGTATTTCTAATGTTCTTATGTGATCATTTTTGGTTAGATGTAATAAATTATAAATGCATGCCTGTATTTTGTAAAATGAGCTAAGGAAGCCTGATAAAGGCGGTAACCATGCGAAAGCCTGAGACGTCTAAAGATAAGGAGATGATTGAATCAGTTGGCCTGCAATAACATAATTAAAACAATTAATCCGATCAGCCTCTTTCCTCCAGGAATCTATAACCTCATTGCTCCGAAACATGCACATTAAAGATAATGCCATCAACACATGTAAACTACTAAAAACAAGTTCTGTATTTATTGCTTTAAACTAGACAACCTCAGCAGCAACACTAGATCATATATCAAACCGAGGGTGCATGACATCAATAGCTTTATAGTTTGCCGCTGGTACACGGTTCTCCCCCTAGTGACTAAAAATGTTTCCATGGCAGCACTTTAAACTAACAGAGCATCACAGTGTCGGCGAGCCCTCGACGTTTGGTACATCGAGCGCATACCGGTCAGCGGACGCACGTCTGTATGTGTCAAACAGCATTTGGCTTCTCGGCTGCTGTGAACTCACAGATGATGTGATGGAGAGAGTGTGAAAAATTTCGCAGCAGCCCCCACATCACTCCAGCCCTCAGCTGAACTGAAGACTGCGTGGAATTTCAATCGCATCGGTGGAGGAAACACAAAAGTTCACATGAGGCGCTGCGCCACATGAGCCCGTGGGTCAGTCTTTTATGAGGGAGTAGATAAGGCACAGAAGTGGAGTTTTTGTAGACCTTTTTATGCTTACTGAGGATGAGATCCACATTAGGGATGGGTGTGAGCCAAGGGTTCTTTATATAAACTTTCAATTAGTACTTTTAAAGCCCCATCTGCTGCTCTTATTATTTTAAGTTTTGAGTACATGGCACTTGGAGGTGAACTGTCTTGTTCTCTCTAAGAGTATCAATTAGGTTGTTATTGATGGTGTTTGGGCATCACAATACAGCCTTTGCTCTGAGATGCTCAAAACTCTTTTGTCACAATACTAAAACTATAATATTTTTATAAGTGATGTCTAACTATTAAACATTGACGTTGTCACTCTTTAGTCAAATAAAATATTAAAGATGCATTACAAATATTGTGCTTGAAATGTAAACTGAAGCTCAGCTTGTAAGAATTGTAAGAAATGTAAGAATTACACAAAGCTAAGTGATGCCCAAGACGATGGCTAAAATATTACTGCAAAAGAAAATATTACTAATACTAATATTACGTGATAAAATTGTAGCCAATGTATACTTTATTTCCTGTACGTTTTGAATGCATTTTTGTATATCTGAATAAAACACATTCACTTATATGATGATGTTTGCCTTTCTCACTTTGTTCAATTAATACCCTAAAATTTGTACCTTACACCTCATATTTTGCTGGTTTATTCTAACCTAAGGGGGCATTAAAGTCATGACATGCAAATTTGTCCTTTTAAATTTCCTTTGAAAATAACTTAGGACATGTGCAATTTTATTTAGTGTAAACATTTTATTATATAGTTTTATACATATAGTATTTTTTATAAATCATTTGTTTTGGTATCTCAAACTTGTAAAACGGCAGGCGGTGCAACTGTCCATACAAATGAACATATTAGGACAAATGGTTTTAAAAAAAAATTTAATATGATACTATGTGGAAATCTCAACACGTTTAGTCTGTTTAATTCAATATTTCGATTATACTTGTTTGGCTTGTTGAGACATGCTGTAAAAATCATCCTCAAAATGCATTCTCTCCCAGATCGATCCTTGTATAACCAACATATCCCGCTCCATTACAAGAGCAAGACACCACGAACAAAAACAAACCCACACCTGACCTTTTCAGTCAATGTGCCGAGACATTAATTTCAACTGGACTAATGTGGCATGTTCATCCTCAGGACAACATCGGTCATCACCGAAGGGAGAGGCGAACAGAAGTGGGTAATGAGAGGTTATTGATTGAGGCTTTGTGTTGGCTTTTCATTAGTGGCTGAGTGAGTCAGTCAGGACCAGTGTCTGTGGAAAAGGTGGTCAGAAACATTGGTATCCTGATGATCCTCAAAGGCTTTTATCTAATGTTTTAATCAAAGTTGTTCTGAGAACATAAAGGCAAAACAGTGAGTTTTACGTCATGCAGTTTAAGTAGTTCCACAGCTGGCTAACAAAGGCTTTGCTTTACAGTCTTTTGGACCAAAACATCATAATTTTGTTATATTTCAACCTAATCTGTCTTGTTTTATGTTATATTTACAATGTGCACATTGATTTGTTCTCATCTCCATGTGCTTCCTTTCCTGTGCCAAGAAAAATTATTTTTATAAACCTCTTTTATATTGTTTGTTCCTGTGCTATTTGCTAGATTTAGTATCTAATTGAGTATTATCTTCTGCTTTTGTTACTTGCACTTTTCAGCCCTTGCATCCCATTCTTACATTACAATGTGGCCAGTGCAGACATCACTGGCTTGAGGACTGTTTGGCTTTACAGTTGTTTGGCTTTACTGAAAGTGCACACCACCAATATGACCCCAGTTTCAGTAAATTCCCTTGCTTTGTTTCCTCAAGCCTCGTCTGCAAAGAGGGTTTTGCAAGGGAAGAAGAAGCTAAGTCTAATATCTGGACCATCAGGAGGTAGAACTTTACTGCCCCTAGTCTCAGAGCTCTCGGTCACTGGGCCTGATCTCTTGTCTGATCCCATGATCTCTTGTCTGTTTCTGCATCAGTAGCCTGTGTCTGTTGTCTTAAGAAGGGCTTCTATCTCATTCTTTCACTCGGTCACAGATAGCTCAGCATCCATACTGAGTCCTATCACAAAAAAAGGGATAGTTTACCCAAAGATGACAATTTTGAAAGTGAAAAAAAGAAAGTGACCTATTTGTCAGATATGGTGACCCATACACGAAATGAGACCTCTGCATTTAACCCAACCAGTGAATAGTGAACACACACACTTCAAGTCATGAACACACATACACCGGGAGCAGTGGGCAGCTATCACTGCAGTGCCCGGGGAGCAAACAGGGGTAAGGTGCCTTGCTCAAGAGCACAACAGTTGTTACCTGCCAGTACTGGGAATCGAACCGGCAACCTTCTGGTTACGAGTCCGACTCTCTAACCATTAGGCCACAACTGCCCCATTTTGTAATTATTTACTCACCCTAATGTCATTCAAAACTTGTATATGACTCTTCCTCGGTAGAACCAGTTGACCAGTCATAGGTAGCACAAGAACATTTGTAGTAATAGCCAAAAATACATGGTATGTGTCTAAATTATTAAATGGTATTCCTAAACTTAAAACAAACTAATAAAAAAGGTAAGAAAAAGATGGTTCTTTAAAAAATGGTTCTTCTATGGCATCACTGTGAAGAACCTTTTAAGCACTTTTATTTTTAATAGTGTAGTATAAAGTTACAAATAAAAACATATGTATCACAAAAACTACATAAATGGACCTCTTAATAGTACATGATGTTCTGAATAAGAAATGAAAATTTCGGCATAGAATATAGCTAACGATTACGTTTGATCGTGTTAGACTTTGACAGCTTGTTTGGTTAGACAGCAGCATCTTTATTCCCTGTGAGATGAGATGCAGAGGGACCAATAGCTCGACAGGTCCTCTGAAGTTTACTAAAGCGTCAGCATGCAATCAACCTCCTAGTGCCCACAGCTCCAAGCTTCACTCTTTCCTCTGGAAAAGATCAGTCTTTAATTTCAGGTACTCTTCCTTCCACACATAATAGGAAAACGAAGCATGTCTGTTGCTTCTAATCCTCAAACCCCTCTGCGACACACCGAGGGATGACAGGAGGGAAGAAGCGGATCAAGTGGGGGAGAATTTTTGCACTGACACTTGTTTTCATAGCTTGCTCTCTCCTCATCCATAATTCATGATCATAAAGCGATTTCTTGCTGCCTTCTCCCTAATGCTTCCCTCCCCATCAGACCAGTGAACGACAGATAGATGGAGGAAGCAGACAGGACAAAGTGACAAAGATAGACGGAGAGTACAAGAGAGATGTTGCTGCTGTGCATGGACTCAAAAACAAAAGGATTTTTCTTTTGCTCCGTAAACTGCAGATAAAACATTCACAAGAATCATCTCTCTGTCTCTCTTTCTCCCTCTCTCTTAGGGAATACATAAAGCATGAAGAACAAATGAAAGCTTTTCCGGTGCATTATAAGTCTGATGGGGGATAGCGTTAGTTCTCACTCTCTTTTTTCTCAGCTCCCAAGTGATGACATTCTGATGGAAGCAGACATCACGCAGACACTGCAGGTCTAATTTGAGTCATCGCTGTTAGAACAACCAGCAATCAGACGCCCCATTCTGCTTCTCCCACTCCTGTTGCCTCATGGGACGCATCTACACACTGACTCAACACTGCAACCGTCCGAAATGTTTACATCAACCTAACAACTGGAGCTCGGGACAGAGCATCCCAACAAAACACAGATATATGACTATGTAAGACCAATGTAAAAAGTGATCAGTTTCATCTTTGTAGTAAAGTGTAACTCCAAAAGTGACAAATAACCTAGACGTCTTGATGCTGTCATGTAGCGCAATGCTTTTAAGTCTCAGCACGAGCTTACTGCAATACATGGAAAGTCTCATCCTCTCCGTGCTCAATATATCGCAAGCTGTCATTTTAAAGCAGCTGCTCTTTTATGAGGTGGAAAGACTTGCGTCACAAATGTTTGTGTTTTTTTTGCACATAGTGCTTTGGATCTTTTGTCAGTACTGGCTAATTAAATTTGATCTTGTTAAAAATGTACGCAAAAGATATTTGTAAAGAGACTATGATTTAGTTACGGATGTGGTTTCAGGGGGAAGTCTATTTAGCTCATCTCTGTTGACATTTTGAATGAATAATGGTTTTGTACAAAATAGCCTAAACTAACTAACCGTCTCTTATATACTCTGTCATGTCGCTGTCCTCCTAATATATATTTTATATATTTAAATTTGTCCTGCCATATAACCTCATTTAGCACGTTACACAGTTCCTCTGGGCTGCACCGGAAGCTAAGAGCTCCAATCTGACACTCACTGTAAATAGGAGACCTGGTTTTTTATTTCCACGGGGACAAAATTGAAAATTCTGTGAAACACAAAAGAAAACGTTGGAAAAATGCACTTTTATTCATTCAATTGAAATCAATGTTGTCTAATGAAGAGTTACTATAGTTTTGATTTTAGTTTTATTTCATTTTTATTAATATTTTTAATTAGCTTTTATTTTTAGATTTGTAGTTTTTATGTTAAATTTTTAGCAACTTTATTATATGCTTTTGTCATTTTATTATTTATTTTTTTATGTTGCTATGTAATATTAATTAATTTTAGTTTTGTTTCTTATTATAATTTTAGTGCTTTAAACTTACTTCAGTTTATTTCTGAGGCAACATTAAACATTTTTGTTCCGTTTTCCAATCATTTTAGGCCAATATTTTATTTGATTTCAATAAACAAAAACGCTTTCAAAGTTTTAATTTTAGTAAAACTAAAATAACCTTGGTCTAATGTTGTTTGCTTACAACGTTCTCCAAAATATCTTTCTTTTTCTGCATCAGAAAGAAAGTCATACAGGTGAGGTTTTCAATTACATGAGTGTAGGTAGATTTACATTTAAAAGAGAGAAACGGTATTCCTAAACTTAAAAAAAACTGAAAAATCATTAACCAGCAGAGGCCTAAAAGTGTGTCCACATGAAATTTTGAGTTCTTTTCTGATGCATTTTAAAGTCCAGAGGCCCAGATCTTGTTCCACCAAATTGATATCCATATAGCATTCCTTTGCCCGTGACACAGTGTGATATCATGTGGTTTCATTCAAAACAGCTGAAGTCTTAAGGCTAGAAGTGCTCTGTATGGATTTTGAGTCACAATGAGTCAGCCACATAAGAAACATGGATATTTATGCAAGCTGTTCTCTCGGTGGCTTGATAGAAAAGCTTTGCAGTCTTTGCAGTGTATGACCTGCTATGCAACACATTTTGATAGTGCTATTCGATCTAACTAGGATAAGAAATGAGTGAAGAAATAAACCCTGCTGTGGGACGGAAGCCCATAAACTACAATACCTCTGCATCAGGTTAGCTGCGTTTTTATGTATTGGGTCGTCTGTATTATGTTCCCTATTGTGTTCGATATCTGAAAGTTTGTCTGGACTTGTTGTCTGAAGGTTCCCTGTGGAGTCTTCCCAACTGAATGGCCTGCTTTTGAAACTGAGATTTTTACATCCACTCGCAAAAATAAAGTTTTGATATATTTACGGTAGAAACTTCACAAAATATCTTCATGGAACATGATCTTTACTTAATATCCTAATGATTTCTGGCATAAAAGAAAAATTGATAATTTTGACCCATACAATGTATTTTTGGCTATTACTACAAATGTTCTCATGCTACTTAAGGCTGGTTTTGTGATCCAGGGTCACGTATATGCTTTTGTGGGTCGCTGGATCTAAAATACCAGAGTTTTGGTGAAACATGCCTCTAACTGACATGATTTCATATACAGTATTACAAGAAACATCACTTCACGAACAAGTGGAACTATGTCCTAAAGCATCAAGCCACAGAAATCTCATGATTTTTATGAAGCAAACACAACACCATATAACACTGGAGAGTGTAAAGCTGTTGTTTCATGATAAATTCTCTGAGCGCATGACCACTAAACAGAATGCCTTATTTAAATCCAATAAAGGATTGTTTTTAGTTTGTCCACAGTAGTTCCAAAGGTCAGACAACCAAAGCAGATCCTCTGGGCATATAAACAAATGTATAATATAATGTCTCTCCCTCATTTTCTTTAAAAATGAAATCTGCCCAAGGAGCATCAGGGTTTAGCGCAGAGAAATATGAACAATATTTAGAATTTAATAAAAATGTAAGGCAATTTCAGAAAACAAGTAAAGCCTTTCACATTCCCCAGGCACCATTTAAAGCAGTATTCCTTAAAAAAAAAAAAAGTAAGACCAGTGCGAAGCAGTTCATATCAGCCTCTGAGATTCATTTTGGTAACAGAAGACTGCATAAACAACTCACATTCATGTTCACTTCCTCTCTCTGTGTCTTTCTTGCACTCTCATACTGGAGCAAGCAAACACCTCACAGTGAGCCAAACTCCGGGCGTGGGGAGAGAGAGCTGAAGACGCGCTGAAGGCATGCAGGATTACGTTCCTTAGAAAATAAACAAATGCTTAAAGGAGGGCTGCTTCTCTAGTCTGAACCGCTCATCCCTCAAACCACAACACCAAAGCTCTTTTTCTTCAGTTTGGGGTGCGAAATAACTGAATTTCTATATCAGGATTACCCTCCAGCACTGGTTTTGCTTGTAATTACAGCACAAGACTGAGATGGAAGATTTTTATTTTGTATGCTGACAACATTCAGTGCCGTCCCTGAAAAAGTGTATTATTCATCTGTGGTTATATTTAGAATTAAAGATTTAAGGGGAAATGATTCACACTAACATTGTAGTGATCTGATCGGTTTATATTCACTGAAAGTGAGGTAGTGATGTGTTTTGTGTCGCACTTAGCAGAGGAAATGGACAAATAAAATGTTTCCAGGAAACAAAAATGAATGATATTTTGTTTGCTTAAAAGAGAAGCTTGCTTATCTTAGTCAACCGATAAACTACGTGACGAATAAACGCCGTAATTTACATTTACATTTGCATATACTTTTATCCTTAATAACTAGCAGTGCATTCAAGGTACACATACATAACGGTCAGTTAACATTAATATATCACAGTAGCCTATGCATGATCTATGGGAACCTAATACTATGGTTTCACAATGTGTAAAGGTATAAAGCTAAGGAATAATGTTATATTACACATAAAAGAGGGAAATATTGCTCACCCACGGAAAGCAGAAAAGGCAAGCTATCATTCTGTCATCCCAATTTATGTGCAATTAGTACAGTCCAACTTTGTCAAACTTTCTACTTACATGTCAATGGGAGAAAATGTGATGTAATGCCAGTAAAAGCACTATCACATTCAACAGACACATATCCCCTGATCGGGAACAGCCAAATCTAAGTGGCCTACATCTTCAGTGTAAATTCTGATGTATTTATATTTATTTTGTCAAATGAATTGTCAAATCAGACGCAAAACTTCACATGAGCCTCACTGTAACATTACAACAAGGTTTAGGTTGTTGAGATGAATACATCAAGTGTGCACGTGTATTGACGTTGCTCAGTTTAAATAGGTGTAAAATGAGGTCGTCAATCTTTGACGCACATGAACACAGCGCCACGACGAGTTTGAGAATTCAAGGGTTATATTTTCGATTACATTTTTTGACAGGTAAGAGAAATGTTTTCAGCAAAGCTATAAAAATGTTATACAGCAGCGCGGTTGCTACAGCAACGACCGACCAGACGATGGATTAGAAAGCAGCAACATCGATGTTATCCATCGCATCCGTAAAACGCGAGAAAAACGTTAGAAAATAATGTATAAACAAGATTTTCACTCATAAATATCACATACGAAACGCGGTTGAACAGAATTGTGTAAGTAAAACGCGGTGCATTCACTCAACGATGAAGTGAAGCTTTAGGAAGAAACGAAGCCTTCAGAAACTTCAGAGTCCAAACGGGATAACTGCGTCCCCGCCTCGTTTATTCAAAATTATCGCACAAATCATGCAAAGTACACAAATGCGCACAGGCGAATCGTCGTATGTGTGAACAAGTGGCATAATATTTATAACGCGTCTTACCTGGATATAGACGGGTCTCTTCAGCCAGATCCACGGTATCAGACCCCGTGCCATGATTGAAACACCACATTTCACAACACTAACCTAGCACAAATACAGAATTAGTGCACAACGACGACCGTTTAGATAATGTGAAATCACACAATAAAGCGAACAGTGTCCTTTACCAAGCCAAGGTCTTTCTCGCCATGGAGAGGGAGACGAGGTGGATTATGTGAGGGTTCGCTGGAGACGAGGTGGATTATGTGAGGGTTCTCTGAAGCCTCGTTCAGGCGCCGCACCTCACGCGCGGTGAGCAACATCAGCGCTCGCATCCACTGGACGACCAACTGAGCTCAGATCAGATATTAACATAATCCGATGAAGTCTGAGGAAGTTTGTGCACATAGTAGTGTGATGTCTGTACGCATTTGATTTCAACATTTCGGGATTAGAAGGTGAAATGTAATGTAATTTTCTAATAATTTAAAAATAGATACAAGGAAGGAACACTAAATAAACTAAAAAAAAAAACAGTTTGCATTAGGCTGTCAAATCTCTATTAAGAGAAATGACAATTTACACTAGTGTAGTTTTTAAAAAAATGAACCATGGTTTCATTCTAGCTAAAGTGCATAGGGCAATCTCATGCAAATGTCAATTTTAAGATGAAAAAAAGTTTTTATTAAAGGTCATCATACTGATAGGTCAGATGTCAATATTTGGTCGTTTAAATATCCATGTGAAGTCACAAAGTTTCTAAATCATAGTTTTCCATATAGTCAGGTAAATGAACTGTCAAATCCATAACGAAATTGTCACATCCATGACGGTCTATATTCCTCAAAAATGGGTGCATAAAAATAAAAGGTCTATAAAAAGCCAACCCTTCTCCATTTGTTGGGTATTATGGCTTCTGGTTTGCACAATTTAATAAACAGAAATCCTACAAAGTATGTGTTTTTGTCACATCCATGTGTTTTTTCTCTGATGTCTGGATTCATCAGCGGTTTAGTAAAACATAAACAGATGATTCAATATATTGGTAATAAATACGTTCTCTGAGAGTTTTGACTGAAAAGGTCACATTCATAACACTGACCAATACCCAGATTAATTACCACAGTTTACTCCAAATATATGGTTAAGCTATGGTTACTATAGTGAGATAACTTTCATCAGGCAATTCTAAAAGGCTACTGTCTTACTAGTTGCAATAAAAGCCACAGCTGTAATAAAAAATAAATTGATTTAGCTTGATCTACAATATTTCCACCAGCTAATGTTACTATATTAAAACCATCAAAATGTCTGTAGCTCACACAATCACACTTAAAAAAAAAACTTGCAAACTGACTTTCACAGTGCTTTGTTGGCAGTGGTAGGGCTTCACACTTATAACGGATACAATGAAAAACAAACAATATAGCACATGGTGCATCCCTGCAGACAATGAGCTTTTTTATTTGGTTGACATTTCTGCTGCTATACATAGTATTCAGCTGGGATTGAGAGAACATAAGCCTATGGCTCATTTACTAGGCCTGTAAGAACCTATATGTCAGCTTTGCAAAGGACGAAAAAGACAAACATCTATCACACTCAGCCCTAATGTATCAAAAAATTGGAACAGGTTACAAAACAGTTTGGTGTGTACACTGGAATTCAACTGTTTGTTGTATGCTTATGACTGTATTACAACATTATTAAACATAGCTCATATGTTTATGTAAACCTGTACACGCTAGTTTATTATAATACAAATCAAGCAACCACATCAGAGCCACATGTGCGCGCACACAAAATCAAACACCCCAAATGGAGAGGCTGATGCGAGTAAACTCAAGAGTCCTTAAGTGAACTTTAATTTACATTTTACAACAAAAATAAATGAGCACTTTTTTACATTATCTCACAGAAAAGAATATGCCTGCTATTATATTCAGTCATCTTTTACTGTCGGGGTCCATGATGCACTTCCCAATAGAAACTGAGAAGCCGGTTCACAAAACCTCAATTCACATATATACACGAGTACTAACATCTCATTCCACTTCTGCCACATGGGCCACCTCCACTTCCATGGTCTGGATAATTTCAGGGGTCTCTTCCACCTTGACAGCAACTTGCTGCGCTAGAACGTAGTTCACCACTTGCATAATGCTCTGATCTGATAACGTGGTTACAGAGCCCTCGCTCACTGCCTGCACAGCCTCCACAGTCTCTTCGGTGATGAGCACAGTCTCTATCTCCTCTGTGGTGGGAGGCTGTGGAGGTTGGAGTTCAGGGGGCAGATCGGAACCGAGGATGCTGACGGCGTGTTCTACCTGCGTGCCTTGGTTATGGAACTGCAGAGTGTCCTTCTCCAGCATGATCTTGCCGGGCAACTGGTCTCCGTGGAACTTGGTTATGTGCTTCCGCAGCGTCCGGGCATCTATGTGGGCCTCCTGGCACAATGGGCACACGTAAGGGCGCTCGCCAGTGTGAGTGCGAACGTGGCGCTTTAGTGAACGGGCGTCTGCCCATGCCACCCCACAGGTCAGACACTCGAAGGGTTTCACGCCTGAAGAAAAGAACAGAGGAACTTAACATTTGACATATCTAGTCATTCAGAAACAGATCACATGGTGCTGACAACCAAATAAAATCTATGACACAAAACATGCATGAAGTTGTGAAGGATGTTTGATTAGACAGAACATGTCAACAGGAAAATGACTCGATCCAACTTGTGATTCATTTCTATTGACACGGTTCATAAAGAGACCTGCAGTGCCACCTACAGCCACATAAAAACAAAACTTTCCTCATTATTATTCTTTAAAATGTGCATTTATGCAGAACTTTTCACTCACCCTGATGATTGTTCATATGGCGGCGGTATTCGCGGAGCTGTGTGAACTTCCTCCCACAGTGTTCGCACTCTCTCTCCAAGTTCTGCTTCATTCGGCCCTTCTTTCCGTGAGTGGCCTTTTTCACATGCCGTCTAAACAGGGCCTTCTCAAAGAACTCCTTCCCACACACATTACACCTGCCAAAGACAAAACACATGCCATCATGTTCACGGTCCTCTTAAACAAGCATCGAATTCTAGAGTTAGGAATCATGTAACTGCGTGTTTCCTAAACTTTAAGCATGTTTAGACTGTCCAACCTTATTTAAACTGTTTAATATAAAAACAACAAAGTGACGTGTATAGCAAGAGAAATCATTTGTAACTGTCATGATTATTTGCATCACAAAATCATTTCCATCACATCTCAATTTGTGTAGAATGCATTGAAATCAAACATTTCTCTAAATAAAATCCAAACCCTTCATGGAGGTAGATCTCCAGAAGCAAGGTAAAGAGATATGTAAGCATATCCCTGAGATATGTTTTTGATCAAACTTTATTAGCAGCAAAGCAGTTGGTCGTATTGGCTTTACAACTGACAGAACGTTGTAGCTTAAAAAAAGACATCATATTCTTTTTTGCCTATTCTATAGCGTTATTTGGATAGTTTACAGCATAGATAGAGACAGAAACTGAAGGGATAAGAGGGGAAAAGGAGACGAGAAAGAACCACAAAACGGGACACGAAGCCCTACTGAAACAGTATCCCAAATAGATGCAACATCCCAACATAAAAGGTATGTTTTTTAATGTTATTGGACCTAAACAGCTGTGACACGATTCTTTAAAAATCAAGACGTACACATACATGACAGTAACGTTTTAGATCCTCATAAAATGAATTTAAGTTGCTCTGTAGTGTCAAGAGTGGCATTGCTCTTTTCCTTACCTGAAAGGCTCTGCAACGGTGTGCGATTTGACGTGGGAGTACCAGTCTTTCTTCCAACTGTAGCATTTCCCACAGACCTGGCACTGGAAGGGCTTCAGACCTAAGTGTTTATTCATGTGCTGTTGCAAGTCTTTTGCTTCAAAGAAGCTCTTATCACATCTACAACAAAGGAATGAAAGGTGTCAGATATGTGGGAAGGTGGTTTACCGCAGGCAATGAAGTGTGCATGTGTGTTGGGCTGTTAAGGACTTACTGAGTACACTGGAACGATCGCACTTGTGGTTTGGGTAAATGTTTTTTGAGGTGTTTGCTCAGTCCGGATGCACGGTGAAAAGATGCACCACAGGTTGTGCATAAGTACTTTGATTCACCTGTCAAACAAACAATACCAGGTGTGTAAGAAAACTAAACAGTACCCAAATATGCTGAAGAATCAATCGTAACTGAAGTTTTACTGAAATGTGCACACCTGTATGAATGCTTGTATGCTCCTCTAGGCTTCTCTTGGTGACAAAAGACTTTTCGCAGAGGTCGCAGTGAAATCTCTTGAGCGAGTCGTGGAGCGCTCGGTGCATTTTCAGGCTGTGCTTGGTGGCAAAGCTCTTCTCGCAGACCTTGCAGCTGTGCGGCCTCACCCCTGTGTGGTTCAGCATATGAATACGGAGAGAGTACAGCTTGGGCAGCGTCTTGCCACAGATGTCACACACAAATTCCCTCTTGGTGCTGTATTTCACCAAGTCTTCCGACCCTTGAGAATTTTCTGCTGTGGTGGGTCGCGTCACGCTGGCTCTCTGGGTCTTCTGATGTTTGTGACGAGCCAAATGTGCACGAAGAGAGGCTGCATACTGGAACTCTTTATTGCAGATCTAAAAGATGAAAAACATGGTCAGTGCAACGTGATTCCAACCTCCAACCGCAACCTGACAGAAAAGCAAAAGGTCAAGGGAAAATGTTTGTTAATTATCTGAATGAGAGTACATACGCTGCATTTGAAGCTGCGCGTCTTCTCGTGTTTTAAAGCATGCATGATGAGAGCGTAACGCCTCTGGAAGACCATGCCACACTCATTGCATGCGTGTTCTCCCTCCACAGCTCCTACAGGGTCCCCCGGCAGTGCCCCTTCCTCTACAGTCTCGGATTGAACTGTATCAGACTCGGGCTCCTCTGCTGGAGTTACAGTATCAGGAGCAGACTCGAGGTTTGTTTCTGAAAACTCATCTGTAGAAATGTGCTGGTACTTAATACATAGTCACAATAATAAAAATCATGTACAGTTGAAAGAACTGTGAATTATTAGAAGTAACTTAATATCTGAATTGTTTAGATTTCAACAATATAAAAGCTTATTGTCCATCAAACTTTTCATATTTATGAACTTTGCGTGTGCTGTTTAAAGGGGTCACAATAACAATAGGGGCTTTGAGAATAAAAGTAACAGACATAAGAGTGACTAAAGCATAATAAATTAACTCAACATAACTAACTTTAAACACAAATGAATAAATTACTGTCAATAAGATATTTATTGTAAAACAATTTTTATTTTTATTTAAAAAAATGATGAATGATGAACACGTTTCTTTTTTCTGTGTACTACTGTGCATATTAATTTTGTATTAATAAACACAAACACATACATGTAAATTAGGAAATATTTTGACATATTTATTTATATTTATCAATAATAAAATGTTATATATAAACATTTAATATTTAAATATATGCATGCATGTGTATGCGTTTATAAATACAAGATAATAATAAAATAAATAAAAGCTCCATCATATTCAGTTCATATTATAATATGAAAACAATATCGCCACATGCCTACTCACCTGAAATCATCCTTATGGTCTGAACCACACGACCTCTCCTGGCCATTTTTTGAGGTGTCTGAGGACACAGTGACATTCCAATGAGAAAATTTGATCAAGTGGCTTGTGTTTTTATTAATGCTAATAACTGATATTAATGTAACAGATATACTGACTATTTATGATTATGATGGATATATATAGCATGTAACTTATGCAACCAATGTATATCCTGCACTTGCTGCTATTGCACTTCTGGTTAGACCCAAACTGCATTTCGTTGCCTTGTACTTGTACATGTGTAATGACAATAAAGTTGAATCTAATCTAATCTAATCTAATATAGACCCACATACCTTCATAGGAGGTGAAGGGCTATTCTCTTCCTCCTCATTCTCAAGTCCCATATGAAGACGAACATAGCTTCCTTCCTTCATAGATCGTTTTCTCAGGTATCTTTTATTAGGATCAATGCTTTCAATTTCCTTTTTCTCTTCATCAGCAGCAGATGCATCTTCAATCCCCTCCATCTCCACAGGCTCCTCCACTGGAGGAGGCGGAGGCTCCGGCTGCCTCACTTTGGGTGGTCTTCCTGGCCTTCGTTTGACTGGTGCCGGAGCTTGCTGTGGGAGCGGTGGCGCTGGCTCGGGTTGCTGTGTGGGCTCAGCTTGCACGGCAGGTGGTGCCGCTGCAGCTAAATGCACAACTTCAGAGGCGTCAGCTTTGCCAGAATCCACAGAAATAAGAAAGGCACCCGGCTGCATGCTCTCTGCTACCGGAGAGTCACCGACCTGTGGTTCCTCTACAGACCAACAGGCTTGCACTACAGCCAGAGACTCACCTGAGCCCGCCTGGCCAGAGTGAGTGACCAAAGTCATGGTCTCACCCTCGACCACCTCGCCACTGTGGGCCACCATAGCGAGAGACTCGGCAGAACCAGCCTGTCCGCTATGAGTAACAACAGTCATTGTCTGTCCGTCTACAGTCGCACCAGCAAGCAACGCGAGAGATTCGGCAGTCCCGTCTTCACGTGTTATAACAGCCAGGGACTGTCCTGCCTCGGGATGCCCAACAACTTGGCCATCACTTTGCATAGTTACCACATAGGTTTCAGAATTGGTGGATGTGATTGGCTGAGGGGGCACAGGCTGGTTGGCCACCACGGTGTGGATGTCTCCTCTCTGGTAGACCATTAGCTTCTGCTCCTCCACTTTCTTATGTACAGACTCGCAGATCTGAAGCACCTCAGCCATCAGTAAGTGCCGCGCCAGCGTTGCCACTTCCGCCATCACGCAAAAGTTGAAGGTCAGATTGGAGGTGTAGGCAAACTCCAGCAATGGCAGAAAGCTGACTTTGCTGAAGCCTGGTGGGTAAAACCATAATCGTACAATAACAATGAAGGCGTGCTTGTTTATTTTTTCACATCATTGATGTTTCACTAACATTTCAATCAAAGTCACTTCATTCATCTTACCCGAGAGGTCGACCACAGCTTCATGACTGGTCACAGCACCCTTCTCCACAAAGAGTTCGTAGAAGTATTCACTGCAGGATGCCAGAACAGCTTTATGTGCGCGATGTTCCTCGCCCTCGATGAGCAGGGTGATATCGCAAAACTCATTCTTGAGTCGCTGCTGGTTCAGCTTGTCCAGCATGGTCTGCCCATGCTTCGGTAAGAACTGCTTAACAACACCCCTACTGTCCACCTAAACACAACATGAAAGAGAAGAGATGCATATTTAAATGAACTTCATAACCCAATAAAACAAGAGTGAAGTTTTGCAATTAGAACATATAGCAACTCAATTCAAGGGACGTATTTTTCATTCAAAGGCGCAAATGTGTGCGTAATGTACTCACAATCACCAGTTCATGTTTATCAACAACAGCAAACTGTTCCTCATCCAATTCATCATGTGCATCATCATCGTCTTCCTCACTGACTAGGGTAGACGTCTTTCGTCTGCCAGGCGCCTGTTTCCTGGCATCCTCAGGACTCCCTCGTCCTCTCTCTTGCCTGCTTTGGCAATGAACGCAGTCCCGTATGCAATCCTTCACCTGCTTTAGAATACCTGTTTTGTAGCAAAATATAAACAATGTAATAAACAAATAATACATGAAAATATAATTATGAAAACATATTCGTAATTTTTATTTAATAAATGTTTTTGAAAATAATGACAAAAAATAAACTAAAAGAGCCTAGAATATATTGAAACTTTAATTACAAAACGTAATCATACTTTAAGAACATTTGGGGAAATTCTGGGTAAAATGTGACTACACTAAAGATCCTAGTATATAACAATTTTTATGTATTTTTGTCAGCATAAATCTCAAAAGCTAAAATCGTGTTATTGCAAAGTTTTGACGAGTTTACTTACAGGGAATACGATATTAACAGAAGTGATTCTAAACTTTTAAATCTAGTTCTGTATACCTAGAATTAATTCTGCTACCTAGATATTTCTTTCTTTCTTTCTCGATCTCGTGACAATTAATATTAATATCCAAAGTCAAATCTAGCCAAAGAGACATTACCATCGAGTCAAAGCTCCTACATGTCAGATGCTGTGACAGACAGGCAGGGAATATTTAGGAGATGACACCTGTCACAAATTTCCACGTGAACAGCATCACATGCATTAGAAGCGCTTATATTAGCGTACCTCTCCACCAATACTTTTGGGAAATGATCTCCCACGTCTGCTGCTGGTTGAGGTGTTCCCCTCCGGACGTAATGTGCGCCTCCGTGAAGAGTTCCTTCCGCCGATCGGCCTGCAGCACCACTTCCAACTCCGTGAATTCATCCAGGCCTTTCTGTCGCCTCTGATAATAAAGAATCCCATTGCGAACTATGTAACAGGCGGCCGCTTTGCGGATCTTCCTCTTGGTGTTGCCGTGCGTGCCCGGTGCGTACGGCTCCCGTTCATCAGTCAAATAGCGCTGGATAGCTAAATAGCTCTCCTCGTTCGACATGGCCCCGATTAATGACACTCAGACGACAAAAACACGACACATCGGCAAATGAGTGATATTTTCGTGCGCAGAATGAAGTCGGTTATTTTTTCAACCCGTTTCTACCTCCATGAATGACACAGGAAGATATCGCGTGTGATATTTCTGAAATGTTTTCCAAGGGGGAACGTCAGTTCTTGACCGTGTGGGGTGGACTTGCATGAACAGACAAAATGGCTGCTGCACAACCGGATGTTGCGTTTGAAATGGCGGAAACGCGGATGAGAAGGCCGTGTGTGTACGACTACCACGTTAACAGCAGAGGGCGACCTTTACCCAAATGTTATTCCGTTAGACATTCATACACCTGTCGTAATTATGAAATGTTTAAAGAAATCATAGGTTGATCTTGGTCCAAGAATTGTTTAATGTTCGTTTTTTTTTTTTTAATCTTCTGTATCCATATTCTGTAAAGTGACATTGTGGCTAGGAAGGGTCTATATAAATAAAAACTTTAATAAAACTAATAATTTAATTATTCGATTATTTTATGAATTAATAATAACAAACAATATCTAACAAAATGTAAAGAAATACATTTAAAGTATTAAATAGAAAAAAGAAATACAATAACATTAAAGTGGTTATATTGAAAATATTGTTTAGCCTTATGTTTAGTCTTTCATGTCAGTTATATGCCCCTATAGGCACACTTTACAAAACTTTCTAAAACAATTTTCAAAGTTATTTGGGGCTCACGTACCTCATTTATTGTCCAGTCAACTGTTTATCAATTGTCTACATAATAAACTGAAGTGTTTTATAGGTGTCCTGGGATGAATGGATAAATGGTTTTACTACCATAACCATAGTTTCACTATGAAATTTGCAGTAAATTTATTATAGAAACCGTAATCATTTTTGACAAAAACATAGTTACTACATTTTTACTATAGTAAAAATATAGTTAATGTTCATAAGGGTATTCATAATAACAATCCCACTGAGGATCTATCTGAGCCTGTGTAATGACTGGCAACATTAATGTAAGGATGAAGCTTTAAATATTGCTTATTAAATGGTGTGAGGTGTCTTTACCCCCCACTCACTTTCCATCTAGGTATACTGGAACACCATCTGACAGAGATAAACGAATAACCAACACCCCTGTGGAGCATTGCCAGGCAACCAAAATGACTCATCACCTACTCCTCTGTGAAGGCTTATTACTAGTTTGTCCACAAGCCGTTCGTCCTTATCACTGATACATTCCTTCCATTGAGAAGACCCATTTACTTCCCGCTCACTTTCGACCCGCTGAACTGATAAAGTCACACTCTATAATAACTGGCATACACGAGTGCTTACAGACGTGGTTAAAAAGCAGAAAAACATGGAAGTCTAATGACTGCCATTGGCTCAGAGTCAACTGAAACATATTGAAGTTTTTATTTTAGGTGCATAGAGGTTAGAGGTTCTGCCCATGGTATCTCATAAAGGTCACATAAAAAAGGCTGACCTTTTTATGTCTGCAGAAAGGGGGCGCCCTAACTCATGCTGCGTCCCTGCCAATATCAGAGCACATGGCGACATAGGCCCCTGAGGAGTCGGTGACTTTATTGTGACTGAAGGAGTGATGTCTAGAGAACAGAATGAAAAACAGTTATTGCAAAAGCCATAGATAATGTAAAGTTTGCCTTTATATTAACATCTTCATAATGGATTATTACATCAAATAATGTTGGTGTGATGCTCCATTAAGACAATTCATATTACAAATAGCTCTCTTATTAACATTTGCAAAATCCTGAATGTGGAGAAGAAAATCAAGCATAAACAGAGCAGCAATAGCAAAGGTAGTAAGTATGCTCAATAGGTCACATGTCCTCTGGCCCATATGAATAGACCTTAAAGTGATGTTAGACCCATTTACACTTCAAACCCGTATGACTTTCTTTCTTCTGCAGAACACAAAAAAGATATTTTGAAGAATGTTGTTAACTGGCACCCATTCACTTGCATTGGTTTTGTGTCCACACAATAGAAGTGAATTCTATTCTGTTTGGTTACCAACTTTCTTCAAAATATCTTCTTTTGTATTTTGAGGAAGAAAGAAAGCCATACATGTTTGAAATGACAAGACGGTGAGTAAATGATGACAGAATTTAGTAAAAAACCTATTAAACTACAGAAAAATACCTGACACCCATTCACAGCATTTACGTGCGTCCGCTAGCCTATGTTTTTCTTTAAGAACAGTACTGCCTTTGTCAAAATGAACAATAATTTGCAATAATTGAGCTGAGAAAGTATTTGTGTGTCTTTCTCAGACCCAAAAGAAACTTGTGGGTTCAATAGAAAGTGATTTTGATCTCCTCCCCATCATTTGTAATAAAACAGTGGAATCTGGTGACCAGATCTGTTTTCTGACTGTAAAACTAAAGTCCCTCAGTAGTAAATGTTAAATAAAAAAAAAACTGCACTTTTTTTACATTTAAATAAAATTAGAATAATTAAAAAAGTTAAATAAAGCATTTGCATTAGTATTATTTTGTTAATCTGATCTGATTTGATCTGATCTTAAAATCTGTACATCAAGATATTGTCTTATTGTGGTGTAATGCTTGTCTGTTTATGCAGGGTGCTATTTTTCCTCATGATTTCTCATAGCAGAATGCATCACGCCACCAATGCACTGTGAGAAATTGCATTTAACCATATATTGTTATGTTAGCAGATACCACAGCGCTATTTACTTGTTTATAGTGCAGTTAGGGGAGCTAGCAATAAATACCGGCTAGGTGACGAACACTTCCTTTCACTAGAATGAACTGGTTTGCCAGGATCACATTCAGTCTTTTATATTTTGCAGCACAGTCTCAGCTAGCCAACAGAGATGGCATGATGCCAGAGAAGAGCTGCAATAAACACAAATTAGAGACACAGTGATGAATGAATGGATTTGTGAAGGGGGAGGTGCAGAGAAAAAGAAAGCAACTTCCTTTATAGGTCCTTTTAGTCATCGCTTTACTATAATATGAATGAATAATGCCTTAATGAAAGACAAAAAACCTAGAGAAAGTAAATAAAGGGGATACATGATGTCATTCAAACTCCTTTCTCTGTGGAGCATAAAAAGAAGATATTTTGAGAAATGTCTCAGTGGTTTTATGTCCAATGTTGTTTGGGTATCAACATTCTTCAAACTATCTTCTGCTACATTCTCTCAAACTATTAAACTATCTTTTGCTGACAATGCAAGGAACCTAGTCCACTCCTTACAAGAGATAGACAATAACTCCATTTGTGTCTTTTAGAGTGACCTGTAATTACAGGTTTACATAAGACTAAGGTGAGCTTTTGAGCATTCAGAAGCATTCAGGAGAATGGAATGTCCTTTCATAGACAAGTGCCCTTTTTCAGCCGTGTCCAGGAGAGGACGATGTATGCTTCAAGGTGACTTTCTGAACTGCTGGAAAAATCCTAGAGGCACCAGAAGTTTATGAGCCAGTAAGTAACCTTGAAACACGAGCAAGACCTTCTGAAAGCGTGCCCGTGATATTCAGTCAAACTGATTAAAATATAACATGAACATGAAAATGTGTCACTTTTGATCTTTGCATTTAAAGGGAAACTTCTGTAACTTGAAAAATGCAAATGGCAAACTGACAAGTGGTTACAGCGTGAAATGCCATAAATTGTAAACTATTATAAAAATTATTACAAAAAATATATTGTTGCTAAACTATTACAGAAAAACAACTAAACATATAGTTTTATGCATGCAGTATTTATGATTTTGTACTGAAAGACTTATTTGTAATACTTATTAAATATTTTTCACCACATTCCATTAAAAAAGAAATAGCCACTGCAAAAAGTTGAATAAAATTTTGACTCTAAACTCCCATCACATATTTCATCCATCTCATATCATTTCAAACCTGTATACCTTTCTTTTTCAGCAGAACACAAAAGGAGATATTTTGAATATGTTGGTAACCAAAAATGTATGGACACAAAATCTCATTTCTCAAAATATCTTCTTTTGTGAGAATAAATGATTTTTATTTTTGAGTAAACAATCCCTTGAACCCATATGAACCAAAATATATGGGAAAATAAAATGCAATATTAAATAAAACATTTTCATATTTTGTGCTTATATTTTCAATATTTCATTCATCCTTATGCATTATTCAATATATTGTAATGTTTTACCAATGTATATATATTAAATGATTTCATATATTGACAATTATAATATAGGAAAATATAATAGGGTTCAATTATAGAACAGAGATCATCTAAAGTATGCTGGGAAAATGAAGACGTCTTTCCATGGGCTCATAGCCAAAGCATAGGATTAGTAACACTCTGAAATCCCCCTCACTCCATTACGCAAGCCAGTCATGGACTCCCAGGCCTTGACAGAGGAGTTAGGATCAAAGTACTGCCACTGTTTCCATAGACTTCACTGTCAACTCTCACCTAACACATACAGCAGATCCCAAAACACCCGGGACTCATTTATTTCTGACAGCGGAGGAGTCACAAATGTCTAGGGATTGTTTATCTGTGAAGAATGTTTTTTTTAGATCACCTGAATTGCACTTTGGAGCGCTATTCAAAACCTTAAAGCATCATGGAATAAATGATAAACATTGACCAGACAGGATAAACAAAGCAGGAAAGGTCTCCATTTATTCTGTTTTAACCTGAGTTATAAGAATTAGTTAGAGGCTGTGCCATCGCATGCCGTAAAACTGTGATTCATGCACTCAATCTAGCAACTATGCAGTCAACATTACACAATACAGCCCCTAATAATAAGCCCTTTGTCAGATGACTCTCAAATCACACTGAGTGCGAACAGGCGCTAACGGTTCATCTTATAACTAGGGGCCTCTCTGTTTCCCAGAATGCACCAGCAGGCTGTTTCCCAAATGACCACAATAGATGTGACCTAATCCTGACTTTGCTCAGATGCGACGGAGAATAAAACATTCAAAAAGCACTCATTTGGAAACAGCCTATTGAAATGCAAAGCTCTAACAGGCTGAAATCAACATCAGTTCTTGCGCCTGTTTTTTTTGTTCTCTTTAAAGCATACGATGCAATAAAATTTAAATACATGGAATGTAACCTTGTATTCAAGGAGAAAGCAATTTCTTAAGGATTGAAAATTGTTTTCCCAGTGTATCCAGGCATGCTAGTTATGATGAAAAGAATTCGGGACAGATTTCTTAGAATTGGATCGGCCACATGTAGTCCTGCCTACTCTTGTGAATCCTTTTTAGGAATTATATGTTTTATATGGTACATTATGGTTTTATTGAAGTTAAAATATAACTTAATCCAAATCAGGTTGAAATGTACCCTTAAAGGAACAGTTCAACAAAAAGATATTTTGAAGAATGTTGGTAACCACACAACACTTGAACATTTCTCAAAATATTTTCTTTTGTGTTCCACAGAAGAAAAGGTCATAGACCTTAGACATAAGGGTGACAGAACTTATATTAAAAGGATAGTTTACCCAAAAGTGAAAATGTTCACAATCATGTAATTCAAAACCTATATATGATTTCATTTTCTGTGGAGATTAACATTTTTCAAAAAATCTTTTTTCGTTTTATGCAGAAGAAAGAAAGTCATACAGGTTTGGAATGACATAAGGGTGACAGATCCCTTTAAGATAACAATTGCCTGTTACCACAAAGATACAGAGAATACAAGAGAAAATATTACTAATATATTCCTATTGTGTCAATTTGACCTTGAATTGTAGAGGTTACTGGGCCTGTGTTCTTGTGTTGTTGTACAGGTAGGACCGTAAGGCAATGAAAACCTGATGACAGCTTGCAAATGAAACATTATCAGACAGGATTCTGCTTCCACCTATCCTGTACTGCTAACTTGTCTTGTGACTTGACACAAAGAACAATGGAGGAAGCAGAGGAAGGAGGCCGGGCAGAAATGAGGAAAGAGGAGGGATGATGCAGGCGTAGAGTATGTAAGGTCAGCAGCATCAGGTTTCCTGTACTGGGTTAACGCAGAAGTGTTCTAGAACCATTAACACAAATGAATCAGATGTCCAGTTTGCTCCCACTGTCAACCACAGAGGTCACCCTAGAGGTCACAAAGGTTTTCAAAGGTTAAATCCCAGGACCCAGTGTATCTCAACAGTGCTAAAGTTGTCAGTTTAGGTGAAACATTATTATTTCACAACTAAGGGAGGTTAGTCAAATTTAGTAATGTTTATGTCTTAAAGGAACAGTCCATCCAAAAATGAAAATTCTGTCTTCATTTATTATTTGTTCTGCTGAACACAGAGGAAGATATTTGTAAGAATGTCAGTAATAAAATAGATCTGACAATCTGAGTGTGAGTAAATGATGACAGAATTTTCATTTTTGGGTGAACTATCCCTTTAATTCTCACCACAGGGCTGTAGGGAGAATCTTGCTGGTTGTCCCTCCTTCCTTGGCTGCCTGGCCCAAATAGTTATTGTCAAAACATGAAAATTAAAGCCACTTACATTTCAGCAATCTCTGTGTTTACGCTAGTGTTCACACATTGAAGTGGTTACGGGTGTAGTATTTTTAATAGATAACTTAGCCTGACAGAGTTGTAAGAAGATATATACTCCTGGAGAAACATGGGGATGGTAGTATTTATACTGACCTATACCACAGCAGGGCCTGGTTTTGCTTCAGACATTTAGATGTTCTTTTTTGTCTTGCTTAACAACACAGAGGAAAAATATGTTGTAGTTATTTATTGTGACAGTCACGAAATGTAATCTATTGATTTATAGACAACAATTTCCCCTTTTTCGTGTCACTTGGCACAACTTTCAATCTAATATATTTTGAATATGAAGTATCGTATCTTACTGTAAAAAAGAAATGTTGGTTTAATAAGTAACCTGGCTACCTTAAATTTTAAATTAATGCAACTTAAAAATATTAGTTAACATAACGAGTTTGCATGAAATTCATTAGTTAACTAATTTTTTGAATGAACAAAAAATGTTTAGGCAGCCTCGGTTCAAACAATTGACAGAGTTACTGCGATTTCGGAAAACAATTCAAAACTATTGTTAATTTCCCCAACAATGCATTGTACTGCGGTGGTTAAGCAGCGAGTTACGTCGTTGTTCGGAAACCGCAGGTTGCTTATTTTTTAAAAGTTAACCCCCAAAAATGTGTATAAATATGTATCAACGCAATCTGATGGGAATTCATACCGTTAACATTAATGCTTGTTTGTGCAAATAAATCTTCTCTATATGGTTCAACCCAGTTATCTGTTTTTCTGATGACATTCTGAAGTTTTTATAATAAGGAGGGAAAATATTTATGTTTTTGCTTCAGAAAAGTAGGCCTATAGAATCTATTCATAATTGTAGCTTACAGTACCTCTTTGGCTAACTCAGTCAATTATTCTTCAGAGCTTTCATTGGATTTAGCATATTTTCTCCTGCTTTTTTGTGGCGTCTCATTGTATTTATCCTATAATTACAGCGGTTCCAAAGTCCATTACAGTTCTGACAAAGTTTTATTCATGTTGCTGCAAACAACCATAATTACAACATTGCCATTCAAACTGAATTTGGATATTGATAAAACGTGTAACCCTGTGTAATTCAAACTTGCATTGAAGGTGAAAGAAAAGGTCACCAGACTGAATGAACTTGGAAAACCTTCTGGAGTGGTTTGTTCCAGTAAAAGTGCACAGTAAGTCTAGGGCAGCTGACAGAGTGTCGACTGTCGCCAGAGAGAAAGCTTGACTTGGGGACAGCCGTGTCATTTTGTGATGCTTGGCTCAATGCCTCAAGTCGGCAGCTGCCATAAATAAACAGTGTTTAGAGCCACTGGCTTACACCCAACCGTCTGCTTTGCAGGGAGCTGAGGGAATGCTTGTGTCTGTGGCCTTCTCCTTAACCCTTATCACAGAAGATATGCTTTAGAAAAGAACATAAATATAAGCTCATTTAAGATGAGGATGAGATTTTGGTTAGTATGTGTATTGCCAAGGGATAGACCCATGACCTTTGCTGATAATGGAGGAAGTATGAAACGCTGGTACTTAAAAACCTTCTAAATACACGTTGCGTTGGTTTAATTCTGATTCTGAGCAGCATTTCTAGATGTATTGTGGCCATTCCAGTGTCTGTTAAAATCCAACAAAATCAATTCTCAGGAGTGACATGAAGTCATCCAACAGCAACGTGAAAGACTGACAGCATGACAAGACACATGAAAACTTTCCAAACTAAAATCAAGGTTATCACATAATTTTTTTTTATTTTGAACTTTTCCCAAATACAAATATTAAGAAACTTGTTTTTGTTGCAGTTTTTGAGGTCTTATGAAATCCAGAGCATCTTTTCTGTTATTTTGACCTGTTTCTCCAGTTTTTATTTTCTGCAAATAAATGCAAATAGAAAAAAATATTTGTTTAAAATTTGGTGGAAACTATTGTTAATAGTTCACAGAATGAAACAAAAACAATCATTTTAGCTAAACAGAAACCTACCTAGAAATACTAAATTCAGAAAAAACTGAAAATGGTCTTTGAAATGGTCTCTTAATTTTTCCACGTTACCTTATTTGATGTATTAAATAAAAAAATAAAATTGAATAAACTAATATGCAATTCAGAAAGTGTCTAAAATATGTTTTTATTTGAGTGTACATTTTTAAGGAATGTTACATTTTGGTAAAAAAGAAAGTATTGTCGTTTTATAACATTTTATCTTGGAACATGATACTGAAGTGTCTGGTTCTTATCTAAATGGCTAAAAAATACCAAAGCAAACCATGGAAAACAAAAATAATGTATATGACTCATGGGATAAAAAAATCAATTGGTCTATTTAGGTGATAATAAAACAATTCATGAAGTCCAAAATCACTACAATCAGTTGCCGACAAACTATAAAGATGCACGGCAAGATCCAGGCGGATGTCAATAGACAACCTGTTGTTTACATCAGCAACTCATTGCACATAAAGAGGATTGTGTTCGCTGCTCTATTTAAAGTGTTTCAGGCATACAAAACACAACCACCCTTATCCAAACTATAATTGTCCCACTTGTTGAGAGAGAGACACACCCAAACACAAACATGTTTTCTCATAGACACTCTTTTGTATCCCAGAAACAGTATTGTATTCAATATCTATACCTACCCCCAAAACACATCTGTGCATTTACACACATAAAGAGCAGATCAGTAAACTGGCCACAAATACCTCAGAGAAAACGTACTGGTTTTAGCATAGCAGAAAACAGATGCAGAAGGATGAAGAGGTAAACAGCCTCCTCTGTTATGTGTGTTGCACAACTCAGAAAAAGAGAGAAGGGGATTTATTAGTTCTACCATTTTATCCAGATGATTCAGAATTTCCTAAAGCTCCATCTGAGTGTTTTCTGAATGGGTTTTAAACAAGAACCATTCCAGAATCCAGAATCATATAAAAAATTGTGCAAAATGCCGTTACCATCATGCAGTTTTTATTGTGTTGGTGCATAACATTTATGTGTTATTTATTAATGCTAAAACAGTATGTATAGTCTATTTTAAAAATGTTGCTTTTTCTTTATTTTTCTAAAAGAAAAGAAAAAGAAAAAGAAAAAAAAGACACACACACACACGCACGCGCACACACGTCTGGTTTATTATCTCCATGGGGACAGCCCATAGGCGTAATGACGTTTATACCGTACAAACTGTATATTCTATTTCGTAACCCTACACCTAAACCTAAAGATCATAGACAACATTTTGCATTTTTAGATTTTCAAAAATTATCTATATATACAATTTATAAGCTTTTGTGCCACAAGTGCCACAAGTCCCCACGAGTTGGTGTGTATTCAGGTTTACGTCCCCACTGGCATATAAAAACCAAACCACACACACACACACACACACACACACGTCAATTACAGAAACTGGAGCAAAACAGTACAGATCCATGCAGACGCATACAAATAAAATGTGCTGTAAAGCCAAAACGAGATCATTCTCAGGGTACCATCAAACATACAATATTTTTATGTTTTATGTTTTTACCCTAACCTAAAAATTAAGTCAACCAAATTACATCACGTACCACAAAAGTCATTGTTACGGTAGAAGGAAGAATTAGATTCTTAAGGTAAGGACTATTTTCACTTCACACGGGTTAGTGAGTTAAAAAAAGTGTGTTGACATGTCAACAATGATATTTATTAAAAATGCAAACTAAAAATTTTCAAATTCACAATCAAACTCTGTCATTCGGCACAAGATGTATTTCCACTGCCGATCCCTGTAAAGCATGAAAAACAGACTGGTGACCATTAAAGCAATAACAGTAATGCATCAAAATGATGTTTTTATTACAATAATGCATGGGGGCCTAAATGTAAAGAAAGGTGAATTGCTCATACAGACCTCATTACACCACTAAAGGTGGTTTGAGCCCCTCTGATGAAGTAGCCGTAACTGGGGATCACCATCTCCCCCTCCTGCGTGTGGTACTCTGGGACATCAGGCGTCTTCCTGTGAATAAATCACCAGAACCCAATTAAAGGGAATGATATCACTTACAAGACAAATCTCCTCATAAACAGTAATTGTAATCCTAATAACCAGAATACCAACAGTGATTAATATGTAGGTTCAATATTAAATCATGCTGGATCCTTGGGGTGTGTTCATGCAGAAAAGCTCACCAGCAGGAATACGGGCATCTGCGGCCATATCGGCAGCAGTAGAAATGCCATTCCCGGTCCAAAACCGCATCAAAGTACTGACTTTGCACACCCGCAACCAGCCCGTTGTTTGTGCAAACTGAGGACCTGTAAAAAATAAAATGGATTTTTAAAAAGATGCTGAACTACTTTCATAAGTAGAAAGTCATTTCTAACCAAGCTTTTGAATATGAATGTACTCAGAGGAGTAAGTCTCATATATGACGTGGTGTGCGAGGCCCGTCTGTCTTCAGCTATTGACCTTGTATTGTGAGCATCTTCCTGTTTATACAGAAACACTGACAGAAACAGTGAGAGATATGTGTTCCTGACACACATGTGGGATTTCATTCTGTTATATTCTATTCCTACAGGACTAAAATAAATTGATGTACTTGGAGAACAGTTACAAAAAATTATAAACTCGTATTGTTTCAACCCTGTTTGGGTCAAATTTGAACATTATTTAACCCAACGGTTCAGTCTCTCCATATTTGACAGAGCCACGAGTTAAAACAACCCCACATTTTGTTGTAAGTGTGGCCTTAAACATAAACAAAAGTCCCATGTTCTGACACTGTTTGGAAGTGATGTCATCAAAATGTCACCTGCAATATGGGAGTTGGTGTTTTTAGGGTTTCTGTAAATCCAAGTTTATTTAGGGTTGCTTGTTTATGACCTATACAAACTGTTGTCATCACAACAAAAACGTGATCAGGAGCTCTGCATTGCTCCCCGGCCACCAGCGGCGCCAGACTGCTGTCATAGCAACCCTAACGCCATGGGCAACCATTCTACCAATAGCAAGAAGGCCAAGACATTCCCAAAAGAATACCATCTACTTCATAGTTCAATTCAAAGTGACTGCTCTTATAATGTGAAGAGGGGGAGAGAGTGAGATTCACCTGTAGTCAATGATGCTAAAGATGGGATGTATAGAGAGTATTCTTTAGGACTGCATGATATGGCTTCTTAAATATAATTTCCCAGTGTGCAGTAAGACTGACATTAGTCCACCTTTATAAAGCTCTGACAGACAGCAGGGGGCTGAGGTCACTCGCTCTGGCTCTTAGGAAGTCTCCCAAAGTGGGCAGTAGATCAGGGAAAACTATGCTGAGTCCAATTAACCCACTGGAAAATCCCCCCCCCCCCCAATGCTCTTGAAGTGGGGGCTTGGTGGAACATTGAATGGCCCTTTGGCAGTGTTGCTTACGCCCTCTGAGACTGATCCCAGCAACCAGACTTTTCCTGTTCTAACAAGCTGGAGAAGTGGTCAAATAAGGCTATACTTTTGTCAGGAAGTCACAAAGTGGTGCGATCTTAAGTGTTCTGCGTAAAGAAATGCCTTTTTGGACATGATGTGAAGAACCTGAGCCAAACAGCACTGGCCAGAAACAAAAAAATGTGTATTTGTCATTTATGATGTTATCACTTTTGAAACATTTAGAGGAAGGAAATCAAGCAACTGTCATTTTATCCCTAAGGTTGAAGAAAAATATTATGAGATGGCTGTAAATCATTCTTCAGCTCAACCCATTCTGGGCAAACATTCACGTTCCTGTGGTCAGCCAGAGTCTGGATGCACGATAGAGTATTGTCAGACAAGTTTAGTCAGGTTTTTTCTTTGTTATTTGAAAGCCATCTTAAAGGGACAGTTCACCCAAAAATGAAAATTATGTCTTTATTTACTCACCCTCAAGTTGTTCCAAATCTGTAAACATTTCCGTGTTCTGATTAATATATATTTGCTTGTAAATTTCTTTTCTGTTGAACACAAAATAAGATATTTGGAAGAATGTAGAAAAGCAAACCATTATGGAGCACTTTTGACTACCATTGTCATTTTTCTACTATGGTAGTCAATGGGGTCTAAGAACTGTGTGGTTACAAGCATTTTTCCAAATATCTAAGACATTTTTACAGATTTGGAACAACTCGAGGGTGAGTAAATGATGACAGAATATTCACGTTTGGGTGAACTGTCCCTTTTAAACACACAGGATATCGTTTTGATTTTAGAATATGATAATCCATTATAAAAATGATAAAATATTCTATTTCACAAACTTTTATCAGAACAAACCGAATCGTTTTTACTGAATCACTGCATTGACTATTAGCATTTAGCACCGCTAGTACCAGAGAGCAAGCTTGTTTTTCCAGCAAAACGTTAATCCTGAATGTATTCGAAACAAAAAAGCTTTTACTGTTTAATGCCGCTCATGCAAGTCTCATAAGCCTTTAAATGGTGAGATTTTCTCCTAAGCAGTTAGTTCTTAAGTCTTTGTGTAAACATGCCAAAAATGAGAGAATAGTTCATGCATTAATTTTAAGTTAATAAAGTTGTAATTCAACTAGATGTGCTGAGGGGCTGTGAGGTCATGGTTATGTTAACATTCACTTACATTTGTTTATCTTAGAACCATCTGATGGACCAAAGCATCAGAGAAAGACTGATCTACCATTACCAGCTGACACCAAATTAAATGTTTCAAATACCAGATTGGATGTTTCAGACTAATTCTCAGTTTATATCAATTACAACATATGTTTTCATGAATAAAAAATGCAATAAAATAAAAACATCTGTAGCAGGACACACATGTCTGATATTGGCACCAGTAGTCAGTATCCTGGTCAATGTGACTGTTCACTAAAGCACAGTTGCTTTTATGCTTTGAAATAATAACATGTCAGGAATAGATGGGCCCAAGATGTTCTGCAGTGACGGGAATGAACACATCCGTTCAGACCCTGCAACCGTTCATTCAGTTCATCCCCTCCAGCTGACATTAATAAGACATAATATCACATATTATCATATTGTAGAGATGTTTACAAGAAAGTGCTTAAACGTAAACAAAGGAGGTATGATGCATACTTCTGCCATTTTTACCAATACATGTCATATTAGTTTAGAAAAACCTACAGTGATTTTCCATGAACTTCTCGGTTGTCTTTATAAACAAATATACATGATCTGTTCATCTGTTCAGTGAGCTTTTTTTCCCTGACCTGAGATGGAAAAGTCTACAGCTCTTCCTCTGACCCAAATAGAGATGAATGTTTTCAGATGATGGATGTATTGATGTTACCGTTTAGAATGAATGTCTATTGTAACAAATGCAAAATCATGTCTTTTGTGTCCTTGGAACATATTTTAGATCTGAATGGGTTAAACAAGAACCCTTTAACAAATCCCAAATACAGCCTCCAATGCAACAAATAATAAAAAAGTATAACATGTAATTTGACATAGTGTTATTCCTAATGAGACAGGACTGAAATGATTCACAAATGCAGTGCAGGTGGTACGAATATGGTATGTTTAATGCCGCTTGTTTCATTTTGGCGTTGTTTCAACGTTGCCGTTATATGTCTTCCGAGGTTTGTGGTTTAGTTTACGCAGAACGGTTGACCTGAGGCCCAAACATCTGCTGTCTCTCTTCAGTCCAATTTGAGCAACTTTCATCGGCTTTCTCTGACAAACAAATAATCATGATGTTGCCAAAGCAACCGCTCAACTCTGAAAACAGTGTTTAGTTATGTTTTATCAAAAACTTTTGATAAACATCAGACATCTGAGTCTAATATAAGAAAGAGAGCACTGTAGTTAGTGTAACCTAAACATGACATAAACATTTTCAGGAATGGATTAAAGAAAGGCTTGTGCAAGGCTGTTTAGCATCGCGAATCATTCCAAATAACTGTCCAACAAAGCAAGAAGATGATGCATTGCACAGAACTTCCTGATATAAATCGTATAAAGAGTGAGATAAAAAAATATTCCAAATAACTACCCCAAAAAGCAGATGGTTTTGATTATTTTCAGGACTTTGCAAATAGTTTGACAAGAAAGAATTGTTTCAAATCATACTACACACACACAAGTATGGACAGCACACAAGCACCCAAATTCATACGCACGTACCATTCCATCCCCGCTCTGTTGATATCATCCCACCAGCACTCACTGGGTTCACCCCAGTCATAGGGAGTCCTCTGACACTCAAAGGTCCACCGGCGGTCAGAGCCTTCCTTCGCGCTGAAGTAACTTCTGATAGCCACCAACACCTCGCCATGGGGACACTGGAAGTTAAAGCCCTGGCGCCAGGTATTCACCCACTCTTCACCCGTATCGTCCGTGTAACCATACTGAGCGTTGACTCTGGAGAAAAGCATCAGCAGGGACAGAGCAAACAGAACACAAGCCGAGTTCATCGTGAAGTGAAACACTGTGGAACCTTTCAATGTTTCCTCTGTCCTCAAAGCTCTCTGAGATGTGCCGGCCAGATGTTCTGTGTCTGGATCCAAGTCTTGAAAATTCCCAACACGAGCAGACAGTCTGAGAATGAACTTTCTCATATTGTTAAGGAGGATGTTACTAGCCTCCTCCCATGAATGTCCCATAGATCCTGAGCGGGATGTCTTAAAGAGAAACTTCTCCTATTGCAAACAGTTTGACAGAATGAAGATAGCTTTTGTGAGTGTGAACGTTTGTTCCAAGCAGTGCTCTGGCATCAAACACAGCAGTCAAATAATCTTGAGGATAAATATTTAATAAATACTTTTTGTATTCCTGTACATTTTTGAACAGACAGGAGCAGGGGCTGGGGCAATTTGTCACAATGCAAGCTATAAGTGTTTGTCCTGTTACATAAAAGTCTATGTTTTTTTTCCAGCAATGTTTTTGAATGTTGGTTTCAAAAACATAATTAAAAATCTTTTTAAATAGAAATAATTTTTGTCAGTTTTTCTGTAAATAAAATTGTGGTCATATTTTTTAACTCAGTGGACACAATACAACTACACTATATATTCAATCGTTAATTAGATAATAAAAATACATTTTAATGGTGAAAGGTTTGGTAGGTTTATAAATGTATATATATTGCTGTTTCGTGTTTCATAATTGTTTTACTGTTTATACTTTAATGGCTTCAGTTCATATAACTAACTGGGGCATGTTGTCACAAAAGGTCAACATGAGAAAAATGAGCTGTATTTTCTTCATTCACCCTTCTTAATATGGTTATACACAGAAAAACAGCAAACTTTGATCTACAAAAGGGTTACAGACATTAAGATTAGCATTAACCTTATAGGAGTGACCTTTGACAAGATATTTAATGTCACTATTCAACACTTTGAATTGCAGTACAAACCGACAAAGCAATCCAGCAAAGTTTGGATTCTCAGACTAGATCTAACTTGATCCCCTGAAAAATGTAAAAAGATCATAGATCACCACAAACATTTGTCTTAGAACTCAGATAATAATCAGCAGTTATGGCTTCTGAAATATTCTTCACGTTATCATATTGTTCTGCTTAAACATTAACTTATCTTATCAATGATTGGATGCAAAGCAAACTTTGTACCAGCGTAGTGACTAACAGAGCTGCAAAGCCACAATGTCGTGGGCTGGTTGGTTGAATATTTCAAGACCTAAGTCAAAGTCAAAGTCAATACATTTACATAGCACAGGATGAAAGTGAATAGAGCTTTTCACAGAAACCACTGTGCAAACATTTAACACTGTATCCAAAGCACACATTTAACACAAAACAGTGCAGACATGTGTCATCATTTACATTATTGACAATGAATACAATGAATAAAAACATTGCATAATATGACACGACATGTACAGTATAGAAATGAGACATGGAGCATAATGCAGCATAACATAAGCTATATTTGTGTTATTAGTGGAAATATTATACTAATAATTTGATTCATCTTAACCTTCTCTCAGGTGGAAAAGGACAAAACAGACCAAAAGATTACTGTACTTCATAATACTACAGAGATTGCACATATCCAGAAACAAGTGTATAGTATAATGCAATGTAAGTCACCAAATGCGTAAATGTAAATGTAAGTAAAAGCAAACGTAGTGTATATTTTGAAACATCTGGGATTAAAATACTTCTTAACATAGTATTTCTTCACAAGAAGGTCTATATTATTCACTTAAAATGCAGAAATGAATAGTGTCTGTCTAAATCTGGCACATTGACTTGGATCAAAGAGTCTTAAAGAGTGCAAAAATAATAACAGCACGTGTTCGGAAATAATTTTCAACTGGAGCAGATCACAGAGACGTGTATTTTTAGATAGGACTTTTATTTGGGGCAGGATGCAAACTGCAGGCAGTATTCATTCCCTAATTCATTCTTTTTTTTTCAATCTTAACCAAACGCTAGTAACATTAACAATATAATGTAGCACATAACACCTTGCATACAGAATTAAAGAAAATGGTAAATAATAACAATACCAACATCAACCATGAATTTTCTGGTACCGGCCTACTGTTGTACATTTATTGTATGTCATAAAGCAACTTTCATGCACTTTTTAAACTTTTACTATTGTGAAATTTACTGAGTGGAAAAGTTTGATCAAATTATACAATGCGTCCATATTACTCTATTATGTGAAGGACAAATCCATTTATACTTATTCAATTAGCTTTTAAGACAACATGCAATGTAAGTCACTTTGGATAAAAGCGTCTACCAAATGCATAAATGTAATGTAAATATAGTAGCAACTTTAGTCTTTACTACACATTGTAATGTTTGATGCAATTGCAGCTTTTCAAACCTGACAAGGGAATAAGTAAATAAGGTACAAAATATGGTTGCATACTCATGCACATTTTGCACATACAAGTTTATGTGGTTATTATTGCTGGTTTATGTGGGTATTATTGGGTCAATGGCACACTTTCAGGAGTTGAAAAGCGTTTCTCCTGTTGTGTGGCTGCACATTTTGCATCCCCACCTCTTTGACCCAAATACACACCAACACTATTTCTGCTTCCATACTGTGTCAAGTTTACAATATTTTCCTTTTACTTTGTACGTAATAATGTTTAACACATCTGTCATCTACATTGTAAAATGTTTGCTGTAGTTATGCAGCAGTTTGCCAGTAACTTACTGTGAAGACAAAGACTTTGAATGTTTAATGATCATTTATCTTTGAACAAATTGTTGCCAATAAATTAGAAAAATATAAATCTACAAACTGCTACCAGTAATCTGAAAAAACATCTATATCTATATTGTTTTAATTAAACAGGGTTCAACACTTGGATCATTTATTCACCACATACACCCAACTACCATGACTCAGCTTCATGCCATACATCTGTAAGCGTTACAGCTATTTTTACAGGGCAAAGTGGTTATCTCACACCAGAGCTTTCTCAAAAGCCTTATCAAAGCAAATAATATAATTGTTTAATCTGACAAATACTATTTGGTCAAACAGCCAATTTAAAAACATCATAAGAAACAATAACTTTTGGGGGAAATGATTGACTTGATGTAAGTAAATAATCTGAAAGCCACCACCAATCACACGCCCCTTTTGCTTTTGTTCGATTTTTCAGTGACATAGAAATTGTTTTGGCCTCTTCAATGTCTTAAGTCCTAACCATAACCTCTAAATAAAGCTATAATCCCAAATAATGAAATCTCCTGTAACTCAATGCGTATTGCGATAGCATCACCAAGGTCATGTGATCGATCCCGAATACAACACATAATGCTTAAATAAATGTGTTTAATGCTTAAACCAAAGAAGTAAACTTGCAGGTACTAGAACTAGATCACTGCCATCATACTTAAGAGATCCTCCAAAAAACACTCCAGAGTGCCCACCTCATTAGAGCCATGCATCATGGTTTCTTAAGAAGTGTCAAGAGCCATTGTGAAGGTGGTGGGCATTTTACTGTAAGCTGCCCTGACAAGGAAAATATAGGAGAGAAGAACATGATGGATGCGAAACTCTCGGAAGACTTTAAGGAGACGCTTTCACCATCTCTCTCTGCTTCCGTTAGATAAACAATAATTTCCAAAGAGTCATTTGTTACAGAACAGCCCTTAAGCTCTACCCGCACATTAAATGTTTGAGAAACATAAGTAAATAGCAATGACAGATACGAATACAGATTAAGCATCTACTGTACAGTCTTTCATAAATGCATTTATTTATACACTCTTCATTGACAAATATGACCTTGTGACATTCTCTTTCTCGCTGACCTTTCGTGTGCATATCACTACCGGCGCTTTTACACAGCTGAGTGACCAAAGCACTACATGAAAACAACCACCACTCATAGGCGGAGCTAACGTGGGCTCCGCCCATCGGTGAGTGTGAGTTACCTTAATGTCAAGACCAATCGCTCTGTTGAAATCACAGTATTGACTTTTGCTTCGCTCACATGTCACTGTGGAGTGCCCTGTGGAAAGTGAGTCCAAAATAGACGGGTTTCGGTTTACTGATGTCTGTGTTCTATTTTCTGATTCAGAAATCAATGATTTTGAGCATAAATGAATACACAATATATTTCCTTCATTCTATCAATTGACACAAACACAAAGCAAGCATCAAAAGGGTAACAAGGTATAAAATATGTATGCAAAAAGTATGCTATTGTTTGTTTAAAATGAAACTAGATTGTTTCACTGAGGGAATGTGGAATGTTAGTGAAGCATATCTATAGGTATTGCGATGAACTAGTGTTGAATGCTACAGCACATGTGTGAACTTCATACATCCAATTTCAACACCCATTTCAGAGAAAAGACGTTCATTTTTTTTTACAAATGCAATGACAGTCAGACAATTTCAAGAATGTCTGAAGTGTCCAAAAACCTCTGGTATCTTTAAATCCTTTAGGTATGACTGTACAGTATACTTTCAGCATATTATTATGCTCAAGATAAATGAAAACAGAAACAAAACAACAAAACAAAACAAAACTGGCAAAACTAGTTAACGAGTGCAAAGTTATGACGTACGCAAGTCCCGGAAAGGCACAAATATTTATGAATCAAAACCTGTGCAGATGAGCATATTGCTTAATGAACAACATACCCACAAATGCAAATACTCACAAACACAATTTTTTAATCTAAGGGATGATAAGTAGCACACAACAGTGTAGCAAATAGCGGGAGGGGTATCGATCAGTTGGATGCAGATTTGCCCTCGCCCACACTTCCCTCGAGCTGTGTCCCTCGCTGGAAGCCCTGCGCTTAGCTGGCTGTCTCTATTGTTGCTTCCTACGGCTCATCTAATTGTACACGGTGAACCGAGGCCAGACAGGGTGTGTCTGATTTGTCGACTCCATTAAGGAAAAAGCATCTGAGTTTGCTGAGTTACGTGAGGCATATTTTATGTAAATGATGTTGGTGCAGTGCAAACATAAACAAATCAAAGAGAGTTCAGTATACAAGTCATGGGTTTTATTCTCACAAAAGTCCTCGAATTTATAAAATGCATATCTCAAATGCACTGTAAACTAATTTGGATAAGTGTAAAAATGTCAGAAATATATTGAACTACTTTGTACATGTATTGTGTAATGCAACCTCAATGACCTCTGTTACTTGTAACTCATTGTAAAGGCCATCCTGACTGCAGGGCTGCACCCAAACTATAAAAGCACTATGATTTGTTATGAATATACTTTTTATATACTTATTTTTAAATACACAGATATAGATACATCAGAAATACACTCAGGGTGATCAATGCATTAATAAAAATAAATGAAAGCTGTTTCTATTATATTGGCCAGCTTTCAGGTTCGCCTAATTTAATCTTTATATTTAATAGAAAATTTTGAATTTACAACTGGATTTAAAACTATATATTTATATACTATGTCGTAATAGAAAACAACATCTGTAATATTCAGGCTGACTTACGTTTAGTATCAGCTCACCCAAAATAGCCTCGAAATGTACTGTGTTATCTAAAAGAAAGAATATGATGCTTTCATTATGCTTTATTATTAGAATACAGAAAATATTTCACCTTTCATCCTGTCTATTTTTTATTTAGGATGGGTTGCATTCCATAGCGATGGTTCTAAGTCAATATGACACAGAGGTGGTATGTAGGGCACCAAAACACTATGCAGTGTCTTAATAGTGTTTCAAAGTATTAAAAGTATACCCCAAATCCTAAGGTTTTCAACCTTTTTCAGAGTTAAAAAAATGAAATAAATACTTGGTACAATAATGTGGTGTCGTCACCATCTTCATTGTCATTTACTGTAATTTCTATGAACCGAATATTGACACTGCTGATCACAGCACTGTCAGCTGAGGTTGACAGATATCTATTCCAGGCCCAATATGAGGCCAGGGGAAAAACCCTTATCACCGTCCATACTCTTTAGTGGCAATGTGACCCGGTGCAATTACTAAGATAAACACAAATGAGGTTGCAAACTTTTAGTTTTTTAAAACTTCCAGTGCTCCAGGCAGTCTTTGAGACTATCAAGCTAAACAGCTTTAATTGGATCGTGACTACGTTCCACACAAATAATAAAAAGTAGTTCTAGTAATAGAGTATGCAGTGTAATAGAGTATGCAGTGTAATAGAGTATGCAGTGATTGTGATGATAATGACACAGAAAAGCTATTACTAAAAATAGTTCAGTCATCAAAGGGCTCAGCGCTATTTTCATTTTACAGTGTCAAAGGGAGGGGAAGAGGGTTTTCTGATCAAAAACATGCCATCTTTCAATGCTGTTGCACAGGTAAGACATTGTTAATAGACTAAGGTCATGCTAAATTCAGTCAGCAATACTGGAATGCAACATCTCTCAGAGGACTTGCCAATAGCCTGATCTATGTAAACACAAAACTTTGGCTTTCTTACTGGCCAGTTCATTTGTTTATATTAATTTGTTGATAAACTTTTTAAATTTGCATAACATTATTTTATATATTTTTTGTGTTCTGCAAAAGAAAGAAAGTCATACAGGTTTGAAATTGAAAGAGGGTGAGTGATGACAGAAATTTCATCACTTTAACTTTGCTGTATGTACTGTACATAACAGAGTTAAGGCTTTTCTGAAGAAGCTCTTTGCTGGCTTAGTTTGGCCTTTTTAAAAATTTTATTTCTTATTTCAATATTCATTTTATAATAGCATTTCTGCAATTAAAATTCTTGTGCATGCATTTTTACACCTTAAAACAGTTAAATGTTTCTTATCATTCTTCTGTCAAAAGTTACACGCTTCATAAGGCATATCGAGATATTTGGCAGTGAAACAAATTATAAAGACTAGAGGTCATACTTGGATCAGTAAAAACACCTGCATGCACATGTTTCGATGCTCCGCACCCACTTTTTAAAGACAACAACTAAATGCATCTATTTGTTTCATTAAGAGGCACTGCAATTTAAGTATACACACTTTAACACACTTGTGTCCTTTGTTTTCTACACATATTTCTCTGCTAATTCATTCTTTCACTCTTTTTAATACATGCTCTATCAAGATTTGGGGCAAAACAGACCCCCAAACTCAGAAAGAACCAGTATTCCTACTATACAGGGGTTTAAAAAGGAATAATAACAGGATAGGTCTTAAACTTGTTGTAGCTTGTCTATGGTTCATGAGAAAGAACATCTAGTGAAATTACATTTATTCCCACATAACCTGCTGAGAGAACTCTTTAACTCTACATGTGTACAGACTCGGTGTAGGTGGATTCACCTCTCAGCTGCCTCTGTTACCGCCCACAAATGACCTTGAATTGGGCATAGATCACATACTTGAACTTGACTATTCCACAACAGGTCGGCAGGACAGAGAAAAATGTCAAGATGTGAATAATTCTGTTTCATAGAATCAAGATTTACAAAGAGAATGAAAATGTGCTTTGTATCACAGCGCCATCTGTACTTTAATGTGTGACACGAAAGTAAACGCTGCATTTTTAATATCCAAACTTTATTTGATCTGTCAATCCCCATTCATTGCCATTTATCTGCGATAAACATGAAGTTTATCCTTCAAGCATTTACGAAGGGATGGAAATGTGTTAGACACTGTGTTTCAATGGCAACAGGTTGGGAAAAGCTATATTTTTGAGATAAAGAAAAGCGTTCATAAAGTTTGAAAGAAACAGCTTTGAACTGTGCTCAAGCGAGCATGAATTCCACCCCCATTTACAAGCTGTTACGCAAATGCAAAACGGCCTGTGATTGGTCAGAATGTGCCCTCCCTCTTTTGAAGGTAACTTATTAAAACAGCCGGTGGGCGGAGTCGAGCACCCGACTATAAATACAGTAAGTACAAGCAAAGGTACCGGGTACGACTTTGTCCTTTTCTACAACATTTAGGAAAGGGACAACATCGCTGTAAAGTCCCTGAGGCCCATTTAAACATCACCAAAAAAGGGAACTACATACAGAAAATGTCTGCTAATAAAAATGGTGACGGTGGATGGAAGAGCTTTATCTGGAATTCAGAAAAGAAGGAATTTTTAGGACGCACTGGCGGCAGTTGGTGTAAGTGTGAAGATGTTTTTTCCTATCAGCGACTCTTCTCTTGGATTAAACTATTATTGCTCGTAAAGATAGTAATAGTGAAGAGGCAAGCGTTAAATTCAACCACAATAATGACTTTGGAAAGACTCGACACCTGTTTGAGTCAGGACTTCACAAGCTATTTGAGTCGTGACTTTCGTTTTCAAAAGGGGAAAAACGCCTCGAGGTGGCGGTTTAACTCTGTATTATGACCCGATTATACATTTACGAGATTAATAAAACCGAGCAAACTCGCTATTTCAAAACGTGCTGTCTTTTGTTAAATATATTATATTGACTTGTGAGGTATAGTCGTGTAATAAATGCGATCACGGAATAAAACGTTTACTACGCCACAGGTTGGTGCGCGTGCTAATTATTGAATGAAAAAAGTGCGAACATGCCACTAGTAAAATGTTTTCTTTATTTGTTGAATTAGATATCGAAGGTAAGGTCATTGCCTGCGGGTCTTTGAAACGATAAAGGTAATTTTGAAGGTCGTGGTGATGTTATAGAGCTCTGTTGTTTAGGACGTTAGTCAGCTAATCCTAAAATATAATACAAAATGATGTAACTTCTAGATCTAAAATGTAGTGGTTGTCTATAAGGTATACTTTTCTAAGTGTCAGGTTACATGAAAGTTGTGAACCGTGTCAAACAGAAGCAAATAACATTGACATGTTTATCCAGGTGTTTGTATTTGCATTCTTCAGGAGGACTTAAACTCCGTTTCTTTGTTAAGATAAATCACCGTGTGGCCGGGTTTATGCTTCTTTATGTCATGTAAATGCAGGCTTTTAGAGTGCAGTTGACTGATAGTTTTATCAGTTCTAAACATTTGCCCATATCTTTGAACTACTTCTGATGGTTTATCGACCCCCTACACTTGCTTTACTCGCAAAGGCCTGCTAACTAAAGTTACCGCTGTTTATAAATCATTTTTAATCGTGCAAATGTTCCGTTTAAAACCGTGAAATGGATGAGAAGATCGTGCAACAGGGTTACGTTTACTCTGACATGTGGAGTGTCATTGAATGTGGCACATGTAGCTTAGCCTGCTAGTGTCACCGTGTGTACGTACTTTGAAGTGCTTTAAAAGAAACATAAATAGCTGTAAGAACTTTCCTAAAGTTGTACATTCTGAACTAGCAAGTCTAGTGATAATATGTTTTGGACATTGGGCAAGTCGTATCCAAACACTATTGCGTAAACCGTACGAGTTTTGCGAGGAAGCTGTCAGTTTAGGAAACAAAATGACTGACGCGTGTGATTTATTGTGTCGATATAACCTCCTCCTTGATTAACATTCATAAGTTCAAAATGTGTAGCCCCCCCACCCCCTAAGTTTTTTTTTGTCACTTAGGTTGACGTTCACGTGCCAACAGAAAAGATATAAGAAACTATATTTACGCAGTTTTGTTACGTCACTTAGGCCTCCCTTTACGACAGGATCGAGTGGTTTAACCCAGTGTTCCTGTTTTCTTGTGATTATTTTCTTCTGTCATTGTGAATGTGACCTTCATGTAGCATTAAAGCCACAATGGAACTTTAAAAGCAGATGCATTCGGACTTTCAGGGCAAGCTTCATTCTCAGCCCACACTTGAAACTATTGTTTGGCGCCACTAGTATCTACAGGAAACACATTCAACTTTTGAACACAATGCTACAAAGGTGTCATTGGCATAGTGAAGGGAAGGAAGTGTTAGCTCAGTAAGACACAGACAACACACAGTTGCGTTTGGTGAAGACTGGCTCATAGCGAGTGCATTGGTACTAAATGAATGGCACACAAATGTCATTCTGCAGATCAGGAGCTCATCTTGTATTGTTGCGTCATATAGGGGACATGTGAGTTCTGGGAGGTGGTGTTATGAGTAATGCATGAGCTGGACTGAAGATGGTGTCGCTGTCACCTCAGACACTGCATAGTGATGAATTCCCGGAAAGTTTGGGTTGTGTCACAGTTACGGTCACTTTGAAGATGTTGGGCTCCTAAGACAGCTGATCACTTCAAGTTTGGATATTAGGAAAGGCCTATAACATAACTGTGACATGAAATAGTTTGTATATTTTTGGAAACGACTACCAAACCACTTTTTGTACAATTAATAAAACGAAACACTTTTAACTTTTATAAATGATGAAATGTAGTTAGCTATAATTCTCTTATAATGCCTTATTCTCTTATTCATGCCTTGAACAAAATTAAACTAAAGTTAGATATGTGAGTAAATAGATCATGTTTACGTTTGTGGAAAATGAAATTCACCTTTTTAAACATTCTGTTCATTTTGTGCCATCTGCTTCTCTTTACAGTCAAAATCATCATCTTCTATGTAATCTTCTATGGCTGCTTGGCTGGAATTTTCATTGGCACCATCCAGGCCATGCTTTTGACTCTCAGCAACTACAAGCCCACATACCAGGATAGGGTGGCACCCCCAGGTAAAGAACCAAAATCAGTCATGATGTTAAGGATATTACACGTCCAAGACAAATATCGGCAGAAATGGGATAAATTAAATTGTTTATATTTTAAAAGCTTTGAGCATGAAGCGGCAAACCGAAAAGATACAGAGTGAACTATGTGTACTTTTTTTTTTTAAAGCTAATAATTGTTTTGACTGCTATGATATTTGATAAGTACTATATGTTGTCATGTTGTTGATGGTTTGAATGTTCCATTATCATGTTTAGTGCTCTTACATCATTTAAACAATGTTTTAAATGTTTGGTTATTTCAAGCACGGCTTTATTTTAAAAGAGAAACCACAGATTGTCAGAAGTATTGCTTCCGTCATCTTGAGTGTTGACAATATTCGCAAAATGCTTCTTTATCACAAGTTATAAAGAGCAACACAGACGGCAGGAACATTACATATTATTTTATGGCATTGATATGGCAAAACGGAAAGAACAATCTGTTTCTTGGACGGTACGCTTTTTACACACTTACTGTTCCATAATGCTGGATGTTAACGTTGTTTCTGTAAACCTTGTGACCGCTCTGAAGGTCTGCCTGACCTCAGAGAGAGAGGGTGGAGGGGGGTATAAGGGAGGAGAAGTTGCAAAGAGACACGGAAAGCCATTTTGACCTTCACACTCCCTACTAGACGGAAGACGCTTCCCGTTTGAGTCCTGAGAGCAATGCTATGCATGTTTTTGAACTGGTATTACCCCTTGTGCACTTAAACGCACCACTAAAATAGTTTACGACAGGTTTAGGGTTTATCAAGCTTTCTGTAAGCCTGTTTTGCTCGAAGGAATCTTGTGCAACTGTGCTTTGGCTGAAAAAGCGAGAACGAAACAGTGGAGAGCATTGTATACTGTGCTTTCCGTAATCTGTGGAAGTTTAGACGTTGTTAGCTTGCCCATCGCTCTGCTGCCAGGCATTTGCCACACCGGCCGTGCCAGTTGTGTGCCAGTGAATGTTTGCACAGTGCACACTCCCGTCTTGGCTTTAAATTTAGACACATTCAAAAACGAACATAAACGCGTGTGCCAAAAAGAGCAGTTTCCACTTTAAGAGAGGCACCAGTCAGATCTGAAGGCTGGTTAAAGAAACGACCGTAGAAATGAGTGGAGATCACCATGGTGTGCTGCTATTCGCTGTGAAGAAGGCCGGTGGTAGAAAACACACACTGCCTGCGCAAGTCCCGCCTCTTCGGGGCTAAAAGTTTCCATTGTGTTAGAGGAGCACGTGAGCGTGTGGAGAGGAGGAGGGGGAGGCCGGGAGACTCTCACACTCTCGACTGGATAGACCGAGTCTGTGTGAACTTGAAAACGCGTTTGAGCAACGCAGACAAAACTTTTTTTTTACATACAACAGTCTGAAGTTTGTCTTTTCCACTAGCTTTGCTGTAGTAAAAGCAAGCACATGCCTGAGACGTCATTGACGGCCTGTTGAAAGGCAGCCTGGCATTACAGCCAATATAAGGTTTCCGTTTGCTTGTTCTCATCTGCTGGTTCTGCTCATGTCACGCCCCATTTTGGCCGTAAGCTTGTGCTGGTGGAAAATTACTGCCAAGCTGTGAATCTGAATAGCAAACTTCCACGACAATGAATGGAGTTATAGGGAGATTGTTTGAGGAAAGTCACTTCTGAATTAAAATGTGTTGCATGTTATTCTAAATAATTTCGCTAAATTTAACCCATGTACTCTTTTTACAGGTCTATCACACAACCCACGACCAGATAAAGCAGAATTCACCTTCTCCATGAGTGACGAGAAAACATACAAGGCATACGTGGAAAATATTGAAACGTTTCTGTGGCCGTACAGCAGCGAGAATCAGATCAATCAACAACATTTTGAGGATTGTGGAGGTACAATAAGATACTTGTATTTGTGTTTATAGATCATATGTACATTTATTCATTTGGCAGACGCTTTTATCCAAAGCGACTTACAATTGAGGAAAACAGCAAGCGATTCGTCTAAGTAAGCAATATTCACGAGAAGTGCTAGTAATACAAAGTTTCAGATACAACCTCAAGACAATACAATATGTATAAACACAATAAGGCTTCTGGCAGGTTGTAGAGACCCAAAGAGGTCAGCCAAAGATCACTGAAATGGGTACAGTCTAGGTCTAAGAAGTGATCTACAACCTTCCTGAGCTCCAAGTCATATGATCTTCTTTTACAACTTAACAGTTTGTGTCTTAGCCATACTGCTTAGGTAGACAATTGGGGCTTTATTTGACCCATTTTGCCGTCATGAACATGAATACAGTTGCATTAGTCACTAACAGACTTTTATGGATTTCATGTCCAGTCGGACTCCATACCTACACGGATCGCGGAGACGTGGAGAGCGACAACGGCGTCAGGAAGGCTTGCCGTTTCGAGAGGTCCCTACTGAGAGAATGCTCTGGCTTATCAGACAAATCCTATGGGTTTAAAGATGGCAAACCCTGTCTCATCGTTAAACTCAATAGAATTGTCAACTTCAGGCCTCGGGTGAGTTTTAATCTTGTTATAGTAGAGATGGTTTATTGCATCAGGCATATCAGAGATTTGGTTTGTAAATACATTAACTAATGCTAACGAAATGTATTAACAATAAGCATAACTAGTATCCAGGTTAGCTATTACCTTGTCATTTTATTCCAAGTCATTCTTTTAATATTAACCATTTAATTGCCATCATGTGCTTACAAAGTAAAAAATGGGTTTGTTGATTGATGTTTGTCAAGGCAACATCAGGCATGCTCACGTTTAATCTTTAAACTCTCTCCCCAGCCTCCAACTTCCAACGAAAGTCTTCCTGAGCCAATGCACGCTACCTATCATGGCAATCTGATTCCAATCTACTGCTCAAGCAAGGTAAGACATCAGCCACGTCTAAGAAGACCTCCATACGCCATAGCACTCCTAAAAAAAGATCTAACTCGAACGATCCTTATTTCAACAGAGAGACGATGAAGCAAAAAACCTCGGACCGATCAGTTACTTCGGGGTGGGTGCCGGCTTCCCTCTCCAGTATTATCCTTACTACGGCAAGCTGCTACAGCCGCAGTACCTCCAGCCTCTCGTGGCCATCAAGTTTCAGAACATCACCACGGGTTTCGAGATGCGCATTGAGTGCAAAGTATTCGGAGAAAACATTCACTACAGCGAGAAAGACCGTTCTCAGGGACGCTTTGACATCAAAATCCTGATCGAGTCATGACCATAGCTATGAAAGTAGCGCTTTCACTCTGCCCATTTCAAAACGTGATCATTTAGACCCATTCAATTGGATTAAAAAACAACCAACGTTCACAACATACGGGACCTACACTTAATCTGTATGCTTTACACTAGCTTTTTCTGCATGTCTAGGGTTAGAATGTAAATTACAGGAAGAGTAGCAATAGCAAAGTATTTATTCTACTGTAAATGAGAATTTTCCGTGAGCCATGGGACGTTCATTTTATTACTGTAAATTATAATTCCACTACTGATGTAGCGAGCAGTGTTTCTGTCCCCTGAGTATTTCTTCCTAGTGTGGTCTCTTTATGGAGTTTGCAGTGCAGTAGTTGCATACAGTGGTCCTTTCCAAGCCATGTTGTAATTTCTGTTGTCTTATGTGAGAGCCTTAGCGGTCCAAGGTGTGTGTGTGTGGTAGTACGTGTGTGAGTTTGAGTGCGAGCATGTGCGTTTTTGTCTACTTAAAAACTGAAAATACTGGCATGGTACGCTCTGAACTCCCCGGGTCTGCGTGTATGTGTGTAAGTGACTGCACTCCGTTCAATTCTTTTTTCCCTTTCTTTGTCGCCTTTCTTTTCGTTGATTGTGGGGAATATGTTTGTACATCACCTTTTGGCGTTTTGTTTGATTGTCTTGCAATTTGGGAAATTGGGGCTAATGACAATTTTTTGTGTAAGGCTTATATTCCTTTAAGTGTAGAACTGCGTGTCTAGCCTGGAGGACTGAAGTGGCCAGTGGTCACCATGGCAACTCAGTACTTTTATTTTTCTGGAGACATCACATGATATGTGATGTTACTTTCTAATGAATGTTTTAGCCATTTTCATGGTGGAAGAGTTTTATATTTATGCAGTTGTACAATTTTTTTGTCAGCAGGAGAAAATGAAATGTATGAATCCAGATACCAAAGTCACTGGTCAAAGGTTAGAAACCTATCTGATGCAAAGCAGTACCCCATGTTATAGGATATTTTGTTTGTGTACAAAAACGTTCTTAAGTCAATGTTGTACATCGGAACACTTGTCAAAAGTTTCTCTTGTAATGTTATTTAAATCTGGGTAAGACCTGAAAAAGAAATAAATGGACAGACAACTGAGGTTTTGTTAAAGTGGTCTTTATTTAAATAGCGTCACGTCTTACACTTGCTTCACCCATCTAAAATCTTAAAGAAATACTGGACCTGCAAAAAAGAAATCACAATTCAATGAATCTTATGAAACCGTATTTCATAACTAGAGCATTGTAATTACACTAAACAAATAACCTCAAATTAATCTCTGATGCACATTCAGAACTTCATTCATTTAGCACTTTATCAGGCCTCGGCAACAAGTCACCAGCTTGTTTTAGTTTCAAACAATTGACTTTCCCTGAATTGTGCCTGTTACAACAGTGTGTGTGTCAGCTCGGCGCAGAAGAGTTTGTGTCGGTCCTCCGAGGCCTGAGCTCTTGGAATGTCACGGCTGAGTCGGTCAGCAGGCAAATGATTAACAAGGGGCCATTTGTGCTAGGAGGCTGAACAGATCAGGAGTTGTGCAAAACAATGACGTCCACCGGGCCAAACCCACTCCCTGGCATAACAATGACTTTTTTCCTTCGACCAAACCGACATCTGCCCGCTTCCCTTCCCGTGAGACGTGACACCAGCCTACGGTGGACGGTCATGAGACCTGGATGCCATTTTGTTCTTGTGGGCTCCCGAAATATTTCTGAATGCACATCAAAGCAAGTTCTGCTTCTAAACTGCGAACGTGACTGTGTAGCTTTTGTGGTTTAAATGCGATTTGCATGTGCTCACCTCCAGAATCCCATCCTCGGGTAGGTCTGTGCAGTGAATGCCGTTCTGCACTTTGTTTTTGCCGTAGAGAGCTCGTAAAGTGTTGGGCCGAAGATGGCGTGCGATTTCCTGCAAGCAAACAAAGAACAAGATGACAGCTCTTTAATGGCTTGCGCTAGAACAATGGAGCAAATGCTTCACGGGTAACTCTCTGTAGAGCGACAGGATGAAAACATGGGTGGTGATGATGCGTGTGTTGTGATGTATACTCGTTGCCAACAGTATGAGATCAGATAACGTCACATTCTATACAGGGCATCGGGTTTCTCACACGTGCTTGTTCACGTTACCCGGACACACTTCCTATTTACTGCAAACATCTGCTCTTCATAAAGCTATTTCCATCCCCCATTTGGAATCAAAGCCACTTATCAGTTTAGTTTTTTTTTTAAGATATATGCATATCACCTTAAAATAACACTTCTGTCATTATTTATTCACCGTCATGTGCTTAAAAACCTGTATATAACTCTTCTGTGGAACATGGAAGATATTTTGAGAAATGTCTCAATGAAAGTCAATGGGGTCCAATGTTGTTTGGTTACCAACGTTCCTCAAAATATCTTTTGTCTTCTGCAGAAAGTCATACATGACATGAGTGTGAGTAAATGATGAAAGAATTGAAATCTTTGGGTGAACTATCATTTCAATTGAGAATTGCTGATTGTATACATTTTAAAATGATAAAAAGCTTTACAAATAGATAAGAACAGGATTTTGTCACAAATCAAAAATTAAAATCAGTTAGCTAAGACAGTAAAATCAAAGAGGTAAAGATCACACTGAAAAAAATCCACAACAATAACAAAGAAAAAACATGTAATAGTGACAGACTTAAAAAGTTCAAGACCACTTGTACATCTCTTCGGAGAGGTGCACGAATGTTAAATAAATCCTCTTCCGCTGCCGTTATACAGCGTGGCAGAAGTTCAAGCGATCTTGGCTCAGTTTACTTTGAGTTTATATTTCACTGCCCTTTCAGCAGAATGTTGGAGTAATACCAGGTCTTGACTTTAATTCTCGCTCACATGTGCTTCTCATTCAGAGCTCAGCTGGCCAACTGGCTAAGGCTAAAACGGAATGTGATGAAATGAAATGTTCCCAAGGACGCAAGCTGCCGGCTCTACTGTCCTCTGCTAATCTCTGCCAGTAGGAAATTCAACACCCCCCCACCCCATGGGGGATGGGTTATCTAAATGTAAATAAATTGGCTTTCCGTAGCCACACCCATATTGTTACTTCCATTTTGATCTCTGTAGTTCCATTTCAGTAAACTAGTACCTGCTAAGACCTGCTCGGTTCAAACATGTCAACAAAGAAAATGTGTTTTGGTTGAAATAAAGACAGCAATGCATGATTTAACTGCTTAAATGGAAGAAGCATGAGAGAAACCCCTGCCAGACCCTCACGCAGCCTACTAGAATTAGTTTAATATCGCATGAGTCTCGTAGATCAACACACATTTTAATGAGTGATTGTTTGATATTAATATTTAATGGTCAGTGTCTGACGTCAGTACCCACACTGCTGTTTCTGTGTTCTTCTGAACAGAGCCACTGCCAGACACACTGTAAATACACACCAAACCATCACAATCCCCCACCCTGTCATACAGAACATAAAGAGAATGTCAATACAGTGGACACGCTGACGTCAGACCGTCTATGAAGACCAGGGCAAAAAAATCATTACCTCACAAACCCTCATCTTTCTGCTTACTGATAAAATGGGGCACATTTTCAGAGCAATGCCCTGGTGCTACCGTGAAATTTCAGTATGTAAATATCTGCTGTTATTTAAAAATACTAGCCACTTTACCACACCTTTACCAGTTTATAGACTATCTTCCGGTACACATCCACAAAGAAGAGTCCCTACAGATTATTTCTGATAACAAGCAAAAGAAATGACATTAACCAGCAAGTTAAAAGTATATCTAGTCTATCTGTGATGGTGCACTTCTAACAAGTCTGGGAGAGACATGCTGTGAATGGTGGTGTCTAATGAGGACACCGAAAGCTCAGTCGCAGGCAGAATGATCTGGGGAATTAGTGACCTCACAATGCCTCTCCATCATCATTGTGTTCAGGAACAAAACACCTCACAAGTGTTGGCAGGAGGAATGTGATTCCTCGGCAGTTAAGATCATGCATTTGCCAGACGCTTATATCCAAAGTAACACAATGAATTCAAGGTATACATTTGATCAGTATGTGTGTTCCTTTGCGGTGCGGTGCAATGCAAGGCTCTACCAATTGAGTTTTATGTCTATTATTAACGGTTTCAAGCTACTAATAGTCACCCTAAACATATCATGCTCTAACGTGAAGGAAAGAGTAGCTCAACACTCGACAGGCACTTTGAGTGAGAGAGCTGGAGTTGAGTCCCGGTCACATGTCTCACTCACTCCCTGTTCCTGGTGCCACTCTGATGTAAAAGGGCCTTAATTAAGAAGCAATCGATGCTGTGGGACGACACTGGAGCTTCCTAAGAGAACACTACCATGGTAACCGCTGGTCTCCATGGCCCTGCCTTTTTGGCTGCATGCTTACTGCCATGAGTACAAAACATAACAGGATGAAACAAAAAAAAAGTTATACAAATAAAAAATACGCTTGCCTAAACTTCTCACAAAATCTTTTTGTTCACAAAATGTTGGAAAACTACAACTTTACTGTATTCTCAAAATGCGTCAGAAAAAAAAATCGTCTTTTACATTTGAAAATAAAGTTCAATATGTAAACAAATGTGTGAACTGCGCAACCAAAAACGAGTGACTTGGGTTGTGTAACACCTGCAGCTCTGAATAGCTTTCGAAGGATTCCACTATTGAGAAAGAGTGACTGATGTTATTACACACCAAGGTCCCTGACGGTAACAGTTTGTGCGGCACAGATTGTATTGTGAACTTGTCACAATGTAATCCAGACTTTGCAAAGACATTTTAGGATGGGGCAGCAAAACTACAACCCAAGCATTGTTACTTTCACATGTGAAAAATCGATAGGAACATAGGAACAGCATGTTACAGCAACAATAAAACAGCTTTTAAAAATCGAAGTCCACAAACCATAACTGACTTATCAAATGTCCAAATATCAGCAATATATGAGTAATTGGTAGCTCGACTACTGTCCTAGTCATATTCAATTCCTGGTAATGCATAGATATATAAAAGGTATATTCAAATAGTGTTGCTCTGAATAAAAGTGTCATTCAAATGCAGAAATGTACTAAAACACTTTTAAACATAATATTCAGTCATTTCTATTCGTACTTTACACACTTTAAAAGTGCTTCACAATGCCATAGCATAGAACCATTGTTGGCTGAATGGTCCCAAAATGGTTCTTCTATTGCATCGCTGTGAAGAACCTTTTGTGTAATGTCTCACACACATCTAACAGGACAGTACAGTCGACTGCAGGGTCAATAGTTTTGTTCTTCCGAAGACTTTACAAGTGTAAAAGGCAACACACCACCATACTAGGAAGCAGACTAGATTACTGCCAAAAA